>CM068833.1:69891219-70558719 GCA_028554795.2 Sinohyriopsis cumingii | reverse complement strand
AACACGTGTCTTTAAAAGAGTATAAATAAAATGTAATTTCATCCATGTGAGTATTGGGTAATTTCGAATGAAAAACATGGGTGCTAGCACATACACGAGGAAAGGGGGGGGGGGGCGGGGGCACTTGCCCTCCCCACTCCCCAGCCCCGATTTTACCTCTAAACGTATTATTGCCTACATCCGTAAAACTTAAGATCTGACCATTACATGTTTGAACCACCCACCCACCTGTAAAAAATAATTCTGCTGATGCCCCTGATTACGAAAACTTTTAGCACAATTTATATTATCTAGGCAAGTCCTTGCGTGCGTGTGTGTGGGGGGGGGGGGGGGGTCATTATGCCTTCCAAAAGAACTGATTTAACTTATTACATATATGCTGCCATCTAGAGAGAAAAAGTTAATTGCTGAATTTCAACTTTATATAAAATGTAGCAAAGATTATTTTATTAATTATTCCCACTTGGTCATAAGTATATATAGATTCATAATTGTATGTCGAAAGACAGTTTACTGTGTGACTAATTGGCTTTAGGTTTGTTGCTTTTGTGTGTGTGTGTGTGTGTTAAAATAAATACTGAAAGTCCCCTACGATGTGCATTATGTTATTGTACGATGGAACACATACGCCAACTATTTGACTTAAGTATATAACGATCGTTCGCATAGAGAAGCTAACACCTGCTATTATCAGGATAGGTAAAAAGACTGAGTACATCCGAATGAGTAGGGTCAAGGATGCATTTCACTCGTTGAGTAGATGATAACTTGATCTCAAAAGTCGAAGTTAGGAAGCATTCGCTGCACTGTCAGCATAATTTCAAGCGCATAATTTATCTCCTGCTATTTTAAGAATATTTGAGAGTATCCGAACATTTAATTCGGTTAACCTGTGACCTGACATCCAATCTTAGATCGGGATTCGCAAAGACTGACCGACTTTTATATTGAGGATACTAAAGCTAAGTAAAGCTAACCGACGATAGTTGATTGAGACCAGACACAGAGTTTGGAACATAGACTTACTGTTTCCTGAAATGAGTGATCGTGACAAATTTATTATCAGGTTACGAAGTGGCCAGAAATTGCCAGCCCTGGGCCTGGGGACATATGCTCCAAAAGAGGTACAATGCATGATCATTTTTGTTTGAGAGACGTTATTCAGCGTGTACGTAAATGACAGCGTGGTAATCTTTGCAATAATTTCCTTCTCTGCTTCTTGAACATAATGACTGGTTATGCTATATTCACATCTCCGCCCCGCCCACCCACCATCTCATTATTCCACATGGGCCGGATTAAGGTGTGTGTGTGTGTTGATTTACACGGGGCATGTGCATCGCCCCCGTATCCTTTGCCGTGAATAAAAACTAAATTTGTTTAAATAAACCACATACCACCATGTTGGCTAATTCTGCGCATCGGGTAATTCTGCGTAACGATAAGACATTCCTGTAAACTTTGGACGCGTGTTTGGTCGAATATCCAATGTGTACCAGGTATCACAGTAGTCCTACATGTAAAACCTTGACGCTAATATTCATGTTGTGGGCGTCAAACACTAAAACAAAACCAACCAGTGCTATGTCTTACACTGTAGGACTAGTATCACAGTACCAATTGTTCCATATACCTAAATGCTAATGTTTTGTGAAATAAATGTACTCTCTATCCTACCTCAGCATGCATGCTACACACTGTCATAGGGAACAATGCTCGATTGTCAATTTGACAAGGACAAAACCAGGTACTCCATTGCATTTAAGAGAGATAACTCTGCTGGAACTAGACAGGGGTAAGAGTTATCTAGTCACAACAGACAGTTTCAGCCATGTGTACCACATTTTAAAAAAACATCATAAAAAGTAGAAAATATGATCTAGAGATGAATTAACATAATCTTGCATGTTGCCAAGAGGCACAACTTTTTTTAAGCCTAACAGAAAGTACAACTCTTACATAATGCACCAATCACAACTAGTGTTGTTCTTTATTTCTGAATGCAGTGTTCCTACACCTTAAGCTCCACCCACCTGGTCTTGCGCAATTGGTACCATTATTCCATCAAGAAAGAACAACCATCCTTTTATTAAGGAAGTGATATTCAATACGTGTAAAAAAAAATATCTCACATTTCTACCCTAATTGCATATGAAAATGTGATTTCTAAATGTCAACATGAAGACCCACTCCATGACCTTCTTGACTTTCTAACCTAGAAAATCCTATTTACTATGTTTTAGAATCATATGATAAATACATTATATAAAAGATGGAAATGTATATTTTAAAATAATATTGAATTTTAATCCACGTTTCTAATTTTGCAAGAAGCTATCCCACATGTACAAAATCGTCTGCTATCCGAAATGTGAACTTGCTGCTAGGTCGGGATTCACAAGAAAGTCCTGGCATATAGTCTGTTTCTAAATTCTTTAGTAATTATTTTCCCCCATAAACAATATGCTGTAAGCACATTGCATCATATTCATTGTTAGTTCTCTTAAACTTAATAGCTTTTTATTTTTATAAAATGTTGAACTTTACTAATTTTTTGTACACAATCAGTTTAGTCTGCTTAATATCTCTGGCCATTTATTGGCATTTTTACGTTGAATTGTGTAAAACCATTTATAAATGTGACCTAATTTAAATTACTCAACCGAAATGCTGACAGTAACAGTCCAAAGTAATGTATTTCATTTCCATATCCCAATTAATAAACATTACATCTTTTCAAAGCTATGTGCAGAATAGGTTAACCTATCATGAGTCATGAAAACTTGGGTGGTATCCAGTGTGTCCAAAATTATTAGTTTGAACAGAATATTCTGGTGACAATTGCCTCTTTTCAAATAGTAAGCTTTGCAGTATTTTATTTTTGTCAATTGGTCAAATTCAGTATGTGTTTTGCTTCAGTATTGGTGACGAAAACCTTAGTTGTGCAGAAATGCCAGACGGCATTGTATAAGTCTGACCATCGGCTACTTAGACGAATATTGCTATAATAATTATAGACATATAAAGGACAGTTTAATGACTGCTTGCTGGGTGTATTTCCCCTCCCTCCACAATTTGAAGCTACCCAGGCCCCCAAGAGCCTTAATCTGGCTGTGAGTATCATTGCTGTTACAGTAGATTGACACATTTTACGTTTAATTACAAGAGGACACATTGCATTTATGATGATTACGCTTAAAAGGAACTAAAAGATTGAACTAGAACACAAATTTCAGTTAATAAAAAATGATCGAAATTTCCTTACATATTGTTCATTGCGGTGTACATGTACTAAGAAAGCAGTTTGGAAAGAAAATGTAAAAAATTGTTTGACCTATTATTAAATTTGATATTTCATAGTGTTGATTAACATTTCCAGGTCCTATCTACCGTTCCAGGTCCTATCTGCCGTTTTCAATGATAAAACAAGCAATACATCAAAATTTCTGTTACCAATTCTGATCATGATTTTCTTCAAGTTCAACAAATAGGGATTAATTTTGGGGGTATTTTCAGGTTTAAAAAATGGGATCTATGCCTGATCCCGCGTTATAAGCAGGTTTACGAGTTATTATGGCACGAGTTACCAAGAGAGTGGTATATATACTGGTATTATATGGTACATGTAGAATATCTAAAAATCATATATACTGGTATTAAATGGTACATGTAGAATATCTAAATAATCATATATACTGGTATTTTATGGTACATGTAGAATATCTAAAAATCATATATACTGGCATTATATGGTACATGTAGAATATCTAAATAATCATATATACTAGTATTATATGGTACATGTATGATATCTAAAAATCATATATACTGGCATTATATGGTACATGTAGAATATCTAAATAATCATATATACTAGTATTATATGGTACATGTATGATATCTAAAAATCATATACTGGTATTATATCGTTCATGTAGAACATCTAAAAATCATATTATATACTGGTATTATATGGTACATGTACAATATCTAAAAATCATACTGGTATTATATGGTTCATGTAGAACATCTAAAAATCATATATAATGGTATTATATGGTACATGTAGAATATCTAAAAAAATCATATATACTGGTATTAAATGGTACATGTAGAATATCTAAAAATCATATATACTGGTATTATATGGTTCATGTAGAACATCTAAAAATCATATTATGTACTGGTATTATATGGTACATGTAGAATATCTAAAACTCATATACTGGTATTAAATGGTACATGTAGAATATCTAAAAATCATATATACTGGTATTATATGGTACATGTAGAATATCTAAAAATCATATATACTGGTATTATATGGTACATGTAGAATATTTAAAAATCATATATACTGGTATTATATGGTACATGTAGAATATCTAAAAATCATATATACTGGTATTATATGGTACATGTAGAATATCTAAAAATCATATATAATGGTATTATATGGTACATGTAGAATATCTAAAAATCATATATACTGGTATTAAATGGTACATGTAGAATATCTAAAAATCATATATACTGGTATTATATGGTACATGTAGAATATTTAAAAATCATATATACTGATATTATATGGTACATGTAGAATATCTAAAACTCATATACTGGTATTAAATGGTACATGTAGAATATCTAAAAATCATATATACTGGTATTATATGGTACATGTAGAATATCTAAAAATCATATTATATACTGGTATTAAATGGTACATGTAGAATATCTAAAAATCATATATACTGGTATTAAATGGTTCATGTAGAATATCTAAAAATCATATATACTGGTATTATATGGTACATGTAGAATATCTAAAAATCATATTGTATACTGGTATTATATGGTACATGTATGATGTACAGAATGAGATAAATTGTAAGCAAGACAACTCTGGACCATTGTGACTTCTCTCATGTTTGCATATAGCATGGAGTTTTCTTGGTTGAGTGGGAAAAGGCCCTGTTAAAAAATGAAAAAAAGTGAGGCAGTTGTCAAGAAAATTAACATGAGTATAATGCTGAAATTTAGATTTTGGCACAGAGAACAACTAAAAAATACATTAAAATATGTTCAGATTGCTGATTCTAATTAAGAAATAAAATTGAACTATCTGGAATTCCTTGAATGTTAACTTACTTGCAGATCTGAACATTTCTCACTATTCTTTTTAGTTATTTCAGCAGATGGTCTTGTGGAACAAAACATCTTAAAGTAATTTTTAATACTGCCAAGCTTTCCAGTGGTATTTACTTCAACACTAATAATTTTACAAGCGTCTTGATTTTAAATGTTTTCCAACAGGCTTATGAAACAGCTACCTGTTCTATAATTAAAGACCTGGAAAATGTTTTTAAAAAATTGACTTCTCTTTGAAATGGTCGTAACTGGGGTCAGCCTTGTTGAAGACAACTGTTACCATTCATTCATGGCTGGCATGCAAAAATGAAGGTGTTTAAACAGATACATATATAAATAATTAATTACTTTTTAGACTAATGTCCACAGCTTAAATACCAGAAATGAACTATAAATTTTTCCAAAAGAAAATTTGCCTTGCCTCAGTAAAATAGCTCATTATCTTGGTGGTTTGAGGTGAATTTTAAAACCTTTCCACTGGATATACTGATATGCCCAGTAGTTTCACAGGCTGCGGTGATAATGCCTCAGAACATAAGTATCTTGACATTTTATTCAGAGATCTTACAAATATTTTAGGTCAAGTATACCCATATGTGGGCTTCAGAAGTTCACTTATCAAGACAAATTATAGGACAGTTAAAGTATACCTTATATATTTGCTTATGAGACCAACTGCAAACTGCACTGACCCAGATCTGCTGTTACATAATGCACCAGCAGATTTGGGTCTTAAAGTTTGATATAATCAGTGGAAAAAACAATGTAGATTCTGATCTGATGCACATTTTGCTATGCTAGATATGGATCTTGGCTGTTTGCTCTTTTGACTCAACTTATATGCAAGTATATATGGTACTTGTTTATGGACTTAACTGATCTAGAAAATGTAAAGTGTTGAACACGTTGACATAACAGACAATATGAACGTGAATATGTAAAAATATTTGTTTATACTTGTCACATAACTCTTATATATTGAAAAAAAGAAGATACGGTGGTATCAGAGTCCAGTTAGAGGTTACAAAATTTAGTTTCATTTGCAAAGAGGATACGGAAGTTTAAAAAATAAAAGAACATACAAAATATAGTGTTCAGCCTTTCTATTATCAGCTAGCTGCCATCTAAATTAATGCCTACATTGCTAACTCGGCCATAAATTTGTTTTGTTTTGTTTTAACGGGTCATTGTGGCACTTGTTCACTTGTTAATGTTGACTTACCTTTTACATTTTAGTTTAGCCTGCTGTTATAAAAGACAATGGAAGTTTATGATTTTGGTATATCGTAAGAAAAACAGTAACAGCAGCACATCTATACATTTCAGATAGCAGTCTCACAGTGAATGTTTTGAACAAATAACAGTCTTGTGAATGCTTTTAACATACATGAGTCGTGCAGCAGTGGTTTTTCAGCAGGTTCCACTTTGCATAGGGTTTGATTTTTAAAGAAAAAAAACTAATTTGCCTGGTTTTCCTCACTGGTTATATTGTTTATTTAGAAAAAAAAAGACCTTGTATATCTTCTTAAAACAACTGTTAATTCATTTTTTTCTGGTGTATGATTGATGGGTGTGTTTTGTGTTATACAGTTAGGCCTTACTTCAAATGTTCACCTCTCAAAAGACTGCTAGCTCTACTTGGCTATTTTCAGTTCCTGGACTTCAAGAGAAACTGGAAACAAATGAGCTGATAACTTTGTTTTAATTTTTGCTTGTATTATCGATAAATGGTTACCCAGCTCGGCCACCCGGACTCAGCCAGGTTTTGCACTACCTAGAAATACCCATCCCGGCCAGGTTTTGTACTACCTAGAAATACCCACCCAAGTCCGAGTTTCCTCTGATCCTTCCCACCCCATTTTTAATATTAGGACATTCATGTTGGGGTGTAGGGTCATAGTCCATTGCCTATCGAAAAGTAGGAATTCGCTGGCACCATTTGGTGTTGGCATAGGGTAGCTGCTTACTAGCTGGCCTAGCAAACTTGAATGACCTTTCATCAAGATATACCTGCATGAAATCAATAGGAATGTGATTTTTTTCTCTCAAAAATCAAAAACATAGCATTCGTCATGTCTTTAGTCTGCTGACAGACAAGATGAAAGTACATAGTTGCTGAAATTTGACCTGGATCTTGCTATTTGCATTCCGAGTCACTTGGCTATACAAATCTTGCAACCTACATTCCAACTTTTCGATAGGCAGTTGACTCTGACCCTACACCCCAGCATCAGTGTCCAAATATCAAAAATGGGGTGGCAAGGGTCAGAGGAAACTCGGACTATACCCATCCCAGCTAGGTTTTGCACTACTTAGAAATACCCATCCCAGCCAGGTTTTGCACTACCTTGAAATACCCATCCCAGCCAGGTTTTGCACTACCTAGAAATACCCATCCCAGCCAGGTTTTGCACTACCTAGAAATACCCATCCCAGCCAGGTTTTGCACTACCTAAAAATACCCATCCCAGCCAGGTTTTGCACTACCAAGAAATACCCATCCCAGCCAGGTTTTGCACTGCCTAGAAAGACCCATCCGAGCCAGGTTTTGCACTACCTTGAAATACCCATCCGAGCCAGGTTTTGCACTACCTAGAAATACCCATCCCAGCCAGGTTTTGTACTACCTAGAAATACCCATCCCAGCCAGGTTTTGCACTGCCTAGAAATACCCATCCCAGCCAGGTTTTGCACTACCTAGAAATACCCATCCCAGGCAGGTTTTGCACTACCTAGAAATACCCATCCGAGCCAGGTTTTGCACTACCTAGAAATACCCATCCCAGCCAGGTTTTGCACTATCTAGAAATACCCATCCGAGCCAGGTTTTGCACTACCTAGAAATACCCAGCCGAGCCAGGTTTTGCACTACCTAGAAATACCCATCCCAGCCAGGTTTTGCACTACCTAGAAATACCCATCCCAGCCAGGTTTTGCACTACCTAGAAATACCCATCCCAGCCAGGTTTTGCACTACCTAGAAATACCCAGCCGAGCCAGGTTTTGCACTACCTAGAAATACCCAGCCGAGCCAGGTTTTGCACTATCTAGAAATACCCATCCGAGCCAGGTTTTGCACTACCTAGAAATACCCAGCCGAGCCAGGTTTTGCACTACCTAGAAATACCCATCGGAGCCAGGTTTTGCACTACGTAGAAATACCCATCCCAGCCAGGTTTTTGCACTACGTAGAAATACCCATCCCAGCCAGGTTTTGCACTATCTAGAAATACCCATCCCAGCCAGGTTTTGCACTGCCTAGAAATACCCATCCGAGCCAGGTTTTGCACTACCTAGAAATACCCATCCCAGCCAGGTTTTGCTCTACCTAGAAATACCCATCCCAGCCAGGTTTTGCACTACCTAGAAAGACCCATCCCAGCCAGGTTTTGCACTACCTAGAAATACCCATCCCAGCCAGGTTTTGCACTACCTAGAAATACCCACCCAAGTCCGAGTTTCCTCTGATCCTTCCCACCCCATTTTTGATATTAGAACATTCATGTTGGGGTGTAGGGTCATAGTCCACTGCCTATCGAAAAGTAGGAATTTGCCGGCACCATTTGGTGTTGGCATAGGGTAGCCGCTTACTAGCTGGCCTAGCAAACTTGAATGACCTTTCATCAAGATATACCTGCATGAAATCAATAGGAATGTGATTTTTTCTCTCAAAAATCAAAAACATAGCATTTGTCATGTCTTTAATCTGCTGACAGACAAGATGAAAGTACATAGTTGCTGAAATTTGACCTGGATCTTGCTATTTGCATTCCGAGTCACTTGGCTATACAAATCTTGCAACCTACATTCCAACTTTTCGATAGGCAGTTGACTCTGACCCTACACCCCAGCATCAGTGTCATAAGATCAAAAATGGGGTGGCAAGGGTCAGAGGAAACTCGGACTATACCCATCCCAGCTAGGGTTTGCACTACTTAGAAATACCCATCCTAGCCAGGTTTTGCACTACCTTGAAATACCCATCCCCGCCAGATTTTGCACTACCTAGAAATACCCATCCCAGCCAGGTTTTGCACTACCTAGAAATACCCATCCCAGCCAGGTTTTGCACTACTCGGAAATACCCATCCGAGCCAGGTTTTGCACTACCTAGAAATACCCAGCCGAGCCAGGTTTTGCACTACCTAGAAATACCCATCCGAGCCAGGTTTTGCACTACGTAGAAATACCCATCCCAGCCAGGTTTTTGCACTACCTAGAAATACCCATCCCAGTCAGGTTTTGCACTATCTAGAAATACCCATCCGAGCCAGGTTTTGCACTGCCTAGAAATACCCATCCGAGCCAGGTTTTGCACTACCTAGAAATACCCATCCCAGCCAGGTTTTGCTCTACCTAGAAATACCCATCCCAGCCAGGTTTTGCACTACCTAGAAAGACCCATCCCAGCCAGGTTTTGCACTACCTAGAAATACCCATCCCAGCCAGGTTTTGCACTACCTAGAAATACCCATCCAAGCCAGGTTTTGCACTACCTAGAAATACCCATCCCAGCCAGGTTTTGCACTACCTAGAAATACCCATCCCAGCCAGGTTTTGCACTACCTAGAAATACCCATCCCAGCCAGGTTTTGCACTACCTAGAAATACCCACCCAAGTCCGAGTTTCCTCTGATCCTTCCCACCCCATTTTTGATATTAGAACATTCATGTTGGGGTGTAGGGTCATAGTCCACTGCCTATCGAAAAGTAGGAATTTGCCGGCACCATTTGGTGTTGGCATAGGGTAGCCGCTTACTAGCCGGCCTAGCAAACTTGAATGACCTTTCATCAAGATATACCTGCATGAAATCAATAGGAATGTGATTTTTTCTCTCAAAAATCAAAAACATAGCATTTGTCATGTCTTTGATCTGCTGACAGACAAGATGAAAGTACATAGTTGCTGAAATTTGACCTGTATCTTGCTATTTGCATTCCGAGTCACTTGGCTATACAAATCTTGCAACCTACATTCCAACTTTTCGATAGGCAGTTGACTCTGACCCTACACCCCAGCATCAGTGTCCAAATATCAAAAATGGGGTGGCAAGGGTCAGAGGAAACTCGGACTATACCCATCCCAGCTAGGGTTTGCACTACTTAGAAATACCCATCCTAGCCAGGTTTTGCACTACCTTGAAATACCCATCCCTGCCAGATTTTGCACTACCTAGAAATACCCATCCCAGCCAGGTTTTGCACTACCTAGAAATACCCATCCCAGCCAGGTTTTGCACTACTCGGAAATACCCATCCCAGCCAGGTTTTGCACTACCTAAAAATACCCATCCCAGCCAGGTTTTGCACAACTCAGAAATACCCATCCCAGCCAGGTTTTGCACTGCCTAAAAATACCCATCCCAGCCAGGTTTTGCACTACCTAGAAATACCCATCCCAGCCAGGTTTTGCACTACCTAGAAATACCCATCCCAGCCAGATTTTGCACTACCTAGAAATACCCATCCGAGCCAGGTTTTGTACTACCTAGAAATACCCATCCCAGCCAGGTTTTGCACTACCTAGAAATACCCATCCCAGCCAGGTTTTGCACTACCTAGAAATACCCAGCCGAGCCAGGTTTTGCACTGCCTAGAAAGACCCATCCCAGCCAGGTTTTGCACTACCTAGAAATACCCATCCCAGCCAGGTTTTGCACTACCTAGAAATACCCATCCCAGCCAGGTTTTGCACTACCTGGAAATACCTAGAAATACCCATCCGAGCCAGGTTTTGCACTACCTAGAAATACCCAGCCGAGCCAGGTTTTGCACTACCTAGAAATACCCATCCCAGCCAGGTTTTGCACTACCTAGAAAGACCCATCCCAACCAGGTTTTGCACTACCAAGAAATACCCATCCGAGCCAGGTTTTGCACCACCTAGAAATACCCATCCCAGCCAGGTTTTAAGATAAACATCATCATAAGACATCGTAAGGCAAAAGGTGTTAGATAAGAAAACTTGATGTACATGTCAACGATTTTCTTGTATCTGAAGTCTGATTTGTATGGGCACAAAAATGGAGTATGCAATATGATGAAAATAAGAAGTGGGAAAAAAATGTCATTGAATGAGTACATTTATGTCAAATTCCTTTGAAGGAATTTGTTAGAAAATTCAATAAATAAAATATTTAGGCTTCACAGTTACTATTGATCAGAAATGAACCTTCACATACAGTGAATATGCTCCAAGGCAAATTGCACTTTAGGCCTATTATGGACCTGCCAATTCTTACGATTTTGCCATAAGTCTTACGAAAATTACCCTTAAGATACGAACTTACGGCATACTGGCAAAAACTACGGGAAAATGATCATTGCCAAAAGATTAGGATAATTGGTTCATTCATGTTCTATTTGGATCCGGATTTCATCTTAGAATTAGTGAAATTAGTCAGGGAACCAGATGCTTTAACCTGCACCTATTTGTTCATGCGAAGCATTTGCATGATCAAATTTTGATTATAGATTTTTTTAAAAATGGCATCCAGAAAGGGATGCATGTTTAAGATGAAAGGGAAAATAAGCTTCTAGAAAAGTGTTAATAATCAACACAGAAGAATAAAAAGGAGTATTCAGATTCTTTTGAATAAAACTTAAAAGCTAGAAAGGACACAATTACATTTATTGGACGTCACATGCCAACTTGAGTATGTCTCGTGGCAGGAGATATGATTGCTGTCGTCATGTGAAATGGAAAGGAATGTCCAAGAATTATGTAAAGTTGAGAGATAGCAACAAGCCATTGAGCTACATAGGGTATGGAACTAGAGTTTGTGCACCTGAACTAGTGGTAAAAAAAGTCGATGCATACTTTACAAACTTTTCAGTTGAAGTTAATGTTTATTGTTGATGGGTCCAACTTTTAGTTACGTTTTCCAGCTTTACAATAGCAGTTTGGTATTTTGTTACACCTTACTGAAAACTGGTTAATCTTACGGAAAAAATCAACTGCCTTACTGGACTCATCAGGGTTGGCAGGTCTGCTATTAAGACCTAACATGTCATTTTACCCAAAAGATGTGAAAGAATTAGTATTCCGAGGTTTAATTGGATCTATTTTACAATATGCTTGTATAGCTTGGGACCCCTAATACAAAATATTATCAGGTATATTTGGCTTGGGACCCCTAATACAAGGTATTACCAGATACATTTGGCTTGGGACCCCTAATACAAAGTATTACCAGGTACATTTGGCTTGGGCCCCAAATACAAAGTATTACTGGGTACATTTTCTTGGGACCCCTAATACAAAGTATTGCCAGGTACATTTGGCTTGGGATCCCTAATACAAATTGTTACCAGGTACATTTGGCTTGGGTCCTGAATAAAAAGTATTACCGGGTACATTTGGCTTGGGAACCCTAATACAAAGTATTGCTGGGTACATTTGACTTGGGAACCCTAATACAAAGTATTACTGGGTACATTTGGCTTGGGACCCATAATACAAAGTATTGCCAGGTACATTTGGCTTGGGATCCCTAATACAAATTGTTACCAGGTACATTTGGCTTGGGTCCTGAATAAAAAGTATTACCGGGTACATTTGGCTTGGGAACTCTAATACAAAGTATTACTGGGTACATTTGGCTTGGGAACCCTAATACAAAGTTTTACTGGGTACATTTGGCTTGGGAACCCTGATACAAAATATTACTGGTTACATTTGGTTTGGGAACCCTAATACACAGTATTACCGGGTACATTTGGCTTGGGAACCCTAATACGAAGTCTTACTGGGTACGTTTGACTTGGGACCCCTAATACAAATTATTGCCAGGTACACTTGGCTTGCGATCCCTAATACAAAGTATTACTGGGTACATTTGGCTTGGAAACCCTAATACAAAGTATTACTGGGTACATTTGGCTTGGGCCCCGAATACAAAGTATTACCGGGTACATTTAGCTTGGGAACCGAATACAAAGTATTACCAGGTACATTTGGCTTGGGAACCCTAATGCAAAGTATTACTGGGTACATTTGGTTTGGGCCCCGAATACAAAGTATTACCGGGTACATTTGGCTTGGGAACCGAATACAAAGTATTACCGGGTACATTTGGCTTGGGACCCCTAATACAAAGTATTATCAGGTACATTTGAGAAAAAAATTGTATGTGAGCATCCAGATTTTTGTAATCCAATTCACACCAGGAAGTGTGACCTCAGCTCTTAGACCATATATTTTATTTATTTTTACAGGGCTCAAAATTTACATTTTTTCAGTACTGGCAGAAATATCCACAATTTAGTAGCATTTAAGAATGGTAAGTAGCAAATTGCAAATTTTTTAGTATTAGTTTTGAGCCCTTCTTTTAACAAAGGTTTAAACAACACTGCAAAAATCCCTTGTTCCAATTTGATGAAAGTACCAGTAGAAATCAGCATTAATATACATGTACATGCAAGATAGTTTTTTTTCCCCAAGAACCCTCAAAGAGTAATATTGGAGTTATTTTTTTTACAGATATTAATTACAGTTACTTAATGTTTATAAAACCAAATTGATGCATTTTCAAAATTAGTTTTGCCAAAGTTTTCTGAAACCTTTACCAACTAACAAAATGCATTATCACCTACATAAATCTTTCTTGAGTAAGTTAAATTACATACAGGTAACTTTATGTTTAACAGATATTTAAATTCTGAGAGCATTTTTCTCAGCATTATCATTGCCAGGCTTGTTCTGTCGATTTGGAATTGATACCTGTTATGTATATGCCCACCACAAGGTGGAGTATATTACATTGTTTTCTGTCTATTTCCAATTTTGTTTTCACACAAACTCAAGTTTACCACCATCTGCAGTTATCAGATTTTGTGGATAGCTTGTATGAGGAAGAAGGTTGTAAGCACACAAAAAAGTGTGCTTCTGGTTGGCCAACGGTCCCCGATTTTCATTGCCAACCATATCACTTTTTTCCTGGCAAGGTAAAAAAAAAACAACTACCTACCTACCCGAAAATAGGACACTTTGACTTGTATTTCATGCTTCAGAAATGTTGATTAAGATTGCTTGTAGGTCAGTTTCTCATGCACATGAAGTTTTCAGAGTCATGCCGTGAAATGATAGCTTGGCATTCATCTTCTCTGAAAAAAGTTCTAGTTACTATCATTTGTAATCAACCTTTGAGGACGTTAGACTTGTTCATGGAGCTGAAAACAGGTACATGTGCATATTTTAGCAGAGTTTCTTTAAATTTCAGAGTGAAGAAGATGTAATACGGGCAGTGAGAGCAGCCATCAAAACAGGTTATAGGCACCTTGACTGTGCTGCCATCTATAGGAATGAGAGAGCAGTTGGTCATGCCATCAAGCAGCTGATTGTAGAGGGAGTTATTAAGAGGGAAGATCTGTTTATCACCAGTAAGGTATACATTACTGCATTCAAGGGGTCATAATTTTCATTTTGTCCACCATTTGCTTTGATGCTTGAGATGATTCAGAGCCAGTGTCCATTTACAACTGTCAGTGTCCATTTACAACTGTCAGTGTCAAATTGTGAAGCTTATACAGAGAACTGGAGTTTTAAATTAATGGTACTCATTTGCCATTATAAGAAGGGGTCATGCTGGTCATTTTAAACTTAAAGCCCTGCAAAATTTTGTGAAGGGTCGGTGGAGTTACACTTAATTGTCTTTCCATCCATTGGTCATACATTGGTTAAGTTTAGCAGTTGAGTTAGTTTCTCCTGCTCTTTTGGCAATTGGAGGTTTAAATGTAGATGCATGTTAGTAATGTAACATCTTTAAGTAAACAGCAGGCCAATATGACTTGTAGTTCATATTGCAATGACTTCAGATAAACTTTTCATTGATGTCAGTTACCCATGCAAACGTTGTGTGGATATGTGCATTACTGTATTTGTAAATTATATCCCAGACAATCCAACATGTCCTATCACAGGTCCAAAAGTTTAGAATGCTTTGAAAGAATTATTTTAGAAGAATTTTTTAATTTAATTATTTAATAAGACATAGAAGTCTTGACCACACCTAATATCTCCCAGCTTTCTTGACATCGTGTTTGGGTGAATGAAAACCTGCCCACAAGTATTTTATTGCTTCTCTTCTAAGCTACTTCAATGATTGCCATGAAATTGTGTGCACACATTCTTCCTTTGGTCTAGTTGGTCCTCATTGAAAATGGTGCTACTGACATCTAATATGGCTACCACAGCAGCTGTTTAAAATCTTTGTTTTCACTTCTCAGCTTGAATGCGTGGGTCGGTGGTCCTTTCTGGGGTTTTCCCGGGTTCTTCCTCCACCTTTAACACTGGCCATCATGTATAGCCTATCATGTGCTGAAAAATGGCGTTAAACCCCACAACAACAACAACAACAACAACTCAGCTTGAATGAGTGGTCGTATCAAATGGTGTTTTCACTAGAAGACTTTTTATAATGTCTGGTTGGTCTAAATGAAAATGTTGCCAGTTGTAAATCCTGTATAGCTGTTGTAAAATCTTCCTGACACTACTCCCTCAGAATGGTTTATCAATATGACATAGGGTTTTGACCAAATAACTTATTATTATGAATCTATGGTCTTTAAGTAATAGAAAAAGCCAAAAGCTGTGTAAAATTCAACAAATAATTTATTTCCCTAGAATACAAAGTAAAAATTTTTAAAAAGAACTTCCAGTAATGCGAATTAAATCCCAATTAATCCAAGAAGTTCTTTCACCAGTCCTAGTTAATACAGTTTGATTTAAATTCCAGTAGTGTTCTATAAAAAGCTTCAGCTCTGTGTTGTGTTGATGTACCTCTGATTGTGTTGATGTACCTATGGTAGCCAGTGATGTGGAGATGTGCCAACAGTCCTTTGATGAATCACAATAATATAATCCAAGATGTTTCTGTCTGAAATCACAATAACTCCAAGCTAATGTTTCTATCCATGAATATTATTGAGCACTTTGTAATTCCAGAGAATAATAATTGGAATAAATGATTATACCCAGATCTAAAACTGAACACAACAACACCAAAAATTCTGTTTATGATGTTATTGCAAGAATAAATAATTTCTCAACTTAACAAGATTATAAAACCCTCTACTTGACCTATGTCACAGTAGCCATTTTCTGAATATATTCTGTCACTTGATGGAATTTTCCATTCTAGAACAGTCTAAGACAAGGTCTATTGCTTAAATTATAATAAAGAATGTGGTAAAAACCAGGTGGACCAGGTTATTTTATGGGGGATATTCAATAGCCTAGACCATGACCCAAATAAACTTGTTTACCATTATTGATAATGATCCTAATATTTAACCTACACTCATAGAGAAATATTAACTTTATATTATTTGTTTACAAAATAAAAACAACATTAGTGTCCCAAGTCATGTACACAGTGAACTTGCTTTTGGACAATATCAAGAGTCCAAGATGTGATTATACATAACCTATAATGATGGAGAAAATACTCACAAATACAAATTAAAATTCATAACAAAATACAATAATGTATACTTTTGTCCTGAGGAAAAATATTTGATGCCAGGCTGACAACAGCATCGGATTTTTAAATTTTGTTATCACGAAGAATATCAGAGATGGTTTCAACACTCAGCAGTTAAATGGAAGAAATAATCCTATCTTAAATTCCTGTAATTCTTTTTGTCCAGTAAAGCATCAGTCACTTCAAGGGTCTCTTGATTAATGGGAGGTTTCCCCAGAAAAAAAGTTTAGAGTGGGTGAGTTGCACAGAAATTTCTTGCTCTGCCACTGACAATATGGGTTGAAAGAAAACAACATGAAGCTTTGTATCGTATTTTTATTTCCTTTTTAAAATGTTGTGTGAAAAAAATGAAATTCACAAATACTGTGAAGTGAAAAAATGTTTAATTTGCATAAATTAAAATGATTAGTGTATATTTATCTGGTGTTTTGCATATTGATTATTCTACCCACTCCACCTTAGACACATGGATTCTACCCTCACCACCATGACATATCAATTATACACATTCTACCCCGTCACACATACAAACTTTACCCACCCCACCTAGACTCATACAGCAGATTCTACCCATCCCACCCAGACACAAATAGATTCTACACCCCCATGCAGACATGTTTGCACAGATTCAGCATTCCCACCCAGATATACATTGATTCTACCCATTCCATTCAGACAAACATACACATGAATTCTAACCACTCTATGCTTACACACATACATGGAGTCTACCTACCTCACCAAGACACACACACATACTATGCACCTCACCCAGACATACATACATGGATTATATCCCTCCACACTGATTATACATACACTACCCAGGCTCACATAAACATATTCAACACACCCCACTCAGACACATGTACATGGGTTCATTGGTTTTGTTTATCATTCTCGATACTGCAGTTTGGTACCTATTGCAGTCAGCAGTTTTGGATCCCAGCTACTGCAGTATTCCAAGGGAGAGGTGTATTTGTAAAGTATTAGGAAAAATACAAATATGTCTTGACACAAAAGGTTAAAAATATTGTGATTTTCATGGGTTGATGAGATTCCAAAAATTAGAGGGTACAAAAAAATTAAAAACATGGTGTTATATATCTTGTCCTGATAAATTACAACAGAAATTTCCTATTAGTGATATATTGAAGATTGTGAAAGCATTTAAAAAAGTTTTGTATGGTGGAGATGATACACCTGTACCATGCATCACAGGGGAGGGCAAACTACGGGCTTTCATGTGGCCCACCAAGGGTTTTCATGCGGCCTAGGAACAAGTCATCATTCGCACTGACTCTGTTTATGTTACTCTGTTTATAAAATAAATGTGCTTCTTTTGAAGTTTAAGTTTTCAAATATTAACAACATATTAACAACTGAAAATTAATTGGATGTTAGAAAAACCTTTTGTTTTTGCTAATTCAAATATTAATTATTTTACTTAATGAACTATGAGGCCCGCGACAAGGTGTAATTTTGTGTATGCAGCACTTGCACTGGAAAGTTTGCCCACCTCTGATGTATCAGTATATATTATGATTCACCATTAAAACACCTGTACCATGTATCGATATGTATCATGATTCACCATTAAAACACCTGTACCATGTATCAGTATGTATCATGATTCACCATTAAAACACCTGTACCATACATGTATCAATATGTATCATGATTCACCATTAAAACACCTGTACCATGTATCAATATGTATCATGATTCCCACATCATGTTATAATGCAATATTGATACACATAAAGAATAAATATGCAAACAACTAAGAATTATTCATGGCCAATAGAGATTAAGAGTAACTTAGTGAAGTATTGTTCTGTATCGTTTTTCAACTTTTGTATCAATATGTGTATATATAAGTGGCCTGCTTATCAGCGCATCAGAGACTTGTTTCACTCCTAGTCACTTGCTATTTCAGCTCTGGAACACCTGCCACAGACCAGACCTGGTGAGGGCAAGTCTGAAGAAATCCCTTGATGATCTGGGTCTGAAATATCTAGATTTGTACCTAATTCACTGGCCTATGGGATTAAAGGTACAAATAAGTCATAAATTGTCACCAGTATATTATTTCAAACTATTTTTGTAATTATTTTCTGATCTGCCATTTACTTACATAAGGCAGCAGATTTAAACTGTTATAGTAAGGAAGTATAAAAATGCATGGGTTTGGATAGTGCATTGGCAGTAATTAGGGAGGACAAAATCTTAGGACATGATAACATATTGAAAATGACAAATGACCAATATAAATGACATAATTAACTGTGGAAACTAGGTCTATTGTTATCTACTGAATACTGATAATCAAAGGCCCATATTGTGAACAATTCTTTCTAATCAGCCCAGTATAATGACCAAAGGCCCATAATGTGAACAGTTCTTTCTAATTAATCCAGTATAATGACCAAAGGCCCATAATGTGAACAGTTCTTTCTAATCAGCCCAGTATAATGACCAAAGGCCCATAATGTGAACAGTTCTTTCTAATCAGCCCAGTATAATGATCAAAGGCCCATATTGTGAACAGTTCTTTCTAATTAATCCAGTATAATGACCAAAGGCCCATAATGTGAACAGTTCTTTCTAATCAGCCCAGTATAATGACCAAAGGCCCATAATGTGAACAGTTCTTTCTAATCAGCCCAGTATAATGACCAAAGGCCCATAATGTGAACAGTTCTTTCTAATTAATCCAGTGTAATGATCAAAGGCCCATAATGTGAACAGTTCTTCCTAATCACTCCAGTGTAGTAATCAAAGGCCCATAATGTGAACAGTTCTTCCGAATCATTCCAGTGTAGTAATCAAAGGCCCATAATTTGAACAGTTCTCCTGAATCATTCCATAGTACTCAAAGACCCCTAATTTGAACAGTTCTCCTGAATCATTCCATTGTAGTAATCAAAGACCCCTAATTTGAACAGTTCTCCTGAATCATTCCATAGTAATCAAAGACCCCTAATTTGAACAGTTCTGCCTAATCATTCAATTGTAGTAATCAGAGGCCCATAATGTGAACAGTTCTCCTGAATCATTCCATTGTAGTAATCAAAGACCCATAATGTGAACAGTTCTCCTGAATCATTCCATTGTAGTAATCAAAGACCCCTAATGTGAATAGTTCTTCCTAATCATTCCATTGTAGTAATCAAAGACCCATAATGTGAACAGTTCTCCTGAATCATTCCATTGTAGTAATGAAAGACCCATAATGTGAACAGTTCTCCTGAATCATTCCATTGTAGTAATCAAAGACCCCTAATGTGAATAGTTCTTCCTAATCATTCCATTGTAGTAATCAAAGACCCATAATGTGAACAGTTCTCCTGAATCATTCCATTGTAGTAATGAAAGACCCATAATGTGAACAGTTCTCCTGAATCATTCCATTGTAGTAATCAAAGGCCCATAATGTGAACAGTTCTCCTGAATCATTCCATTGTAGTAATCAAAGACCCCTAATGTGAATAGTTCTTCCTAATCATTCCATTGTAGTAATCAAAGATCCCTAATGTGAATAGTTCTTCCTAATCATTCCATTGTAGTAATCAAAGACCACTAATGTGAATAGTTCTTCCTAATCATTCCATTGTAGTAATCAAAGACCGCTAATGCAAACAATTCTTCTTAATCACTACAATATAGTATCAAAGGCCCATAGCATCAAAAGTTTTTTCTGATCACTCTAATGTAATAAAGGTCCATATTGTGAATAGAAATACATGGCAGTTTTCTAATTGTGATATTGATACGTTTGTTTTACAGGTGTATCGTTGGCATTATTTATGCCTTTTTTCTGCCTTCTTTAAAATATGTGACTGCAGCTCATAACTGAACTCATCTGAGATCAGATTGATATTAGCTTCCCTTCAATACAGCTCAAGGATTTTCATTTCTCCATGTATTGCAGTAGAGCAATTTATCCCTATATGATTACTCCATGGTGGAGGGGTAAATACCTACCATGGTTACACACTGACTGTGGGGTTGTGAGTTACCCACAATATTTTGTCCCATGTTCCCCAGATTTTGAGTGTAGGCACCCACAGTGTGTTTTTTGGTCAGAAAAATAAAAAAAATACTCCTTCAACTTTTCATTAGTCAAAGTCCATCCATTATTTTGTTAAAGTGTAGAAAACTTCTACTAGGTACACATCGATTCTAATAATCGGTTACCCGGGTACCCGATCAAAGGGAAACTTAAATGTGTACAATAATCGGTTACCCGGGTACCCGATCAAAGGGAAACTTAAATGTGTACAAACATGAAGTTAAGTCAACCTTTTTTTAAAAATTCACAGTATCCCATAAATATCACTACTTAATGTTATCTGGTACAGAGTCCAAGAATTCTTCCTCATTATCTGATTAATTTCTAAAATCTTCCGTTGTCGTCTAGTAATCGTTATGGTCATATCATTATAAATATCATCTGCTCACTTTCCTTGACCTCATTGTCATATGTGAATGCTTATTTAGAGACTGAGCTTGAGCTTTGAAAGTAACACTTTGACCGTACAATTTGTGAAATCTATTCAAGGTTGCAAGTGAACACATGTCAGTTGTACACCAAGATCAAATAACCAGCTCTGTTACTTGCCACTGGACCACACTGGTGGCTCAAAGAGTTGTCACATGGGAAAACGTGGGGTTCAGTTCAATTATTTACTGGAAGAGACAGACCTCTGCTTGGCACTGTAAAATTACAGTCTTGAAAGACCACCCTGTCTGCCAAAAAATAATGGTCTCTCAAGACAGGTGGTCTCATAACAGGTCATAACACTATACAGTAAAACCTGTCTTGAGAGACCTCTACTTTGAGAGACCACCTGTTTTAAGTGACCAGGATCTCCATGCACATTTTTTTATGATATAGTGTTATGACCTGTTATGAGAGACCAGGGTGTTCTTTCTGTGGTATAATCAATAAATATGTGCATGGAGATCATGGTCTCTCAAAACAGGTGGTCTCATAGCAGAGGTCTCTGAAGGCAGGTTTTACTGTACCTGCAATTACAGCTCAGTCCGAAGGATTGTCAACTTGAAAACAAAGTCAGTGCTGCCTTTACAAGCACTGTCATAAAACTTGTATATGGTAAACAGGTACCCTATGGCTCATATTATTACCTGGGTTGTTATCAGTGGGTGGGTACCCAAGTCCTCGGGTACCCGTTGGCATCTTTAGTCTCTGTTGATACTAGCAATTTGAAACAATGTCTCTGGCAATGAAGTATTCAGGTTGAAATCATGACTAAAGAGACTAAATTAATGTGAATGCACAATTGGTAATGCAATGTAGTTGATGATTTGCTTGTTTGGAAAGAAAAGTAATTCAGAAAACAGGTATTCATGCTGGTTGTAGTTAAATGAGAGCATGATACAAAATGGGAAATTATATGGTGCACCTATTTCAGGTTAACCAGATATTCAAACATTTGTTACTTGAGTGCATGATCAGACTTCTATTGCAATAATGCAAGTGTCCAAGGAAATTATGATAGTACAGTACAGACCACAAAAAAAGTTTTTAAAGAATGTGTGAATAAGAATTGGATATGTAATAAATACAGACCACATGAGTCAGGGGAAACAACTCACTTGATACGTAGAAAGGAACATAGTCTCAGCATGATGGACTCAACATTCCTATGCCAAATCAAACTTGTCTTTCCACCCCAGCAGAAGAAAACATATTATGTTGTTAAATATAAGTATCACACACCCTGATTTGATCTACTTAGGTGCCTTCTTTGATGTCCATGCATATATATTTTCAGACTTTGAGTCTGACTTTTATTAATTGCAGTTTGTTTCAAATTTTTTTTATACATTAAAGCTGAAAATATTTAGATTGGGTAAAAGCAGGGTATGTAATAAATATAAAACCAGATTTGTGTTTTTTACTGAGCTGGGTGGAAGAAAATGTTTTGATATAGCTTATGAAGGTATCTCTTCACTATGTTCTTTCCGCCGATTCGGAACAAAAGCTGTGTACAGTTTTGTGGATGAATGCTATATTTGATACTATTTTGTTTATTTCACTAGTTATTCTTTTTTTTAATATGAATTAAACGATAGAGTTGCCTGTGGTCAGTCAGTATAATTCAGCCAAGCGAATAAAATAAACACTGCTGACTTATCCCAAAGTCAGTTGTTTATTGCCACCATTATGAAAAAGAAAACACAGAAGAGCTGCTGTTTTGCAAGGTTATCAGGTCTTTTTTGAGCATCAGTCTTCCACAATTTTACATGTGAACCTACAAAGATGATTTTTTGACCATTTGTGATTTTTTTTTTTAAAACACCACTACTTTGACAATTAATACAAAATATAGTTTATTTCAAATAAGATGCAAAATCTTGATATTGCTCTCACTCGCTCTTTCTTTCTCATGTGTACCTGAGATTAACATACATTTATGACTAGTGC
The DNA here is from genome assembly GCA_028554795.2 of Sinohyriopsis cumingii. Taxonomy (NCBI): domain Eukaryota; kingdom Metazoa; phylum Mollusca; class Bivalvia; order Unionida; family Unionidae; genus Sinohyriopsis; species Sinohyriopsis cumingii. The sequence goes on along the minus strand of CM068833.1, from coordinate 70,535,631 downwards.
CTGAGATTAACATACATTTATGACTAGTGCCTGAGACTAACATACATTTATGACTATTGCCTGAGACTAACATACATTTATGACTAGTGCCTGAGATTAACATACATTTATGATTAGTGCCTGAGATTAACATACATTTATGATTAGTGCCTGAGACTAACATACATTTATGACTAGTGCCTGAGATTAACATACATTTATGACTAGTGCCTGAGACTAACATACATTTATGACTATTGCCTGAGACTAACATACATTTATAACTATTGCCTGAGACTAACATACATTTATGACTATTGCCTGAGACTAACATACATTTATGACTATTGCCTGAGACTAACATACATTTATGACTATTGCCTCTGCTCATACATGTAAATTGGTTAATAAGTGTATGAATGCATCTTTTTCCAGATCCTACAGAAAATCAGTAAGATATAAATTTCAGTCCATTATCATCTTTTTATTTCCTGAACAGTCAATAGACAGTGTAAGCAAAGTGCTTTTGAAAGCTAATGCATTCAGTTCATGTTGGACATGTGAGGTTTTGTTGCACTTTCATTGAAGTGTATATGTGATTTACAGATTTTGGGGAGGAAAAATGGATATTACTTGAAACAGTATTTTTAATAATTGCAGATACTGATATGAAGATTGGTTGAGAAATAATTTCAGACAAACAAAATAATAGCTTACAAAATAATAATTTTCAAAAAAGTCATGATTATGCTTGATTATATCTTTTAATAATCACACTGCTATAAATTATTCATTCTTTTCAGGAAGGTGAGGCATTTCATCCTAAAGACGAGAATGGAAAAATCTTGTTTTCAGATGTGGATTATGTGGATACATGGAAGGTTTGCACATAAACAAATTTTTGTTCATATTTTAGTAGTTATATCTTTTGAATTAAAAAAGTTAAACTCTTGATGTACCATTTTGTTCCTAGTTTGAAATTTTGTGTAAATGTGTATAGTGTATCCATCACAGAATTATTAGATGCAACGAGTCAAACTAAGTGCATATGTACCTATGTATTTGGAACACAGGTCTATCATGTTGCTTTAGTTTACACTTTGTGCTTGCCTGTCCTGGTAATTTGTTATCAGTAATTGGACATACAGCCATAAGCAGCATTAATCAATGATCAATCAGTTCTAGTAATTTGATATCCATAATTGTAGTTAACCCTATGCTCTAATATTTTGTATAATGCTCTGTCTGCCCTTCTAGTAATTTGATATCAGTAATTGTAGTCAACCCTGTGCTCTAATATTTTATATAATGTTCTGTCTGTCCTTCACATGTAAGCTGTGTAAATTACAGGCCACAATAACCTACTTGCATATGGCAATCAGAGTTCATCTTTGGTAAATTTGAGAGAATGTTTCTACTGCTTTAACTCTTAAATATGACAAAGTAAATCATGTCTTCTACAAGTAGTATCATGTCTTCTACAAGCAGTATCATGTCTTCTGCAAGCAGTATCATGTCTTCTGCAAGCAGTATCATGTCTTGTACAAGCAATATCATGTCTTGTACAAGCAATATCATGTCTTCTACAAGCAGTATCATGTCTTCTACAAGCAATATCATGCCTTCTACAAGCAGTATCATGTCTTCTACAAGCAATATCATGTCTTGTACAAGCAATATCATGTCTTCTACAAGCAGTATCATGTCTTCTACAAGCAATATCATGTCTTCCACAAGCAGTATCATGTCTTCTGCAAGCACTATAATGTGTTACAAGCAGTATCATGTGTTACAAGCAGTATCATGTCTTCTACAAGCAGTATCATGTGTTACAAGCAGTATCATCTCTTCTGCAAGCACTATCATGTGTTAGAAGAAGTATCATGTGTTACAAGCGGTATCATGTCTTCTGCAAGCAGTATCATGTGTTACAAGCAGTATCATGTATTCTACAAGCAGTATCATGTTTTTTACAAGCAGTATCATGTCTTCTGCAAGTACTATGATGTGTTGCAAGCAGTATCATGTGTTACAAGCAGTATCATGTCTTCTACATGCAGTATCATGTGTTACAAGTGGTATCATGTCTTCTGCAATCAGTATTATGTCTTACAAGCAGTATCATGTCTTCTGCAAGCACTATCATGTGTTACAAGCAGTATCATATCTTCTACAAGCAGTATCATGTTTTCTACAAGCAGTATCATGTCTTCTATAAGCAGTATTATGTGTTACAAGCAGTATCATGTCTTCTGCAAGCAGTATCATGTTTTCTACAAGCAGTATCATGTCTTCTACAAAGCAGTATCATGTCTTCTACAAGCAGTATCATGTGTTACAAGCAGTATGATGTCTTCTGCAAGCAGTATCATGTCTTTTACAAGCAGTATCATGTCTTCTGCAATCAGTATCATGTCTTACAAGCAGTATCTTGTCTTCTGCAAGCAGTATCATGTCGTACAAGCAGTATCATGTCTTCTGCAAGCAGTATCATGTGTTACAAGCAGTATCATGTCTTCTACAAGTAGTATCATGTGCTACAAGCAGTATCATGTCTTCTGCAAGCACTATCATGTGTTACAAGCAGTATCATGTCTTCTGCAATCAGTATCATGTCTTACAAGCAGTATCATGTCTTCTGCAAGCACTATCATGTGTTACAAGCAGTATCATGTCTTCTGCAATCAGTATCATGTCTTACAAGCAGTATCATGTCTTCTACAAGCAGTATCATGTGTTACAAGCAGTATGATGTCTTCTGCAAGCAGTATCATGTCTTTTACAAGCAGTATCATGTCTTCTGCAAGCAGTATCATGTGTTACAAGCAGTATCATGTCTTCTGCAAGCAGTATCATGTGTTGCAAGCAGTATCATGTCTTCTACAAGCAGTATCATGTCTTCTGCAAGCAGTATCATGTGTTACAAGCAGTATCATGTCTTCTGCAACCAGTATCATGTCTTCTACAAAGCAGTATCATGTCTTCTGCAAGTAGTATCATGTGTTACAAGCAGTATGATGTCTTCTACAAGCAGTATCATGTCTTTTACAAGCAGTATGATGTCTTCTGCAAGCAGTATCATGTGTTACAAGCAGTATCATGTCTTCTACAAGCAGTATCATGTCTTCTGCAAGCAGTATCATGTATTACAAGCAGTATCATGTCTTCTGCAAGCAGTATCATGTCTTTTTACAAGCAGTATCAAGTCTTTCTACAAGCAGTATCATGTGTTACAAGCGGTATCATGTCTTCTACAAGCAGTATCATGTCTTCTACAAGCAGTATCATGTCTTTCTACAAGCAGTATCATGTCTTCTACAAGCAGTATCATGTATTGCAAGCAGTATGATCTCTTCTACAAGCAGTGTCATGTCTTCTACAAGCAGTATCATGTCTTCTGCAAGCAGTATCATGTCTTCTACAAGCAGTATCATGTCTTCTGCAAGCAGTATCATGTCTTCTACAAGCAGTATCATGTCTTCTACAAGCAGTATCATGTCTTCTGCAAGTCGTATCATGTCTTCTACAAGCAGTATCATGTGTTACAAGCAGTATCATGTCTTCTACAAGCAGTATCATGTGTTACAAGCAGTATCATGTCTTCTGCAAGCAGTATCATGTGTTACAAACAGTATCATGTATTCTACAAGCAGTATCATGTCTTTTACAAGCAGTATCATGTCTTCTGCAAGCATTATGATGTGTTGCAAGCAGTATCATGTGTTACAAGCAGTATCATCTCTTCTGCAAGCACTATCATGTGTTAAAAGAAGTATCATGTGTTACAAGCAGTATCATGTCTTCTACAAGCAGTATCATGTGTTACAAGCAGTATCATGTCTTCTACAAGCAGTATCATGTGTTACAAGCAGTATCATGTCTTCTACAAGCAATATCATGTGTTAGAAGAAGTATCATGTGTTACAAGTAGTATCATGTCTTCTGCAAGCAGTATCATGTGTTACAAGCAGTATCATGTATTCTACAAGCAGTATCATGTCTTTTACAAGCAGTATCATGTCTTCTGCAAGCACTATGATGTGTTGCAAGCAGTGTCATGTGTTACAAGCAGTATCATGTTTTCTACAAGCAGTATCATGTGTTACAAGTGGTATCATGTCTTCTGCAATCAGTATTATGTCTTACAAGCAGAATCATGTCTTCTGCAAGCACTATCATGTGTTACAAGTGGTATCACGTCTTCTGCAATCAGTATTATGTCTTACAAGCAGTATCATGTCTTCTGCAAGCACTATCATGTGTTACAAGCAGTATCATGTCTTCTACAAGCAGTATCATGTTTTCTACAAGCCGTATCATGTCTTCTATAAGCAGTATTATGTGTTACAAGCAGTATCATGTCTTCTGCAAGCAGTATCATGTCTTTTACAAGCAGTATCATGTCTTCTGCAATCAGTATCATGTGTTACAAGCAGTATCATGTCTTCTGCAAGCAGTATCATGTGTTACAAGCAGTATGATGTCTTCTGCAAGCAGTATCATGTCTTTTACAAGCAATGTCATGTCTTCTACAAGTAGTATCATGTCTTCTGCAAGCAGTATGATGTCTTCTACAAAGCAGTATCATGTCTTCTACAAACAGTATCATGTGTTACAAGCAGTATGAAGTCTTCTGCAAGCAGTATCATGTCTTTTACAAACAGTATCATGTCTTCTGCAAGCAGTTTCATGTCTTACAAGCAGTGTCATGTCGTACAAGCAGTATCATGTCTTCTGCAAGCAGTATCATGTGTTACAAGCAGTATCATGTCTTCTACAAGTAGTATCATGTGTTACAAGCAGTATGATGTCTTCTGCAAGCACTATCATGTGTTACAAGCTGTATCATGTCTTCTGCAATCAGTATCATGTCTTAGAAGCAGTATCATGTCTTCTGCAAGCACAATCATGTCTTACAAGCAGTATCATGTCTTCTGCAATCAGTATCATGTCTTACAAGCAGTATCATGTCTTCTACAAGCAGTATTATGTGTTACAAGCAGTATGATGTCTTCTGCAAGCAGTATCATGTCTTTTACAAGCAGTATCATGTCTTTTGCAAGCAGTATCATGTGTTACAAGCAGTATCATGTTTTCTACAAGCAGTATCATGTGTTACAAGCAGTATCATGTCTTCTACAAGCAGTATCATGTGTTACAAGCAGGATCATGTCTTCTGCAACCAGTATAATGTTTTCTACAAAGCAGTATCATGTCTTCTGCAAGCAGTATCATGTGTTACAAGCAGTATGATGTCTTCTACAAAGCAGTATCATGTCTTTTACAAGCAGTATCATGTCTTCTGCAAGCAGTATCATGTGTTACAAGCAGTATCATGTCTTCTGCAAGCAGTATCATGTCTTTCTACAAGCAGTATCAAGTCTTTCTACAAGCAGTATCATGTGTTACAAGCAGTATCATGTCTTCTACAAGCAGTATCATGTCTTCTACAAGCAGTATCATGTCTTTCTACAAGCAGTATCATGTCTTCTACAAAGTTTCATGTCTTCTACATGCAGTATCATGTCTTCTACAAGCAGTATCATGTCTTCTACAAGCAGTATCATGTCTTCTACAAGCAGTATCATGTCTTCTGCAAGTCGTATCATGTCTTCTACAAGCAGTATCATGTGTTACAAGCAGTATCATGTCTTCTACAAGCAATATCATGTCTTCTACAAGCAGTATCGTGTCTTCTGCAAGCAGTATCATGTCTTCTGCAAGCAGTATCATTTCTACAAGCCGTATCATGTTTTCTACAAGCAGTATCATGTCTTCCACAAGCAGTATCATGCCTTCTACAAGCAGTATCATGTGTTACTAAAAGTATCATGTCTTCTACAAGCAATATCATGTCTTCTGCAAGCAGTGTCATGTCTTCTGCAAGCAGTATCATGTCTTTCTACGAGCTGTATCATGTCTTCTGCAAGCAATATGTCCTTTGGAAGCAGTATAATATCTTCTACAAGCAGTATCATGTCTTCTACAAGCAGTATCATAGTATCATGTCTTCTGCAAGCAGTATCATGTGTTACAAGCAGTATCATGTCTTCTACAAGCAATATCATGTCTTCTACAAGCAGTATAATGTCTTCTGCAAGCAGTATCATGTCTTCCTACAAGCAGTATCATGTCTTCTGCAAGCAGTATCATTTCAACAAGCCGTATCATGTCTTCTACAAGCAGTATCATGTCTTCTACAAGCAGTATCATGTCTTCTGCAAGCAATATCATGTGTTGCAAGCAGTATCATGTCTTCTACAAGCAGTATCATGTCTTCTACAAGCAGTATCATGTCTTCTACAAGCAGTATCATGTGTTACAAGCAGTATCATGTCTTCTGCAAGCAGTATCATGTGTTACAAGCAGATCATGTCTTCTGCAAGGAATATCATGTCTTCTACAAGCAATATCATGTCTTCTGCAAGCAGTATAATGTCTTTCTACGAGCAGTATCATGTCTTCTGCAAGCAATATCATGTCTTCTACAAGCAATATCATGTCTTCTGCAAGCAGTATCATGTCTTCTACAAGCAATATCATGTCTTCTACAAGCAGCATCATGTCTTCTACAAGCAGTATCATGTCTTCTTCAAGCAATATCATGTTTTCTACAAGCAGTATCATGTCTTCTACAAGCAATATCATGTCTTCTTCAAGCAGTATCATGTCTTCTACAAGCAGTATCATGTCTTCTACAAGCACTATCATGTCTTCTTCAAGCAATATCATGTCTTCTTCAAGCAATATCATGTCTTCTACAAGCAGTATCATGTCTTCTGCAAGCAGTATCATGCTTTCAGTCTGTTTGGATTGAATATTTGCAAGAAATTAATAAAGAATAAAAATTTGTGAACATATGTCCACATAATTAGAATTTAATAAAGTGTAGAATTGCACATTGTCAATGATTACTGTTTGCAGCAAATGTGGACATAACTTTAAAAACCATTAAACTCTGTTATACGAATGTAATGTACTGCTTGAGGTAATGGAAGGACTTGAATGAAATTAAGCAGTTTTCAGGGTTAAAGTTTTGTTCTGGTAAATTACTAGCTTTGGTTCGGTATGTGATGTTAAATCTAATGATTTTTATTCCCCCGACTGAACAATATAGGTAGAGGCTGAAGTGTTTGATGAAAATTAGGCCATGGAAACAACTTGTAATGCAGAAAGGAAACTTCTCAAAATTGAAAATTGGCTTCTGCATTGATATATTCTCATTGCCCACATGTATACTGGCATAAAATGAGTTCTTAAGAAAAAGATGCAATAGAGAAATTTACTAATTAGATGCCTGAATTTCAAAATGCTAATTGGATGTTATGAAATGTTTGTCCAACTTCAAGATTATAACACAGCACTTGTCTTCAACAAAATTGCTGCACACATGACAATTTGTTGCTTGACAACAGTTGCTGAAAGCTGTAGCAGAAACATCAAGGCAAGCATTGACTACACCTATAGATCTGTCAGCAGAGCTACTCCACATCTGCAGAGATGCTGTATTTGACACTTCAAATAATTTGCTACTAAAGTCCTCTTAGATCAGCACCCCAAGAATCTGAGTCTTTCTTCATCGGTCTCATTCTTGCCACTGCATGTCGGGATTTGAAGGATCATCATAGGTTCCATGCCTCAGTTACCATCAGCTGCACAACAAACAGTTCCTATTACATTAGATGATCTGCTGTTGATCCATGGTGACTTAGTTACGACATGTTCCCAACCTAGAGAAATTTGATCTAAATCCTTGTCAGGATTTTATATATGTAGGAATAAATTCCTTATCATTCTGGGTCAGGATTTTTTTTCTTCCCAGAAGGATAGACGAAATCCTGGAATTGTTGAAGACTTTACAGGTCAAGACTTCATTGTCAGCTTCCCTTTATCTCTCTGTTCTAGGTACCTTGAATTTCATTGCGAACCAGGCATCCTTACCTAGGTAGACTACATTTACATTCTCTTTAGTTTTTCCCATTATTGGTCTGGAATCCACACAAGAATTTCTCTCTGGTCAAAATTTTCAATAACACCTCAACGGCCACCGGACTGTTATCAATATTACAAGTTTTCTTTTTGTATCCCCATGCTTTATGGGGGATATTGTGATACCCTCAAGCTGTCCATCTGTCTGTACTCTCCATATGGATATACCATCTGTTTATACCCTCCATATGTCTGTATCATCCATATGTCCGTATCATCCATCTGTCTATACCCTCCATCTGACCATTACCACATCTTCTAAACCACTGGCTGGAAATTCATGAAATTTTGTACTTGTGTTGTTCTCCACATGTAAGAGAAAAGTAATCTTTGAGTCCCACGTCTAGGGTATCTGGAAGATGTTCATCTTTGGCACGCAGCTCGAGGGTCTCTGGGAGATGGTCAGAATTCAGATGTACAGAAATTTTACTTTGGTCAGCCAAACTTTAAGTATTCAATAATAGCAGGAAATGTATAATATATTTGACAGATTTGTTGTAATGGAGTGGGACATACTTTAATAGATGGGGGATTGTGGGTTTTAGTGGGGCATAGTATGGAGATTATTGGTGGTGGGACTGAATGTGCAGGGCAGAATTGGAAAATGTATGTAGTAAAACAAACATGTGGATTTGTAATGGCAAATGATTCAGTTAGTCAAGTTTATTTTTTTAAATTTTATTATATGCAACTTTATGGAAGCCAGACGGGACATTTTTTCCTGAGCTTTGATTGGTTTGGTGATTGGTCAGTTAAATGTTGTTTGATTCAGTTTAGGCAGATGAAGATTTTGCAAATGAGTAGTCTTTGTAGAGATGATCCTTCATTTGTTTGTTTGTTGATTCATTCATTCATTCATTCCAGGCATTGGAGGACTGTGTAGATGAGGGACTTGTAAAGAACATTGGTGTGTCCAACTTTAGCAGTAGACAGATAAAGAGAATTTTAGAGGTGGCCAGAATCAAACCCAGCAATAATCAGGTGATGCTTCAAAATAAACAAATGTTGAGTGTGGTTGCTATTTTGGACAGCAAGCTTCCACTTCCATTAGGATAGTGATTGTCCACTGTTATTAGGATAGTAAGCTTCCACTTCCATTAGAATAGTGATTGTCCACTGTTATTAGGATAGTAAGCTTCCACTTCCATATGGATAGTGATTGTCTACAGTTATTAGGATAGTAAGCTTCCACTTCCATTAGAATAGTGATTGTCCACTGTTATTATATCCTAGTAAGATTCCACTTCCATATGGATAGTGATTGTCCACTGTTATTAGGATAGTAAGCTTCCACTTCAATATGGATAGTGATTGTCCACTGTTATTAGGATAGTAAGCTTCCACTTCCATTAAAATAGTGATTGTCTACAGTTATTAGGATAGTAAGCTTCCACTTCCATTAAAATAGTGATTGTCCACTGTTATTATATCCTAGTAAGATTCCACTTCCATATGGATAGTGATTGTCCACTGTTATTAGGACAGTAAGCTTCCACTTCAATATGGATAGTGATTGTCCACTGTTATTAGGATAGTAAGCTTCCACTTCCATATGGATAGTGATTGTCCACTGTTATTAGGATAGTAAGCTTCCACTTCCATATGGATAGCGATTGTCCACTGTTATTAGGATAGTAAGCTTCCACTTCCATATGGATAGTGATTGTCCACTGTTATTAGGATAGTAAGCTTCCACTTCCATATGGATATTGATTGTCCACTGTTATTAGGATAGTAAGCTTCCACTTCCATATGGATAGTGATTGTCATTAATATTGTTATATAGTCCACTGTAATTTGTTCACTTTCATTAGGATTGGATAGGGTTTGTTCACTTGTATTGGGATAGTAATTGTCCACTTGCATTAGGATAGTGATTGTCCACTGACATTACGATGGTGGTCGTTCAGTGTCTTTAGGATTGTGATCATCTATTTTTTATATTTTGGATGGTGATTGCATTCAATAGTGCACAAACTTTGAATTGCAGGAAACAATTTTGTTCCACATTTATTAAAAAAAACAAGGAGGTGCGGTGCAAGCAGCTTAATTTTTTTTGTCTAAGAACCTTTTTATGCATTAATAAAAGAATATAAACTCCGAAATTTCAGACTTGATCAGACTTGCTTTGGCACTATGGCTCATAAAGTAAGCATCTATTATTTTTTGTTGTTGTTGTAATGTTTAACATCATTTTTCAGCACAAGATAGGCTATACATGGCAGCCAGTATAACTGGTGAAGGAAGAACCCTGGAAAACCTCGGGAAGAACTACCAACCCACAAGATGCTATTGGCAAGCTTTCTCATGTACCCATGTTAGCCAGGTCTGAGACTTGAACCCATGCAGACAGAGGGTGAGATGGCAGTGATCTGAAACGGTGAGCGCTTTAGATCACTTGGCCACTCGTGGCTCCCTGGCCAAGTCATACCAAAGACATAAAAATGGTACTAGCAGCTGCCTCACGTGGCGCTCAGCATTAAGAGATTAGTGTTTGGACTGGTCGGCCTGGTGTCAGGATAATTTGACTGGATGGGACATTATGTTGTATGTCTGTGGCATGATGCCCCAATACTAGACATCAGTATAAACTGCAACACTGCAGTCATCGTAGCGATATGACTGAAATATTGTTAAAGATATGTTAAAAATCCAAATCACACACACACATTCACTCATCATTACCTGCATTGGATAGAATGCCACCATATTCCTTAGCATATATTTGCTCATAATAGACAACTTCATATTAAAATGCCCCTGCTGTGGTTTGCTAAGGTTTGGCTTAGGGTCAAGACGTGTACTTGTGGCAAATCTAAACCATCTTAAATGCAGGTATACAAGGCTTTTAAAGCCCACAAGAGAATGAGTGGGACATTTTATACATGGGATTAGAAAGAAAGAATACAGTTCATGAGATATCACTCATCAGTTCTTTAAGTTTCAAAAGAACCGATGAAGATAAGAACAAAAGAAATGTAAGAATTTACATTGTTAGTAATTTCCTTCAAAACCGTGCATCATACTCCTTCAAGTCTAGAACAGTGCATCTTAAAAAACAAGTCCTTGGTGCTAAATGCAAGTTGCAATGACCAACAAGTCCTCCATACTCCATGCAAGTTGCAATGACCAGTCCTCCTTACTCCATGCAAGTTGCAATGACCAGTCCAACTTACTCCATGCAAGTTGCAATGACCAGTCCTCCATACTCCATGCAAGTTGCAATGACCAGTCCAACTTACTCCATGCAAGTTGCAATGACCAACTAGTCCTCCTTACTCCATGCAAGTTAGGATGTCCTTGTGGTTACTTACAAGTACGGATCCTAATTCTAAAAAAAAAAGGGTCGTTGATATTCAGATGCAAATAATGGAATATTGTCAAGTAAGACAGGAAAAATTATTTGTTTTAGTGAAGTAGCTAACCTTCCATTCCTACACTGTATATAAGAATCGGTCAGCTGCCATTATGCAACAACCTGATTCCAATCCAGTGTTAAGGATAAGTAAGACTAAAGTTTAGACCCTGATTTGCCATTCCATACTGCACTGATAGATCAGGGTCAAGGTCTATGTTGCAGAGATCCAGATCTATACTGATTTGGCAAATCTGGGCCTGTGCAGTTTGCAGTTAGATTTAGGAGCTAGTAATATGCTATTTAAAAGTCTATCCAGAATAAGATTTTTTTCAAGTATTTATCTCGATAGAAGTTTGAAAGTTTCAAAATAAATATTTTTAAAAAAGGGAATTGAATAATGTAAACCCTGTACTCAGTCTGCTGTTGGGACTGGCAGAAGGTAGACCTTTTAAGGTAGTTATTATGATTGTAGCAGATAGTTTTAGTTTTAGAAAATGACTGTAAAAAATTGGACTGAATTCCACCAAAGTTGAGACTTAAATTTAGGTTTAGAGTCCAGCAATCTGATTGGTTGTAATTTTAGTAAGGCTTAAAATTGACCAATCAAAAAATTCCTTAAATCTAGAAGTGTAGACTTGTGTTGGTAAATATGATACCTGGTAATAATTAAGATACATCTTATTTCAGGGTGGTGAGAAGTTTTACATTAATCGATGAAAGATGTGTAGCTATCTTTTTAAGTTTTTGATCTTTTTGTTTTCCACCAGGTTGAGATACATGTACATCTAGCCAATCAGAAGTTAGTTGACTATTGTCATGAGAATGGAATTACTGTCACAGCATACTCCCCACTGGGAGCTCCAGGCAATGCAAGGTAGTGTACTCCTCTGAGAACCCAAGGCAATTAGTTGTAGATTTCCCGACTGGGAGCTCCATACAATCAAAGGCAATGTGTCTCTATGGGAACTCTTGACCATCAAAGGGATGGTGCCCTTCTATGAGCCCCATACAACTAATGGTTGGTTGCCCCTCTGGGAGCTCCAGACAGTCAAAGGTAGGGTTCCTCTCTGGAAGCTCCAGGCAGTCAAGAGAAGGTGCCACACTGGCATCCCCAGGAAATCAACAGTAGGGTCCCTAATATTTTCTAATGTATTGCCATTGCCCTGCATTCGTTGAGGTATTGATTATTCTTTTCAACACAAATAACACCAGACTTTTGAACTGTGTTTAGTTTAGGATATGTTCTTTAATTATAATGTATAGGTTTTATTTCAGGTAGGGTAAAACAATATTTTAGTGCTATTAAAAGTTTTGAGAATTAATTTAGCTAGTGTTCTATATTTGCATCATAAAACAAGGAATTGATTATTAGCCAAACCAACTTTCTTATTATCTTCACTAGGAAGATTATTTTGGGAAACTGTTCAGTTTGTGACACTAGTATGATTTTGGTTTATCACATGTTGATTTAAACCTACATCACTGATTTGGAATTCAGTATCAATGTCTACATAAAATATCTTGCATGACTGATTTGGGATTTGGTACAGATGTCTGTATCAAAGGCCTTACATCACTGATTTGACATTCGGTAGAGATGTCTATATCAAACGTCTAACATCACTGATTTGGCATTCAGTACAGATGTATGTATCAAAGGTCTTACATCACTGATTGGGGCCCCAAGTGGCCAAGTGGTCTAAAGCGCTCTCTGTTATGGATGACTGCCATCTCACCTCTGTCTGCATGGGTTTGGGTCTAGGATTCGGCCAATGTGGGTATGTGAGAAGGCTTGCCAGTAGCTTCTCGTGGGTCGGTTGTTCTTCCCGGGGTTTTCCCAGGTTCTTCCTCCACCATTAATACTGGCTGCCATGCATAGCCTAACGTGTGCTGAAAAATGGTGTTAAACCCCATAACAACAACAACAATATCACTGATTTGGCATTCAGTAGAGATGTCTATATCAGATGTCTAACATCACTGATTTGGCATTCAGTAGGGATGTCTATATCAGATGTCTAACATCACTGATTTGGCATTCAGTACAGATATCTGTCTTATATCTATGATTTGGCATTCAATGCAGATTTCCACATCAAGAGTGTTAAGTTTCCAATTTTGGCATTTGATACAGATGTCCTCATCAAGAGAAGTACATCTTTTATTTGGCTTTTGAGACAGATGTCTCATGGTGCTGATTTGTCAAATATACATATATCCACGTCAGATGCACAGACTGGTACAGTTTAAGTGTACTGGCTGACGTTGATGAATATTCTTGGATGCACCAAATTAGACATTTATAAATAACATTATTATTTCATCATTAATTGTAATCACTATAACTATTAAATGTCTGTTACATCACTATAATTATAAATATTTTATATTAAATTCCTTTAAAATGCTGCATTTATTTCACACTGGTATTTCAGATTGCTGCATAGTTGAATGGGTCACTATCTCTCTGAGTCCTGGTATCAGTATCTGATTCTGAATCATCATCATTAATTTTGGTTAACTTATGACCTACAGTCATTAAATATGTAATTATTGAATATATAGTGTATCGTAAGTCATTACTGCCTTCATTGACCAAAGTATTCACATGACGAAGTCCATAATTCTTTAATTCTTTTCAGTTCCTAATGGTATATTATATTATTTACTTCCCTTTGTGACAAGGGATTGCCTACCCATGGTTCAATTCCCTATTTATATATTATATAAAAAATGTACTTCCCTTTCTGACATGGGATTGCCTCCCTATGGTACAATTCCCTGTTTGTATATTATATCATTTACCCCCCCTGCCTGACAGTGGATTGCCTCCCCATGATAGGTATTTTACTTTACAGTATATAGTTGTACAAGCACTTGTATGAGTTTAAGCCGATTGTGGAGAAATTATTTTCAGTGATTTTGTAAAAAAGATGTATTTATAAAAAATAGAACCATGTAGTGTTTGTTATATTTTTGTTTTGATTATTATCAGCTTAAAACTAAATTGAGTTCATATGCTTTTACTATGCATTATTATAAAAATGCCTACTGTGGGGAGGTAACTCTTTGAAAGGGAAACAACCTTAAAATTATAAGTTAATCATGATTAATGAGAACACAAGAGAGCATAAGCTTGGGAATTATATAGATATTTATTATATGCATGTTTTAAGAACACTTTGCAAATGGTATAGACATCTGTTATTTGTGTTCTTTGAAAACACTTTGCAAATGATATACACATTTATTATTTGTATGCTTTAAGAAAACTTTGCAGATGATTAATTGCACTCTTTCAAATTTTGCTGTACTTAAAGTTGCAAATATGCATCATGGAGATACCACTTGTGACCCCCCCCCCCTTTCTGGGTGGATGGTTGAGGGTTGTTTAATGGCAAACTCATGCTGACTTCATAAAGTAATTCTTCTTGTATTACAAAGTGTGTGTGTGTATTATCTTAAAGTTAGTTTTAAAATTCAAGGACGAGTCTGCAGAAGGTTGGAGAGCCCCAGGGATAAGTGCTAGTTGAATACATGACTTGGCCTTTTCATGCCCATGTAGGGTGGGAAACTTATTGGTTATCAAGTTATGACAAGGGTTGGGCTCCAGACAGTAGGGACAGATACAGTGGGCCATTGTAAGTTTGAAACGTAAATTATCTGTCTGTTTATGCAATATTCCAAAGATAAATCCAGAGAAAGATGCATGGATCATACCAGCATATCTGTACTGAATTAATATTAAGGCATGTTTAAGCAACCTGCAACCAGGTACATTTAGGGTTTTCTTTTTTTGGTCTTTGTTCAACTATTTGCATGATCTTAATCATGGATAAATAACATTGATGTTGCAACTTAAATGTAACCTTGGACTGCCCACTGTTCAAAAGAAGTAAATGGCAAATGCAAGGGGTTGTCATATAGTAGTTCATGAGCTGGAACAAGATGATGGACAGGTAGTTGTCATCTTAAGAAATTTCACCAGGATTCAGATGAATAGGGTTATAAAAAAATTAATTTCATTTTAGAAATAACAAAGTTGAGACAAATATCATTCCTCTTGAGTTAACATGGTTATGACATTGCTATTTGAAAAGACTTGCTTCAAAAAACCCACATCACCATCCCCACCCTTAAAAGAATTCATCTATCGTACATTCTGGGGCAGTTATTTTTCACTGGGATTTAATTAACACTGTCATTGTGGAAAATTATTCACTTATATTCACCTTTTTTATGCACAACTGAGAAACCTATACTGTTGTCATTTTTTCCTTCAATAAGTGTATACACACATTCTCTTCACTTGGCTATCTGAGTTTGTGCACACATTAAGTACACCTGGATATGCAGGGGTATACATTCACTACACCTAGATATTGAGTTTAATGTCAGTTTATGGGGCCCCGAGTGGTCTAAAGCGCTCACCGTTACGGATCACTGCCATCTCACCTCTGTCTGCGTGAGTTAGAGTCTCAGGCTTGGCTAACATGGGTACCTGAGAAAGCCTGCCAGTCTCTTCTCGTGGGTCGGTGGTTCTTCCCGGGGTTTTCCAGGGTTCTTCCTCCACCAATTATACTGGGCGCCGTTTATAGCCTATCTTGTGCTGAAAAATGGCGTTAAACCCTACAGCAACAACAACAATAATGTCAGTTTATACTTTCACTACATTAAGATATTTAAGTTTATAATGCTCATTCACTATGCCTGGATATGCAGAGTTATACATTCATTACACCTGGATATGCAGAGTTATACATTTACTACACCTAGATATGTGAGTTTAATGTCAGTTTATACTTTCACTACATTAAGATATTTAAGTTTATATGCTCATTCACTACACCCGGATATGCAGTTATACATTCACTATACCTGGATATGCAGGCTTATACATTCATTACACATGGGTATGCAAGAGTTATGCATTCACTACACCTGGATATGCATAGTTATACATTCACTACACTTGGATGTGCAGGCTTATATGTTCATTACACCTGGGTATGCAGAGTTATACATTCACTACACCTGGATATGCATAGTTATACATTCATTACACCTGGATATGCAGGCTTATATATTCGTTACACCTGGATATGCATAGTTATACATTCACTACACCTTACATGCACTGAATCCCCAAAGATATTACATTTATATCATTAGTTTTTTAATGTAACAAAGTAGAAAGGTAAAATTTAATGAAAAGCAGAAAAAACATTCTTTTTAAAGAGAATGTAGAAGAATATGATATATGAATACTTTAAAAAATCAACTGTGTAATCTTGGCATCATGAATTTAATCTTGTATACTGATGTCATCGTAGTGCTAGGTCATTACACAATTAATGACAGAAATTGTGCATTTTCTATATAATTTTTCGTTTCACCAGGTTGTTATAGATACCATTCTTATTAATTGTACAATTTTTCCTTGGTTCTTATTACCATTTTAATTGGTGGTTTGAAACATTTCTTGCTTTTAATACTACAGTGTTCCATTTACACCGGGTTTGGAAGAACCAGTCATAAAAGAAATTGCACAGAAAAAGAAGAAAACACCAGCTCAGGTAGGAATAATTATTGGAGTTTCATTTTCACTCTTTATGAGAGTTCTGACTCTATAAAGCATGTTACAATTCTATATGGAACACCCAAGAACTTGATAAGTACAGACTTGGGAGGTAACTGTATTGGACTCCCAAGTACTTGACAAGTGCAGACATGGGACTCCCACATACTTGACAAGTATGGACTCTTGAGGTTATTGCATGAGATTCACAAATACTTCACAAGTACATGTTCTTGAGATAAGTATATAGGATTCACAAACACTTAACAAGTACATATTCTTAAGGTAACTATTGGACAAATGCAGACTCCTGAAGTAACATTATGGGACTCCCGAGTATTTGACAAGTATGGACTCTTGAGGTAACTGTATATACTGGGAGAAATTGCAGTTAACCATCGGTTATATAAACATAGTGATAATCCCAACCAAGCACATTACAAATGAAAAATCTGGATATGACAATTGGCCTTCTGCAATATCATTTTGCATCGTTGTGAAAATTATTAATTTTAAATTGTGGAAAGAACAAAACATCATTCCCTTATATATCATTTAAGTAATATTTCATGTTCATATGGGGGCCCTGAGTGACCAAGTGGTCTAAAGCACTCGTCTCACCTCTGTCTGTACGGGTTTGAGTCTTGGGCTTAGCTAATGTGGATATGTGAGAAAGTTTGCTGGTAGCTTGTTCTGGGTCGGTGGTTCTTTCCAGGGTTATCCCAGATTCTTCCTCCACCATTTATAATGGCTCAGACATGATTTTTCTCTGTTTTAAAGCAGAATTGCAATTTTTGCCTGACTTGAATCAGATTTTTCTTGATATAGTCAGTTTTTTTTTTATCATCTCCGATCTGGGTGTTTTCAAAACGGTCTGTCGGGTCTCATTCCGCAACAACCCTTGTAATGTATTTGTTCCATATATTACTTAGCACAAGAGTCTCATAAAGACTATTCTGATTGGTCAAAGGTTTTAATTCATCCAATGAATCTTCGTGTAATGGATACTGATGGCAATAGAAAGAAGAAGCATTCTTGCAAAACGCGGTGTCCCGAGTTGTTGAGAGAGACCATGACTCAAAAAGTTTAGATAAAGGTTTAAAAAATGTATGGAAATGGGAATGGCTGGAGTGAAAAGTTGACGGAAATTTAGTTGGTCAGTTTATAAGAATACTGAATGCTAGAGGACTGGTATTTTGTGACCTCTGCAAGAATGATCTGAATTAAGGTAATTGCAGTTGGAAGAGTTTAGAGCAGCACCTACAAAAGAAGCTGCATACGGAAAAATTGAAGCTCAGAAGGCATCTGGAAAAAGTGTAATTACTATAAGAAAAAAGTTTTCTTGCATGAGAGAACAGATGTAGCCCTCTGTCAGAATATGTGTACTGCATGTTGCCAAGCACCAGCTTGAATGGAATAAGGCTCTCATTGAGAAGGAAAAGAAACGATTGCACGTTGAGCCAAAAAAAGTCAGTGGTGACAAAAAGGAAGACTAAAGAATCTTTGCCAAAGCCGCAAAAAGAGCTCAACTGGCATAACAACACAACGTCCATTAGAGAAAAAAAAGACATGGGAATGTATGGGATTATTTGTATATAGTTAATGTACTTGGGTGTTTATTTTACAGTTTTGTTTGGAAAGGAGATAAGTATAATATGTTTGCTGCAAAAATTGACAAATTATTGTGACTTAATCATGATGTGAACACTGACATGCACATGAAAGAACTTCAGCATCAATTTAATGGAGAACAAATTCATGTGACAATAAATATTGGGAAATTATTCAAGTCAAGTTGAACATTTTTGGTAAGTTTTGTTTTATATTATGATCATAAGTTGCACCAGGAGCAGTTTTTTATGATTGTAAAATGCGTTTTTGGCCCCCTGGACCACCTGAACAGGGGCACTGCCACTCAAGACCACATGGGGGAGGATGCCAAAACCATCCTTAAAAAATGTTCAGCTTTTTTTATGGAAGACCAAAATCATGTCTGCTGGCCTGCATGCATAGCTTATCTTGTGCTGAACAATGGCGTTAAACCCTATAACATCATGTTTATATGTGGATTTGCCAAAAGGAGTAATACAGTAACTAAAAGGTTACTATTAACTGCTCTTCAAGCTTATGTGAAAATGTTGTTTTGTGTTGCTCTTATTCAGAATCCGAAACTTGCCTTTTAAAAATCACTATATGGAGGACTGCCCACTGTTATCAAAAGTAAGTCCAGCAACCTTAGTTACACACTCCATTAACTACATTACACTTTTTATTTATTGTCCATGCAAGAGGGGTAAGCTCTGCATCATAGTGAATACTTCTGAAGTATTATAATAGATTGAGGGGGTGAATCCAACTTAATGACTGATTTAATTTTTCAGGTTATAATTCGGTTCCTACTGCAGAGGGGACTTAGTGTTATTCCAAAGAGTGTTACTGTAGAAAGAATTGAAGAAAATTTCCAGGTAAAAATGCATTAGGAAATTTTGTTGTAGGTTTTTGTGTGACATTCTTTGATAATATGTGCATTACTAACACGCACACATATATAGGGTGAAATGTAGATACTTTCTTTTCTGTTTAATTTGGATCCAGGTTTCATATTAGATTCAGTGGGGTTGATCAAAGAACCATGCTAACTTTACAGGAGTACCTCATGCTTTAAACTGCAAATATTATTTGATACAAAGCAGCTGGAAAGGGCATCCAACAAGCAATCCATGTTAAAGACAAAAGGACAGTAAACCTCTTCAAAAATTTTTATAGTCAGTACAGAAGAATAAAATGAATATTCTGAGTCTTGGGGGTTAGGTAAGGAAATGAATTGCATTTATTGGACATCATTTGTTAATTGAAGTACTAAAGTCTTATGATGAGAAATGATTGCCATTACAATGTAAAATTGGAAAGAAAAGCCAAGGATTACGTCAACTTGAGATATAGCAAGAAATCACTGAGCTTCATATGGTTTGGAACTGCAGTTTGTGAAACTGTACTTGAGGTAATTAAGATCTAAATGTACTTTCCAATCTGTTCTGCTAACCTAAATTTGATGGCAAACTATTTGTATTCGGCATCAATATTACACAGGCAGCTAATTCAATTCCTATAGACTGTAATCCTAAGTTTTGCAAAATTACTTTACGTTCATGGTAAGACCAGAAAAACACTCATGACCATCTGAGAGTAAATCTTTAAAATGATGAAAATGATATGCTGCATGGCTTATTTTGAAGAAAAATTCCCTTGTAGGATACCCCCCAAGAAAATCTGGCCAATGAGATCTCCACATTTACAAATGGGAATACTTGTGCAATGACAGCAATAAAATGAAAATTATTTTAGGTTCATTCGTTAGATTGCATACAATTTACACACACATAGCCTTTGTTGGAAAATATGTTTGAAAGTGGAGTAACTATTTTCAATCAGTCATAAACCACCAGCCTCTTAAATATTGTTATGAATATTTAATTTGTATTGTATGTTGGCTTTTGTCCACAATTATATGTTATGTATATTTAATTTCTATTGTATGATTGATATTTCTCCATAAATGGGTGTATGAGTTTGGACCTACCTAACTAATATATTGTTTTCTTCTCTATAAAAAAACATATTACATAGCTAATTTTTGTCCATGATTGTGGATTATATATTAAGATTATTATCCTTTGGAGGTAAACGTGTTTACTTGGATCTGTGTTCAGGACATTGGTATTCCCCAGGGAAAAATATGATCACCTGTTTTTTCCCAGGTAGGTTGCTGAAATTTAAGTAAACAGATTTGACCTTGTTTATGAATTTGATGGAATATTACATTAAGATGACAGGGTATTTTCAGAAAATGATTATTATGACATAGATCAGGTGGAGAGGTATTAAAAGTTGTTTATATCAGAAATACTCATTCCTATCTTAACATCTGAAGTGGGATCAGTCTCTTAGTTGTTTTAATTTGAGAGGATTTATTTATTTAAATTATTCAGTGGAATTACAAAATGCTCATTAACAATTTCCGACTAAATCACTATTTTGGGATTATTATGAATTAATTTAGAGACATTTTGAATTATATCATTATCAAACATCAAGACTTAAAGCACATCAACACTATTCCAGGATATTTGTACATCAGCACTTTCAGGATTGCAATTTGAACACAATTGGCATTTGTTCAACATTCTATACTTTTGGACATCTGAACACCATTGGAATTCATTCAGAACACTCTATACTTTGGGACTTGTGATAAAACTTTTAGGTTGTTTCTGATAATATTCACAATGCTATAATTTCCTTTTAAACACTGCAAGTTCCTTTTTAAAGTTTAATTTTTTATTCTAGGGAAACAAATTATTTGTTGAATTGTACAAACTTGTTGGCTTTGGCTCTTGTCTGTTACTTAGTTTAAGACCATAGAATTTTATCAGTATGTTTAATATTCCCCTGCACATAGGCTGGTTCCATAGGTCATACAATAATTAGTTGTATGTGACCTAAAATCAGATTTACCTTTAAATGTATTATTCATTATCCATAGCTGGTTTGAAGATATTAAAGAATTTGTTTCAGTTTGGGAGCCCGTTGTAATGATAAATGAATAAAATTTTCACAAAGAATGACATTTCCACAACCTGAAATTGCTTGAGACAAAACATTTTGTCGCTTCCTAGATGGCTATGTTGTTTATATTGTAAAGTAAAATGCACATCACAACAAGACTCCTGCATAGTTTGATAGGTTCCTAGTCAATATAAAATACTCAAAATATTGGGTAAAGGAATATAGAAATAATGGTACCCCAAGAAAAATATTGAATTCATATTACACGGAATGGGAAATTATAATACATTGTAGAGAAATTGTTTGCAGATGTTTTTTGCAATCTTTTATCTTTGCCTTTTTGGAACTTTTATTGAGAATTATAAAGGCAGGGTTGTGCTGACATTAAACACTTTACAGGCACTTTGCAGACTTGGAAGAACATATATAATTTTCTGATCTGTTTTCTTGTTTAGGTTTTTGATTTTTCACTGTCAGAGGATGAAATGCAACAGATTTTCAGCCTTAATAAAGACCACAGATTGAATATTGAAGAAATGTGAGTACTTTGAATAGCCAAGCAAACTGACATGCCTTTTCTGTCTTACAATAAATGAAAGAGATAATCAGCTTGAAACTAGGTAAGGGATACAATTTGATCACCATCATAACAAAAGTAGGTCACTGTGACTCATATTTTATGATTCATTGACTTGGGTTTAGTTTTGTGTTTTAAGGTTATTTCTTAAGTACTGTTTATGCTAGAATCATCTGAATATATGATTAAATGCAACTCTGTTAGTACCACATACTTATAACAAAAGAGGGTCACTATTACCTACATTTCACATTATTCTGGCTTAGTTTGCATTTAGCTTATGACCAAATAGGTTTTGTGCAGCTTTATACATAATGTTATCCCTGGTAGCATATAACTTGGTGACTACTACAACCTCATCACAAAACTAGGTCAGTGTGAGTCATATTTCAGACTTTACTGACTTTAGTTAAATGTTGTGCTTTAACTGTTCAGCTATTAGAAACTATTATATACATCTTTATGTATACCATACCTGTATAACGACAAAGGATATGTTATATTTTCCTGGTTTAGATTTGCATTTAGCTCATGGCAACAAAAGCTTTTTACACGTTGATGAGTACAAAATCTTGGTGAGAAAACTCCCTCACTTAAGAAGCAGGTAATTATGACCCATTTTATGTTTCATCAAATAGGGATACATTTTTTGTATTTGTGTTCATATCTCCAACACTGCTTGTCCTAAAATTTGAAAGATTATTAATTATAAGCATCTCTTTTAGTACGATATATACCATATCAGTCATTACAACAAAAGAAACTTCTTATGAACCACATTCATCTTTTACTGGCTTCGGTTAAAGTTTCACCTTTTTGATCACATACATTTTTGGCATGCTGTATGCATGCTGATTTGAAGAACAATGATTTACCAAAAAGGAGAATAAACTCTTGTTTTATCAACACATTACAGAACTTCTGCTTTGATATAAGAGAAAGGAACATTCTTTTTCATTGTTTCATTTATGCCCTGTGACAGGGACAAACATATTGTTATCATTATCACCAAGGTGATCGGTGAGCTACATGTATATGACCATTAACTATCCTCTTGTGTAGTTTTTGTGAACAAAACCTTAGTCATTAGCTTTCTTTTTTGCCAGCCATTAGTCATTAGCTTTGGGGTTGTTTTTTTAGTCCTTTATGATAGATTTTCATTTTTGACAGCCTTTACTAATTAGTTATGTCTTTCTTGATGACACTCTGGCTTTTACAGCAGATTCACATTGACTTGGTCTTTTTTCACAGCTCTCTGGGTTTTACAACAGGTTCACATTGACATTGGTCATTTTTGACAGTCTTTACTTATTAGCTTTGTTTATTTTGATGGTCCTATGGCTTTTACAACAGATTCACATTGACTTGGTCTTTTTTTACAGCCCTCTGGCTTCTACAGCAGATTAACATTGACTTGGGTCTTTTTGACAGCCATCTGGCTTCTACAGCAGTTTCACATTGACTTGATCTTTTTTGACAGCCCTCTGGCTTTTACAACATATTCACATTGACTTAGGTCTTTTTTGACAGTCCTCTGGCTTCTGAAGCAGATTCACATTGACTTGGGTCTTTTTTGACTGCCTCTGGCTTTTACAACAGATTCACATTGACTTTGGTCTTTTTTGACAGCCCTCTGGCTTTTACAGCAGATTGACATTGACTTGGGTCTTTTTTGACAGCCCTCTGGCTTCTATAACATTGGTCATTTTTGACAGACTTATTAGTTTTGTTTGTTTTGATGGCCCTATGGCTTTTACAACATATTCACATTGACTTGCGCTTTTTTTACAGCCCTCTGACTTCTACAGCAGATTCACATTGACTTGGGTCTTTTTTGACAGCCCTCTGGCTTCTGTAACATTGGTCATTTTTGACAGACTTTACTTATTAGTTTTGTCTGTTTTGATGGCCCTATGGCTTTTACAACATATTCACATTGACTTGGGCTATTTTTACAGCCCTCTGGCTTCTACAGCAGACTAACATTGACTTGGTCTTTTTTGACCACCCTCCGGCTTCTACAGCAGATTCACATTGACTTGGTCTTTTTTGACAGCTCTCTGGCTTTTACAGCAGATTCACATTGACTTGGTTTTATTTTTACAGCCCTCTGGATTTTTTTACAGCAGATTCACATTGACTTGGGTCTTTTTTGACAGCCCTCTGGCTTTTACAACAGATTCACATTGACTTGGTCTTTTTTGACATTCCTCTGGCTTGTACAATATATTCACATTGACTTGGGTCTTTTTTGACAGCCCTCTGGATTTTACAACAGATTCACTTTGACTTGGTCTTTTTTGACAACCCTCTGGCTTTTAGAACAGATTCACATTGACTTGGTCTTTTTTGACAGCCTTCTGGCTTTTGCAACATATTCACATTGATTTGGTCTTTTTTGACAGCTCTCTGGCTTTTACAGCAGATTCACATTGACTTGGGTCTTTTTTGACAGCCTTCTGGCTTTTGCAACATATTCACATTGACTTGGTCTTTTTTGACAGCTCTCTGGCTTTTACAGCAGATTCACATTGACTTGGGTCTTTTTTGACAGCCTTCTGGCTTTTGCAACATATTCACATTGACTTGGTCCTTATTGACAGCTCTCTGGCTTTTACAGCAGATTCACATTGACTTGGTCTTTTTTGACAGCCCTCTGGCTTTTACAACAGATTCACATGGACTTGGTCTTTTTTGACAGCCCTCTGGCTTTTACAATATATTCACATTGACTTGGGTCTTTTTTGACAGCCCTCTGGATTTTACAACAGATTCACTTTGACTTGGTCTTTTTTGACAACCCTCTGGCTTTTACAGCAGATTCACATTGACTTGGTCTTTTTTGACAGCCCTCTGCCTTTTACAGCAGATTCACATTGACTTGGTCTTTTTTGACAGCCCTCTGGATTTTACAACAGATTCACTTTGACTTGGTCTTTTTTGACAACCCTCTGACTTTTACAGCAGATTCACATTGACTTGGGTCTGTTTTGACAGCTTTCTGGCTTTTACGGCAGATTCACATTGACTTGGGTCTGTTTTGACAGCCTTCTGACTTTTACAGCAGATTCACATTGACTTGGGTCTGTTTTGACAGCTCTCTGGCTTTTACAGGAGATTCACATTGACTTGGGTCTGTTTTGACAGCCCTCTGGCTTTTACAACAGATTCACATTGACTTGGGCCTTTTTTGACAGCCTTCTGACTTTTACAGCAGATTCACATTGACTTGGTCTTTTTTTGACAGCTCTCTGGCTTTTACAGGAGATTCACATTGACTTGGGTCTTTTTTTGACAACCCTCTGGCTTTTACAGCAGATTCACATTGACTTGGGTCTTTTTTGACAGCTCTCTGTTTTTTTTTACAGCAGATTCACATTGACTTGGTCTTTTTTGACCACCCTCTGGCTTTTACAGCAGATTCACATTGACTTGTTTTTTTTTTACAGTCCTCTGGCTTTTACAGCAGATTCACATTGACTCGGGTCTTTTTTGACAGCCCTCTGGCTTTTACAACATATTCACATTGACTTGGGTCTTTTTTGACAGCTCTCTGGCTTTTACAGCAGATTCACATTGACTTGGGTCTTTTTTGACAGCCCTCTGGCTTTTACAACATATTCACATTGACTTGTTCTTTTTTGACAGCTCTCTGGCTTTTACAGCAGATTCACATTGACTTGGTCTTTTTTGACAGCCCTCTGGCTTTTACAGCAGATTCATATTGACTTGGGTCTTTTTTGACAGCTCTCTGGCTTTTACAGCAGATTCACATTGACTTGGGTCTTTTTTGACAGCCCTCTGGCTTTTACAGCAGATTCACATTGACTTGGTCTTTTTTGACAGCCCTCTGGCTTTTACAGCAGATTCACATTGACTTGGTCTTTTTTGACAGCCCTCTGCCTTTTACAGCAGATTCACATTGACTTGGTCTTTTTTGACAGCTCTCTGGGTTTTACAGCAGATTTGACAGCCCTCTGGCTTTTTACAGCAGATTCACATTGACTTGGTCTTTTTTTGACCACCCTCTGGCTTTTACAGCAGATTCACATTGACTTGGTCTTTTTTGACAGCCCTCTGGCTTTTTACAGCAGATTCACATTAACTTGGGTCTTTTTTGACAGCCCTCTGGCTTTTACAACAGATTCACATTGACTCATTACTGCTTGTTGCAGAAAAAGAAAATGCTTGTAATCTAATGTTATGTATATTTAACTTTGATTGTGTTGTCTTTTTTGCATAATTATATGCTATGTATGTTTAATTTATATTGTATAATTGACCGTTGTCCATAATTGATGGTAGGAGTTCAGCCTCCGTGGCTTATTTTTGTTGTTGTAAACAACATATTATGTAGCTAATTCTTGTCTATTTTTTTAAATTATATTTTACATGGTTCATAACAGTCCTTTCAAATTGGAAATATGCTTACTTTTTATTAATTCATAGTTAGACCAAGAAAAGAGCTTACTTAAAAAGAAAGAAAGGAAAATTTCTTTAAAATGTCCAAAATCATCACTAGTAAAACATGCATGATGTGACAAACACCGGTTGATGTTGATGTTTCTTGATAGTACAGCTACTAGAATTTTTAAATGTGCACAGACAAAAGCCAGGTACGTGTCACAGAAGAAGACTATGAGCTACTCTTAGAAGAATCATTTAATAAAAATGTAAAAGAAACAAATGGACATACATCTCTGATTTTGGGAGAACGCAGAAGTATCAACTCACTACCTCGCCTCTATATTTATGAGATATGTAGCTTCCCTAGATATTGCATCTGAAATCAAAGATGTCATTGGATCTCTTCCTCACAACATTACAAGTCACCTGGAAAGAATCTTCTGAATGTTGGTTCATTTGGCCTTCATATCATTCATGGAGCCTTTAAAAATGCAAAATGCACATTGTTCATATAATGGCAGGGATGTAGATCACCTTTCATAATCAGTGTACATCTTATTTAAGAACACCCCAGCAAGATGAGATGACTTCCAGTCTATTAGTGTCATCATTACCTTTTCGCTTAAATTTGTATAGCATCGCTGGGTGGAAAATGGATCAGTTTTGGAATGCTGTATTGATATTTTGCCTCGGATTAGTAGTTATGTAAAAGCAGCATCAGATAGGAAGGTCAGAAGACCTGGAACAAAATCATTTGAAGTTGTGCAGACTTATTTGAAGCATCCTGTTTCTAATGCAGAGTTGCATTTCATTCTTTCACCGCTCCGGTGACCTAGTAGTTAGAGTGTCTGCCTCGGATGGGGGAGGTCGTGGGATCGATCCCCAGATAATGTGACTGGGTGGAACATCATGCTACATGTCTGCATGATGATGCCTCAGTGCTAGACATCACTATAAAATTGCCACACTGCAGACATCGTAGCGATATGACTGAAAAATTGGTAAAGCTACATTAAAAATCCAAATCACACACACACATTTCATTCTTTTTATTGCTAACCAAGTACATCCTTTCCTAAAATTCTATAAGGATAACAAGCCACTGTTACTTTTCCTGACTGGTTTTATTTATAATGTTAAAGGGCATTGCAGAAAGACATTTTCTGAGCATAAAGATGTTGGCTTGGGTTTTCTGTCAACAAGATTTTGGTAAGCAGATTGGTCAAATAGCTTAAAGTCTTAGAGTTATGCCTCTTTTGTTTGAAATCGGATGCAAAGAAGATTTGCATTAATCTCTGTCAGAAGGTGCAAGAAAGTTTTCCATCGCATATACTCTTGCTAGATTTATTATTTGCTTGGACCCAAAGTTTTCTGTACAGAATCCTTCAGAAAGTGTCAGATTGATACAAAATATTTTAATGATAATGGTTGACTCTAAGCATCTTAAAGATTTTGTGACAACTTTTTTGTCATTTTCTGAATTTATCCAACGTGACACAGGATGTCAAATTCATTTAATAAAACAAAAGATAGGCTGGAGATATTTCTCTAAACTGCCACGTCAGAAAAATATCCTCAGCTGTGGTAAGTCACAAGAAAGCTGCTAGTATTGAGCCAAGGCCAAGCTTCTGTTAACAAAGATATTGTCTGTGAAAATGAGAATGACGATGCTCTTATTGCAGTGAGGCTTATTAAAGAGGACAGTAGGTGGCATTTCAAAAGTGTGTATTACTCAGGAAATAATAAGTGCTGTCAGAGAAGGAAAGTCTAGATATATGAGGTACTTGTGAGAGCAGAAGGAGAAACAAGTAAAGGAACAGTGCAGCAAGAAGAGAAAGGTAGAAGAGGAGGATTTGGATTTTAAGAAATAATATTAAGTTGCTGAAGAAAGACATAAAGAATCTCACTTCTAGTTCTGTTGAATTTGATGACAAATGTGAGGCCACTGAGTTGAAAGGGAACTTGAGAGAAGGCTCCAACAGCTCCAACACTGACATTTCAAAGACCATTTGTGTATCATTGCAAATACTTGTTTGAATAGTGTACTGCATATTAAAAGTTGACTACTTTTTTGGGGGGGTTAACGGTTATTGAATATTTCATAATTATGAGTTTAACAAGTCATTTTGTATAACTTAATTGACCTTTTCATATTAATTCATAGTCATATTTAATTTGATGTTTGGTCATTATATTGAAGATATTTTACCTTATAAAGCCCTTACAGAGTCCTTACTTTTCATAAAATGGTGTGAACCATAATTTTAAGGTCATTATTATATGGAGATATACATGTTTGCAGATGTAACGTTCAAGGTGTTTTTTTTCTCTTCAAAATTAAGAATGTTCTAGAAGCAAGGTGTTTTTGAATTTTATTGGAAAATTACCCTCATCCTGGTTCTGTTATTGTGTCTTTGGTTTTTATATAAATGTTGTTTACTTCCAAATTACTAATTCCATATCTTAACATCAGTCTTATTATATTCAGTGTAAGTTGTGCCTAAGTTAATATTTGAGAGGATTTAGTTATTTAAATTATTCACTTGAATTACAAAGTACTCCATAATATTTTTGGACTAAATCACTATGATGGAATTATTGTGAATTCATTCAAGGAAACTTTGAACTATATATATTGTTTTGATACATAAGACTGTATGCACATCAACATTATTCCATGTTATTGGTAAATCAGCACCTTCACGGTTAGAATTGATTCGGGAACACAACTGGAATTCATTTGGAATACCCAATACCTTTGAACTTATGATAGAACTTTAAGGACTGTTTGGGATTTAATTCATAATACTGTAAGTTCTTTTAAATTTTGATTTTGTATTCAAGGGAAATAAATTGTTTGGTGAATTTTACAAAACTTGTTGGTTTTTGCTCTTTTTTGTTACTTAAAGACCATAGAGTTGTAACACTAGATCTATCTAGTGGGATCTATTTGTCATTTATATTTATAGACATAAATTTCTTTGTTTTTGGTCCTCAAATTTGCAAATGATAATTGATATTATGATATTAATCATGTTACAATGTATGGGTTGTAACAATTACAAACTCCACAGAAGTTTGTGATCCACAAAAGAAACCAGCATATCTTTCTATCTGACACTCCACATAACCAGACTGTCTATCAGTCCATCTATATACAGTGACATGCCATTATTGACCCAACAAATGACAATGTTTTCAGTATTTTTAGATCTTACCATTTGCAGAGCAGAATTAAATATGTGTAATGATGACAGTTAAGTCTGTCTGGTATTTATTTGTGTTTAAAGTCATGTATATTTATTTGCAATGGTTGTCAAAAGTCATCTGCTGACTGAAAAACTGTAAACAGCTGATTACAAAAATGCCTCAAACTCTTACAGAAAGATTGATAGACCAGCGAGAAGTTGGTGATATCTGTGTATTAAAAAATGTCTAAAATAGCCTGGATATTGCAAGTAAATAGGCTTGAAATATCAATACTAATGAAACATTTAGAGGAGCAGAGAATGGGAGAAATTAAGAGCTTTTTGGTTTGGGATGTCATTATATATTTCCCTTCTTTATCTTTCAGATTGCTTGGTCAACTCACTTGCATTAATTTTTAGGCAGACACTAGGCACTAGGGTTTTTCATTAATATATTTTCCATTTTTTACCTTTCAGATTTCTTGGTCAACTCAGTTGCATTTGGAGTTTAGGTAGCCATCATGTACTAGAGCTTCTCATTAAAGTATTTTCCTTTTATCTTTCAGAGCATTGGATCACAAGTACTATCCATTCAATGACCCATTCTAACACAGGGACACACAAGAAGATTCAGTAGGCATGGTGCTGTGGTTTTTGTAGCCTGAAGAGGGATGCTATAATAATAAAAATAATAATAAAAATAATACACTTTATCCAGTAATTTAAGCAACTGTCCTATGTTATGAAATAATTGTATACATAGATAAATAAAGGGGTCAGTTCCTGGTGAAATAGTCCCTTTGTCTGTGAAATTTTGCTTCAAAATACCAGAAAAAGCAAATTGGACTTAATCTTTGCACAGATCAGCACCTAAATTACCCCAGCCCATTTCCCTAATTGAGCCTATTGATATTCTGTCCAGAATAGTGATTCTTGCCAGGCTAATGTTTTCAGACCTAAGGTTAAGCAGCCATAAGGCAAGGATCTTCATCTTTAAGCAACATCCATCAATCTGCTCACACTTGCCACTTTTAGGGAGCATTCTGATTTCAAGGACTTTCAAGTTTGTTCAGTTGATGCTGATCATTTGTACAATTATATATTGGTCGCCATTACTGCTAATAAAAACAAACAACTTCACAAAAACAGCTCAAGAGAAATTTAGCAGATTTTACAGAAAGCATTCTGGCATAATGGCCATTCAAATTTCTCATATGAAACTATCAAAAACATTCTGAAAAATCGCTCAACAGAATTTGACCAGATTTGACAGAAATCGTCTTATATCAAAGATCTTCAAAACTGTGTAAATGATGATGATTGTGTGGGTGAAAGTTCTGTTATGATGGAAATTCTGTCTTAAGAATGTCCCCACAGGTTGTTCTTCCAGATTGTGCAAATCTGTTGAATTATTTTAAGGGTGTAGGTTTAAAGTGATTGGAAAGTGTTTAGTAGGGAAAAAAAATCAATGCTTATGGATACTAAGTTTGAAACCTTTCATATACTATTGAGCAAGCAAATGTAAGTTTTTGTGCGATATTCAGTTAACTCGAGGTCTTTGCCTGTGTTCTGCTGAATTACGAGTTCTTATTTAGAACTCTGTTAGTCAATGTCCTCTATTCAACCCCAAATAACTCAGTCATAAACCCAAATAACTCATCTGCTATTTTGCTTCATATGAATAATAGCAGATAGCTGAATTATTTGAGTGAGATACCTCAGTGGATTCAATGCCTCCATGTATATCATTCATCCCCACACCCCTTTGCTTCATAGAAAGATTTTTTAACAAATTCTTGCATTGGTTTGGTAGTCGATGTTCAGGTAAACTGGAATTTTGCTCATGCTAATTTGCATGTAATGAAAGCATTTTATTTTCTTTCCAGTTCAATACAGTTACAGATGTATAAATGACTAAATGATAAAGCACATTCGTTTGAGTTGAATTTCAAAGCGTAACTAATTCTGTGTGTTTTAGCAGTTTTATACATTCTGTATATGCTGACCAACTATCATGGTGAGAATACTCCAGATCCACAGACATTTAGAAAAGAAAAAGAAAAAATAATCATTTGGATCCTAACCAATTGTACTGAATAAAAAATGAAACGGCAAGCACTGTAACTTTATCAGTATTTAATTTACTTGACAAAAAGATAATATTGTTTTAGTTATTCATTGTAGGTACATGTTTCCATTTTGAAGCATACTTTTAGTGCTAAAACATTTCTGAAATACATGTACATGTACCAGGATTTTATTAGTGGCATTTATCAAGGTACCTATCTGATAAATTATATGTTGAGATAAAGGAAGCACGTTTTTGTTTCAAAATTTACAATGAGAAATTTATGGATTAATTGACTCAGTTGATGTATATATTAAAGAATCACAATTTCGGATTATTTGATGATGATTTTCATGCAAAAATATAGTGTCAAATTTACTCCTTTTTAGCTTTGCCAACAAATAAGGCTGCCATTACTAACAATAGAAAACTCGACTTGACTTTCCTTCAAAAACCACTCAACAGAATTCAGTCAGCATCATGACCTGAAGGGATTTCACTGCAGCAATTTTGAGGTCACCATCTAGTGCTATTAAGTTAAGCAGCAGTTTTTCATATTCATTATTGAAAGTGATTATTTATCATAAGGTTATAATGAGCATTTAAATGTATTTTCCTAATTGTAAACATGCACTACACAATTTGACCTCTGACTTTTAAACATGCACAGCAAAATTTGACCTCTGACTTTTAAACATGCACAGCAAAATTTGACCTCTAACTTTTAAATATACACAGCAAAGTTTGACTTCTAACTTATGCTTATTTGACCGTCTCTCTGCTCTGTTACGACTGGAGTGAGAGAAGTCGCAATTTGGAGTCTTGTGCAAAACCCGATAAATCATGCCCAACTTTGAACAGTACAGAGCCAGATCTGCATTATGTTTTAGCAGACCAGGGTACATTGATGTTCATTATGTTTTTCTGTCATAATGTTCTAGCAGGTCAGGGTTCATTGATGTTCAGTGAGTTTGTCTGTCTTCTCTTCCCATCCACCCCTATTGGGAAGAAGACCAATTGGTTTAGTAGTGACTGTCAATCATCTGTTCTACTTTCTTGTAAGATAGCTCAGAAACTGCAAACAGAATATGATATTGAGATGCCTTGAGTGAATCCCACAATCTTGTTAGGTTCTGGTAACTGGTATTTTTCCAGTGTTTTGTAAAAGTAATGAACTTTTTGGACTTTGACTTACTGGAAAAGAAACAACCTTTTAAGTTCATTAAAAGACAAATTACTTGAGGTAGACATATGAAAAATTTGGTCACCTAGTTTGTATTAGACTCCAGTGCTATTTTGACCATTTCTAATAGATTTTTAAATACCCTCATTTGTAAATCAGAGACTCACCAATTTTCAATTTTAACCCCAGTTTTGAAACCAAGGTTTGTCTTTTTACTTAGTCTGACCCCCAGTTCTGACACCAGTGGGATTTTTGACTCTCACTCTTGAACCCCACGGGGATGCACTCATTTGGACTTGGAATTTTCACATTAAGAGCACAAGTGAGCAAATATACTTAATTTCGACAAATGAGGTTTGATATTTTTGTTTATACAAGTATATAGATGAGGTGATTATATTTTCAGGCCATTGCAGCAGTAGTTGGATTTTTTTACAATTTTTTTAAAAACGTTTGGAACATGATATAACATTTGAGCAATGACTAGATGTTTCATGCCATCATAGCATTTTTAAATTAAATTTTTAAAATATTTTTTATAACTTGGATTGATTCTTTTTGTTGTTTTTGCTGGGCTTTCTGATTCAAGATTGCAGACTCTGTCCTCTCATGTGGACAAATGTCAAAGTTATCCTAATATTTGCAAAGCTGGACGTTTTGTATGGTACCTAATTAGATTTGTTCCAATTGTACAAAACTAAAATCTTTGCTTTAAATCTTGCTGATTGTGCATATCACACTCTAAACCAATTCCGTTTTATGCACCATGCTAAATTTCTTCTTTTCTTCTGTCCAATGCACAGAATGACATTAATTGATATGCTGGGTTTGGTGTGAGAAGAGATATCTTTTCACTTGCAAGCCAAATCCCATGTAGTTTTCATATTGTTTCAAGTGGACAGATCCTTCAAATACTACCGATGCATTATGGGATGATGGGTCAGGGTTTCATAATTAGCCATTTGTTTTACATAAGTAAATACAATATGTATTTGTATTTTTTATTAGTATATATTTATATATATATAACCCATTGAAGTTTCTCTTCTATATTTTCCTTGTACCTGGTGTACATTAGTACAAACAAACAAGACATACATGGTACCTGGTGTAGCCTAGTACAGAGTAGTAGACGTCACATATACATGGTACCTAGTATACCTTGGAACAAAGTAATATGCATATATACAGTACCTAGTATATCATATTACAAAGCAATAGACACAATACATATTATACTGTAAATAAACACAGCAGTGATATATATGCAGTAATAAAGCAATAGACATGTACACAGTACCTTGTATACCTTGGTACTAATAAATTAATAGACACAAGTACCTTTGGTATCTTAAAGATACAAAGCAATAGTCATGTACACAACACCTTGTATACCATGGCACTAACAAATTAATAGACACACAAGTACCTTGTGTATCTTAAAGATACAAAGCAATAGACATACACTGTACATGGTACTTAGTGTATCTTAAAGATATAAAGCAATAGACACATTGTACATGGTACCTAGTGTATCTTAGTACAAATAAATCAATAGACACGTAAACAGTACTAAGTGTACCTTAGTACAATGAAAGCAGTAGGCATACACTTGCTGGATATTATTCCCAGTTAA
This sequence comes from Sinohyriopsis cumingii, assembly GCA_028554795.2. Lineage (NCBI taxonomy): Eukaryota > Metazoa > Mollusca > Bivalvia > Unionida > Unionidae > Sinohyriopsis > Sinohyriopsis cumingii. Next base: position 70,501,102 of record CM068833.1, on the reverse strand, counting down.
ATAGCATTGGATATTCAATAGCATGTGTAGAGGATATTCAAAAAGGATGCATATAATTTGGGGGCATTGTGAGTACAGTCAGTAAAATGGATACTCAGGTGTGCTAAGAGCAGTTCAGAATTATTGAAATGCTCATTATCACTTACTAACATAGGATTAAAATAGCATTTGATTGTACATCCCCCAAAATAGCATTTGATTGTACATCCCCCAAAATAGCATTTGATTGTACTTCCCCCAAAATAGCATTTGATTGTACTTCCCCCAAAATAGTATTTGATTGTACATCCCCCAAAATAGCATTTGATTGTACATCCCCCAAAATAGCATTTGATTGTACTTCCCCCAAAATAGCATTTGATTGTACTTCCCCCCAAATAGCATTTGATTGTACTTCCCCCAAAATAGTATTTGATTGTACATCCCCCAAAATAACATTTGATTGTACATCCCCCAAAATAGCATTTGATTGTACTTCCCCCAAAATAGCATTTGATTGTATTTCCCCCAAAATAGCATTTGATTGTACTTCTCCCAAAATAGCATTTGATTGTATTTTAAGTAAGAATTAGTGCCAAATCTTGATTCTTCTTCCTTGTGCTGTCGATATATTTCAAGCAAACAATGCTGTCATGTAAGTCATAAAAGAATTTCTGTAGTAACATCTTTAATGTTCTTGTACACCATACAGTAATGCTTTAATGACTTATGTCTGTGACTGCAGTGAAAGTTCTAAAATCACAATTAGAAGTTGGTACATGTACATTTACAGCATTTTTTGGAAGATGGAGGTTGGGGGAGCATTTTTTTTCAAAAGTAGAAGCCAAATTTTGCCAAATTGTTATATTGTTTTATAGATTATTTTAAGAGAATCACCATATATATGCAATACAAGGTTTTGAAAGAGTACAATTCTATAACATTAATGGTTTTGGGATCTTTCTTGTAAGTACTTAATTGCTGACAGTCTTTTGAGAGCTGATATTAATTAGAATGTACTGATGCAATCTTGCTGAGAGTTCTCCCATGGCTTCTATGGCTTCTTGTGTGTCTTGTTTTTGACACATTAAGACTGATTAGAGCTCGACAACATTTAATATTGTCTGTAATTTGCATGACCTATAATGCTTTGGGTAAACTATTAATCCAGAAAAATAAAAATTATTTTTGTCCTCTTATTTTTATTCCAAATAACTTTTAATTAGATGCTAAAGAAAATTCTAATAATTTTTACCTGTACTCATTTGATCACCATTCATAAATATTTAATAGAGAGAGTACAAGCAAATAACAGACATTACCATAGTCTTGATTTCTATACATACCAATAAATGCTTAAGATATCCTGCAAAAGACTTCTGTTAGTTTAATTGTAGCCCCTGCACAGCATGGGTGAGACATGAGGATCACTTTCCCCATGGCATTCTCGTTGTTGTGGTAACAGATTTTGCATTTAGCTTTGTTTTGCTGTCACAGTTTTATATATAATCATGTAACTTTATGAGTGCATTCATGGAGGGAAATATTCATCATAGATAAAAGTAAGTCACATTGACCAGATTTTCTTGCCCTAGTAATTACATCAAACTTTTAGTGGACCTTAAGTTTTCTGACACTGTTCTATATACAGCCACGAAACTAGTGTTGTTTTTGTTGTTGTAGGGTTTAACGCCATTTTTCAGGACGCGATAGGCTATACATGGCGGTCAGTATTAATGGTGGAGGAAGAACCCGGAAAAAACCACCGACCCACGAGAAGCTACTGGCAAGCTTTCTCACATACCCACATTGGCAGAATCCGAGACTCGAATCCATGCAGACAGAAGTGAGATGGCAGTGATCCGTAACGGAGAGCGCTTTAGACCACTCGGCCACTCGGAGCCCCCGAAACTAGTGTAATTTCAGTCATGGAACATGGTTGTATTCATCTTGGCAGGTACCTGCCACCTCCAGCAAAAGTACCTTTTTTGATCTAGCAATTTTGCAAGATTTTTAAACTATTCCATTATTGAGCAGGCAACACGTAGCATTCCACATAAAACTTGTTAGATCTACTGGTCATCAACCTGAAGAGCTTATGGGATGGGCTGTTGTCCATTGACTGGCCATTAGCATCATATTGTCATCACCATTCCAACTAACCTGCTATAAAACGTTAATGGGCATATTCATCTTGTGGCTCAATGAAAATGGTGCCACTTGTATATCCAATATGGCCGCCAAAGTGGCCATTTTGAAGATCTTCATGTCATTACACCTCCTGATTGAACAATCATATCATTGTTGGGTTTTCACTAAAAGACCTGTGTCAAGTTTCTAGTTGGTCCAATGTGAAAACGGTCCCACTTGGACAACATATTTGGCTGTCACAGTGGTCGTCATGACTATATTATTGCTTTACTATCTGAGTGAGTTTTCATATTGACATCGGTTATTCGCCATAAAACTTAAGATGTCTTCTCTTTTCTTAATGCAAATGGGGCTATGTAGCCATCTTGACAACGCTATTGCTACATGTTCTGAATGGATCCTCGTAATAATATAGTTTCAATATATATATATATATATATATATATATATATATATATATATATATATATATATATATCAAAAACTGATTGGTCCAAAATGTATGGTGCCCATCTCACCATCTCATATCCAATATGGCAGCCTACTGAAAAATCGTTTTCTTGCTCCTCATGGATAGAAGAGTGGCCATCTCGTTATTGCTACTATTCCTAAATGAATGGTCATATCTCCATGGGTTTTCTCTAAAAGACTTTGTATGCTGTCTATTTGGTCCTAAATCAAAATGGTGCAGTGTGACATCCAATATGGCCACTGGCAGTCATCTGAAAATCTTAGTGAACCTCCCGATTGGAAAGATGTATTGACATGGAGTTTTTGCCAGAAGACCTTTTATGATGCCTGGTATGTCGTTAATGAAATTGGGGGGCCCCGAGTGGCCGAGTGGTCTAAAGCGTTCGCCGTTACGGATCACTGCCATCTCACCTCTGTCTGCGCCGGTTCGAGTCTCAGATTCAGCCAATGTGGATATGTGAGAAAGCATGCCAGTAGCTTCTCGTGGGTCGGTGGTTCTTTCCGGGGTTTTCCCGGTTTCTTCCTCCACCATTAATACTGGCCGCCATATATGGCCTATCGTGTGCTGAAAAATGGCGTTAAACCCCACAACAACAACAACAATAATGAAATTGGTGAATATCTTACCTCCAATATGGCCACCGAATGGAGGGATTTCACCAAAAGGTGGAAAAGAAAATGGTGCCAATCTGAGATCCAGTATGGTCATCCTTGCTGTCATCTTGAAAATCATATTTTTATTATTCCTAAATGGAAAATCATATCAGCATGGGGCTTCCTCTAGAAAACTGAATGGTCTTCCATTGGGTCTAAACGAAATTTATGCCGATCTGACAGCCAATATAACCTTGAAAATCGTGTTATTGCTAATCGTCCTAAATGGAAAGTCCTATTGACAGGTGACTTTCACTGGAGTACATTTTATCGTGTATAGTTTGGCAAAATGAAACTTGATGATCTGAAATAATGCGGTGGAAATCGTGAAAATCTTATCACTACTTCTTCTGAATGGATTGTCATATCTACATAGGGTTTTCAACAAAAGACTTTTAAAATTGTTAGTTGGTCCTTAATGAAAATGGTATGGATCCTACATCCACTATTGCCACCACAGCAGCTAAATTGCAAATCTTGTTATTGCTCAAAAATACAAGTCGATTTCAACACTCTTCAGTTAAAAAAGGAAATAGTCATATCTTGAATTCCTGGGAATTCTTTTCAGTCATTAGAGCATTACTTGTTTCAAGGGACTCTTTCTATTGTTTAAAAACAAATCGTCCATAGCGAATGTGTGATCATGTTTATAAAAAGGGGTAAGTCGGTTTAGTCCTGAACATGGAACAGTGTAGTCTTAACACGTGCATACATACGCACACAAGATGTGAGACTGTTAACAGATCTCGTGCACTTAAATTTAGTGTTTGTGCGATATTATGTTTCATATTTTGAAAAAAGAGGGAAATGATAAGAATTCCACTTGTTTGGTCATGGATCCATCTTTTGGAATGGAACACTCCATTATGAATTTCAGACGTGCACGAACAGTTATGCCAATTTTTGATGAGGTAATGCAGGTTGTTACAGATTTGTATGTTAGGTGCTAAAAAACAAGTAACAAAAAAAGTAAGAGATTGTCTATTTAATGTTTTAATTTTTCTCATGTTTAATAAGTTTTTTCATCCTAGATGTATCCATCTGCATACTTTTAAATATTTGAATGAATTTAAATATTTTAATTAAAAATTTAGCCCAAAGTTTTTTATAATTATAAGTTTAAGTTTTTATTTGCAATCACTGTCACTGTCTGAGCATCTGATAGTCATCATTCGTGAGCAACGCCATAATTTTTAAATATTGACAAGACCTTTGGTTTAAATCTAACCACAAATACAGTTATCAGAACACTTTCGAGCTTTTATACATGCATCATATTTCAAAATCCAGGTTACAGTCAAGACACGAGTGTGGCTGCATCTAGTCTTGCCATATTTATGAAACACGAATACCTGGAGAACTGTATGTTTAAGAAACATTGACCTAAAAGCGTTTATGAAAACTGAAGACCCAGTCACATTTACTTAGACGTGTGTTTATGACGCACAGATACCCAGTTGTTGTTGTTGTTGTAGGGTTTAACGCCATTTTTCAGCACACGATAGGCTATACATGGCGGCCAGTATTAATGGTGGAGGAAGAACCCTGGAAAGAACCACCGACCAACGAGAAGCTACTGACAAGCTTTCTCACATACCCACATTGGCTGAATCCGAGACTCGAACCCCACACAGACAGAGGTGAGATGGCAGTGATCCGTAACGGAGAGCGCTTTAGACCATTCGGCCACGCGGGGCCCCAGATACCCAGTCGCATTGACCTAGACATGTGTTTTTGAAACAAAAAGATACAGTCACATTGACTTGGAAGTTTGTTTATGAAACATGAATACCCAGTCACATTGACTTGGAAGTGTGTTTATGAAACATGAATACCCAGTCACATTGACTTGGAAGTGTGTTTATTAAATACAAATGCACAGCCACATTGACTTAGAGGCAAAGCTTAACTGGACGTGAGGGCGCTTAAGGGTAACACCATATGTTCCTTCCACATTTTGGACAGCTTACAATTGTTGTTAAGTATGAGGACGAACAGTAGATAAAAGTTATGCTTGAGAAAATCAAAACATTTCTGTGTATATTCTTTTGAGAATGTCATTTATAATTGCATAAAGAGAATCTCATTTACCCGGTAAGTAGAGACCGTTCGGGTTGTCTGGTGGTTAGAGCGTCCTCCTTGGATGCAGGAGGTCGCCGGTTCGACCGAGTCATACCAAAGACTTGTATAACAAAAATGATATTACCAGCTGCCTCACTTGGCGCTCAGCATTAAGATGTTAGTTTTAATGTGATTGGTTGGGATATGATGTTACATGTCTGCAGCATGATGTCTGAGTACTAGACGTCACTATAAACTGCCACACTGCAGACATCGTAGCGATATGACTGAAATTATTTTTAAAGCTACGTTAAAAATTATATAGATACACAAGGTGATTGGGTGGGCTGCCGAGTAGTCTGAGGCACGTGTCTTTACAGATAATAATAATAATAGTAGTAATAATAATAATAATAATAATAATAATGACCTTATTTAAAGAAGGTAACACAATTAGCTAAGAACTAATCTATCTTGAGGCCCTCATATCACAACTTTTAACCTCCATCCTCGTGGGCTCGAATCTCAGGCTTGGCCGACGTGGGTATGTGAAACGGGTCGCTAGTAGCTTCCCGTGAGTCTGTGGTTTTTGCTGTTTTTTTTTACGGGTTCTTTCTCTACCAAATATAATGGCCGCCATGTATAACCAGCCTATTGTGTTCTGAAAAATTGTGTTAAACCCATAACCACCCACCCACCATCCAGTCTTTTTGCAGTGACCACATTTGTTTGACCTTTCAAGTGTTGTTCAGATGCGTTGGTTACCATGGTTATATTGAAAAGAAACAGATTCTTGTTTACTTTCTGACGTAACTAAAGTCACCAATGTATGTGGTGATTTAGGTTCACCATATTTCTTCTTTCTTACCAGCGCCATAAATCCCAATCCAACCCCTTGTCGTTAGAGTGCTGTATCTTGAGATGTATTATCGTAGAATGCCAGCAATACCTAACAGACTGTAACGACCCTTGTGACAATTAAGTCTGTTTGCATAATTTTGTAAACGTTCTCACTCGAAACATCCAATTTGCTGATAGGAGGATATAATTTCGTACACTGCTACCAAATAACATATATAGCTTTATTTCATTATTCTGATTCTTTTGACCTCAAATGCACATGCGCGATTAATCTGATCAGTCAGATGTGGTGGTATGGGATAAGTGGAAATGCCAACCACCTAGACGGAATTTGTTGCCAGGAGTGTGGCTTGACAAAGTTCTTTGCCACAAATTCGGACACAGAAAGTGGGATTTCCCTAAGATATAATATCTGTCGCAAACATATGAGTAGCGAATGGGGATACTTTGGCGACAATGGGACTTTAATGTTAAAATAGTAGGGTTGTACCCTGGCGACAAGGGGAATTTAACATGGGGAAATTTAACAGGGATGGGACTATAGAGCGACAAAAAAGAATGGGACTGTCTGGCGACAAGGGTATGGGATTGTCTAGTGACAAGGGAAAGTTGGGTCTGTATAGCGTCTGACGTCATAGTATGGGAGATTGGTGACAATGTTTTAACCATGTGAAGTGATGTCAATAAGGAGCGAAGAGCGGGTGTGCAGGTGTGCACTGGACTGACCTCAACCGGGAATAAAGAGTGGGACTTAGATTTATATAACACATACAACATACAATCACAAACACTTATACAACACAATAAAACAAAATGAGGAAAGAAAGCAAATCTTTTCGAGGCATATGAATGACCCTGAAAAGGGCCTTTGGGTTCTTCTTCTATTTTCTCAAGTTGTTCGGCCATTTTCTCACTTTCTCAATGATTCCTTTCTTCCTCTTCTTCCTTTCCTTCTCTGGCATCCAGTCAGGATGGCCCATCGATCTAAATTTCTCCTGTATCTTTATCCAGTTCTTATTCAATCTATCAAACTCCTCTATTTTCTTTATATTGTCTTGTTCTTGAAGGGAGTGATTGTCCTCGGTGACGGGTTCTTCTGGGAGTGTCACTAACGCAGGTTTAAAAGTGACTTTTTTTCCTTGTACGTTTGAATGGAGGATCACAACTCTTCAGTCACGTACATCTGCCCAATGAGGGTGTAAGTCACAAGCTACACAAACATCGTCATATACATCTAAAAGTTCACGAACCTTATTTCCTGTAGAAGGTCGAGAAGTACCCAGATGAAAACCCAGGCTTTGAGCAGAATGAGTCTCTCGTGGACATTTAAAGAGACCACTTTCATGTTTTATTTGGTGGTAAGTACTTTTCGTAAAGGGTCCACAAGGAATCGGCTGGGAAACGAAATCCCAGAAAGCAAGTCACTAAGACACACACTACACGTAGACCCAAATTCAGCGGACAGATTTCTCATAATAAGTGATCTTCCACTGTCTGAATAGTGTCATTGATTTCCTTCCACGGGATCTATTGTATCACTTCTGATAAAAGTTGTGGAAAGGTAGTATGTTTAATAACTCTTTTTGTCGGAGACAATAAGTGTACTTTCTGCACAGAAATGATTTTACTCCAGTGGCGAATCTAAACAGTTTAGTCACTAACTTGCACATCATAAGACACCGTTCAGAAGTTTCCTCTTCAACTAAGTTTACGTTGAGTAAAAGATTTTGGTAACTCTTTACCTCTTCCTCTGGAATTCGTTGCAGTAAGTTTACCGTGTAGCAAGAAGTACGAGACACTAGTATCCGATCCTTCTCGCCCACGTCCAGTTTAACAATGTCTCACACTTGAACACTTTCATCGGAATCAGTCCTTTTATAGCATTCAGGTACCAATGGTTTAAACACTGGTGACGTAACGGATACAATTGTTCTTTGCGTTTTACTTGTATTCTGACCAGCTCTCGGTGAATGCATTCTCTCAACTCCACAGGGAAACCACGAATGTTCTATTGTAAAGTCTCCATGACATGTCCTCCTTTGGAATCACTGGGTCGTGGCCAATAGCCTCGTTTATATATGTGACTGAAGTAGTGTCCTCCCATAATCAGTCTTCGAATACTTTGGAAAAGAGCATAATTTAAAAGTCGAGAAATGATTTGGAGTTTGCGTTTCACTTGTATTTTAACCAACTCTCGGTAAATGTGTTCTCTGAACCCCACAGGCAAACCACGAATGTTCTCTTGTAAAGTATCCATTCAGGGATTACTGATATCGTCCCACTAAAGGTAAGTCGGAGACCATCGAGCATGTTCCAGGTACGCTGAATCTTGTTGTTCCCACTGCTGTAGTGCCACACCGCAACTGAAGCACTTGACCTTATATCCTTCGCCCAAGTAGACAAATCAGGCTCTGGCTAATTGTTCGGGGGTAGGTCATCCCAGATATTTAGGCCATTTTCCTTGGAAGGTTTGGAATCGACTTTCAAAGTTGCAGTATTCAGGCAAAAGCACAGGGAACGAATATTCGTCTTTCACAGGTTCGTTTCGATGAGGGTAGAGTGAAATCGACAGGAGTTTGCTCGGTTTTGCATGACATCCGTAGGGCGGTAGACACCTGGTCTCGCTTGAAGGTTGACATCCACAATGAAAACCAGTAAAGAGTCCACGATAATGAGTGCCATCACTTTCGCATCCGTCAGGTTTGACACGCACATCATCACTTTCCATGGCACGTGTAGTGGTAGTTTTAGTAGTGATAACAAAGTTCCCATGATACTTTACTGCATGGCTCTCATTGCAAGGCACAGTATCGCACTCCACTTAAGAATTATCGAACTTAAATGATGTTTGTTTAAAATGATTCTTTCTCGCTTGGTCTTGGTAGTGAGAATGAACTATAGATCTTGGATGTTGTCCCTTTTTATATGCTGACCAATATCGAGGTGACCATACGGCAAAGTGAAGTGATTTGTGCACGATTTGATACAGCTTTTCCAAGGGTCGACTGACGATTTGGTGAGTAGGTATACGTACAATCTTGTGCGGTTCGTAGGTATTCACTCTAAAGTTTCCATCCTCTCTAGACTGCAAGGCTTCTTTCAGTACCCCAAAGTTCACCACTCGACTGGTGCGATAATTGAGAGTCAATCCTTTCACTTTACACTCCGTGTACACTTCTCCTTGTGGGTCCCGGTATTCTTAGCCGTAATTTTTATGACAGCCACTAGCGAATCTTAAAATCTTCTCGTCGGGGTGTTCGTCTGTCCAGGATCCTAAACGGTCTCCTTCGATGTCACGGTGACGTTCACCCAGGCGGTCGATGTAAATGCAACTGACCGCATCAAAGTACAAGACGTGATCACCATACAGTTCTAAAGCATCGTACAATTTTAAGCGATCATGGTCTGTCACGTAAGCCGCAATGATCACATTTCCAAATTCGCCGGCTTGTATAAAGTCCAGTTCTTCTTCGTAATTGACTAAGTTCAAATCCTCACGAATGACGTCCACGTGTTTCATGTATTTGGTTTTGTCGTGAATGATCTGGAAGTACCGGCAAGGTATTGTCAAATACTCTGTCTTGGGAAACACTGTCGTGATGCAGTTTTGCCCCGCAAGCAATTTAACATCGCTTTGGCAAACGATCGCCTGCCTTCGTTGTTTTTCGATGTGGTCTAAAGTGATGCCTTCCTGCTCCCATTATTTCTCTTTGAATTTCTTTTGGTCTTCGGGTGTGTGACACCAAGAAGGATAGCCGCTGACTTATTGTTTCAGTTTCAAAAAAGCATCCACGTAGTCTGCAAAAATGATTTTGTGAGTCTCGTCGCCCTTGTGGTATTTTAGTGTCTTGGGAAAGTGGTAAATTTCGAATCACCTATAACAGTTGGTATCCCATGTTTAGAGCTTTGAACAATTCCACGCTGACAACGTTCCCGTTCAAGGCGCGTTCTTCATGGGTGTGCTAACAAGGTTGGTCTTGGTTACGCGTTTCTGCACAAGTACGGCACAAGGAAAACATCAGTTTTCCTTGGCAATGGTGAGGTAGCACGGAATGGTACAAGTCCATGGGAGGCAAGACTTTGCACTTGATCAAGCCTTCGTATTGTCAAATGTTGTCCAGGTCGACGTGTTCCGTCAGCAATTGCCGGTGCCCTGCAGGAAAGCGACAATATTTGCACACGTAAGGATACAGCGAACACACGTCCAAGTGTTTGATTTCTTCTTCTTTCTCTTCGTTAGCGTGGTAAAACAAACATGTGACATTCGTCCATCCTCCGTACAAACTGTCTCGCGGATTCAGTTGGTCCACCAGCTTGTAACTTTCCACGATGCGTTTAAACTCGTGATCGGTTTTCAAACGGTGATCGTACTCGTGTTCCCACATTTCCACCACTTGGTATCCATGCTATTCTAATTTCAAGCGCCGCTGCAAAGTGATCTGGTACATCATCCATGGTCCATTGTAGAAACTGATTTTTAGTACCACGTTCAGGGTAACAGAGGGGACATCCGTGAAGCAAGCATCCATTAAACTCATACACGATCTTGGGGTTTTCTAAGTCCCAGCCATCCACTGAATACGTTCCGATGGTCTTTTCGCCTCCTCAGTTATTTAGTGCATGCTGGATTCATTTGTCTTCCTTGTTGCACATGTAATGTAGCAAGGATAGGGCTCTGACAGAGTACTGATGTTTGACAAAGTCCGTCGTTTGAGGGCTGAAGACAGCCAGGGAGTTTTCGGGCATGAATCGTTGGCGGTACACTAAGGAACTCGCTTTGGCAATGGTGCAGGCTTCTTTCAAAGGATCGATTCCTCCGTGTTCCATGAATAATTCTAGAAATTTTCTTCCTGAAAGTCGAAGGGGTCCGATGTGTGAGCCTAGTACCAAGCGTAGAAAGCTTCTCTTTGTTCGGTATGTATGTTGTCGGGGTCGTAGTCGTGAGCCTCAGGCAAACGGGGCAGAACGGCGTGTTGATTGGCTTGGGTATTGAAAAAGTGGGAATTTTTTTATCGCCATTTCTGTCATTCCAAACGTTTTAGGCATTCGACTCAATGGCATGGCCAAGTAACTCATCGAGTATTTAAACTGTACTTGTCCCACTTGCATGGAAATGAGTTTGACTCCATTCAGAGTGATTTTAGGACGTGCGGTTCCTTATTCCGTATAGTATCTCAAAAGAAACTGTTCATTGTATCCCGAGAAATTGTGAGCCCACACCGTGGCATGGCGATGACAATCTCCGTAACGTTCGATGTCCTCTTGGCTCCACATATCGTCGATGGGGTCTAAGATCCATTGGGTGAAATCGGCTAGCGTATTCGGTCCTCGAAAGACTGTTTCACGTCCTCCAGGAATCTTGCTGCAGTGAGGGCAATGACTAAAGATAGGCTCTTGGATGCACTTCTCGCACGCTCGATGAGCCTCACAGAAATTAGGAATGTGAATGCCAGTCTCTTGAATGCATTCGAAATCGAAAAAGATGAAATTGCCTTTCTTCAGGTTATCGTCTTCCTCTTGATGTTTGGAATGGTATTTTTGAATGTAGCATTGGTGTTCCAAGTTCACGATTTGGTGACAAAGTTGACATTTTTTCTATCCTGAACATACGTGTGCCTTGGCACTATTAGTACGTCTGCCTTGTCCACACGTAGGGCACAATCTCAGGTGTTGACAAGCACTTTTGCGCTGTGAACCTTGCGTTTTTAGATGATGTTGGTAACATGTAGGATTAACAAAAGTGGTGCGCTGACAAGCAGGGCAATGCACTCGTTGTTGTCCTTCGTCCAGATAGGGTTTAGAGGCCAAACATCCTGAGTATTTTGATCCACAATGCTTATGTTGCTCTCGATTGTTATAGCCATAGTCACATTTCTCACAATAATAACCGTATCCCAAGAATGAGGTGATACTGGTAATGGTATCGAAATGTTCATCGTGATGATAGACGTGAATGTATTTTCCGTCTTTGAAATCTTTGCCTCGAAACAACAAAGGTCCGCGCAATTCTTGAGGGTGCACTTTCAAGGTGTAGCGTGGAGCTAGGATATCTTGCAGATTTTCATTTCAATAATGCCACAGGGTGTCTTTGGATAGCCCTGCTTTCTGTAACAAGAGTTATACTTCTCTTCGTTGTTTGGCTCGGTCCGATCGCTGAATAGTTTTACAGGTTCGTTTCTATTCTAACGTGTCGTTCTTGTCGGCATACGTTCGTCCCACCACGATGGCACGGGCTAAACGCATCTGATCTTGAGGATTGTTAATTCGGACCAGGCTCTTTATGGTGCTACAAAGATCGTCCACCAATAACACCTTTTTGCGTCTTGTCCCTTGGGAAAGAGACAAGTGGGTCATGAACAGTGTCGCTTTTCCATCGGTGATAAGAAACTTTTCGTTGGATTGTTGTACGTGTTGACTCTTGTCGATGACTTTGGAAGGTGTCAGCTTTGTTGGGCTGCTAAACGCGATCCAAAGGGGGACTTAAAACTGTCGTGATGAATGGAAAGTCTCAAGGGATCGTCTTTTTTGGATTCACATTGTCATTTCAGTGTGGTTAACAAAGAATCCCACACCTTGGTTATGAAGCTCTCTGCTTTCTCCAGTGGTATATTGGACTTGAAATCTTTAAACTTTGCCGTGTACGTGTAAGCTTTTAGAGTAGCGCTTTTCCGTCTCTCGAATGTGATAGTAGTTTTCAGGGGTTATTAATGGTAGTGAACTTTGGCTAGGTGTAGAATCTCTGGCTCTGGATTCCGGCTGACTCATGTCATCTTCAAAATCACTGGCATGAATTTGTGCCAAGACTTTAGTTACTGTTCGAGACGATTAATCACGTTTTTGCATCACACTTTCTTCTCCTTTCTCTACGATATGATGCCATCGTTTCATCTTGATTGCAAAAAGTCAAATGACTATATTTTAAACGCCATGGGTCACTTTATATCCATGTCAGATCAACGTATTTATAAAGGGTGTGTGTCTTACCTTCCAATATTCATTTCACTCTCAAACCGAGCAGACTACTCACCCTCCCTTCGAGATAAACGTCAAGATACTTGCTATATCTGTAAAAAGAAATGACATTGGTCTTCATAGTGTCCAGACCGTCAAAAAAGCAAAACAGGTGCTAGAAGAGACAAAAGTCAAGATACCTGCTATCATTGTCAAGAAAATGGACATTTGTCTTCAGAAGGCCCTAAGAAACAACATTAGCAAGAAGAAGAGAGGGGTTCCGAACAGGAAGAAGAGGTACCGTCCCCATAGGAAGAATCCAGCCACGTGCAAAAACAGAAAAATGAGAAGAAAAGAAAACGAGAAGAAATTGAGGACGAAGAGGTGAAAAAACCTGTGAAAGTGAAGAAATTAAAAAACAGGGAGTGAAAACAGACACAGAGGAAGTTTATGAACCTTTTAAAGTGGTGTGCTGTGAATTGGAGTGTAAGATTTATACCAGAATAGACCAGACAGAAAACGTAAGTGTCTCTTGGTTTTGATTTTTAGAATATGGACCTACACTCACGCACTCACACATGTACATCATGGGTTAAAAAGGGTTTTTGTGTTTTAATTGATTTTGGCAATTGAAATAATATCTCTTTGCGAGAGAAGTGGGTGGCCCTGAAAAGGACCGTTGGGTATTTGTATGTTTAAAAAACAAACTCAGAAACGGGACGTAATCATCTTTAACTGCCTTAAGCCTTTGCCACGGCCAAGGCCTACTTCTGGACTGGCTCCTGTCGATGATTTGGTAGAAATCACTAGCGGCGGTATTGCAGGCGTAGTAACATGGCCGGGTTGTTTAGTTCGGGAAAGTCTCTTTCTCTTGGGTCGTAATAAAGAAGTCTGATACATTTGTTTTAGACTCCTTAACTCTGTTAAAATGTCTAAAAGTACCGTTACCGTTTGACTTACACTATTCTCCTTTCCTCATAGACTTTGTGTCTTCTCTGTTGCTTCTTCCATGTCGTTTCCTTCTTGGCTCTTCTTCTTCTCGCTGTTGTTGTTGAAGGAGAAAAGCTTGTTCTGCTTCTTTGTGCTGTTGTAAAAATGTCTCCAATTTTTATTTCTGTCTCTGTTTAAAATCCTCGACGTGTAGTAAAGAAGAAGGTGGCGAAGGTACTGGTACCGGAACAAATTCTTGCAAGGAAAAAAATCCACTAAATCCCAATTAAAATCGACTTCTTCTGGAAGTTAGTATGTTATGACTTTGGTAGCCATTGCTATACCATCGCTTCTCGTCTCCATGGCTGGTGCACCCCAATTCATTGTCTTCTTCGTTTCCGTCATGTTTGAAAACTGTGTCGCGCACAGACGCTAGCGCCTCTACATAGGGAATGTGACGTCACAGGTCGCTTTCTTCGGATTGGAAGACTGGTTCCGTGTTGTGACTGAATTTTGTAACTCATGTTTGGATTGGTGAATAAACTCAATCCATTTCGATCCGCCCTTCCTCTATAAATAACCGTAGTTCACTGCATTCCCATCACCTGTTCTCACAAAGATGTGGCCAAACGTAGAAACATCTACTCGTATCGTAAATGCTATTCCGTACGGACTTACCCATGTATGTGAAATCATGTTGGACAATAATCCGGATCACCGATACGAGTGTCTGCAAAAGAAGAATTTATGTCGAGAGACAAGGCTGTTTGAAGAGAGTCCTTATCTGCTGACCAGCAGTCAGAAGAAGTTTGAGGAAAGAAGAAGACCTATGCGGTGTCCTCTATGTTAAAGAAATAATGTTAACATAAACCCAAAGTCCCTTTTCAGGGCCACTCATATGCCTCGAAAAGATCTGCTTTCTTGCCTCAATTTTTTTTATTGTGTTTTATAAGTGTTTGTGACTGTATGTTGTATGTTGTACGTGTTATATAAATCTAAGTCTCACTCTTTATTCCCGATTGAGGTCAGTCCGATACACTCCTGCACACCCGCTCTTTGCTCCCTATTGACGTCACCTCACATGGTTGCAACAGTCACCAATCTCCGATACCGTGACGTCAGACGCTGTAAGACCCAACTTTACGTTGTCGCTAGACAGCCCCATACCTTTGTCACCAGACAGTCCCATTCTTTTTTGTCGCTCTATAGTCCATCCATGTTAAATTTCCCCATGTTAAATTCCCCTTGTCGCCAGGGTACAACCCTACTATTTTAACATTAAAGTCCCATTGTCGCGAAAGTATCCCCATTCACTACTGATATGATTGATTATAGTTAGCGTTTCTCTGTATAAAAACGTGAGTATCACTGGAACGTGGTTTTAACATCAAACCATATTCTAAATTTGGTTTAAATGCACATTAAAACATTTATGAGCAAAAACAAATTATAATGGAACAGAAATTACAAGTAATTTTCGGGTCATTAATCCATTCCGTTGGGAAAAGATCTATAACTGAGAAGATAAAGGTCGTTTTAATGTAATACCTTCAAACTGACACCAGATTCAATTCATGTAGTCCATCAAAAGTTACTGTGTGGCAACGAAATTCGTGACGGGAAGGACAAACGTGTAACACTACATGTCCCTTTAATCGATATGGCTGAGACACAAGAAACAATAATACACATGGGAGAAGAAAAGGACAATCCAGTCTATGGGGACTAAGACGTGATCGAAGCTCTCATTGAAACTGGTTTGTACGTGACATTGTACGATACACTTCTGAGGGTCAAATTCGAGAATAATAGAATTTATGCTGTGGTTAGCGCGAAGACAAGGAAATCTCAGCGGCAACAGGATTTGTCTTGTGCGAGGCGCGATACAGTTGTCACATTGGTGAGATAACTGATGGGTGGAAAAGGTGAATTATACATGTGTCGCAAATGTATAAGAATGCGATTATACAGTATGCAGTGCCATTTGGGTTTAAAGACAGAAAAATAAAAATATCTAATGAAGTCTGAAAACTAATTAATTATTTAAAGCTAAATGATATTTTTTCTTGGCGACATTGTTGGCTGTTTAAACTTGTATATACAACCATTGGTTTGGAGTGGAGAAATTCAGAGGCCCCATGAAACCTGATATGAAATGCACTGAAATTTATATATTGTTACATCAACAATTTCTTTGTCCAAAACCATCTTAATAGTGCAATGTTATATCATAGTCCGCTTATGTTGACATCGAGCATGAGTACTGTATGTTGTGAGATATCCGCTTTTTTGTTGTTGACATTTCTGGTAGCGGAGATCAACCGGACGAGGCATTATCTCGTAATCTATCTTTCGTCAGATTTTCGGCCTCTCGCTCGTAATTAACATATTACATAGACTGACATTTGTGTGCGGATGGTATGTAAAATTCCTCTTCTTTCCACTCAGAATTAAATCCTTCAGAACACCAATATGTTTAGTCCGATAAATCAACCTCACAAATCTTCGTTGATACTGATGGACGATGTTGTGGGTCTGATGTCACCTGTTCATTAAAACGTGCAATTTTTCTGCATGCAAATCATTTTGGAACAAGCCAGCATGCTCTTTAGACACATACCGGTAATTTGTAACAGCCATATCAAACGCAAAATTCAAAATGGCCACGGGACAGATGGTTGTGCTATTCCATGTGGATTTACAAGCCACCAAACATACGATTTGCTCAGGAAATATAATCTACATGTCAACAAAAGAACCATTTAGCCAACGGTAGCAGCACAGCCACGAGAAATACCAGTAAGTGTATAAAATATACATCGATGTGTGCAGCTAACTTTGGATGCAGATAATTGCAGCATTTAATGAATAGGTGATATCAGCCCCTCACCGAAAAGTAAATATCATCACGGATGAAGGGCTGATTTACCGGCCTACCACATGTTCTGTACTAATCCTTGTCATCAGACCAGAACACCTGCGTCTCTATCGTCCGTTGACCCTTTGTTAAATTGTTAAGTGGAAGGCAGCATCACTCCGCAACCACAAATGTAAAAAGAAAGAGTCACCAACAAAAAAAAATCTCACTTGTTGGTTTATTCAATAGGCAGGGAGGAACTGTAACTACGATCGACCAAACGACGGCCAATTCCAAAATGTACCCAGATAAAATAGTTTGCTGAGATTTCAAAGAAAACAGCACCGACTGTTACGAAAACGTACTAAGCAAATGGAAAAAAAACCAGTCTCAATCATGCAATACAAGTGTTTGATGCTGCCGCCACAATAAGAAACTGGCATGTTCTTGGTTCTCTGAAGCTGGCCTGTAGCGATGACTTCAATAACACATGCACGTTTCATCAAGGACAGCCGACTACAATCGTCAATAAAAACAAAGAACTTTTCTTCACAGAAGTCAATACCAAACTTTGATAAAAGCAATGGAATCTGGTGGATTTTTTTCATTTTCCAACGGGACTGGAACACGTTTACTGTGCCGTGAAAGTTTCCTTTTTGCAGGGAAAACGTTTGCGCTTACGAATGATACCAACGGCGGCTTAAACTCAAACTAACTTTTACCGACTTGGTACGTACTGAAAAGTAAATGTGCTTCATCATTCCTTACGTGATTGTTCTGTGTTTATCCACTGAATTCAGACCTATATGACCTGTGATAAAATTATTTAATATTTTAAATCTGTGTGAATTTTTTCGATGGAATTACTTGTATTGTGGATTTAATGTGATGAGATTCGTGGTTGAGTACACGGTGTTGATATTCTATTCATGCTATACATAAGATATGTATATACAAACAGTATTCACGTATATGTACCAATCCATGGTTCTCTAAATAAAGTAAACTGTTATAGATGCCTTATCTGTTTTCACTACAGGTGTATTTCTCATATAATATGCATCGATTTAAGATAGTAATTGTGCCAAAGAAGCACGTACTTTACCGCCCGCATTTATTACCTACCCCCTGCCTCCCCGCAACTACCGTGTTATTGCGGGGTTACACACACACATACACTATATATATATATATATATATATATATATATATATATATATATATATATATATATATATATATATATATATATATATTCCGTTATATAGTTTCTGCAAGAAATTCGAATTTATGTTGGACACATTCTTACACTGTGTGAAGATAACTCATTTGAATTTTGTAATTGTCAATAATTTTAAATTTATTTCATTCACTTACCCATGCCTTGTAAAATACAGTACTAGTATTATTGATTTAACTTTATGTTATTCACTTACCCATACCTTGTAAGATAGTGTTAATATTATTGATATGTATACGTGGTATTTAGAGCGCATATCGGTGGAGTTCTTTTGGAATCATTTATACCTGTCCATTAAGATGTCGGTTCAGTAGTCATCAGTTTGTTTCCCCATGATAACCTTAATGGGGACTGTTTGTTTTTTGAATCAGATTTAATTTGAAGCGTTATATTGATGAGACCTCTAGAGTTCGATTTACAGCCTTCTCCGTAATCATTTACAGGGCTGATGATCCATGGTTGTATATTCTAATAAATTTCCTTTCCACAGATTAATATTTCCAAAGATTGTTGGATTGCAATCGAATAAGCGTGCAGCTATATATTGACAATACCATGAAGGAGTTTGATTTCCACAACTTGACTAAGGTATGTTGATGTAATCGAGTATAATATGTAGCTTTCGATTGGTGTCAACAAATATAATATGTAGCTTTCTATTGGTGTCAACAAATACAATATGCAGCTTTCTATTGGTGTCAACAAATATAATATGTAGCTTTCTATTGGTGTCAACAAATATAATATGTAGCTTTCTATTGGTGTCAACAAATATAATATGCAGCTTTCTATTGGTGTCAACAAATATAATATGCAGCTTTCTATTGGTGTCAACAAATATAATATGCAGCTTTCTATTGGTGTCAACAAATATAATATGCAGCTTTCTATTGGTGTCAACAAATATAATATGTAGCTTTCTATTGGTGTCAACAAATATAATATGTAGCTTTCTATTGGTGTCAATAAATATAATATGCAGCTATATAATAATAAAACATGGAATAAGTTCCATTTCCAGCATTCCACATCATATATAGAATTTATGCCTCTGAATGTCTTCCTTTTTTTTTTTGGTTTCCATGGCATAGAGCTTTATAATGAGGTTACCTTTGATAGGTTTTATTCCAGCATACCACAATATTATTTATACATTCATACCCGATGACCGCACATTTTAAATTTGGTTTCAGTATCAACCCTATTTGGCCTGAAGCTTTGTGCGGATGAGACCCTCTAGCTTGATTGACGGCGTTATATTTTACGATTTAGAAAGTTTATGACCTTTGATTGACGGCGTTATATTTTACGATTTAGAAAGTTTATGACCTTTGATTGACGGCGTTATATTTTACGATTTAGAAAGTGTATGACCTTTGATTGACGGCGTTATATTTTACGATTTAGGTTTATGACCTTTGATTGGCAGCGTTATATTTTACGATTTAGGTTTATGACCTTTGATTGGCAGCGTTATATTTTACGATTTAGGTTTATGAACTTTGATTGGCAGCGTTATACTTTACGATTTAGGTTTATGACCTTTGATTGGCAGCGTTATATTTTACGATTTAGAAAGTTTATGACCTTTGATTGACAGCGTTATATTTTACGATTTAGAAAGTTTATGACCTTTGATTGGCAGCGTTATATTTTACGATTTAGGTTTATGACCTTTGATTGGCAGCGTTATATTTTACGATTTAGTTTTATGACCTTTGATTGGCAGCGTTATATTTTACGATTTAGAAAGTTCATGGCCTTAAGTACCTTTGATTGTCCTTCATCTTTTGGGTTTTGCATAACGAAGCCAAATTCAGTATTCCCAGACGAGACCTTGGACGCGTTAGATTTCTAGCATTGCACGTCATCATTTATATAGTTTTCTCCCCTGATTGCACGCTCTTCTAAGTCGGGTTTTCGAGTTTTTCCAGTACGAGTTCCTCGGCTTAAGGCATTGCCAAGCAAATTGTACAAATGATGAGTAGCGCTTGTTCCGTATGGTTTGCCCACATTAAAATATAGTATCGTATTTAGCTTCATCTGTGGACTGCAATGACTTTAGTTAGAAGTCCTAGTAAGGCGTACATATCACTAATTTAGAATCATCTCGTCTGTTATAAATCTGTATATTGGATTCTAAAGTTATATTGTTTCAAGTAAATTGTGTTTGGATGTCATTTGCGTGCGACTGTATTGCACAATATATATGGGTTGCCTCTCTGCCAGTCTCAATGTTGAATTCAGGGAATTAATAACGTTGATACGATCCGGGCGGTGTGTGTGTGTGTGGGGGGGAATAGTAATACAATTTGATCCTGAAGACAGGATGATTGATGACGACTGTCATTTGCAGCTGAAATACGTATGCAAATTAAGTAAAATGTATTATGATATATTACTATAAAATATTTATGGTTTGTGAATTTAAAAAAAAACGTCACGCCTTAAGAAGATGAATTGTGAACGCACACTACCCTGGTAGTAAATATTAGTACCCCATAGTAGACCTAACCAAATGTTGGTGGAACCAACAACATCCTACCTGTTAAATCAATAAATGTGAACCCACACCAATCTCATAACTACCGACGAAAACGAACTTACCTGTTAACACTAGTTATGCTCTCAAAGTCCCAGCTTTACGTAAGAATTTACAGTCATTGTCTTTATTATCTGATTAATATACAGTTTTCATTTTATCAGGTTTTAATTCATTTATGTCACTCTTGCCCAATAAAACAAATCGATTATTCATTTACAATATACCGTATCGTACTTTTTCTCGTTTAATACAGCGATGGATTAGTTAATAATTCTGGAATGGTTTCAACTGTAGAAAAGTGCATCATTTCCTTGTGAAAAACAAACTGTTTATTTGATACTTATATTCTATTTTCCTACATACCATTGTCTGAAACGTTTTCAATCATAAATTTGTTACCATTTTTTTACATTTGGTTGCATAATATGCAAATAGACGGTGGTTTATCTAGTCCGATAAAAAATATCCCTACCCCCGGAATATGTTGGTAATGATGGACGATTTGTGGATATGATGTCACCTGTTCATTAATAGAACAATTTTGCTGTATACAAAATCTGACCAGAATACATCAGATTACAATTTAGACCCCTACACGTATTTGGTAACAACCTGATGTAACCAAAATATTCACAACTCGACATAGGATTTTATCGACAAATAGTCTAAATTATCGCCAAAAGGACCCTACAACTGATGTGTTGCGAACATTACTGTGGGCAAATATATGTTTGATTTGATGAATAGGTGAATTCAGACCCCCAAATCGTACATCAGTATCGAGACTAATTTTGGGAGCTGATTTATCGGACTACTGATTATCTATCTCATCTCACAAACGGCAAATATAGACCGTGACCTATGTTCTTTTTCGAAACAGTATCTTTTCAGTCCACGATCTGACTCTTCTAGCTTTACAATCAAGACTTTTATTCCAAATGTATTATATACACATGCTTTCCAGTCCAGACTTATATTCCAAATGTATTATGAACACACGCTTTGCAACCCAGACTTGTATTCCAAAAGTATTATACACACATGCTTTCCAGTCCAGACGTGTATTCCAATTGTATTATACACAAATACATTCAAGTCCAGACTTGTATTCCAATTTTTTCAATAAATCTCACTTTAATGGCTCACAAGTTATCGAATACTTTTCCTCCTGACATCAGAAATCACCTTCTTACTGTAAATTCAATTCGTTGTATAATGACCACCTAATGGCAGACGACTAACGATATCCAGACTTACATTCCAATTGTGTTATATACACTACACTTGCTTTCCAGTCCAGAATTGTATTCCAGTTTTACTATATACACAAGCTTTCAAGTCCAGACTTATAATCCAATTGTATTATATATACATGCTTTACAATCCAGACTTGTATTCCAAATGTATTACATACACATGCTTTCCAGTCCAGACGTGTATTCCAGTTGTATTATATACAAAAGCTTTCCAGTCCAAACGTATGTTCCAATTGTAATATATACACATTCTTTCAAGTCCAGACGTGTATTCCAATTGTATTATATATACATACTTCCCAATCCGGACTTTTATTCCCAATGTATAATTAACACATGCTTTGTAGTCCAGACTTGTATTCCAATAGTATTATATACACATGCTTTCCAGTCCAGACGTGTATTACAGTTGTATTATATACAAAAGCTTTCCAGTCCAAACGTATGTTCCAGTTGTATTATATACACATTCTTTCCTGTCCATGCTTATATTCCAGATGTATTATAAACACATGCTTTGCAGCCCAGACTTGTATTTCAATAGTATTATATACACATGCTTTCCTGTCCAGGCAAGTATTTCAACGGTATTATATACACATGCTTTCCTGTCCAGGCAAGTATTTCAACGGTATTATATACACATGCTTTCCAGTGCAGTTTTGTACTCCAATTGTATTATAAACATCTGCTTTCCTGTCCAGACTTGTACTCCAGCTGTATTATATACACATTTTATACACATGCTTTCCAGTCCAGACGTGTATTCCATTTGTATTATATATGCTTTCCAGTCCAGATGTGTATTGCAAATGTATCAAAATTACGAATGCTTTCCAGTCCAGACTTGTGTTCCAGTTGTATTCTGAACACATGTTCTCCTGTCCAGACTTGTTCACCAATTGTATTTTATACACATGCTTTGCAGTCCAGTATTGTACTTCAATTGTATTATAAACAGCTGATTTCCAGTCCAGACTTCTACTCCAATTGTATTATATACACATGGTTTCTAGCCCAGACGTGTATTCGAACTGTATTATATACACATGCTTTGCAGTCCAGACTTGTTTTCAATTGTATTATTTACATATGCTTTCCAGTCCAGACGTGTATTCCAATGTTATGATATACACATGTTTTATGGTCCAGACTTATATTCCAGTTGTATTATATACACATGCTTTGCGGCCCAGACTTGTTTTCAATTGTATTATATACAAATGCTTTCCAGTCCAGACGTGTATTCCAACTGTATTTTATACACATGCTTTCCAGTCCAGACGTGTATTCCAGTTGTATTATATACAAATGTTTTCCAGTCCAAATGTGTATTCCAGTTGTATTATATACACATTCTTTCGAGTCCAGATTTGTGTTCCAATTGTATTCTGAACACATGCTCTCCTGTCCAGACTTGATCACCAATAGTATCACAAACACATGGTTTCCAGTCCAGACGTATATTCGAATTGTATTATATAGACATAATTTTCAGTCCAGACTTTTATTCCAATTGTATTATATACACATGCTTTCCAGTCCAAATTTGTACTCCAGTTGTATTATATACACATGCTTTCCAGTCCAGACGTGTATTCCAATTATATGTACACATAGTTTCCAGTCCATACTTATTTTCCAAATGTATTATATACACATGCTCTCCAGTCCAGACTTGTATTCTAACTGTATCATCTACACGTGCTTTCCAGTCCATATTTATACTCCAAATATATTATAAACACATGCATTGCAGCCCAGACTTGTACTCCAATTGTATTATATACACATGCTTTCCAGGGCAGACTTGTACTCCAATTGCATTTTATACACATGCTTTCCAGCCCAGACTTGTACTCCAAATATCTTATAAAAACATGCTTTGCAGCCCAGACTTGTACTCCAATTGTATTATAAACACATGCTTTGCAGCTCAGACTTGTACTCCAATTGTATTATAAGCACATGATTTGCAGTCCCGACGTGTATTCCAATTGTATTATAAACACATGCTTTGCAGCCCAGACTTGTACTCCAGTTGTATTATAAACACATGCTTTCCAGTCCAGACTTGTACTCCAAATATTTTATAAAGACATGCTTTGCAGCCCAGACTTTTACTCAAATTGTATTATAAACACATGCTTTGCATCACAGACTTGTATTCCAGTAGAATTATATAGACATGCTTTCAAGTCGAAACGTGTATTCCAATTATATTATAAACACATGCTTAGCAGCCCAGACTTGTACTCCAACTGTATTATAAACACATGATTTGCAGTCCAGACGTGTACTCCATTTGTATTATAAACACATGATTTGCAGTCCAGACGTGTACTCCATTTGTATTATAAACACATGATTTGCAGTCCAGACGTGTATTCCCTTTGTATTATATACACATGCTTTGCAGTCCATACTTGTACTCCATTTGTAATATAAACACATACTTTCCAGTTCTTTGAATGCTTTGAATTAAATACATCATCCTCTACTATTTTACTTGTCAGTTTGTCGGCGTTGTAAGTAGGATTGCTAGTTTTAACTGATTTAGATACGTTTATAGTTTGCATATTTTTATATGACGACCATATGGGACATTAGCTATGTTAAATATGCTATATTGTTATATAAAAATTATTATTATTATTATTATTATAAAACTGCAAATCAGTATAATATGGACAAAAAAGGTTAAGAGAAGAAAATTTATATACTTATAAATGCTATATAAATTGACTGAATCAATAAAATTCAAAGTGTCATGCATTATGCTTTAACGAGCGAAATAATTACTAGTGTGATAGTAAATAAATGCCAAAGGAAATATCTACTTTACTCGGTTCATCATTCACTTTGGATACATAACTCTACACATTATGCAAAACCTGACAAAATTGATAATTGATGCTTTCGATATAAGTACAGAGACGCTCAAATATGTTCAGGAACGCTAAATCCAAAATGTAAACAAAGTGTTAAATAAAAGCCATTTATTTAAATACAATACATTATGCAAGAGAACAACGAGCTTGTTTGTTAGAAAACAGTTTCATAAATCTTCAGGCTTAACAATCGATATTATTTAAAAGTGTAAACAAAAACAAAGAAGATCTCAATATTGAAATTTGTGCGTTTTATAGATTTTATATTTAAAACAAAACAAATGTGCTTGAAAGTTATTACTACTACTATTATTATTATTATTAGTAGTAGTAGTAGTAGTAGTAGTAGTAGGAGTATTTTTAATATTATTATGTTGGTGTCATGTATTTGTAATGATGAACACGTCCTTTACGTTTCGTATATATTTTCTATAAAATGCGAAATGATAAAGCGAAGATGACTGGAATATTCTATATTTAGTAAAATTTTAGGTTTATGTTTTCAGTTCCCCTCTGAATGAACATCTCCATTTTTATTTTATTAGACATATACGCTGCATAATTACTTCATCAGCAGTGTATTACGTAAAAGATGGTACTGTTAACGACTTTTCTAACACAATCCCTGCATTAGTTTAGTCTTGAGGTCAGCTTTGTTTTCACTTGTCCCCAGCGTCAATTTTTTGCTGATTTTTTTAAAAAGAAAATGTGGAATAAAAACCAATCGTAAGATTTGCTACGTTCAGTATAGACGAAAGATTTATAAGTTAAAAGCGGCAAGTTCATACTTTTTAAAAAATCAATCTCAGTATGTCAGCGTTACCGCTCCTGCAGATTTGTCCGTACATTATGGATCTTGTACCGACTTTGCCCATTTTGCAATTTGGCCGATTTTTCTAGTCAATTTGAAATTTCATGGAGTTTTTTAAGCTCTTTTGGTTGATACAAATGGAAATATCAGTCTTGTTAGTTAGATATGAATTATTGGCATTTTATGTTGTTAAGTTGCACACAAATTATGCAAAACGTTATAAAATTTGATATAATACGAACCTGTTTTGCGCTACTGTTTTGCTTTGGGGTAGTTTTTGGGGAGTTTATTTGCTTGTTTTTCCTTTGTTGGATTTTCCTATCAGTCTTTAGATTGTGGATTGTTGTGAATATTTCAGTGAAAGTTGCAGATAGTTTTATTTAAATAGCTGGAGTACCCTGACTAAAAACGTTTTGATGGAGATTTTCTTTATGCAAGATTCGTCCAGAGGGCAAATAGCAAATTCCTGCATATGTACAAACTTTAGCATTTTCTTTGATTTGCCTGAAAATAAATGTAATCAGGGGATAGATAGTAAATTTACAATAACAAAATGAATAAGCATTATTTCTTTTCCGAGATGGAATCTTTTTTCATGACGAATTTGTTTAATCTTTTCTACTGGAATAAAAGAAGCATGTGAACAACACCAAAGTGAAAAACAAAATAAAATCAATATGTTGTTTTACTACTTTATTCATGATAAAATCATTATTTTAACAAACGACACATATAAATCAATGTACAATACAACAACAGAATCATATAATGACACAATGGTTCTACAAAAGAGGACTATAAAAACGACAACTGTTGCCTACAAACTTTGAAGACGAGGTGACCCTTGCATCTAATTTGAATTTATACTCGTCATAGGATCTCTTAGAATTTCAAACTTAACTCACTTGAAGGACCTACAAATCAACAAGTGAAATTTGTCTCGATAAAGTCTCACGGTCACAGGCGACAAGTGTTGTGAAAAATAAATTTAATTGATGTCACTTGGACATTCTGGGCTTTAATGGAAGTACTGCATAATTTAAGTTCCATTCTGTCCAACAGTATAGTATAAAACCTCCCTATAATAACAGTACGGTATGAAACCTTAGAACAATAGTGTATAAAACCTCCTTATAACAATAGGATATAAATCCTCCTCATAACAGTATGGCATACAACCTCCTTATAATAGCAGGGTATAAAACCTCCTCATAACAGTATGGCATACAACCTCCTTATAATAACAGGGTATAAAACCTACTAATTAAAATAAATATAAAAGCTTAAAATAATCGGGTATAAAAGCTCTTTAAAATTACATGGTATAAAACCTCTTACAACTATTTTATTAAACTTGAATTGTTATTTTTGTTGCACTTTTATGCATCAATGCTCTTGTCATTTTCGTCCATCTTCCTCCGTTGTAGAAATAAATAAAATCGATGTTATAACATAAGTTCAGCTTAATGCAATTAAATTTAAATTATTTTGTAGATTTTTTAAATTTTTAAAACTGGAGACTGCAATAAATCAATAATAAGTCAATAAGATAAGTTATGTATCAATAACATATACACATTACAGCAAACTTATTGTACGTTTTATCACATCGGTTTACCTTTCTCTCGTGCATTTCATTTTATATGATTTTTTACGATGTTATGCAAGTATTATAATGAAAAAACATACTAGTTCAACTAAAAGTAATGTGGATACCTGTCTAAACCACATATAAACCATACATTATGATATGCTGAACTTCAACTAGTTCGAAAACAAATTACCGTATTTACTCGCTTATAACTCTGGTCCGAGTGCAAACTACAGAGACCTTGACATGCACCCGCATAATGCAACTTCAGGTCAGGGTCTATGTTACTGATTCTACTAATTAATCATAAAAGGGCACATAAACCTAATTCTAAGGGCGCAATTATGCAAAAGCAAAACTTCACAGCTTGCAGCTGGTTCCTATCTAAATGCTAGTAAATTTGTTACTTTATATAATTAAGCAACGATCGCGTTCTCTTTCATAAAAGACAGTAGTGTAATGCAAAATACCCAATCATTTTGACTTCACTATCTGTATTTTAGTAACTGAAATCCACCTACACATTTTAAATTAAACTTCTCTTGAAAATCGGCGAACTGCGAACTGCTATGAAGTTTTAAGTTCTAAAGTGATCTAACCTTGGAGATAAGCCTCCTACGTTGTTTAGTTGTTATTTAATATACATATATCGGGTATACTAGTATATAAGTTGGGTCCAGCTACAAGCAGCTTAGACCCTGATCTGCCTTCGCATGATCTATGCTGCTGATTCTACGAACTGCATAGACCCAGATCCGCTGGCGCATTATGCGACGGAATATCTGAATATATCCAGTTTGAATCTTACCTATATTCGAGAATATACAGAAAGTTCAAATGTGGTGACATGAATTTATATCTTCATAGAAGACGCATTGAAATCCTCAACTCTATGTGAAAGTCGAATTGTAAAGTAAATATATTCATCCTGAATGCGGAATTTGAATATGCAAGTAGTTTTATATGCAATGGAAACTATTTCCACATCTTATACTAATATTTGTACTCGAAAATGCATATACCAAAAATAAAACTTAAAATGTACTAATGAGTTATATAAACTGTGGCTTACTTAGAAAATATGAGGGTATTTTGCCTGGTATATCTTTTGTTGTCTTAAGCTAGTAGTGGTTCCCAACCATTTTTTGGCCGTGACCCTAAAAATAGTTTTTTTTCTTCTGAACCCCAGGACCCCGTTTCCACATTTTGATAAGTCTTGCTACCCTTCAAAATATCCCCAGGCCGAAGGAGCTTGAATTTGCATTACAGCTTAAACCATTGAAACACACACACACACACACACACACCTAATGTGTTCATCGGCAGTGAACAATCATGAAAGGTAATCCAGATCCGATTTGTGTGAAAAATTCTAACGACTATTTTAAATCGACTACTTTATTATTTCATTGCAAGTTGTATATACATAGTAATACTATGCATCTGCGGCTGAAAATCAAATTCTGCAAAATCGTTGACAATCTACTATCACTGAGTGTCCACATTGAAGCTATTAAAATCGTTGACAATCTACTATCACTGAGTGTCCACACTGAAGCTATTAAAATCGTTGACAATCTACTGTCACTGAGTGTCCACACTGAAGCTATTAAAATCGTTGACAATCTACTATCACTGAGTGTCCACATTGAAGCTATTAAAATCGTTGACAATCTACTGTCACTGAGTGTCCACATTGAAGCTATTAAAATCGTTGACAATCTACTATCACTGAGTGTCCACACTGAAGCTATTAAAATCGTTGACAATCTACTGTCACTGAGTGTCCACACTGAAGCTATTAAAATCGTTGACAATCTACTGTCACTGAGTGTCCACACTGAAGCTATTAAAATCGTTGACAATCTACTGTCACTGAGTGTCCACACTGAAGCTATTAAAATCGTTGACAATCTACTATCACTGAGTGTCCACATTGAAGCTATTAAAATCGTTGACAATCTACTGTCACTGAATGTCCACATTGAAGCTATTAAAATCGTTGACAATCTACTGTCACTGAGTGTCCACATTGAAGCTATTAAAATCGTTGACAATCTACTATCACTGAGTGTCCACACTGAAGCTATTAAAATCGTTGACAATCTACTGTCACTGAGTGTCCACACTGAAGCTATTAAAATCGTTGACAATCTACTGTCACTGAGTGTCCACATTGAAGCTATTAAAATCGTTGACAATCTACTGTCACTGAGTGTCCACACTGAAGCTATTAAAATCGTTGACAATCTACTGTCACTGAGTGTCCACATTGAAGCTATTAAAATCGTTGACAATCTACTGTCACTGAGTGTCCACACTGAAGCTATTAAAATCGTTGACAATCTACTATCACTGAATGTCCACACTGAAGCTATTAAAATCGTTGACAATCTACTATCACTGAATGTCCACACTGAAGCTATTAAAATCGTTGACAATTTAGGCTACTATCACTAAGCGTTCGCAATGAAGCTGTTCAAAAAGTATTGACAATGTGCTATGAGTGAGTGTTCGCAATGAGCTGTTCAAAAAGTATTGACAATGTGCTATGAGTGAGTGTTCGCAATGAGCTGTTCAGAAAGTGTTGCAATTCAGGGGACATTTATGCAGAGTTCTGTGATTATATTTAGAAGTCTTCACTTTAGTATTTTCGTTTACTAACTCAGAGAAAATCAATTAAATTTGCAGTGGGGTATTTTTTTAAAAATTGCCAGCGTAACTTAAAAGAAAATATACAGCTTTTAGGTAGATATATATTAAAGTGGCTTTTCGAGGACCTTTGGTTATAGTATTACCGAATACAACTGTAACCATGTTTCCACTTTCTCCTTGATATTAGAACCATGTTTCCATTTTATTCAAGATATTAGAACCATGTTTCCATTTTATTCATGATATTAGAACCATGTTTCCATTTTATCGATTATTAACTTGGTATCACACATAGGATATGAGTACTTTTGCTCAAACCACATGTAAGATGTTGATTAACGTTTTGTTGTTTGTATTTTTAATCTAAAGAGTTATTTCAAATAAATTTATTTTGTTTGTAAGAAATTTTCTTTTCAATTGAAGACTAAATGCAGAAGCCAGTGTTGCAGTAATTTACAATGTACCTCCCCTTGTCCAACATTTAAAAAAAATTAATGCGTCTCCGACGTGTATTATTAGTTACAGCATGTCCTTGACTTTACATGGTGCCACGATATCTCCATAACTAACGTATATACTCGCTTTTTCGATGAGCCCAACTGCAAGCTTCAAAAATCCATATCTACTGTCGCATAATGCGCCCGCATATCTGGGTCTGTACAGTTTGTTAGGTGTAATCAGTAGAACAAACAAGATATACTATGATATGTGGGCCCATTATGCTATGGCAGATCAGGATCTTTGATGTTTGCAGTTAGACTAAACTTACAAGCAAGTATAGACGGCATAACCGATAACAAGACCACCAGATGTTTCCTGGTAAAAGTGGTTGCATCGTTATAGTAGTAGTCACCATTTACTGACAAGGTACAACAAACAAGAATGAAATAAAGAGAATGAAAAGTTACTTAAGACTTTGATAATTCAGAAAGTATCAGTTATATTTACTCTGGTTTCTGATAACTCAAAAGGTGTCAGCTGGAGTTACTTTGGTCTTTCATGACTCAAAAAAGCATACATTGGAGTTACTCTAGACTGTTATTGACTCGAACAGTATCAGCTGGATTTACTCTAGTGCTTTACAACTCAAACAAAATCAGTTGGATTTGACCAAGAATTTGAAGCATGCTTATTTTTATTGAAGAAACTAGTCTTTGTAATTGTGTATGCCGGTGCAAACAATAGTAGGTATGCTAATAACAAACAAAGGAAATATTAATATAATTTACAGGTTTGTGTATAGTGATCTAAATACATGTTATAATGGGACGATGATTGGATAATAACTGCTTTCTGTTCACGTGACAATAGACATGAGTCACAGAGTTAAATGTGTATTATATCACAAACATTTCATCTTCAGAATCTCACTTGTTATCACAAGCACGTGACTTCCAGAATACTTGTCTGTTTCGCCTTGTATCTTTGATCCCAAAGGTCCGAGACAGAAACGCTTAAAGATGGACTAACAATGGGTGACGAGGAAGATGCACAGGAAACGAATGACACGTCTGATAATATTGATGTTACAGAAGGTCGTTGGTCATTATTACTACAATCTGTAGTTTCTTTCTCATCCCATTTTGGTAATTCCTTTGTGAAGCCATCCTTCCCGCACAAGAAATAAGTCTTCATCTTTCCTTTCCCCTTCACGGTAATTTCACCCCGGGATTTCAAATGATAGCCTGGATACTGAACCAGCTGTTTCTTGGACACTTCGCTCATGTGAATTCGTAAAGCTGAAGTGAGTATTTTGGAGTAAAATAAGTAATTATTATGGCATTTCATTATCGCATTTAAAAACATATTAAGTTTCTCAGATATATACAGCTACTAAATTTGAAAGCAGACTGACTGCGAATTCGAATATATGTAAAGGGAATGTCAATGCGAATATATTTCAAGGGAATGACAGGGCGAATTTATATCAAGACATTGCCAATGATAATATATATCAAGGGAGTGACAATGTGAATACATCAAGGGAATGCTAAGGCGAATTTATATCAAGGGAATGCCAGTGCGAATATTTAAAAATGAAGTACCAAGGCGAATTTATATCAAGGGAGTGTCAAAGTGCAGCTATATCAGCGTGAATAAATATCAAGGGAGTGCCAATGTAAATATTTAACAAGTACGTACGAAATTGTTGTTGTAAATAAAGAGACGAAATTAAACAACATAAAAGTTTACTTTTTAAACAGTTCTAATTTGTATAACTGATATGATATATCAAAAAGGTCTATCAGCTACTTACTGATAACTGAAGAAAATAGGGTAACGATGAGTGACCCTAAACTATATGCATTTCCTGTACGAAGCAATCTATCTGGCTTCTTTTACTGTTGCATAAAATTCGAGAAAGATATATCCACCAGTAAATATTTCGCCTCAAGTATTTTGTAAAATCGTTGGCACGTGCGAAGAGAATTAAAAACTGAAATAATGACAAATGTAATGACTAAAGTAATGACGTGACTGCTCGAGCTTTCTTTATACTTGATTCAAGTTGTATAAAAGAACCGAAAACAGACTGACAAAAGGAGTGAGTTCTACTTACGTAAACCGTTAGATTCCATCCGCGACGCCGTGTTCACCGTATCCCCAAAAAGACAGTACCTTGGCATCGCAAGACCAACTACTCCAGTCACAACGGGACCCGTATGTATTCCTGAAATACGCAATAATAAATACCTCAGTAATTCAAAAGTTTTTTTCTCTCTTTGTATTCTTTGAATTTTAATGACTCAGCCGGTGTAAAAAAATAAAACATTAACGAGTTTAACATATTTTAAATATTCTTTGTAGGAAATCACTAATAAGAGAAAGGATTAAGAACTGAACTCAAAGCTGTATGAGATGTCATGCATAGGCAAACACAGCTGTGTGAGACGGCATCCATAGGCAAACACAGCTGTATGAGACGTCATGCATAGGCAAACACAGTTGTATGAGACGTCATGCATAAGCAAACACAGCTGTATGAGATGGCATGCATAGGAAAATAGCTGTAACACAGCTGTTTGAGACGGCATGCAAAGGCAAACACAGCTGTATTAATTGCTTTAAATGTTCACTCCTTGGCTCTCCACACTACATTGTGCTCTAGACTAAACGAACTGGGACTACATTCATCATTACCTAAATGTAAACAGAAGCGAAAAAAGAAACGTTGTTTCAAAGCTGGCCGGCGTAGAACAGGAAGAAGAATTCCAGTTATCTCCCTTATTTCGACACAACCATTTAAAAATAATTCGACCGTTAATTTAGATAACCTAATTCAAATCCCAATTAATTCGTCAACCTTTATGTCAACTATCCAAGAAATACCTCTGCGCATTGCATTATTCAATGCCCAATCAGTAGGACCACGGAAAAACGCACAGAAATAGTTAATTTTATCAACGACGAAAATGTTGACATATTATTCTTGACAGACACATGGCTAAAAACATCAGGCGATGAGTCCAAGTGTGCGGATCTAACACCCACTGGTTACTCCATCAAGTCGTTCCCCCGTAATTCTCGCGGAGGTGGAATTGCTGTCATCACAAAGAACTCCGTGATAAAACGTCTGAACTACACCACAACATTCAATTTCGACCACACATCGTTTGAACTAGTCCAAACCACACTCACACTGGAGCAAAGGTCAGTACATTTTTTCTGCCTATACCGCCCTCCTTCTAGTAGAAAAAAACAAGCTGGCTGACTCTCTCTTTTTGGAGCAGTTTCCGAATCTCCTGGACTATGGAAATTCGATAGGTGGAAACCTAATTGTTCTTGGAGATTTCAACATTCACTTTGACTGTCCCGGAAACTCAAATACATCAAAACTCCTAGATTCCATTAATGTTTTCAACCTCAAACAGTCAGTTCACCAACCCACCCATAAACAAGGTCACATTTTAGACTGGATTCTTCATAGATCTGATGATAACATTCTACGGTCCTCCCTGGTATCCCATGACCTTGCATCAGATCACCTCTGCATTTTATGCCATCTTGACGTATCAGTCCCTAACCCTCCACCTTTATCTGCTACTAAGAGAAACCTCCGTATGATAAATAGAACCAAATTAATGCACGACATCCAAGCTAACCTAACAACTTGCTTACCTCCTACCGCAGAACAACTCGATAACTGTCTGCGTTCATTACTTGACAAACATGCCCCGGCTACCAAGTGCAGAGTATCAATTAAAAAGTGTTCTCCATGGTATAGCAGTGTTAGGGACCAGACTCACTATTCATAAGCAAATCTATGAAGTCTCTAAGAAGAACGTCACAAATATAGTTAATGCAGCGAAATCAGCCTACTACACTACTAAGATCATGGAAAGTTTCAGCTGCAAAGAGCTCTTCGAGATTACTAACAAGCTAATGTCAAGGAACAAATCAACACCACTTCCAACTACTTTCCCTCCAGTCGACCTTCCGGACATGTTTGCAAATTATTTCCGTGACAAAGTACACACCATTAGAGATAAGCTTGACACCACAATTTCAATTGACTCGTCGTCACCATACAGTTGGGATACAGAATTTGAGCGGCAACCGTTAGCAGCATTTGAACCTGCCTCTATGGATTTCGTACGTAAAATCGTGATGAAGAGTGCACCAAAGTCATGTGAACTTGATCCAATTCCAACATCACTGCTGCTTGAGTGCTTAGATCCAGTATTGCCTTCACTAACTGATGTTATTAATACCTCTCTCTCATCCGGAGAATTCCCATCATTTTTCAAAACTGCCATTGTAAAGCCTCTGCTGAAGAAACCAACACTAGACCATAACGATTTAAAGAACTACCGCCCAGTTTTTAATCTCCCATTCATTTAAAAAATCTTAGAAAAGGTTGTTCTATCCCAGCTTGTATCTCATCTAAATTTAAACAGTCTTTTTAGCAATGTACAATCTGCATATCGCCCTTGCCACAGTACTGAAACTACTCTTTTAAAAGTACTTAATGACATTCTCTCTGCATTGGATAGCGGAAAGATTACAGTCCTCACCCTCCTTGCTTTTTCTGCAGCATTTGACACAATAGACCATGATATATTACTTCATCGTCTCCAGCATGTATTTGGCATTCATGATACAGCCTTACTGTGGTTCAAGTCCTACTTGGTCAACAGGACACAAATTGTATCTGCAAATGGAATACACTCCAACCCAGTTGATCTGTGTTGTGGTGTTCCAGAGGGGTCTGTTGTTGGACCTGTTCTCTTCATTCTGTACACTCAGTCGCTCTCAAGTGTCATAGATCATCATCCAGTGTCTCATCAATTGTACGCTGATGACACGCAAATATACAAAACTAGCCACCCAACTGAAGTTGATGCTACCATCCAAGGTGTAGAGAGGTGCATTTCTGATGTGAAATCATGGATGATTTGTAACAAGCTGCAGATGAATGATGATAAAACTGAGGCCATTCTGATCACAACACAAAGACTTTCTCATTCACATCCTTTACCTAAAACAATAAATATCAGCAACGCCAACACTAAATTCACACAATCAGTACGAAACCTAGGTGTTACTCTGGACAGTACTCTCACATTGTACCAACATGTCATGAACATATGCAAGGCTACATATCTTGAGCTGAGACGCATCAGCTCAATTCGCAAATATCTTTCAGTTGATGCTACTAAAACACTTGTGTGTTCATTAGTACTTTCAAGACTGGACTATAGTAACTCAATTGTGTCTGGTTCATCTCAATATCTACTCCAGAAACTTCAAACAGTTCAAAACACAGCTGCTCGGATCATACTTAGAGTACCACGATCAGAGCACACCTCCCCGCTGCTCTGTACCCTACACTGGCTATCCATTCGATCCAGAATCAAACACAAAATTTGTTCTCTGTGCTACGTTTCACTGTCGGACTCTAGTCCAACATACCTACGTGACCTCACTCATGTGTACACACCAGCAAGATACTTACGCTCCTCTTCTGACAATCGTATACTCATTATTCCAAGTATGAAAACAAAGTCATATGGACAGCGTTCTTTTGCATACCAGGGCCCAGCAACGTGGAATGAATTGCCCACTGAACTTAGACACAAAGACACAGTGATCACATTCAAAAGGGCTCTCAAAACTCACTTATTTCGACAGCAAGAACAAACTTAAAGACCTAAAAATGTTTCCTACCTGAAATATTCTCAGCATGTTTTTTATTTTTTTAAAATGTTTTTCTAATTTCATGTTGCTTGTTGTTGTAATAATATTATTATGTTTCTTATCTTATAGGTGTTGTCTAAAGTTGTAAAGCGCTTAGAGCGTCTAAAGATTAGGCGCTATACAAAGTCCTCATTATTATTATTATTATTATTATTATTATTATTATGTATACTTAACACCACTGAGATTAGAATGCCATACAAGAGTCAGATGTCCACTTAACACCATTCAGGTTAGATGTCATACACGAGTCTGATGTCAACTTAACACCACTGAGATTAGAATACCATACAAGAGTCTGATGTCAACTTAACACCACTGAGATTAGAATGCCATACAAGAGTCTAATGTCCACTTAACACCATTCAGGTTAGAATGCCATACAAGAGTCTGATGTCTACTTAACACCATTCAGGTTAATGTCTACTTAACACCATTCAGAATAGAATGTAATACAAGAGTCCGATGTCAACTTAACACCACTGAGATTAGAATGCCATACAAGAGTCTGATGTCAACTTAACACCATTCAGGTTAGAATGCCATACAAGAGTCTGATGTCTACTTAACACCGTTTAGGTTAGAATGCCATACAAGAGTCTGATGTCTACTTAGCACCATTCAGGTTAGAATGCCATAAAAGAGAATGATGTCTACTTAACACCATTCAGGTTAGAACGCCATACAAGAGTCTGATGTCTACTTAAGATCATATTTATTATAATACCATGCAAGAGGCTCGTGTCTACTTAACACCAGTGGTATTAGAATGACATAAAAGGGAATGATGTCTACTTAAGAATACTCAGATTTTAAAAGAAATGGTTTATTAAGTAATTATTTAAAAGAGAAAACACTATATAATGAACCGGACACTGTCATCCTACTTAAATATAAATCTACATAATAAACGAAAAACAATGACTTGATAATTAAAGAAAAATCTACATAATTAATCGAACAAT
Source organism: Sinohyriopsis cumingii (assembly GCA_028554795.2). Classification (NCBI taxonomy): domain Eukaryota; kingdom Metazoa; phylum Mollusca; class Bivalvia; order Unionida; family Unionidae; genus Sinohyriopsis; species Sinohyriopsis cumingii. Next base: position 70,464,035 of record CM068833.1, on the reverse strand, counting down.
GAAATCCTAATTAAAGACAGTTCTAAATAATAATTTGAGCAATGACATCCTAATGAAAGACAAATCTAAATATTAAACCGAACCGAATGAATTAATTAAAAAACAAATCTGATAAAATAAGTACCTATTCTTATTTTCACATTTCTGTCTGGCTGGTGCGGAACTCGAAACGTGGCTATTGAGGCCAATATATCGAGTGCACAGTCCGCAATTTCCCGGATGTGTTTCTTGCCGTTGCGTTGTGGCAAACCACTCGCAATCATGTAGGCATCCCCGATGGTCTCAACCTTGAAAATCGGAAAACATGTATATAATGATGTTCTTCACGTTATGCACGGCCACCAAGATCGATATCTGATAAAATATGTAGCAATCCTGCAGTAAAGATACACGTCCGTTACCTTCTACACATGCTCAATCAGATACGACTTATGGGAAAAATAGACACCAATCATTCACCTTTAGCAAGGTTTACTTTTGTTAAATACATGAATAACAAAAAAAAAGTGATTAAGCGGTTGAATAACGTTCTTGGGGTTTCAGTGCTTGAAACTTGTAAAGAGAGATATTCGTTTTAGTTGGGCTAAATGTTTCGTCTGCATTCTGGTTATGACAGAGGCATTACTGAAAGGTCCAGTTCACCGTTTTCTCATCATAACATTTGGCGATGCATGAGATGGATTGTTGGTCGAGGTGATTTATTCTCCAGAAGGATTATTTAGCTGGATAACACCTAAGCAATGTAGCATTTAACACATATATTTCATACCTCTCCCTAACGCACCATTTGAAATTTTTATGTATGCACCTAACGGAGCCTCTTTTTGTATTTGTTCCAGCAAAGCATGAGGGCTCTCGATAAATCAAAATAGGTTTTTTCTGCTCACTCTCATTTCTAAGAATTAGTAATATGTTTATTTCAGACGATCAATGGTTGAAAATTGCAAGAGATAACCAGTCTATACAACAATAAAACCGCTAAATGTTTTGAAACTTACTTTGTAAACATCATATCTCGTGATAGTGGCATCGAACAGTGTGTACAAGCTGTTCAGCAGATTCACAACCTGAAACGTTTGTATAAAACTATAAAGTTGCAAATAGATACATAAAAAGCAATATCAATTTTTGATAACATAATTGCGTGTCTTCGTGTTTTTTTTTTTAAAGAGCCAATCCTTTACACATACACACACATACATAGATGCATATTTGGCGCGTCATCTTTGTTAATTTCGATAAATATGTATATGTTCTTAGTGTTCTTTACAAGTCGAAATAACGTAAAAAGAATGAAGCAAAAGTGAAAAGTTATTGTTTCGACTGGTATCGTTCTTTTAAACTCTGCCTAACATCATATAAACGGTGTATATTCACTTACATGTAGATCCTAACTGCAAACTGCATAGACCCAGATCTGCCATCGCATGCAGTATCTAGGAGTAATTAGTTGAACAAAGTAATATTAAAGCTTAGTTTCAATTTTTTGGGAAATTAAAAGGGTACTAGTATTTCGTACTTTTACTCAACACAAACCTCGATTGGTGTGCTGCTTGCACAAATTGTTGTAAATCCTACGATGTCAGAGAAATATATGGTCACTTCGTCAAAGTGTTCTGCCTTGATTGGCTTCCCTAGCTTGAGATCCTCTGCCACTGATCTGGAACACAGCAAACAGTATGTAATTAATTCTCTTTGAAGATAATGTGTATTTATATTTGCCATTTATATTTACCAAACATCGTGAATATAGCAATAATATATATTAAATATTGACATCTCGTCTTTTTTCTTTTCTTTGTTACATCATTATAACCGTGTTTCTTTTTGCTGTCAGCAGCGTACGAGTCTATAATGAAACGAAGCATTTCAAGTATTGTTTCCGGTCTGTAAACATTGCAAATGACCAACACATATTCATACGTACTGGGGTAACATTCTGTATAGAAGATTTTCGGTTTTCTTCTTTTCTGCATCGAGCTCGCTTGTCCTCTCTGCCACTAGATCTTCCAAATGGTTGGCATATTTTTCCAACATTGCAATCATGTTGTCTATCATGGTCATGTTTCTGCAAGAAAAAAAGGAAAACAATCCGATTATGTTGTTAACAACTTCTAATAATGTTATTATTAATGTTATTAAGTTTGCATTTCAAATTATAAAAGAGTGATTTTCTTTTGTAGGTTGACATCTTTTATTCTTTCTGCATGTTTCAGGTTTCTCCATCAGAAGGTTCTGAGTTCTTAAAATCTCAGGTATTTAGAAAAAAGCTTTTGAAATCTAAATAGATTGTGAACTTATTTTTGCGATAGGAAAATCATCTTTATTTCATGCAGTTAGTGTTAATCCAAAAGTTAAGATGGCTTTGTGCAAGCAAGTGCGCCAAATCTGGTTGGTGGCCTAATTTGGCAAGCCAATATCAAAGGCCGGAAAATAGTAACATGTCTCACAAATGGATAATCATCAACGTCATTCGCATAACATTGAAGTCATTCCCACAACAACCAGTTTGAAAACTCTCTCTTGAACTACAGTAAATAGCTGATAGGTTCACACTGGCACCATGCGTGATGGACAAAAGGTCCGAATTACAATACGTTTTTGTTTCCGAGATGGACACAAGTAACGGAACCGTGACGCAGGTTTCAGAGAGATACGACGCAACATGAACTTTCTCATTAAAACAGACCTCTTGTAAAACAAAAGTCAGCGTGATCATGTAGGTGTATGTATTTGTCTTAAATAAAATATCAATTGTTCTTCTGAAATTTAATACTAATATGGATTTCTCAAATAATGATTAGTGCAAAACAAATGTGCAGATTCAGCACCAACGGTGCAGAATCTGCACCTTTGAATTTATCATAAAACTTCAGGACGCTGCAGAACTTTACAAGGGCGGTCGTGTGCAAACTTCGAAAGCTCAGGTGTTTATTTATGTTTATTATTTTTTCAAAACTGATTACTTTCATTTAAGCATCATGCAAATGGAAGGATAATCCCACGGACAGAACGATGTAAATTTGGTGGTAAAATGACACCTGGAAGAAACAGTACGCGTTGATTACCAAATCGCTTCCAAGAATATGCTAAAATGTTTGCAAGTGAAACATTTTAAAACAATAAGGTGATTTTGCATTATTTAAATTATCTTTACCTCTGATAAAAATAACGTTGCCTGGATGTTAATAAGTAACATAGTTTCATATCTCAGTTTGAGGGGATGTTTTGGGAGTTTTAGTGAATTCCTTGAAACTTGATTTCCATTCTAAGTTCTAATATCGAAATGAAAATTGATATTAAATATATTCATTATTTCCAGGTCGAACGTTTGGAATTTTTAAATTGTATGTGTGATCATCAGGTTTTTCTCCCCATTAACCAGTTGAACTCCTGACTTACTTAATCTGTTGTACTTTTTCTTACTCTATTGTATGTTTTACTTAGTTCAGTTTCCATATTTCAAAAATACACGAAAATTTGCTTTTTTATAATTCTAATGAGAGGAAGGTATGAAAAGGAATCAAATATGCGCAGAAAATGTGACTAAACTTGGAAATTTAAAACAACTGAACTGATATTTGTTGTTAATACACTTATTTATGAAAAATAAAAACTATATCCTTTACTTGGACGGATTGATTCTGTTGAGGACTTTCAGGACTCTGGCAGCCGTGGGCCTATGGGCTGGGTCGTCTTGCCAGCAGTCTTCCATCAGACCTGTCAGCTCAGAGTGTTGCCTTAGCTGAATGGGTATGACAGGTCTAAAGGCATTCGACCCTGCCAGGTTGTCGCGTACTTTGCTGACAATTTCTAGAACAATGGGATGAAATGATAAGATGAAAATTGAATTGTTTGAATAAGACACATCAATTAATTTTGTAATTTAACATCTTTAAATTTGATTTATGTATAATTGGTGGACGTGTTGCATTTTAAAACATACGATTGCATAATGTTACTGAATTCTTTTTTTTCTACGTAGGCAGAACAGTATATAAGATTATGATTTTGTACGAAACATTTATATTCAAGATAGAAACATGAGATTCATTTGAGTTTCTATGCCATACCTGTGTTTTCCTCGTCCTTCGATCTTTAACGTATTTCACCATGATTATTAAAGGGTCGCTTTGTCGACCTTTGTTATGTCGTGCATAGCCATTGTTCCGGACATATCATAATCTATATTAACATTAGGTTCAACAGAAGTAACATGACAGACACTGGGACACCATATTAACCACTTATCTGTTATTAATTGTTGTTTGTGAAAGCTCTGATCTTACCGTATTAAAATTTAGACAAAGTTTCAAATAAAATTTAGACAGTTTTAAAAGCATTCAGACTAAAAACGACCTCGATGTTCTTTATAAATTTATCGTCTGACATACATAGTATTGCAAATTTCGCTAATATAGGAGTATGTCAAAATAAAATCAGAAATACCGTAGCTTGTGAGAAAAGGATATTCCGAATATGGCCCCGAGCGAGTGAAAATTTCTTTGAGTATGATTCCCAAAGAAAATATGTCTGCCTTTTGTCGGTCTATGTCCTTTCGATGCAGTAGGACTTCGGGTGCCATCCATAACAATTCTGAAATAGGAAATAAGACTATTAAAACTAAATGAAATTCTCAAATACAGAAGAATTACAAGATTATTTGATCCAATAATGTGGCTTTACGAATGTATATATTCGATGAAGCGCACAGTAAGTCTGTATATACTTGATGAAGATTTTTCTTTATATTGTTATATTTTGGGTTCAAGACAATTAAACCGTATACATGGGTGCAGAGCAAATTAAGATCCGGATAAATAAGCATCGACCAATCTGAGGACTAGATTGTTAGTGCGTTAAGTAAACTGATGACCGGATAAATAGCTGTAGAGAAAAATCACGAAATGCTCAAGGCCCAAATTGGAATAAGACATACGGGATGTGGTCTTCTTTCATTCTTCAATTGAAGTAACCTCTTCATGTGTCTGTCAAGCCAAAGAACACCTCATATATGAGTATGTTTTTCCCCCATCTGGGAGGAAAACAAAACAAAAAAAGGCAACAACAAAAAAAAAAAAAAAAAAAAAAAAAGTCTTGCTCAACGATGCACCACGCCACCTATAATCTGTTTTAAAGGCATACAGACCAAGATAGCACGTTAATTAAACATATCCAAACTATGGAAGAAGCTTCTGAATCTCTGTTATTCATGCTTTAATTGTATGTACACAGCATCGTATTATTTTGTTACGTAATATGTTCCTTTTCGTATATGAAATTCAAAATGGCTGCTTCTACCAGATGTAATAGTTTCTTCACGAAGCATTCCAATTATTTTATTCTGTAGGACACTTACTGTCGTAATTTTCTTCTTCCCCATTTTGAGCAGCTGACATTTTCTCTAATGCACGGAGTGATGGAACTCCAAAGTCGGTGATCTTACATGTCCAGCGACTGTCCACCACACAATTTGTGCTTTTCAGATTACCATGGTAACGAATGGAACTTTTGTGGATGAATTCCAAACCCTGGGAATATTGTGAAAATGCAAAATAAGTAAAACGTCATGCTTCTTCCATGCAACATTAAAAATCATATGTAGGAGATTGAAAACAGTGACATGTCTACGTTATCTACTTTAGTGAATTGTATTTAATAGCAAGGTCATGCACTGTTTTCTTTAAAAAAAATTAAACCTGGTGTAGTTGAAACAGATCAACAATCAATCAATATTAAAATTCTTAAAAATGAACATACATCAGTAAATAACTCATTGTTGTCATTGAACAAGGATGAACATGCATCAGTAAATAACTCAACCCGCAGATATTACCAGCATTGAAATAATTTAGGACAAACATTCACTCCATCGATAATCATTTTCATATTCGTATCTTAGCAACATCATTGCAAGACAACAATGACAACATTGTATTCATTATCAAACCATTACAACATCACTGCAAGACAACAATGACAACATTGTATTCATTATCAAACCATTACAACATCACTTCATGCCAACATTGTATTCATTATCAAACCATTACAACATCATTGCAAGACAACAATGACAACATTGTATTCATTATCAAACCATTACAACATCATTGCAAGACAACAATGACAACATTGTATTCATTATCAGACCATTACAACATCATTGCAAGACAACAATGACAACATTGTGTTCATTATCAAGCCATTACAACATCACTGCAAGACAACAATGACAACATTGTATTCATTATCAAACCATTACAACATCACTTCATGCCAACATTGTATTCATTATCAAACCATTACAACATCATTGCAAGACAACAATGACAACATTGTATTCATTATCAAACCATTACAACATCATTGCAAGACAACAATGACAACATTGTATTCATTATCAGACCATTACAACATCATTGCAAGACAACAATGACAACATTGTGTTCATTATCAAGCCATTACAACATCACTGCAAGACAACAATGACAACATTGTATTCATTATCAAACCATTACAACATCACTTCATGCCAACATTGTATTCATTATCAAACCATTACAACATCATTGCAAGACAACAATGACAACATTGTATTCATTATCAAACCATTATAACATCATTGCAAGACAACAATGACAACATTGTATTCATTATCAAACCATTACAACATCACTTCATGCCAACATTGTATTCATTATCAAACCATTACAACATCATTGCAAGACAACAATGACAACATTGTATTCCTTATCAAACCATTACAACATCACTGCAAGACAATAATGACAACATTGTATTCATTATCAAACCATTACAACATCACTTCATGCCAACATTGTATTCATTATCAAACCATTACAACATCATTGCAAGACAACAATGACAACATTGTATTCATTATCAAACCATTACAACATCATTGCAAGACAACAATGACAACATTGTATTCATTATCAAGCCATTACAACATCATTGCAAGACAACAATGACAACATTGTATTCATTATCAAGCCATTACAACATCATTGCAAGACAACAATGACAACATTGTACTCATTATCAAACCATTACAACATCATTGCAAGACAACAATGACAACATTGTATTCATTATCAAACCATTACAACATCATTGCAAGACAACAATGACAACATTGTATTCATTATCAAGCCATTACAACATCACTGCAAGACAACAATGACAACATTGTATTCATTATCAAGCCATTACAACATCACTTCATGCAAACATTGTACTCATTATCAAACCATTACAACATCATTGCAAGACAACAACGGCAACATTGTATTCATTATCAAACCATTACAACATCATTGCAAGACAACAATAACAACATTGTATTCATTATCAAACCATTACAACATCACTTCATGCCAACATTGTATTCATTATCAAGCCATTACAACATCATTGCAAGACAACAATGACAACATTGTACTCATTATCAAACCATTACAACATCATTGCAAGACAACAACGGCAACATTGTATTCATTATCAAACCATTACAACATCATTGCAAGACAACAATGACAACATTGTATTCATTATCAAACCATTACAACATCACTTCATGCCAACATTGTATTCATTATCAAACCATTACAACATCATTGCAAGACAACAATGACAACATTGTACTCATTATCAAACCATTACAACATCATTGCAAGACAACAATGCCAACATTGTATTCATTATCAAACCATTACAACATCATTGCAAGACAACAATGACAACATTGTATTCATTATCAAGCCATTACAACATCATTGCAAGACAACAATGACAACATTGTATTCATTATCAAGCCGTTACAACATCACTTCATGGCGCAAACATGCCCTTTGGTCAATGAGTTCGCATGCAACATCATGTCAGACAGTGACCATGAATATTATATTGAAATGTCTACCTTTTCAACAACATATTACAATGCACGAACATTTTATTCAGTGTGTTACCTAGGCAACATTATGGCAGGAGGTTACGTACACATTTGATTCATATATTCTTACCTTTTAGCTACATGACCGAAGGTTAATACGCACAGTTAATTCATAATTATAACCTTGCAACATGTACAACTAATTCATATATTTTAACCTTGTAACATGTATAACTAATTCATATATGTTAGCCTTGTAACATTAAAACTAATTCATATATTCTTACATTGTAACATGTAAAACTATTTCATATATTCTTACACTGTAACATGTAAAACTATTTCATATATTTAAACCTTGTAACATATATAACTAATTCATATATGTTAGCCTTGTAACATTAAAACTAATTCATATATTCTTACATTGTAACATGTAAAACTATTTCATATATTCTTACACTGTAACATGTAAAACTATTTCATATATTTTAACCTTGTAACATGTATAACTGATTCATATATTTTAACCTTGTAACATGTATACCTAGGTCATATATTCTTATCTTTGTAATATGTACAGCTAATTCATATATTCGTAACTTGTAACATGCACAATTGATTCACATATTCTAACGCTGTAAAACCATCATGGGCGAAAATTAATATTTCATTCGCATCCCTATTATGACAAAGGGGTAAAATAAATACATTGTTCATATTCATACCTTTGCAACATCATGACAGAGGGCAAATTTAAACATGTCTTCCAGTTTGATGTTCTGATTCCATATGATATCCTGTAGACTCCCTTTTGCACAATATTCCCAGAAGAGAAGCACGCGGTTCGCCTCAATGAACGCGCCGACGAAAGCACATACATTCTGGTGTTTTATTTCCATCAACTTAAACAATTTAAAAGTATTTTAGTACAGTTTGCGCGTATTCTGAAACAAAAGTTATGGCTGGCTGGTAAACTATATTTTATTGTGAGTTCTTTCTCTGTTCTTTTAGAATTTATAATCTCTTCAGCAAATCAAAAATCACATTATAAAAAATAGAACATGACTTTACGCAATATGCATGCGCATTTTTTTTGTTTGTTGTCTGTTCTCTTTTCACTCATACATGAAGAAACAATGTACTCTTTCCCGACATTGAAAATAGCATGGCATGAAATCATATAACTTCTGTTGTCTTAAATGTCTCGTTTGAGAAAAACTTTTATCTAAACTAATACTTATACAAAATCTTTTAAGCTTCGTTGCAAATAGTAACCCCTTTTTTGTTACATTGATTATTGTCTGGATTTTGTTTAGGATGATATAGATTTAAATAAAATGTATTTAAATCTAATTGAAGTTAACCTTAAACCTTGTAACATATATAACTAATTCAACTGATCATGAATTTAATCCTAATTATGTATGTCCTGCTGAAAATTTATCAAGAAACTATATCCACATTTACCTGATTAAGGTCCAGAGTCATTGGTTTGGTCAGGTTGACGTTCATCCGAAAACTTAGCCTTTTCACAGACGTAAGACTTCCTGTCAAGAAAATTATTCCATCTGATTTAAAGCATATTCATGCTTTTAAGCTTTACAGGGCGTTAAGAAATAAACAATTATAACCCAAAAACTATAACCATAAAACAAATTAATCTCTGAAAATGACATAAGGGAAGGGTATTTTAAACCATGCTGGAGTGAATATAATATTACTGTGTACAGCGGCTTAAAATTCTGGCCTAATATTGTACCATATGAAATGGCACCCTGTTCATTCTAGTTTGGTCATTCCTGTCGTTTATCTGATTTTTTTTTTGTACACTTAGACATTTTAACTATTATGCTTTGGAGAAAAGCTGTCATTCACGTACTCTAAACAAAATAAATTTTAAAAACAAATTGGCGCCACACAAAATTTGTTAAATAAAGACAAACTTCTGAAAGCTTAAAAGGCCCCGTCGATGGTTGCTTTGGTCAACATAGAGTGGATCAGCTGACTGCTTTCTGAAACAGTATCCTACCTCGTGTCTAAACGTAGTTAGTACCATTTTTGTAAGTCTTTGGTATGACTCGGTCGGAAATCGAACCCACGACCTCCCGCATCCGAGGCGACGCTCTAACCACTACGCCACCGGAGCGGTCCCAAATAAAATGATGAAAGTGACTTAAAAGCCCAACAATTAAACCAATCCATATATGTGGTCGAATTAAGAGCTGTCTCTACCATTTTCTTGGCCTTGAGATCAAACAACGTTTACACTCTAGCTTGAGATGTTGTGTAAGCCAATCACAGAAGACACTGCTTTAGAACGACATAACTGATAGATTGTGAGTGGAAATTCTTTCTCAGACTCAATCACATAGCTTCGTGAACTCTAAGAATGGATATACTATGTACTACTGTTTACCTCTAATGGATGCAACGGAACCAAACATGCCACCATGATCCAAATGTTTTTGAGGAGTGTCCGGTGATCTATTTCCCTTCTTGTTATAACCCAATATGTTGATATCGTAGTGTCCTTTGTGCTGAGATCTTTTGGCCACCTTAGAAGACAGCTTTCGCTTGTGAAGATTTCGAAAGCTTGCCTGAAACACACAGAAGTAAAAAAGAGTGTGAAATGTGCGGAAAACGCTGGCTTTGAATAATAAAAACAAAATAAGCTATAATAAAAAGCGAACACGCCCATTTAGGGACTTTAGGTGCCATATCCTCCTATTATATAGTGGTTTTAACAGAAAAGGTCTCATCCTTATATGCCTTTGAAGTAGGGGATGCTAAAACAATTGTGATATACCTCCTTTAAGCTGAATTTGGGATATTGTATCGATAAGTCTGTTTCATTTCGTTTAAGTATTCATCTCTGTGAATGGAGCATAGAACTCATAAAGTACATTTTTTATACATGCAAGGAAACGTTTCCGAACAAATCCGTAAAAGACCCATATCACATCTATATCCCAACGTAGAAATAGTTTCCTTATTCAACTTCAAGTTGAATCATTATATTAGGAAATCCATGGGTTGATTACTGATTGAATCAAAAATCATTTCCAAATTAGATTACATATAAAGTGAGCTTACAATAATGTTACTTCATGGCAATACTTTAGAGCAAAACTATATTATGGAACATAGAAGAGGATCTACCACAAACCACGTTTATGCAACATGCAGTTCTCTGTAAGATCTGCCATGAACTATATTTATGCAATACGCAGTATTTTGCTGTTATGTAGAGAAAAGGAAATATATTGTTTCTATCATAATATGCATTTTTACTAACCCGAATGCTCCCCATTATCCACGTAGTGAGGAAGTCAATCTCTTCAAATTTGACCTGCCATAACATGCTCTGCAGGAACTGAAGTCGTCTATATCGTCTAAAATACAAAGGTAGAAAAGAATTATTATCAATTCCGACATCTACATCAATAGTACATTTTGTCCAAAAAAGCTAGTAGAACTGTTGACTTAAGCATTCTTTCTTAATGCTCTCATAATTCATTTTAAAAAATGTATTGAATTAGGAATTGCTTTTTACGTAGTATCGAAAAAGCGCATTAAAGATTTGCAAAAATTTCGAGGGTTTACAAGCAGCCAGGCATGCGTACATCACTTCTTGGATGTTTTCCTCGGGCATACATAATATAAACAATCCAGTGCATTCATGTACTACCTGTTCAAATGACAGAAAATAGCTGGGACAGCATAAATGCTTCTTTCATATAACGGAAAAAGCACATGTTTGGATCGCTGCATCAATAGAGTTAAAGAGTCTACATTCAAGTTTTTTCGTTGCTACCAAGTAATACTTATGGCAGAGAAACATGTTTTTTTTTTAAACTTCACAATAGACAACGCAATGGAAAATGTTTTGCATGTGCCCAAGTCAGCAAACAAATGTATCAAAACCAAGATGAAAATATTTCTGCAATGGAATACACACGTACACAAAACTCCTCCAGTTGATGTATATGTACTGTCAACCTGTTGGTACTTTGTTTCAGAAATTGGTTCCAAATTTAGAACCTTTTGAAACGGATAAAGAGTCAAAAAATCCCATCGCACACAAGTGCCATCTAGCGACAGATAAAATGGATTGCATCATGATCAGTTAAATTGCTGACATCATTCTTTAAAAGAAAATAAAAAAAGCCTACCTTAACAAAAGATGAACTGCCACTGCTAAGGTGAAGACTACAGAAGCGGATATTGATGCTCCCAGGATAATTCCAACGTACTCCTCCTCTGCAAGAAGTGGAAGTCGAAGGCAATAATATCTCAACAATATTGTGAAAGATTATGTGTAAAGCAAGTTGTTCATGCTATATTAAAATATTGTTTCCATTTTAAGTAATGTTGGTTTGATCTTTTTTGAGAATATTTTTGTATAAATACAGTATTCAGTTTCTAATGCGAATCTACATAGCTGAGATCAGATGAAAGCCTAAATCAAATTGGTAACGTTTGATACAACAATCAGTGTTCAGCGAGGAAGTATAAATTGAAAATGAAAATCTAAATAAATTTAAGGTATGTATTTTATTATGGAATACCTTTCAATTAACATTTCGATGTGAAATCATTTACTTTTTTTGCTGTGTATGTGGATAGTATACATTAATAATTGAAGGATCTTCATGTAATTTCTGTGATTCCACTAAAGAGTTATTTTCAAAGTTTTCAAGTATATTTGATTTTTTTGCACTGTCTATCCGTCTGTTTGTCCACATACCATGTTTCGCACCACATTTCTCTCCATTAAAGCCGCAGATTGGGATATCAGGTGGGGGGTTGCCGTCTTTGGTTGGCCATCGACCTTTCAAAGACTCAGACTTCTCGCCTTTGTTTGCATCCTGTCATGTCATAAAGAAAACAATGAATAGATCAGAAAACAATACGCATACTCGCGCACGCACACGTGGGTGTGTGCATGTAGATTTTAAACGCACTATTTTAGCTCCTGCTTATAACTTTTGGTCTAGTATATATAAACATCTCGTTATATTTATCATATGTCAAAATAATCAGCGAAGTTGAGGTCAGATTTGTTCACAGAACATATTAAATAAGTCACCATTCCGTTTACTACAAGTAGTTGCAAAGGAGTACAATGCGAAACACATGTACCTCTTAACTCGAATAGTTCCATCCATGTTCAGATAAGAAACGTGACAAAATTGCATCTTACGTTCATGCAAAAATCAGATTTGCTCAATGATTGTCGAATAGCTTTTGACCTGTCAAAAGACATGCGCAGCATGTGCCCAAAAATGCCAGACATGCCTATTATGTTTCAAAATATATATCTTCCTGTCATATATAATTTCAAGAACACTGATAAAATAGTGATGCAACCATCATAAACCTATACGTAAAAAAATCACAGCTTAATTAAATGTAAAATAACTACCTTTGAATATCTAAAATAATTTAGGCATTGATTACATAGTTTATTTTTTTATTTGACTGAAATTTCAATTAAGGATTGGCAAGTAGATCGATGCCACTCCAAGACAGAAATATCATGCGATGACAGCAACTAGTTAAGACTCATACAGATCAAATTTTCTGAGAGACAGGTCTAAATTCGTATGATAGCTTAAATATACGAGACTGTTTTCAGGTTACATGCCAGTCGCAATGTATGTCAGACATATAGGTAATTACTGTTTCTGGCTACATGCCTATGGCCGTGTGTGTTTCACATATAGATAATTACTGTTTCAGATCGCATGCCTATGGCCGTGTACGTTTCACATAAAGATTACTACTGTATCAAGCCGCATGCCTAAACCATGTATGTTTCACATAAAGATAATTACTGTTTCAGGCCGCATGCCTACGGTCGTGTATGTTTCATATAAAATATACTTACTGTTTCAGGCCGCATGCCTACGGCCGTGTATGTTAGACGCAGAAGCTTGTAGAAATTGCCATTTTCATCCATATCCAGGAACTGAAAGTTCAACATTCGACCATTGTTCTGTTTGTTGAAAGCGATTTTACCTGTCGAACCTGTGCAGATAACATGAAAGAGAGTAAATAAAAATGAAAGATAAGAAATACTTTTTGCAAAATCAGTTATAATGCAAACTTTGAGAAATTTCTAATTTCATTCCTTTCATACATGTACTGCAATCATAATGGAATTGAATAAATAAACAATTATGAAATGTATCGAATATCAACAAATATGTAGATATGTTTGTCCATTTAACATTACATTATTTTACTTTTCTTACAGTATACTCCACGTAGAGTCATTGTCTATTTTATAATGTTCTGACATTTTAAAACGTTTTTCACACGCCATTTCCAATTAAAATTTTCACTGTAGCCATCCCACCCGCACCCCCACCCCCCAAAGAATTACAGCTGAGCTCCACCTTCTTCTTCTAGATTAAGGACTCTCTTTTGCAACGCCCGACCATCCCTTGGAAAGGTACCATTACGTATAGACTCGTTCACAGCTTTTGCCCACAAAGTCGCAGCGTCGAACAGGTAAGGGGCGTAAGCGTCAATCTATATTTGGAAGAAAATGACATCAATTAGTCGATACTTGCACTCAGTAGAAAGTCCAGGAATAATGTACAATATTGAATATTTTTCTTTTCTTTTTTTATTAACAGTTAAAATATCATGATTTTACAGATTCTCATGAACATCACAATGTGCAGTGCTTTGATGTTATATATATATATATATATATATATATATATATATATATATATATATATATATATATATATATATATATATATATATATATAATATTACGCAAAACTCAATAGCAAATACTGTGTTTGGCTGAAGTATTCTGCAAGCAAAAAGTGACATTTTTCTCAAAACGGGTACATTTGATCCAATTGTATGTATTATTATACCATTACTTTTTAGTATAGCGCTGGTGAATACTTTTCATTCTTTCTAGCATAAAACATTAGTTTATTAGTTTTAACTTGCAAATATCGAAAGCCAAGCGTAAATCATAAATAAGATATTTTGCAATCAAAATGAAAATAATATTATCAGATCACAAAAGAAAAAATCTTTTTTTGAAATCATATTTTTGGCATATAATTCTTAAGCCATGCTGTAATGGATTTCCAAAACTCTTCGATAAGTGTACTAGCATAAAATAAGTGTTATATATTTTGAACTTCTTGTTCACGAAAAGGACGTCATCAATGAAATTTATTTTTCGAAATTTTATTTGTTACGATCACCGAATTTCAACTGAAAGGCAGTTAATTTTGAGTTGTTGGTGTACTTCCCTGCCACTATCAGAGAATTGTCCAGGTTTAAACACGTATCTGGCACACTAATTGTCTTACCAATGCATCATGTTTTCTATATAGGTTTAGTTGGTGTACTCTTAACAGATATGAGTAAAAGCACTATGAAACCCGTTCTGCCTCCCAACATTTCTGTTTTATCAGTAGCGTATATTTCTTGTAAATATATATGTTAAACATTGCTCCTCATAACCCCAACAGCAGCATGAATATCAAAAATAACTTACCCACTGTAATTATTAGTTACTCCTTATAGCTGTACATGTTTCTGACACTTAAGCTGTCTTACTGTTATAGGTGTCAAACTAACTACAGCTGAGCAAGTTGAGTGATATTAAGGTAATCAAATAATTAGGAATACTACTCATGTTATACTCAGTAATACTACTTATATTAATACTCAGTAATACTACTTACATTAATACTCAGTAATACTACTCATAATAAATACTGAGTAATACTGCTCATATTAATACTCAGTAATATTACTTACATTAATACTTAGAATACTGCTCATAATAAATACTCAGTAATACTATTCATATTAATACTTAGTAATACTACTTACATTAATACTCAGTAATGCTACTCATAATAAATACTCAGTAATACTATTCATATTAACACTCAGTAATACTACTCACATTAATGCTCAATAATACTACTTACATTAATACTCAGTAATACTACTCATAATACTCAGTAATGCTAATATTAATACTCAGTAATACTACTTACATTAATACCCAGTAATACTACTCATAATACATACTCAGTAATACTATTAATCTTAATGCTAAGCAATGCTACTCATATTACTACTCAGCAATGCTACTCATATGAATACTTATAGGTTACTGCATTTGTATTGGAAAATATGAACGAGTTTTGGGATGGAATACTGCACGACCTTGGGAGTGCAGTATATCCTTTCGACAAAACGACTTTATATTTTCCCATACAAATGCAGTAACCTTTTTATTATATACTCATATTTTATTCTACCTAAGGTTTAATTATATAAATAAAATACACTACAAGAAACAACGTAAATGAATGTATGCCGCATTCCAAACTAAATACGCAAGCGCATATTCATCATTACACAAATCAACATTATTACTGCGCACATAACTCCGCCCAGATAAATTTGAACTGAGTCGCGCGCTCGACATAACTTTCGAAAGAAAATGGCGTGTCTAGTTAAAATTGAAATTTGGAGTCATATTGTGAATGAATGTGCATTGCAACACCTTTTCCATTTGATCTGGAATTAATAGATTTTGGTATTTTTCTCGATTCTAGGAAATTTCGTGATTGTGGACTGGATTTGTATGTGACGATTCCACATGAAATACATGAGATTTAAGAAGCTAGGGATAAGCGTGTTGACATGTGCAAATGTGTTTCTGTTTCTGCCATTGAATGTTTGAAATCATAATGTGGGAAAAATATGAAGTCTTTCAATTGCAATTATCAAAAAGGCGTTAAGGAATTTAATGCTTATTTCATTTTGAGTGCAGTAAGGAGGATGCAATTGCACTTATCATCGAAATTACAACACAATTTCGAAATGTGTAATCCAGATTGAAAGCCTATGACATGTTTCATAAATTCGGATTTGCAGAATTAAGAAAATAACTTTTGAGGAAATTCAGGATGTAAAACTGTAAGTATATTTTATTTTGCCATTCTTATCACCAGCTAAAGAAGAGAGTATATGACTTGTCACTTGTATGTTATTTGTAAGGACCTTATCTTGCGTCTGTTATATACTGTAGCTAGCCTAAATCCGTAACATTGTATCAACGCAGAATGTGACAAAGCAGCTGGTATGTGGCAGTCCACGAAACATCTGTTTTAGTTCATTCAGAAACAAATTTAAACAACCACAACGTAAAGAGCCTCTTACGCGAGTGTACATGATTTGTGTACAAATCAAAAGTGCTGGCGTCTGCGTCCATTGTTTTTTTTACAATAGAAAGTAGTTCCTTTATGCACCTGGATGCTATATGTGTATTATCGCGCGGATTCAATATCGGGTAATACTGCACGATTCTGACAATGTAAAGTTAACGGTGGAAAAATGAGCATATAATAATTGGTAATACTACTCTTATTAATACTCAGTAATACGACTTACATTAACACTCATTAATACTACTCATAATAAATACTCAGTAATGCTAATAGTAATACTCAGTAATACTACTTACATTAATACTCAGTAATACTACTCATATGAATACTTGGTAATACTGCTCTTATTAATACTCAGTAATACTACATACATTAATGCTCAGTAATACTACTCATAGTAAATACTCAGTAATGCTATATTAATACTCAGTAATACTACTTACACTAATACTCAGTATTACTGCTCATAATACATACTCAGTAATACTACTAATCTTAAAACTAAGCAATGCTACTCATATTACTACTCAGTAATGCTACTCATATGAATACTTGGTAATCCTACTCTTATTAATACTCAGTAATACTACTCATAATAAATACTCAGCAATGCTACTAGTATTACTACTCAGCAATACTACTCGTATTACTGCTCAGTAATACTACTCATATAAATACTTGGTAATACTACTCATACTAATATCATTGTTGTATGATATCTTAGAAAATTAATCCTCACACAACATTAATGATGAATTCATTTTATTCGATTCGTTCGGACTGCGTCGACGTCTGTCACGTGAATAATCTGTCTGTAGCCAATTCGTTGGCACTGCATTGTCTTCAGACACATGAATAACCTAGCTGTAGCCAATTCGTTGGCACTGCATTGTCGTCAGACACATGAATAGCTTAGCTGTAGCCAGTTCGTTGGCACTGCATTGTCGTCAGTCACATGAATAACCTAGTTGTAGCCAATTCGTTGGGTTGGCACTGTGTTGTCGTCTGTCACATAAATAACATGGCTGTAACCAATTCGTTGTTTTCTCTCAGAAGAATAATCTGACTGTAGCAGACAAACACTAAAAAACCTTTCAAGAAGACACTTCTCGATTTTTTTTAAAATTTCCAACTTAAGGTTTATCATATTTATAAATACTACGATCCAAATAGCCTCAAATATTATTTTTAGCTTCGCAGTTTATTGGTATCCCCATACATTCTTAAAACAAATATTTTTATTTATGAGCCAGTAGTCAAGTTGTAGAAAGAAAACTCACCGAGGTACCGTTGGGGAGCTCCCAGTGCGGCCTTTGGTCTTTAGCTGCCTGTGCAGTGTACTTCTTTAATTCGTTGTACATGAGTGGATTCAGAGGATCTATGATAAACTAAAACAGGAAACGAAGGATAAATTACAGTAAGATGATTATTTCAACGCATATGAATTCCGCTTCTATCTAGTTCCAAACATTACACTGTGCTGCTTCATTCGGTCTCAAATATTGAAGTTTCACAAATAGTTTGAACGAAGTTTGGCTCTTATAGGGCAGCTATTTATTGTAGTTAAGTTGTATATAATATATTCATTTAGAAATAATTTATATTATATTTACAATCCTTCTAGTTTTATTCCAGACCTTTCGCTTGGCTCTGCGAGATCTCCACAAAGCATATTGTGGTGATCTCATTGGCCACGCGAGCGTCTGGTTGAACTCGACTATATTCTGCAAAATTTGCTAAGTTCAAACGTGTAAAGGAATTCTCAGAAGCGAATTGTAAACCGCTGATTTGTCATGAGTTATAATCTTCTCCAGTCACCAATCAATAGTTTGGCAAACCACGTCTTCCCTTTATTTTTCTCTTAATTTTCACTTTTAAGTACTAAATATGACAATTTATATATTTGTTTGACTTATAGTATCTTCCATTATATCTCGTTGGAATTAAATACTCCATTATATCTCATTGGACCTAAATACTCCATTATATCTCATTGCACTTAGATACTCCATTATATCTCGTTGGATCTAGATACCCATGACATCCCATTGGATCTATATGTTCCATTATATCTCACTGGATCTATATGTTCCATTATATCTCGTTGGACCTAGATACTCCATTATATCTCATCGGATCTATATGTTCCATTATATCTCACTGGATATATATGCTCCATTATATCTCGTTATCCTTACAGACTACATTATATCTCGTTGGACCTATATATTCCATTATATCTCATTGGATCTATATGTTCTATTATATCTCGTTGGACCTAACTATTCCATTATATCTCACTGGATCTATATGTTCTATTATATCTCATTGGACCTAGATATTCCATTATATCTCATTGGATCTATATGTTCTATTATATCTCATTGGACCTATATATTTTATTATATCTAACTGGACCTAGATATTCCATTATATCTCATTGGACCTAGATGTTTCATCATATCGCGTTTGACCTAGATGCTTACATGAATAACATATTCGAATATTTCTCTCGCCTTCTCGTCATCTTTGTCTCCTCTCTTCCATCCCCAGCTGGATAATACCTGACTCTCGTAGTCATCAGAGGTAAATAGCTTTGGTGGGAAAAAAAGGAAAAAAATAATAAACAGAAAGTCAGACACGAATGCTCATTTTAAAAGCAATGTATGAAAATGGTGGAATCTTTCCTATCCTGCATGAACCTTGGTGTGAAAAAGATTATAATAATTATTCGAATGTTTCAGAAATTCGAATGGGCGCAAATGTAAGATTTTATGGATCACATAATGATAATTTATTTTATAACACTGTAAATTAGTGAAATGACTTTGAAAAACACTGTGATGTCTATCCAGGTTAATAAACTCTTGCCTTACATGACATTTTTGAGATGCTATTGCACAGTGTAATACAGACACGGAGACAAATTTTGATATATATAGATTAATCCAATTCACACTGTTGATTTTACTACGACTAAGAATATTTTACACTACTGTATGGAATTTATTACATAAAATATGACACAGCACTCTGAAACAATGTGTACACTGACACGTTATTAAAATTATCCAGTACGTTGTTTTGTTTTTTCTCTCATTTTGTGGCTTCTTTCGTAGCATTACAGTATTGTGCAAACAAAGCAAACAATACGAAATGAGACACGAATATAAAAAATATACATTATATCAAACCGGAAAGCGTTACTTCTTTGCGATTTTGGAATAGTTTTTTTTCTTGTGACTAATTATTGCACACTTATTGGCGGCTTTGCGTAAATAACAATGGTTTCTTGAAAACAATAATTACTCCTTACATCTCCGTGCACACAAACGAAGGCAAAATCCCCGTTGCCCCATCCAAGTCTGTGTGCGACGAGAAGATAACGTCTCAACTCTTGCCATGGAACGGCAAATATCAGCACTGAAAGATAAAAATCGGTTAGTTTAAAAGTATGTCGAGGGTGGAAAATGAGGAAGAAATTTAAACTTTTACAAATTAATTTCAGTATTTCTTTAACTGAGACCGTTCATTGCAGCTACATCGATACAAAATTATTTTTTATAATTTGGGCAATTTATAGACGCTTGTAATTATTTCATGGTCCTTAGAAACCAAAGTGTATATTGTAGTGAAGTGTTGTCATTACTTAGACACCACCTTGTATATTGTAGTGTAGTGTTGTCATTAAATAGACATTAGATTGTATATTGTAGTGAAGTGTTGTCATTACTTTGACATCAAATTGTATATTGTAGTAAAGTGTTGTCATAACTTAGCAAATTGTTTATTGTGATGTACTTGGATACCATGTTGAATTTTAAGGTGTAGTGTTGTCATTGTTGAAATATTATAATCAAGATGCAAAACAGTTATAAAATGTAGACATGCCTGAGGATTTAGCTAAAATAATCGCATGGGACTAATATACTAATAACAAATAAATCAAAATTGAAGCTCATAAGTCTTCCCAAAAATACTTTTTTATTTACAAATTTTACAAAAAGATTTTAAACTAGATATCTTCCTTACATAATGTCGATAGATCAAACTAAATTTTAGTAGAAATGTTCGTCTTAGATAGATAGGTAGATAGGTAGATATATAGATGGATAGGTAGGTAGATAGATAGATAGATAGATAGATAGATAGATAGATAGATAGATAGATAGATAGATGGATGGATGGATAGATAGATAGATAGATAGATAGATAGATAGATAGATAGATAGATAGAGATAGATAGATAGATAGATAGATAGATAGATAGATAGATAGATAGATAGATAGATAAGAAGGTATGTAAGTGAATGGTTGGTTGGCAGGATAGGTTATATTCTCACCTCTTGCATATTTCTTAATTTGTAGAAATGCATTCTCTATGTCTTCGTCTGTCATATCATAAGAAATGGGCGTGTCGCTGAGAATCTCCGCCTTTTTGTTGTTCTTGACAGCATTAGCCACACCTTTGTAGGGCTCTCTTTTATCGTGAACAAGAGCAAATCTTTTCCATTTGAACAAAATACAAATGAAATCTATGTTAGAATCTGAAATAAAAAAGTATGAATGTTAATTTTTTTACTAACCAAAATTCTAACTACTATGTCGAAAAATGTTATATCATGTAGGTAAAATAAGTACAAGTAATTGGGTAATTGGGAGGTGCGGGTGGAGAGTGTACGTTTCTTGTAGTTGTTATTTTCTATATTGCATCTTTGGTACTATTTGCATATTCAAGCTTTGGGGTTTTACATGTATACGGTATTTTGTTCCACACCTTGTACACATTATCCTACAAAGATTTACAATTAATCCATACTACTGAGACAACTGATAAAAATATTTAAGAGATAAATAAGGTTTAATAGGATTTTTTTTGCAAGCAAAACATGTCCAGACCCCATTACAATTAATGCCATTGTGTGACACTCCTACTTGAGATAAATGAAATTATTCGAGGTTTAATGTGAATTGTTTTTGCAAGCAAACCACGTCCAGGCCCCATTACATTTAATGCCATCCGGTGACACTCGTACTTGACAAAAAATTAGAAATATCAAGTAAGTTGAATTAAATGCAACTGGTTTAGAGTGTAATATCAGATAATCTGCCATTTTAAAAGGACAACATTTAGTATTCCGTCCATGAGATGGAAACAGTTCAACAATATAGTTATTGGCATTGTCGTGGTCATTGTCATCAGACAGAAACGGTTCATTAATTTAAGCAGCATACATCATTCTTTCTAAGAATTATGATACGTTTCGTAGTTATTCAAAATCTGGTCCAGGAAGTCGAACTGTTTGACCTCACGATTAAACAAAATAACTAAAAAAGTTTTAAAATACTGCAAATGGCAAAAATATAAGTCAAAAAATTACAAAAAGACCTTTTGAAAGCAAGCTAAAAGTGCATGAACTTTCCGTGGACCTCATTTATATTTGACTACACAAGTCCAAATAGCTAATAAATGTGTACATTAAAAGGAAACATTGCCGTATTGACTACACAAGTCCAAATAGCTAATAAATGTGTACATTAAAAGGAAACATTGCCGTATTGACTACACAAGTCCAAATAGCTTATAAATGTGTTCATTAAAAGGACACATTGTCGTATTGACTACACAAGTCCAAATAGCTAATAAATTTGTACATTAAAAGGAAACATTGCCGTATTGGCTCGCAAATCAAATCAGCTTATC
Source organism: Sinohyriopsis cumingii (assembly GCA_028554795.2). Taxonomy (NCBI): domain Eukaryota; kingdom Metazoa; phylum Mollusca; class Bivalvia; order Unionida; family Unionidae; genus Sinohyriopsis; species Sinohyriopsis cumingii. Next base: position 70,441,183 of record CM068833.1, on the reverse strand, counting down.
TACATATCAATATTAATAAACCTTCCAGATTTAATATGACTGCTTTAAGTCGTATTAGCTTAATCATGCTTAGAAAATTTTGTATCCGAAACAGTTTTGAAATCCGCAAAATGGAATTCGAAAAAAATTCCTGCAATGCTTAAAAACTGAGTCACAACAAACAAACAAACTGCTACAGCGAACTATGAGTCGGACTCCTCTATCAATTTCTACAGATAGTAATAACTAGCCTACGACAAACGAATTGTTAGAGTACAAAAGTTTCAATAATCAATGCAAAATAAAAAAACATAGACATAAGAGTCCGAAAGCCTGACCATATCATCTGAACAATACACAACTGCCAACTGTTACTTTTCTACGTCAGTTCATTTTTTCTGCAGTGTCGTACATTTTTCCTACTTTCTTTCTTTTAAGAGATAATAAGTCCATAAAGTTTAAATATATGTCCAAAAAATAAATAAATAAAAATTGAAAAATAGTGCCATAGCAACCAGGACCATGGAATTGGGACCCAATCACTGTATCTAAATACGCTTACAAGAAAGTTTGGCGAATGGAAGGGCCGATCAAAGTTCAAAACCAATATGTCTACTCCACTTAGGAGAGGAGTCACAATATTGGGGTAATTATTCTTTTTGGAATGATACTTATATACGAGTGTATGAAGGAAAATGTCATATTAGACTTATATTTTAAAGTCATTTTGCGCCATTTCCTGATGGAAAATAATATATGCTTGCGGTTTGCAAAGGCGAAACATGAAGAAATTGTTATTTTTACTTCCACATATGACCCGGAGATCAAAGGGGTCAAAACCCTGTTGAGCTTGAGTCTGCGCACAATAGTTTTACCTAACAAACCACAAACGGTTTAGTTTCTAACGTCGTCATTTATTCGCGGAGAATTTACTACTAGAACCAGTCGTGGCCCTATCTGTGCTCAGGAAGCTGAGCACAAGTATGGAATTCACACTCAAGATTTTTAAAACTAAATCCCATACTTATAATATTCAAAAGATAATGGTCGACTTCAAGCATCAATTGTATACTTCTAACATCAATGGTACTGTGGTTAGTATACAGAGATTTCAGTTTTTAATAACTCGTACAAAATAACTTAAACATAAACGAAATATAAGAAACTGTTTTATATTTATACAGAATTTCAATGACATTAAGTTCAGAATTTCAGTTTAGAGTTTTGGGAATCAGTTCAGAATTTATGCTCCAAACCTCAAAATGGTTACATTTGAGATCAGTCCTGAAAGTCTATCAAGGTCAATAAAATATCACCTTGCACACACACACACACACACACACACACTGTGCATATATTTCTACTTCCACTTGAATTTTAAACTTTGAATCTGATTAAATACTTATGATTAATTAACTCAATTAATTCGTTAGTCTTTTCACAAAAATTTGAGTTCAAATGTTTCGCAATTATTGTAATTCAGCCCCGGAGAAGAAATGTATAATCCTTTCCGAACTAGAACGCGCACGCGACATATTTCTACATAGTACTTCACGTATATTGTATACCATCTATAAAACAAACAAACAAACGAAAACTCGTGTATATTCCAATTGCTGCATCGTTAAGCGAAATTATTAGAAAAAAATACAGTTTCATTATGTGAAAACTTGATTTGGTTTCTTAATTTTAGAATCACTGTGTACCAGATAAATTTACATTAAATATGCTTAAAATTTACAATGTGACGTTGATTTGAACTGGTGTAAATTCCATAGTTCCACGATGTCTATATTCCTTATTATGAAATAGCGCCGCTTTGGAACATTACTATAATCATTTTATAGAATTAAATACTAAATGAACACTGCCATTCACCCCCTAAATTTAAAAATAAATAAATAAATGAGACGCTTTGACAACCTTCGTACACTTACACAGAAAATGCGATTTAATTGTTTTTTTTTTTAAAAAAAGTTCGCATCGCAGTAAACTGTTAGAAATGACAAATATTATATTACTTTTTGGGTGAGAAAGTCTCGGCTTTAAATTGCTCATTTTGGAAGTAGTGGAGTTTTATGTACTTGTATACCCTACGTGTAGAGAATTAATAAACAAGCTGTTTGTCGACTTGGTTAAAATGATTAATGTTTCACTGTTTTCATTTAAAGGCTTTAATTATCAGTCAACGTGAATCCAGTAGACGTGATCTGCAACATAAGGTCATCTCACGATGTATGAAGATGTGTTACATAAAAGTGTTGTACAATGGACATCACGTCAAATTTCCATTTGATGAAAACAAAATATAGGTTAAAATTAATTGTGCGAATCAGTCTAATTCGTTCTTAATATTGTATTGTGCGCATGACATTTAGGACTTAAAGTTGGAATGGTGAAATAATTTCCCATCTGGTGTCCGTGCAGGCTCACAGGTGGTAACTGTCACATCAGACCAATCTTCGTAACTGTATGCATGTAAAGTGAGATTGCTCTTTCTATAAGGAACAGATCACGTGATTTGGCACATCAGCAGAAAACTGGGTCGCTTCCCAATTAATAGGGCTATGAGATAATTTCACATGATCGGGCCTGTTGTACCTGGTCTGAAGCGAATGTTTTTTGTGACGTCAGCAGTTCTCATTCATATGAACTGTACGTGCCATTTCAGTTCCGATTTGGCTGGCATTAAATCAAACAACTCATGTTAATTGGTTTTTATTATACAATATATATATATATATATATATATATATATATATATATATATATATATATATATATATATATATATATATATATATATATATATATATATATATATATATGTATGTATGTATGTGAGTGTGTACTGTTCTTGCAAGAATAACGATCACTTTATATTCTGATCCTAAATGTAAATGAGTGACATATATTTGTCCGGCGTATACCTTTTGAACTAGTGAAGATATTGTAATGATACTTTACAAAGTTATGTATCATTTAAAGATTGTGTGTCGCACACCATAGCCAAAGTTGAAGGTCACATCAAGGGCAAATATAAATCTGATTTATATCCTTGTCCAGAGCATAACTATTGAATCAATACAAAATTAACTTTAACATCTTTTACATCATGACTAGCTAGTGAGTCACACACAATAGCCACGACCCCTGCCTTTTACATCATGACTAGCTAATGAGTCACACGCAATAGCCACGACCCCTGCCTTTTACATCATGACTAGCTAGTGAGTCACACACAATAGCCACGACCCCTGCCTCATAGTCTAGGTCATGGCAAGAAAAACATAAATCAATGATCTATTTACATGTACGGGTATAACATTTGAGGAAATTAAGATAATGTAATGAATCTTAAACCTATTGTACAGCTTGACTTCACTGTGTCTAAAGTATTGCGTCATACCCCCGTCTCAAGGTCAATGTTACAACAAGGGGTAATGTTAGTGGCAGATTCGCCTATCCAAACGTCACATTTTAACCCCCACACATATTTTGCGAAACCTTACCCAGGTCAACATTGTATCATCCAATAGTCAAATCCCTAGCTCAGAGGTCAAGGTCATAAGTTGGGAAAAACCCACGAGACGGACTGTCATGTGTCGGTTGCAGTACTATTGTTTCTATCGAGTTTCAATCATATAATTAGGGTAGTTCGTTTCGCTAAAACAGCAAATGCTTTTCACTGAAAAGTGTTGTGTATAACTTGAAATTAGGTAGGGGGTAGTTACGCCCCTTCCCCACATTGAAGTCCCTTACTTATCAGCCAGAACTTTGAAATACATTCATGCAACACGAGAGAGAGAGAGAGAGAGAGAAACAGAGACAGAGAGAGACAGACAGACACAGAGAGAGAGAGAGAGAGAGAGAGAGAGAGAGAGAGAGAGAGAGAGAGATTCTGATCAATATGTTGAGCATGCATATGAACACTCACCGAAATCTTGGACTCCTGCAAATAATCTTACAAGTGTTGTGTACATTTTAGTATCTCCAAAGTCCAATAAATGCGAAACCCAACTAAACACCGGAATATTCCAATAAGAGGCCAGCTGTGCTACTCCCTTTAGACCTTTAAAAACAGAAGAACATCAAAATGAAAGCTTCTGAATTCAAGCAGCTAAGAAATCTGATTTGGTTTTCAGGCAAATCTGATAGAGTGACATCTAAGTTACATAGGTCCATTCATGTATAAATCAATATATACCTGTATATAAAGAGCACCTGTCCACAATCTCCACTTCTGGGTGGTCCCCTGCGTGGTTATCATACACAGGTTTGAATTTAAATTTTTATTCTTCTTCGTTTTATTCTCCTTCGATATAAAAATAGAAATAGAAATCAAATCTACTTCGCATTCAGTAAGATAGGAAATCTACTTTGCACTCAGTTAGACAGGAAATATTTTATTTTGTCCAGGGACGTGAATATTGATTGCCATTGCATGTGTGATTTGTGTAACTCGTGAAACGTGTCCAACCACAGGGGAGGCAACCCACATTTCATCTGCAAGTAAACTGCTCTAGTAGATAAGATGTTTAAAGAACTTCTCCTGCTCGACAAGAGAATGCGATAGAGAAAAAATAGGGGAGAGGGCGTACAATATAAATTACATCAGCACATAAATACTGAATTCTGTCATTCACACACACACACACACACACACACACACACACACACACATATATATATATATATATATATATATATATATATATATATATATATATATATATATATATATATATATATATATATATATATATATATATATATATATATATATATTTATTCACGATTTGTTACAGCGTCAAAGAGTAAACTTGTGTCTACTAACCTGTAATAATTGACATTTTATAATATAAATCGTAGAACTGGATAGGCGTAAATATCTCTTTTCATGTACTTAAGGATTCCATGAAAACATAATTCTGCATATGAAAGCAATATTTTAGATGTTCTCGTCGGTTTTTCGAGGAGAGGGACAATTATTAAACATAGAGATATTTTTATGCTCTAAATTTCGTTATAAAACTGGTGATATCTTTCAAATTCCTATTGAGATTGAAGTATCACATTAAAATATATCTTCATACAGAGTGATATAATTGTGATACGATATTTGATTGTTATGGATTTCGTACAAATATAGATAAAAGGGCAGACTTTAGGGTCTCAGGGCTAGATGTCTTTGGAAGAAATGACAGGCACCTCTAGAGCGGTTATAGTGAGGCTTCAGAACTGTGCACAATGCAGTCTTTGTTCTATACTTACATTCGGAACAAGGAGGTCCTAGAAAAAGATCAGGCCTAAAGTTGACGAAAGCTTCAACGGCAAGCCCTAGGGCTAATTTGGAATTACAATCGGTATCGTACCATCTGATTCTGAAATGAAAACAAGAACAAATTAAATTTTAAATATTATTATAAAGTGTTAAGTAAGACAGAGAATATTAATGAATTAATTCATCATTATTCATTTTTACTTCCATTTATCGATCCTTCCAATAATTCATTCACATACCCACCCACTCATTCATTCATTCACATACCCACCCACTCATTCATTCATTCACATACCCACCCACTCATTCATTCATTCACATACCCACCCACCCACTCATTCATTCATTCATTCACATACCCACCCACCCACTCATTCATTCATTCATTCATTCATTCATTCATTCATGCATTCATTCATTCATTCATTCATGGGGATTATGATACAGGTTAGGTGAAGTTTGGTACTATTTATGCATTACCTTAGTTATTTATTTATTTATATATTTATATATTTATTTATTTTTGCACAGAACAGAGCCATCTAACATATATATATATATATATATATATATATATATATATATATATATATATATATATATATATTGTTGCAAGTACTTCTTACAAAATGCATTGCGGTCACTGCACCTATGGTACTGATTATCCTCTGTACGTGCCGCTTGATTTACATTTTGCATTTATAATTGTAAGTAATGACAGTGTTATGACATTTTACATAATGATGAATGAAGATTGTACATGCATGCATATAAACCTATAGAAATAGGCGAACAATAAAGAGAACCGTGTTCCTCATTAAGCTACTGAGAGCAGCGATACTGCTCCATAACACCTATTGTTTTCAGTACACTGACATTTTTATCGAAACGGGTGACATTGATTTATTTATTGTTTATTTCTTTGTTTCTTTTTATCCAGCAAATCACTCAATTATTTATTTTCTTGCCTCGATGTGTGTGCGACTGTGTGCCTGTGTGTGTGTGTGTGTGGCCGGGGGAATGCGCTTGGATGTGTGGAGGGGTAAGTGGTGAAAGTGTTTCTTTTTTCATATATAGAGCAACTAGTAGGTCCCAACGAAATCTCGAAAAATTAATGTCATATGCTGCATGTCACTTGAATAAATAAAGTATAACCCAACTCACACACGATGGTAGATAAATGACGTGTGCCATTCTCTAGTGTCACCATAAAGTCACTAATTGCTTTTGTTCAAGGTTTGTGGCCTATATAAATGACAACTAAATTGTGTATATTCTTGAAAATAACACGTGGTGTTGTCCGTTTATCTGTTTAACCATCCATCTATCCATTCATACAGACCCAAAGGTACATGCATGCATGCATAAATACGTACGTACGTACGTACATACATAGATACATACATAGATACATTCATAGATACATACATACATACATACATACATACATACATACATACATACATACAATCATATTTATGTGCTTCAGGTCTGTGAATTTCATTGGATGCAATACGTGATCATACTTTCGATGTTAAACTTACAAAGTATTCTTCTGAAGTGAATTACCTCCACCATTTTTGTCCAATGTACAACGTACCTAGTTAGACGTACTTGGCATTAGATTCTAAGGGAGGCAACTCATGAAATTAAATAGATGTCGCTAGGATAAAGCACTAAAATATCTGCTCGATCCGCCAAGGAGCAGATCGGGCTAACTTATCGGAACTTTGGCTTAGCGAAGATGTAGTTGACTAGAAGAAAATTGTCTCTAGGATTTGCGCGTTAAGAATCCTTCATTTTACAATGACTGTTGTCTTGAGGTCATTGTCAATGGCAGAAAATAATGGACTTCAGGTGACGCATATGCGTGCGATTTTTTTGCTCTGTATGAGATCTCTTGTGTGTAACAAGAAAGATATTTTGCTTGCAGTGGTGGTTTTTTTTAAATAGCTTTGTGATCTTTATTTGTTCGATTATCTTTCATATAAAAAAAAAATGTCAGGCTAATTAACATGGCAACTGGAAGGAAAATACCTCCTCTAGGATGTTCAAAGCTTACTGGAAGTTCGCTTCGCGGCACGCAGAATTTGAGCCAATGCTGTTACCTGTTACCGGTAGGATATAATTTGGCTGTGGAATAAACCATATCCTTTTAATTGGAGGGCAATTCTGATATCTACAAGTGAGTCTGTGATACAGATTTTTTTCCTGACCAGACATGACAGTTGAAATGTATTTTCAGTTACAAAAGACAATAATTAAAATGATACAATATTATTTTGTAATGGCTTCCTTCCTATTCGAAAGTCATGATCATATTGTTTAGTGTGTTTGACTGAGAGAAAAAATTAACTTTTCACGCTATGGAGCTTTGATAAAAATCTCTGCATCTGTGGACATATTCTGGAACAGCAATCATTACCATGTAAAACTGATTCGACAATAATAATCATTTTATGTCGCAACAGGTAAACGCGAATTGAAGTGTGATTTATATCAATCTAACGTCTGGTTAGTATAATGGCTGCAGGTGGGAGCGAAGTGCACGATACGCCAGTACCGCGAGATGTTCAGAGGCGACTCCGCGATGCACGAGAAGCTTATCGTCATTGAATGTGTTGTTCAGTTCGCTATGACTTCTACTCAATATGAGAGCGAGGATATTGACGAAGATGTATATGTATTTGGTGTCAGATCTGAGGATTCGGAGTTCGTGACGATTAAGGAGGGGGAACCCGACGGCAAGAGGTCTGATAGTTAAGAGTGAAACACTTCCCAAGTTCCTGGAGAGTGATCAGTCCAAGCTCGCATTTGAACAAGAAAGTTAGCAGAGTTTGGTTCTTCTGCAGCTAAAAGAAAGGAGATTATTAAGTCAGATTCTTTCTATGGTTCATAGCCATTTCTTGATTATACAACTCGTTTGATCATTGTGAAATGATCAATAAATGGAACCAGTTCAAGAAGGGCCTGTGCTTGTCCGCATGCGTAAGGATAGACGCCCTCCAAGTCTTGACAGATCTTCAAGTTCAAGTTAAAACTTCACTGGAAGCTCGCTTTGCTTCTGGCAGCCAAGACAAATAATTCGATGGGCAGCTTCGAAACCGTTTTAGAAGCAGGGGATAAAAAGCTTCCCAAATTAGTGCAAAATACACAAAGACTTCTTTCGCTGGCACCTCCCGGTTGCCCACCGGATATTCACGAGTGACTCGCAAAAGACGTTTTATTGGGGCCCGTTCAGAATGAAGACCCGATACCTGGGATCTGGCGCCATCGGCTAGCAGCTTTCAGGAAGCAATAAAGAATATGGATCGAATGGAAGGCTTTATTAAATGCCGGTGTGAGGCATCACGTGGCCTTCGAAGAGTTACTTGAAGCACTTGCCTCAGCACTAGTGTTGGCTGTACCCGACTTTAAATGCACGTTTCTTACGGCCTTTTTTGTTCTTTCTATTTCTTATGTTGGTTTGATCTTTTAGTTTTATTAATTAACTGATCACTTATAGAAAAAAATAAAGGTGGGCAATAGTTGTGTCACCCTGACTGTTGAATGGTTGGGTTATCAACTGGCTGAATTGATAAGTCATACTGATAACTCAGGCAACTCTGTGCTCTATTATGATGTACATTTTTTAATTATTTATTTTATTCTAAAACTCGTCTGTGAAGGCAGATGCCCTTGTTGTATTTTGTTAAATTGTTTGGGATCAATTTGGTTAGAAGTCGTTTGTTTGCTGCTTTGAGCAAAATTTATGTAGAATAGAAATTGGTTTGTGTGCTTTTAGAGAAACAACTCTAAATAACAGCGTAGATTTTTAAAAAGACGATTGGAATCATTCGCACAGAAAACGTTTGGCGTAAGAATCTGCCTTTGGAATTCGCTGTAAGAGTGAAATGCCACATCGCAAGTTGTGCTTGTTTATATACTGGTACTTGTTTTTGTCACTGTAGTGTTGGTATGTTAGTGGTGTGAGATGCTGTGTCAGCTAGCTTGGTCTGGTAACGACTATAGATTTTGCGCCGTTCAGTATGAGCGTTGAGATCTGAACGACTTATGGTTTTGGTAGAGATATGTTGTCCTGTCAGAACCGCAATCACTATACCGGAGCTTTCTTTGTGGTAAACACGGTGAGCCTGCGTTTTTTACCTATTTGTCTGTTGCGAAGTTGTTTTTATTTTTACAGTGTACCATGAAAACTGTTGGTTACCAGCATATCGACGGTGATAGTTGACAATGATAGTTGATAGTTGACAATGGTTGTTATCATGCATAAATCCAAGAATCAATTTCTAAAGATCAGTATTTATTTGGAAATCGCTGAAAGACTTCTCATAATCGGCGACAATCAGTTAGAATCATTGATAGATTTACCATCGCATTATCATATTTAGCACTTGTTTGTGTCATGTGAGATGTGCATACCATTGATTATTTGTAATCATCTAGTTTGATATTCGTTTGATCTGTGCACGCAGGGCTTCTTGGTGCGGCCACAGAATTGCCAGATTGTTCGGCATGGTAGTCACGCGGGTGTGAGGCTCACTTTTGGAAATACCTTCAGAAGTGACATGACTATTGATTGTGTGGATGCTGATAGAAGAGTTTAACTTCCAGAGGAAGCATTGTAGCTGTCATTGTAGCAAGCATGTGAGCAGTAGTGTATGCTGACGTGGTCTGATACTGACGGAGTGTTTTAGGTGCTGAGTTATTTAGACACGGCAAGTTTATTTGTCTTGTTCGGGCGACTTTTGGCTGGTAGAGAGTGTGTGATATTAGAGTTTTCTCAAAATAGGAAGTGGACATCGTGCGACGGCGTATATGGAAAATTGTTGGCAACCAATAAAAAAAATCGATATTGTTCTGCCTGTAGTATCGTCGTCGTAATGCCTGCGTGTTTGACGAGTTGTTGGTGGCCTTCTCGCCTGAGAAGATACCGATTTCTTTGAATGGACTAGTTAGCGACTATTAATATTCGACAATATGCAGCCTTGATAGCCAGGTGAAAGCTGTGTCATGTTCGGTTGAACTTTGTGTTCATGGTTTATATGTATTTCACATTAAGGCCATGAGTGATCTTGATTTCTCTTTAGTCTGATGGAGAATGTCGGATCTAGGGGATGGAAGCCATTGATTTGTAATCATGTTTATAAATTACGAGTGGTTAATTCTTGATGAGTAATCATTTGTGATTCATGATCACAAATGTGACGTCTGTGATCAATCAGAGACGAGTGATTTTCGGAGGAGTGGGTAATGTAATAAAACTTGGGTATGTCTTATTTGCATTTACGTCTCCGTTTATAGCATTGTTAGATTTTGGTGATTATTTGTTTGATTGTGGGCAGTCGGTGTTGGGAAGGTATTTCTCAACCCGAGTAATAAGCCTAATTTAGGAACCGATGTCATAATGTGTAGTATTCAAGAGATTTTATGACAGAATGGATTAGTTGTGGGGGGTTGGGTTGGGGGGTAAATAGACCCTCCCATATTTATTAGAAAATGGATTTCTCTGGATACTTTTATTATAGGTGTTTAGTAATTTGAGACAGGAAACATTCTTAGGTGTTTGAGCTATGTTGTGTATTGCATTGCGTGAAGTACTAATAATAGGCTTGGAAGTGGTTACTGAAGAGTCATATAAATGTGAAACACGAATAACCATGCATGTATGATATTAGAGTTTCGTGATGTGTGGTCATTTGGTGATTAGAGAAACTAATTGTAGTATTTGCGCGTTTAAGAACCCTTCAGTTGACAACGATTGTTGTGCTGTGATAATTGGAAAAAGAAGAAATCAATTGACTTCATCACACACACACACACACACACACACACACACACACACGTACACACACACACTCACACACACACGGCTGTTTTATTTGCTCGGTACGAGACCCCTTGCAAATAACAATACATAGATTTTAAGGAGATAAAGGCAGTTTACTTCTCGGATTCGAGGAGTATGATCAGTTCGATAATTAGCTTAGCTATTTTGCTTGAATTGACGTCGTTTTTCTGAAAAACATTATGGTTACAGACAGAACATTAATATTGTTCTCCTGAAACATATTATTGTTATTGACAGAACATCGGCATTTTGCTCCTTAAAATATTGTCACCGAAAATGTTTAGTTAAGTTGCAACAGGTACATGCAAATCAACGAATAAGTTCAGAGTTATAAAGACCCGAAGGTTTACATGTCATATGAGCAAGAGCATCCAGGTGATCCATTAGGCTGTACAACTTCATAACTGACCACCAAACTATACCTGTAAACAAGGATAATAGGTAAACATTGACACCTACCTGGGTGATTAGATTGGTCAGCGATTCACTGGAATGTTAGTTATGAGAATTTAGATTGACACATGTCGTACGTAACCGAGAGGTAAATAATAAAATAACGAGCACAATACTCACCTGTGTTTGAGTTAATTACGGCATGAGGCGAATTCATTAATTAAATAAGGGGAAATGGGCAGGTGTCCCCTCAGGTGAGATGATATATAATTGACCAGACTTTACTTATCAATCTAAATGTATCATTAGGTGTATCTATCTAGATGTATCATTCGATGATATTTTGATCCTATCTGTTCATCCGTCTGTATGTCGATGTAAAATATTTAATAACAATACAAATGTTCTGTCTTTCCAATAGTCTATGCATTAACATTGTTCAACGATTGTTTAAGATTGCTTGTTCGCCTTGACATGAACCACGGTTAATATGGGCTCATGTGTCATCGTGAAATGACACAAAACATAATTATGCCGACAGTTTTCGCTTCGTTCATGGTCTTTGTTTTTCACGAACTGATGAAGACGTCACATTTAAATTCGAATTGCTGATATCAGTCCTGAAGAAAGATCCGAGCAGTTCCTAATCAAGAGGACGAAAGATTGGGAGGTGTAGTGAGAAATGGTGACAAGAGTGACATCCAGAGAATTTAGAGTATGTGCTTGTCATAAACGGTGCAACAGAGAACAGACCCTTTTATGACTGCCGCAAAATTAGAGCTATTCCCGTTGGAACTCACCTTTCTGGTCTTAACGCCAATGTATTCCGTTTGCTGCCATTAAACTACCAAGGCTTTTTTACAAAACAAGGATTGACTAAAAATTTTCAGATGCATTGAACTAATTTTTTATTCGTTAACTTGTCTGACATTTTTACAGTCAATTCAAAAAGGAAAATAGCCGAGATGGTCCAGATGGACTGCGGTTTCTTTTCTCACTGAGAAATTCCCAGCGAAAAAAATGTATGATTTTTCAGTAAATAACTATTCCAGGATACATCTGAGCATAATTTTTTCTTTCCGAATAGCTGAGGTGGTCCGAACGTGGTTTGCTGTAACAGTTGCATCATGGGAAACAAGTCGTAGCATGATGCTCATTAATGCCACTTATTCTTGATTTTGAAACTTACTTTTGTTGATTGTTTGTACGAAATATTTGACCCAGCTATAATCGAAAGTCCTGCACAACACGTAAAATTGGATCATGCAGTAACTGGTACCTTGTGGCAACTGTTACAATCGTTAGAAGAAAAAAAACGTGAGTTCTTTCAAATCAGTCTGATCATAGACGCGTTTTGCTTTCAAGATCAACGTACTGTGTAGATTATTCCTTTAAAGAACAAGCACTTGCTTTAATTTATTATTGGAACTAATTTTTATAGCGTAAGAGGTTTATTTACTGGTTACGAGGTTCTGCCTAATATGTGCATATATTCTGTCCTATTTCAGGATACACCAGGTGTACATTCCCGACGATGTATGTAAGTTGGATTTACTCAGTACTGGCGTCACTTAACCTCCTTCGTTTCGATAAAATGTTTTTTTGTTTTTTGTTTTTTGTTTTTTTTAAAAAAATTCACTTAAAGTAGATAAGCTGTTGCTATTTTGGGATTTCAATGAGTTCACTGTTCAAACTGGGTACAAATGCGGTGAAGGTCAAAGATGGTCTGCCATCACCCACGTGAAAACTGACATCATGCTATTAAATGTTGCCGAGCAGACGTTTTCAGTTTTTGTCGCTGCATAACTCTTAAACTATTCATAATTACCTACATAATTATCTACATAATACGCTTGTTTCGATTCTTTAACAAATGTTTGATTGTTAAGAATTGAGCGCGAGGTAATAGTATTAATGTGACGTCATTAAATGGTTAGTGTTTTGCACTGAGGTGATATAGAACTGGACAACGCTGGTAGATGATATAGATATCCTGTATGAATTCGTCGCAAAATCATTACTTGAACATATATATAATTATATGTGTATAATAACAACATATAATATTGAAGTTGTTGACTTATTAAGCAACACTGCACTAAATTAATCTTGTTTCTCGTGCATTTTTCCATTCCTCTACTACATTTTTAATGCGGTTCATTTAATAGGTACCAAGGCCATCATATGACTGAACACACCATATCAAACTTTTAGCGTAGGTTATGTGCCACTTTCCGGAAACGGTTGCATTTTAATAAAAAGACCTCGATGTTTTCCTTTTTTTGCCTGGCATGAATCATACCTCTTTGTCTTTCTACGCAAAAGTCAAGGTGCTGAAATAAATATTCATTTTTTTATTTTATTTAGGTTTTGACGCTGCTTCAAAGTGAATACATTATTTTTTATTTGTAAAAGGTCCTCCGGACATAAATCATGAGAATTACTCTTACTTATTCGCTTATGAACTACAACAGTAAATATATGGCTCAGTTTGCGAAGTGAAATAATTTTTTGAGTTTCAGCGCAGAATTTTCTTGTTTATTTATAAACCTTGCCTTTAAATGCATATCAGAATAGATGAATACATTTTCGTACAGATCAACAAGATATTGCGTAAACGTATGTTTAACAAGATATTGTGCACATGAACCATTTTGGGCATCCACAGTCATTAAAAACAAGATGGATTGAAGCATGATCAACTACGCATTACCCATTTCTGCACGCATGCGTAGACTTCCTTCCCTAAAATATCAAGGGCCATTGGTCACAGATGATGTAGTTAATTTCGTCTGCTCCGATAGGCTCTTCTCTTTTCCACAAGTACATGTATTTTGTTTATCTAAATTAATGCACGTTGTTGGTGAATACCAACTACAGTATAGGCATGCTGTTATTAATCTAGATGTTTCGTGGCACATCTAAATGTCAAAGTTTACCCCAGTGGTATAAAATAAGATAACAGCGTCTGAAATCATTATCACATCCGGGTGTTTTTTTTTTTTACAACGATTGACCGAGATGACAACTCATTTTTCATGCCACTTTATACTTATCAAGGATCGGGAAAAAAATTATATTTATGGGTCATAATAGCAAATAAACTCACTCCTGTTTACTTAGAAAATGATATTGTATCCTGTGCATTGATAAACGGGGAGTAAAAGTAAATGGTTTTCTTTCTTTGCTGAGACTTGAATTAAATAAAGCGAAAAAGACAGAATCGTTGTCGCCTATTACTTTCATTAGCAGCAACAATACACATAAATATTCTACCATTAGACGAGGGGCACCTGCAGAATTATTGGTTGGGGGGGGGGGGGAAACATGTAGTGGTCAGCTTTTGAGTTTTACGGATGTAGGCACATAGCAAGCAATTATAAAATTGAACAAAAGCCCTAAGTGTACCTGTGATCACTCAACGGTTTGCTATCTGCTTAAAATCCAAATACACGAGGTCTAATTGTGCCTGTGATCGCTCAGCTGTTTGCTATCTACTAAAATCCAAATACATGTGCAGTTGACTAAGAAATCTTGGTTAGTAAAATGCTGTCTGATAGGTAATAGGTTTTATATAATGGCAGCCATGTTGGAGGGCGAATAGTCATCATTTGTTCAACTTGAAACCCTTTATGCTGGGAAACATTCTGTCAAACAATGTGAACGTGAAAGCCCTTATGTCACGATACATTCTGTCAAACAATGTCAACCTGGAAGCCCTTATGCCAGGATAAATTCTGTAAAATAATGTCAGCTTGAAAATCCTTATGCCATGATACATTCTGTCAAGTAATGTTAATGTGAAAGCCCTTATGCCAGGATACATTCTGTCAAATAATGTTAATGCGAAAGCCCTTATGCCAGGATACATTCTGTCCAAAATGTCAACTTCTGTTCACTTAATTTTGAGAAGATACTGTTTACCGAGTTTTTCTATTATTATAAATAAAATTTTAAGAACTGCCATATTGAATAATAATATTCATTAGTTGTATATAAATTGCAAAGGGCGTCGTGTTAAGATGTTATATGTCCGATCTGGTTGAATCATGTTGAGCAGGTCTTGAGAAAAAAGAAGTGATTAGATTTTTTAAAAATTATTAGTGGAGGCCAGTTTTAATGGCGGATAGGCATATTTCCATAAATTTGAAAGGTCTTCTTGTCACGATTCCTTATGCTAACTTTGGTTAAACTTCCGAGCACTGTTTTTAGACGATGTTGTTTATGAACAAAAATATGAAGATTGTTCTATTTAGCAAGGTTCTCTTAAGGGGAGTTGTTGTAGTTCAGTTGCCAGAATGTCGGACTTGTAATCCAGTATTCGCGGGTTTGATGCCCGTCCAGGCAAAGGTGATTAGGTTGCCTCGGCGTGTCATTGGCTTCCATTTCATCGGTATGATATGGCCGACAATGTATTTAAAACGTAGCCAACTGCAATTAATTACAAATCTGCTTTATTTCTACAGATTAATTACAACTTATATGCTAGCTGTGTTGTGTCAAATTGTGTTGAACAAGATTTGAAAAGAAGTCATTTTAGCGTGTCTCTATGTTTTGTAGCCGTGACCATACTTAATGGCGGATTACCATTGTCTGTAACACAAAAAAGTTCTTTATTGTCAGGATCCCGTCTGTACGAATCGTTTTTTTATAACGACGGCCGTATTTAATGGCTGATCGGCATAAGCTGCTTTAACGTGGTGCATTTCAGCTATAATGTTTTCTGTAAACTTGGATCGCTGTTTTCTAAGCGGGTTTTGAGATTTGTTTCATGGTTTCAGGGTATTTTTTTTTTTTTTTTTTTTTTTTTTGTTTTTAACGGCGATCATAACTGTGGCAGATCGGCATGTATAAAGTTAAAAGGTTGTTTGATAGTTCTGTTCTCAAATTAGTTAAATTTTGTACAGGCTTTTTCTATATATATAATGTAATAGTCTTAACAAAAAATATACATTTTAGTTCCGGCTGCTGTATTTTAAAATGGATCGGCATAATTTGTAAAACTTTGAAAGGCTTTATGCCCAAATACTTTCAACTAAATTTTATTCAAATCGGTCCAGTGGTTTTAGCAAGGGTCCCCGGAGTGGCCGAGTGGTCTAAAGCGCTCACCGTTATGGATCACTGCCATTTCACCTCAGCGTGGGTTGGAGTCTCGGGCTCAACCAATGTGGGTATGTGAGAAAGCTTGCCAGCAGCTTCTAGTGGGTCGGTGGTTCTTTCCAGGGTTTTCTCAGGTTCTTCCTCCACCATTTATAATGGACGCCATGTATAACTTATCTTGTGCTGAAAAATGGCGTTAAACCCTATAAAATCAATAACAACAACGTTTAGAAACGTTTATAGTAGCATATGTTGCAAAGTTTATAGTAGCATATGTTGACGAACGGCGTTTGCCAGACGGAAGACCGAACCATATGCAGAAATGACATTATGGGTAAATGAGCTAAAACTTGCTTTAGACCATTAAGACAGAGTAGTAGTTTGTTTACACCAAGCTCAAAAGATCCCGAGCGAAACAAAGATTTTTTTAATAAAAATAATCGTCCAACTACATCTCTGTATTCCTTAGCTGACGATTAAAATGACGAATTTATGCTATTGGATTATAATGAATTGTTTAAGATTTAATTTTTCATCGGTTTTTCGGTTTGCTCTTTTTTTTTTTCTCTCATCAAAATAGTGAATATCAAAGTCACATAATTGCCGTATAAGAGCAGAATGATTTGCGTATATATATATATATATATATATATATATATATATATATATATATATATATATATATATATATACACAACATTAATACGGTCATACAAACCGTAAGTAACATGCCAAACGATCTTTGCATTCTTTCTGAATAGTGACCTCCACGCAGAATAATGAGGAGACACTGTTTGGATGTTTAACGCCTTTATAAGTTAATAAAAAGGTATCCATTCCTGCAGTTACATCCGCCTTGTAATTTATTTCTGTCAGATATTATTTTTTTTTCTTCTTCTAATTGCCCGAAAAAATTAAAACAAATGTTATAAACAAAGCTAGAAGTTCCTGTTCGTCTTGAGATAGTGTCAATCTACCACGCAAACAAAAAGGTGTCGAAACACGTTTCTGAGTTCTAAATGGCAGTTTAAGGAAACCAGTCGTCAAGTATATTCACACAATGGTCTAACATGAATAACAGACTTGTAAACAAAATAGTGTAGGTATTATTGTAAACTGTAGAGGAGAGTTTAAAGAAATGATAGAATTTCGAAAATAGCAATATTTTTTTTCACAATTTTTTTACAATGAATAACATTTAATCAAAAGTAGACTTACGAAACTGAATTTGTCTTAGTTGGAAAATAAATATATAACAAAAATTGGTTGGTTATTATCAATTATTATTATCCATTAGTGGCTAAATTATCCATTAATAGCTGAATGAGATCTAGTTAGGTCCCTGAAGATTATGTTCGGTTTGAATTGTACCGTATATACTGACGTATAGGTCAGATCAAACTGTACAGACCCAGATCCTGGAAAGCATAATGCGCCAGAAGATCTGGGCCTACTCAGTTTGTTTGGACTAATAAATCAAATACAACATAGAACAGGGTTTGCTTATGCGTTGCTTTAGAAGGCCTCACAAGTTCTGAAATATTTCAGGAAGGTAATTACGGGGCCAATCAATTTAAAACGCTTGGTATTCATTAATGGAACAAGTTCGAGTTTCCTCTGACCCTTGTCACCCCATTTTTAATATTTGGATATTTATGTTGGGGTGTAGGCTCAGAGTCCATTCCATATCGAAAAGCTGGAATTTGGTTTCGGCACGAGGTAGCCGCTTACTAGTCGGCCAAGAAAACTTGGATGATCTTTCATCGAGGTATACCTGCACGAAATCGTTATGAATATGATTTATTTTCTCAAAAATCATGAGCACAGTATTCGTTCTGTCTTTAATCCGTTGACACGAAAGTACGTCGTTGCTGAAATTTGACCTGGATCTGGCCATTTGCATCCCGTGTCACATGACTAAACAAATCTCGCAACTAACAGGTTAATGACATAAGAGGTCATATAGTCACGTGATATGGACAATAACAAATTTCCAAAGTTGTTCTACGTAGAAATTCGACATATTATATAGTAGTCACTAATGTTTGTAAATAAATATAATGAACACTTAATTCTCAACATTTTTATTCTGAGAACAACGAACAGAAACCTATCAATATCGCAACAGGGTGGAGAAAACCATTTTCAAGAAGTACTGAGCACGTGTCAGCGATGTTTTTGTTCGTGTCACGTGACTACCACATTGACATGTGCTCTCTGCACTAGTGAATGTGTTTTTCTTCAAATTGCTGTAACATTTACAGATTTTCACTCGTTGTTTTCAAAATAAATTATTTTAGTAGTTTGTTTTTTCATTTATCTATAAAAATTACGTGACTTTCATTTAATTGTTCAATTTATTTTCCTACAACAACACTAGAAATTGTTTATTGTTGATATCACGTGACTGTATGACCGCTGATGTCATTGACATGTAGGTTGCGAGTTAAGTCACGTGACTAGGCATGCAACTGGCCAGATCCAGGTCAAATTTCAGCAACAATGTACATTCGTCTCGTCTGTCAGCGGATTAAAGACAGAACGAATGCTGTGATCGCAATTTCTCAGAAAATAAATCATATTCCTATCGACTTCATGCAGGTATATCTCGATGAAAGGTCTAAGCGGTGGCCCTACACCCTAATATAAATGTCCAAATATCAAAAATGGGGTGCATAGGGTCAGAGGAAACTCGGACTATAATGGAACCATACAAAACAGAACAGAACGTTTGATAATGACAATTATCATCTCAAGTCACATGGTGTGCAGGAGAAAAATTACAAAGATATATGATAGATACGACTGACAGACAAAGCATTCACATGTTATGTTTGCTGGGGAGGGGGTTTAAATAGTTACAGACAAAAGTTGGATGCAACATGATTATGCATATAATATTAACAAAGGCTAGTTACATTAACATTACGGTAATCTAAGAAAACGTAGGGGGTGTATAAAGTTAATAAAATAGAACGTTAAGGAATTTGATAGACAAATATATTGGTAGATACGTAGGGAGGAATAGGTTGTCACTATAGTGAAAATAAAACTAAAACTGATTTGAAAGAATAATATGTTAAAGTAAGGGGAAAAATTACAAACCCATTAAAGTTTGTTTATGTAAGGCATACGTGATAAATAAATTATAAAATAAAATAAATAAATAAAATAAAACTCATGTAGGTAAATATTATACATTATAAGTTATTGAAATTTCTACGTTAATAGAATAATAAATGTGATTAATCTATTTAATATTTATGGATTTCATAAAGTGTTAAGTAAATGTGTGTGTGCTGGGCCTTGCATAGAAAATACTGAAGATACATACTTGTTTTTACCAGCTACGAAATTTTGACTTTGAAAAATATATTGTGATTCATCTCTCAGTTATATTAAGTACCGTGTATGCTCATGTATTAGTAAAACCCAAGTACAGAGACACAGACTGGTCTGCCGTAGAATAATTTGCTGCAAAATCCGGGACTATGTTGCATTTCTAATGGTTGCTCCTAACAAATTCTTATATCCAGTCTGCCAGCGCATGAAGCAACTGCAGACGAGATCTATTCAGTTTGGAATTGTACAGGACTTAAATGACAGTACTTACAGTAAATATGGTACAGTTCCTATCTAAATAAGCAACAACTCCCCGTATTCTCGTTTCGACTGGTTCATTATGGTTGCTGTACATTAATCTTTAAATTGGAATGTGCCATGATGATAGTTTGGACAAGGTTCCGTATTAACATTATTGTAAACTTTCATCCCACTTTTGAAGCTTTGACATGTGGGGGATATTTTATTTTTTTAGAAAAACGTTACACTTCAAAAGTATTCATGTTGTTTTACAGACAACTACAGACTGAATACAATTTCTAATTTACATAAAATAATCTCGCTATAGCTGTAGAGCCTGATAATATAAAGTTAACCGTAAAGTTTACATTTTTATAAATTATAATAGAAAACCAAAATTTGATCTTTATGGATGTTATGCTAATAAGCAAAGCATATGGCAAATCATAGGTTGAGTGCGGGAGCGGTTGGTGTGGGGTGTAAGTTTTCGTTATAGTTAGAGGATTAAACTTGTGCTCTGGAAACACTTAAAATGCAGAAGCTTTCTGGACTTTGTCCTCTGTATTCCGGCCAGAGGTTTGATCCTACAGACACTTTACCTGCTTGTTACGTTCCCCTAAACGATAATGCTCGATCGGCCTCTGTAAAGGGACTCTTCAGCGTGTAGCATTAACAGAAGCGTAACAATACGTTCAAGGGCTCACCCCTTCCCCAACATCGAAACTTAATTCTCTGTTTTCAGTCTTGTAGAATTCCAATGAATGTTACTCAAAAATGTGTTCTGTCGCATGGTAGTTTGATTTACATTCTGCAACCTTATCAGTAACAATTGTTTGTTTCCAAGAAATTATTACCTTTTTTTGGATTAAATGGATTTCATGAAAAACTGAGCATGGCTATAGACTTGTACTTGTTAGGCTTAATGAGATCACTGGGAATTATTATGTGCCTCTACGTATAGGGCTATTTGGATCACTGAGAATGGTCTTAAGCCTGTAGTTATCGGTCTTAATGAGATCACTCGAAATGTTTCTCAGCCTGTATGTGTTGCGCGTGGTGCAATCGCTGAGAATGTTTTTAGGCATGTAGTTGTCGGGCTTAATGAGATCACTCGAAATGTTTCTCAGCCTGTATTTGTTGGGCGTAGTGGAATCACTGAGAATGTTTTTAGGCCTGTAGTTGTCGGGCTTAATGAGATCACTCGAAATGTTTCTCAGCCTGTATTTGTTGGGCGTGGTGCAATCGCTGAGAATGTTTTTAGGCCTGTAGTTGTCGGGCTTAATGAGATCACTCGAAATGTTTCTCAGCCTGTATTTGTTTGGCGTAGTGGAATCACTGAGAATGTTTTTAGGCCTGTAGTTGTCGGGCTTAATGAGATTACTCGAACTGTTTCTCGGCCCGTATTTGTTGGGTGTAGTGGAATCACTTAGAATGGTTTTATGCTTGTAATTGTTGGGCTTAGTGGGATCTCTGAGAATGGTTATTGGGCTGTACTTGTAGGACTTAGAAGAATCGCCGAGAATGTTTTTATGCTGGTACTTGTTGATAGAAATATGTATAAATCTCTTACAAGAAGCAAGCAAAAGTAATATGAATTAAAATAACAACAAAAAAAGTCTTTTATCTGCATTATACTCTAAAGATACACAACTTATCTGACGCCTTGTAAAGAACCTAAACACGGGTATGCAAAACAGCATCACGTCTGCAGCTTGATATGACTATTTTCCTGAATTATTTAATGTTTCCTGTTCTGTTGACCAGGAAACTGAGGACATTCAAGTAATCCATGAAACTTTAGATAGAACAATCACTGAAGAAGAGGTACGCCTAGCATTGAGTAAACTGAAACATAATAAAACTGGGGGTATATACGCTTTATCCAGCAACTTCTTTGTATGTACGGGTAACATAATAACACTAATATTAACAATATTGTTTAATAAACTATTTGATATTTGATATTATCCAGAATATTGGTCAACGGATATCTTCATACCAATTTTGAAGAAAGGGGATGCAAATAAACCCTCCAATTCCAGAGGCATTAGTTTGCTACCTGTATTAAGCAAAGTGTTTGCATCGATTTTAAATAACAGAATAAATAAATGGGTGGAGGACAACAAATTACTGGGCGAAGAGCAAGCAGGATTTAGAGCGGGGTATTCCACAGCAGATAACATATTTATATTATATACATTAATGTGTAAATATTTTAAAGAAACGTAAGGGTAGCTTCTATGCAGTAGTTATTGACTATGAAAAGGCCTTTGATAGGATAGAGAGGCGTTTACTGTACCAAAAACTAGTTAGTTAAAATATTAGTGGAAATTTTCTAGGAATCATTAAGGCAATTTATATTGATGTAAAAGCACGTGATAAGTCCAGCAGTCTTACTACCGATATGTTTAATTGCCCTTTGGGCGTGCGCCAAGGTTGTGGTTTATCGCCTTTAATCTTTTCTTTATTTTTGAATGACTTGACACCCTTTTTAGCTGCAGGAAACAGTGAAGCGTCTGTAGAAACATTAGAACTATTTTCACTGTTGTATGCAGATATTGTAATTTTCTTTGCGGACACTTCTCCCCAGTTGCAAAATATGCTCAATAGGTTGCATACTTATTGCAAAATATGCTCAATAGGTTGCATACTTATTGCAAAATATGCTCAATAGGTTGCATACTTATTGCAAAAGTGGAAATTAAAGATGACTATGGAATCAACAATAATGGTTGTATTTCGCAGAGGTGGCTATCTCAGAAGTTAAGAAAAGTGGTACTATGGCCATACAGAGGTAAAGACTTAATCATATTTTAAGTATTTAGAATGCACATTTTCTTCAGAAAACTATATATTTGCAGGCGCTGAAGGCTGTGCATATATTGAAACAAAGTTTTTTTTCAAAATTTGGCAGATTACCCGTAACTGGATTGTTTCGTCTGTTTGAAGCAAAGATAGCTCCCATACTTGATTATGGATCTGAGATTTGTTTTTTTTTTAATGATGCCAATGATATTGAAAAAGCCAATTTGTCAATTTGTAAATATATCCTTGGTACATCTAAGTCTACTCCAAATACATTAGTATATGATGAATTAGGAAGAATTATTATGCAGTGTATAAGATATAAACATATTTTGGAATATTGGCTAAGAATTCTAAAAATGCCAGAAGACAGATATCCATAACAATGCTGCGATTTACAGTTAAGATGGGGAAAATTATGATTGCTGGGCTGACTATGCTAAAAAGCTTTTATTTACATATGGATGTGGCAATGTTTGATGTACTCAGTGCGTGAATGATGAAAGTATATTTATTAGATTTTTCAGCCAGAGATGTGAAGATATTTTAGGCAAAAGCTGCAGGATGAGATTAAGTCGATGGAAAGACTGCGTTTCTATAGGTCATGGGGAGTAGAACTTACTTGTCAAAAATATATAGAATTGTTGGGAAATAACGATCTTTGTTATATAATCACTATGCTTAGAGCGGGGAACTTGCAAATCGGAGGTAATACCGGAAAATATGAAAGTATCTGCAATGAGGAAAGATTGTATCAAATTTGTAACGGTAACATCAAAAATGGTATCACTGAGATTGATTACAGGCCTGTACATGTTGGGATTAGAGGGATCACTAAGATTGATTACAGGCCTGTACATGTTGGGATTAGAGGGATCACTGAGAAAGGTTATAGGTCTGTACTTGTTGGACTTAGTGGAATCACTTAGAATCGTTATAGGCTTCTACTTCTTGTACTTGTTTTGGTTTAGTGGGGTCACTGAGAATCATTATGTGCATGTAATTGTTGCAATCTCTGGGCTTAGTGAGATCACTGAGACTTTTGATAAGCTCGTACATGCTAGTCTTAATGGAATCACTGAGAATGGTTATAGTCCTTTATTTTTGGGGTTAGTGACATCACTAAGAATAGTTATGGGCCCGTACATGTTGAGCTTAGTGGGATTTCTGAGAATGGTTATATGCCTGTATTTGTTCAGCGTATTGGGATCACTAGGAATGTATTTGTTGGGCTTAGTGGAATCACTGAGAATGGTAATAGGCCTATACTTATTGGGTTAAGTGGGATCACTGAGAATGGTTATAGGCATATACTTATTGGGTTAAATGGGATCACCGAGAATGGTTATAGGCCTATACTTATTGAGTTAAGTGGGATCGCTGAGAATGGTTATAGGCCTATACTTATTGGGTTAAGTGGGATCACTGAGAATGGTTATAGGCCTATACTTATTGGGTTAAGTGGGATCACTGAGAATGGTTATAGGCCTATACTTATTGAGTTAAATGGGATCACTGAGAATGGTTATAGGCCTATACTTATTGTGTTAAGTGGGATCACTGAGAATGGTAATAGGCCTATACTAGAATGGTTATAGGCCTATACTAGAATGGTTATAGGCCTATACTTATTGAGTTAAGTGGGATCACTGAGAATGGTAATAGGCCTATACTGGAATAGTTATAGGCCTATACTAGAATGGCAATAGGCCTATACTTACTGAGTTATGTGGGATCACAGTTCATCTTAAAAATTGATAGCAAAAGTCCTTCTAACCCAAAATTATGTGTGACGTGTTGAAAACTAAGTTGAGAGAGAGTTACTATTGCTAACATTAAAACTATTGTTTTGGAGACATGTTAGTACCTCTCTACCGATTGTGATTCATTATAAAGTAATTATCTGACACATGTGTGAATTTCATCCTCGATTATCGAGGAGTTAAAACTTCGCTGCTATCCGACAATGTTGTCACTGTTTCCTTATCTCTTTACTCCTTAGCTGAATTTTTAATTATTTTGTTTTAAAGAGGAAAGTTGCTTTTTTTTATAAAAAAAAAATCAGCACAAATTAAAATATTTGGATCATCTTTGTTTTGTCAAGACTTTTAAATAATTTCAAAAATTCTTTCGATTGCTTAGTCTATATAGTCTTGTGAAACTGGTTTTTAACAAAGAAGCTCGGTGTTCTCATGTAGCTCTTTGCTCTTCGTTTTATTTAATACTACAAGAGTTACTTCCCATTGTATATGCAATATATATATATATATATATATATATATATATATATATATATATATATATATATATATAAGTTTATTTAATTCTGCAATGCTTATATTTGTGTATACAAATCATCAATTATTAGTTTTGCCAGGTTCAGCATAATTTACGTCTCCAAAATGAATGAAGACTCGAGTAAAGTAGATATTTCCTTTGTCATGTGTTAACTGTCTCACTCCAAAATGATTGACGATCCGAGTAAAGCATATATTTCTTTTTTCATTGCGTTGCTGTCTCACTCCAAAATGAATGAAGACCCAAGTAAAGTAGATATTTCCTTTGTCATTTGTATACTATCTCACCTTAAGTATGTCTTTATGCAACCTCAAAACGCTTCGGAAACGTGAGTCACAAGGCGGTAGATCTCACCTTAAGTATATGTCTTTACGCAACCTCAAAACGCTTCGGAAACGTGAGTCACAAGGCAGTAAATCTCACCTTAAGTATATGTCTTTAAGCAACTTCAAAACGCTTCCGAAACGCGAGTCACAAGGCGGTAAATCTCACCTTAAGCATATGTCCTTATGCAGACTTAAAATGCTTCAGAAAAGTGAGTCACAAGACATCAACTCAAAACATTAAATCTGCATCTGTCTCACTATACGATCTACAAGAAGAAAGAAGTCCTACTGCGTCTCGGTTTTTGAAGCAAACTTTCTAATATCATGACCAACAAAACTGTCCTATTAAGGCCGATTCGCTTACAAGTCGCGTCTAACTGCAAACAACAGAGACCTAGATCTCCCCTCGTGTAATGCGTCAGAAGACTTGAGATATTCCCTATATACTCACTGCAGGCAAAAGAGATCCTGAGGCACCGTACCATGATGTGCATGCAGATCAGGCTTGACGTTGTTTGTTCTAACGGTTACTCCTAACAAACTGCACAGAACCAGATTTGCAGGCCCATTATGTGACGACAGATCCGTGTATATGCAGTTTGCAGATGTACTCATCTTATACGCGAGTATGTACGGTATGTTGCTTCTTCTACTGATTACTCCTAGCAAACTCCACTGACCCAGACCTGTTAGAGCATTCTGCGAAGGCAGATCTATGTCTGTGCAGTTTGAAGTTGGAACCGATTAATAAGCGAGTATAGACGGTAAATCAACAATATCATGTTCATCCATTTCAGTTCTGTTACACAATACATATGTTTCTGTTACACAATACATATGTTTCTGTTACACAAAATATTATATTATTCTGTTAAACAAAAACACCATATTGTTGTTACACAAAACATCATATCATCCTGATACACAAAACATCATATTATTCTGTTACACAAAAACACCATATTGCTGTTACACAATAGCACCATATTATTTTGTTACACAAAACATCATATTATTATGTTAAACAAAAACACCATATTGTTGTTACACAAAACATCATATCATCCTGATACACAAAACATCATATTATTCTGTTACACAAAAACACCATATTGCTGTTACACAAAACATATTATCCTGATACACGTGTGTTGCGTTTAATCATCTCACAGAGCTGGTGTATGAAAAAATTTGGATGTTAGTTTCTGCGTTCTGACATGTAAGTCTTCACAGGTCAGGTGAGATTCGGAGCTTCACTACTATAGCTATAGTTTGAGCTCCAGCATCGAAGTCTTCACAACTCGGGTGAGTTTATGAACTCTAACATGCATATTTAACAACTCAGGTAATCTGCTTTTAACATTAGAGCGCCATAAGAGGGATCGTTGTACATTTAAAAAAAAAAAAAAAAAAAAACAGTACCTCAATCAAGTAGCAACAAGTTTACATTTTCGGACAAAATCGTAAAACTTAACGCCGTAGCATGAAAAATAATAGACGCAATCCAGTCCAAATCACACTTTGAAGTTGTAGCATAAAAATCCATATCACATTATAAAGTCGTAGCATAACAAATAGACACAATCCTGTCCGTATCACATTTACACACGAGACGACCAAAGTCGTAGCATGATAACTAGATGCAATCCAATCCATATCACACCTAAATTCGTAGCATAAAAATAGATGCAATCCAGTCCATATCACACTGTAAAGTTTTAGCATAAAAATAGACGCAATCCAATCCATATCACACTTTAAAGTCGTAGCATAACAATAGAGGCAATCCAGTCCAGATCATACTTTAAAGTCGTATCATAAAAAAAGACACAAACCAGTCCATATCAGGTTTACACACGAATAAAATCGTAGCATTATAACTAGATGCAATTACAGCCCATGGGACACTTAGACAGGAGACCTGATAAGTCGGGTAATTCATTTTTTTTTGTTCTCAGGCCACACTCATAAACATCGAAATGGTAAATGGTTGCTTCTGATATGTGTCACATATCTTTCTATTGGGGCAGTTTGTACTGGAATGTAATTTGCTCCTTACATTGTTTATATATACTGTCCCATATATACGTAGAAAATTATCGTTCGTGGATTTCACTCACCGTGTTGTCCCTAGCAGAGCCATTGGATACAGTGTGATGGTTCATGTGCAGGGCAGATGTTGTCGATGTCATCGGTTTCCGGTGTCACTGTTTGACCTACATTTAAGCACGGTTTGCCCTTCATTAGCATTTCCAATGGAAATGAAAATCCTCCGACGTAGATCGATAAATCTATCTCGATAACGAAATTTATATTCTGATGGCGGTTATCGAGACAGATATGATGGATACGTATAGTTTTCTTGGGGGAGGTATACAAAATCTGGCCTACACGGTGTTTGGAGACATTTCACACACGTATCGCTCGCAGATCACACTTAATGCATGGAAGGCAGTCCAATCTCTGTTCATCCTCACTAATTTTGCAGCAAAAGTACTATAATACTCATTTTCTGCGAGGTTTATTTCCAATACTCTTAAAATCGATGCTAATCTAATAGAGAATCTCCGTGTTGTATCATCCAATATACAGAGAGTTAATACAATTTTGAAATATTGAGGAAAACTCTAGACATTTCAGTCTTTGGACATTATTTAAACTCGATCAATGGCACGATATATTTTCCTTGATACTTACTTGGGATTAGTGACTTGTGCGTTTGTGGGTTTGACGTAGGGCAATAAATCAGTCCAAAACATATAATGCTATTGACTTACGGTTTAGGGGTTGATATCGCCTATTCATTAAAATCAGCAAAAATCTGCAGACAGTCTTGTCTACACACATCGGATGCAAGTTCTTTTAGTGATTAGGGGATACTATTTGCGGATAAAATCTTGTGTTTTGCGGCTTGTAAATCCACGCAGAATAGCACAATCCTCTGTCCTCTGTCATGTGGCCATTTCGAATTTCGCGCGAAATATGGCTGTTAGCAAATACAGTTCAGAGTCCAAACAGTACGCATGTGTATTCCGGAAAGATTTTCATGCAGCAAAATCGCATATTTTGATAAACAGATATTATCAGACCAACCTATCATCTTTCAGTAGTAACACAGATCTTAGGATTTGATTTATCGGACCAGGTTAAATGATATTTTTCAGAATATGATAGGCTAATAATGGCAGAAAGAACCCAGGGAAACTGCAGGAAGAACCATCGATATTGGGGAAGTTACTGGCAAGCGTTCTCATATAACCTCGTAGGTCGAGCTTAGATTCGAACCAACGCGGACAGAGGTGATATATTACTGATCTGTGCAGGCGTGCGCCTTAGACCGCTACTCCAACCAGGACCCCTTGATACCTAATTCATAAAGAAACCAGAGTGGTCTTTACGGATTTTATTCAGCAATAACAAGCTTTGGATAAATTCTTAACAACAGCAGCCACAGACTACTACTACAACTACTACTACTACTGCTACTACTGCTACTACTACTACTATTACTACTACTACTACTACTACTAATAATAATAATAATAATAATAATAATGTAGACGACGACGATTATGATAATAATTTAGCACCTGGTTGCCAAGGAAACCAAACAATTGCTACAGAGGCCTCTTAAAGCTCAGCTCTTGTAGAACATCAATAAAACGTGTCATATGAAATGTGCTTACATTTGGTTCCCATAGGTATGACCTCATACTTATAGTCACGGCCACTTACAGGGAAAAATGTAATCCTGTCGTCACCTGCGTCTTGTCAGGAGTATGAACTTTTGAATCACTGATGACAATTTAATACAATTTGGCCCATATATATATATATATATATATATATATATATATATATATATATATATATATATATATATATATATATATATATATATATATATATATATATATATATATATTGATTAGACGTTGTGTCGCGTACCATATCCACACCTCTGCCCCAATATCAAGGTCAAAGCAAGAAAAATTAAACTCTTTTATCCTCGTCTGGACCACTGAAACTATTTAATTAAACTTTAGCCAGTAATGTCATGACAAGATGGTGTTACAGTCATCCTTGTCTTGTAAGTAAAGCTAGTACAGGGGTGGGCAAACTAGAGCCCGCGGGTCGCATGCGGCCCACCAAGGGCTTTCATGCGGCCCGCCAAGGGTTTTCATGCGGCCGAGGAACAAGTCATCATTCGCACTGACTCTGTTTATGTTACTCTGTTTATCAAATAAATGTGCTTCTTTTGAAGTTTAAGTTTTAAGTTTTCAAATATTAACAGCATACTAACAACTGAAAATTAGATGTTGTTTAGAAAAACCTTTTGTTTTTGCTATTTCAAATATTAATTATTTTACTTAATGAACTATGCGGCCCGCGACAAGGTGTAAATTTGTGTATGCGGCACTTGCACTGGAAAGTTTGCCCACCTCTGAGCTAGTAGAATGTAACATTCGTCATTTTATTGTTAAATAGAAAGGACTGCTGTTTACGCCTTTGTGCTACAAATCTGATTGTGGAGCGATATATCTGAGAAGTATCTCTAAATACTTTACGGGTTGGATTTTACTCACCTTCCCAAAACAGAGCTGTGCCTACCGGTATATATCAAAATATGAATTTCGTTATCGATTTATCGATCTACCTAAGCCCCAGACAGACCACAAGCCATTGTACATTTTCAACGATGCCGTGCAACGACAAAAAATTCGAGGAGATTGCCTGTTGTTTGGATATTTATAACTAAATTGAATTTTCGCGCTGGGCACAAATTGGCGCACAGAAGCTAATCACATAAATAAGACTATATATAAAGTGTGCACACTAGAACAGTGCGAATTTTAATCGTGTTAGCAGCACCGATACAAAAACGGTATTTCTTTGGTGATATCGTGTTCCAAGTAAGTCAGTTAAGGTTGTATGCGAAAGATGCAAAGACGCTGTAATATATATTTCAGGGATCTTTTGAACAGTCACTTAGAGATAACGTATAGGAGGAGCACAAGGTCCAGAAACGGAGCTATCCATCAGGTGGCGAACGGAGGAGTACAAAGTCCCCTAACTTGGCTATCCAAGAGATGGCGGATGGAAGGAATACAAGGTGCCCTAACTGGCTGTCTCATGGGTAGCTGATGTTGTTGTTGTAGGGTTTAACGCCATTTTTCAGCACAAGATAGGCTATACATGGCGGCCATTATTAATGGTGGAGGAAGAACCCAGGAAATCCCCGGAAAGAACCACCGACCCTCGAGAAGCTACTGGCAAGCTTTCTCACATACCTACATTGGCCGAATCCGAGACTCGAACATACGCAGACAGAGGTGAGAGGTAGCTGATGTAAGGAGTACAAGGAAATCCAAGAGATGGCGGCTGGAAAGAGCACATGATCTCCTAACTGGGTTAACTATGAGATGGCATATGGAGGCAACACAAAGTCCCTTGAATGGACCATCCAACGGATGGCGGATAGGAGTAGAAGGCCCATGTGCATAATAAAGACTAACACAGGCAGCATAAACTCATCCAATACAGTCAAAGTAACTAAATACCCGTCTCCTTTGACAGTACATTTTTGATCCCGTTTTATAAAAAGAGCCAAGTGTAAAATAATTATAGTCAAAAACAAAACTGTTGCAGGATGAAGAGAAGGTAATGGTGGTCCCAGGATGAACACTGTCATTTGTTTTTAAAGCTGTATCTGATTTATCGCGAAGTCGGTCACAAAGCTGACACTGCTACTATTGCTTTACTGCGGGACATTTTGAACACTAACTCTACTGCAGGGGTGGCGCTCTACAGTTTCGTATTTAGCATATTAAAGAAAAAGATTTTTTCCCGGCTTTCCTCACTGGTTAAGCTGGCTATTTAAACCCTGTATGTCTTAGGTATAATTCGAAGAACCTTTAATTCCCTTTATTTTGGTGTATGATTGATGGGTGTCATATGGGTCATAGAGTATACAACTTGGCCGTACTCCAGATGTGCACCTTTCAAGAAAGTGCTAGCTCCAATTGGTCATTTTCACTTCCTGAACTTCAGAGGTATATTGTACAAAAAAGTGACCATAACTTTGTTTTATATTTTATAGATTTGGTAATTCATTCATTGCACTTTCAGAAGCTGATATTGTCTGGTCTGGCAAAATTTATTTTCCCTATTTTAATAGCTGCTACGGACAGTGTACTTTAGACTAATTTGGGCTGACTTTTTGAGTGCAAGGGAGCAGTCAATTTAGTTTGCAGTGTGCTTAGATCGTGAACAATTTCCAAAAGTACAATATCCTAAGAAATGTCCGCCACATTACATTGAAGTAGAGAAATGCCAACATTCTCTCCACTGTGCATGTCTTAAATGCAAACAACTTCACCTTACATATGTCACTCTCTCAAAAGTACATAATAACTGGTGAGGGCCCCCAGGGCAGTTTGACAACTAAGCTTTACTGCGGTACAGTTGGAACACTATTAATTTACTGCGGGACAGTTTGAAAACTTTTAATGTTTGAGGGACATTTAAATAAACAAGCCCGATAAACTTTATTGTAAAGATTGCTGAATTTCAATCATTGAAAGTGCAATTTAAGTTGTAATATTAAAATTATTTTTTCTTTTTCACTCATTGTTTTCTCTCTTATACGTTGTATTATTCTGTTTTTGGTTCCTTTTAGTTAATTTTCGTTTATTTTAGCTCATTTTTCTTTATTTTGGGAATTTAGACAGCGCATCAGAAAGTATGGCAATTACTATTATTAGTATTATTATCATTATCATCATCTACTTTATTATTATTATTATCGTTATTATTATTATTATTAGAGTTACTATCATCATCTACTTCTTTATTATTATTACCATCATTATTATTATTGATATTATTATTATTATTATTATTGTGATCATTATTATTATTATTATTATTATTATTATTATTATTGCTGTTGTTATATGTTTAACTGTTATAACTCTCTAACTAATAGAAATGATGTAAGCAAGGTATTTACTCGCGAGAAAATTCTTTAATACAGTTTACTATAAGAAAGTGATAAACTGACTGGAAATGTAAGACCATGCTTGAACTGAACGATAATGTTAGCCTCTCTCCACAGATTTCATTTTGCAAGCTGCGTTGAACAATATTTGGGGAAAAGGTTTCCAGTATAATTTTTTGGATTATTTGCTGTTATAGAAATATTTTGTTGTTGTTATGGATTTAACGCCATTTTTTCAGCACATGCACAGGCATTGCGGCCAGTATATTTGGTGCAGAAAGACCCCGGGAGAACCCTAAGAAGAACCACTGACCCACGGGAAGCTGCTGACAAGCTTTCTCACATAACGATGGCCGAGCCTGAGACTTGAACCTATGCTGACAGGGGTGAGATGTCAGTGATTTGTAAAGGCGAGCGCCTTAGACTGCATGATCACCCCGGCCCCACAAATTATATAAAAAATATTTATCGTGTGATAATGCCGAATGATATGATTATGACAAGAATGTAAGATGGTCGCAATAAATTTATCTCTAAGTTTCAATAAAGCCAAAAAATAATAATCAAGTTCGTAGCCAAAAAATAATAATCAAGTTCGTACCATGTGTGTAGAAGAATTTCGTGAGCATTATTAAATCAGATATCATACTAACATAGCATGTTGCACAAAATTCAAGCTTTGTTACCTTTTCTTAGTCGTCGTTCAAATAATATTGTGTGGTAAGGGATTCTAATGGTATTGCAACGGATTCCAATGGTATTGTAATAGAAACCGTTGGTGTTGTAATGTATTCCAATGGTACTGTAACAGAAACCATTTCTGTTGTAATGTATTCCAATGGTATTGTGATGGATTCCAATGGTATTGTGATGGATTCCTATGGTATTGAGATAGAAACCATTGGTGTTGCAATGTATTCCATTGGTATTGTAGTGTATTCCAGTGGCAGTGTAATGCATTCCAATGGTATTGTAATGGATTCCAATGGTATATGGATAGAAACCATTGGTGTTGTAATGTATTCCAATGGTACTATAACAGAAACCATTGGTGTTGTAATGTATTCTAATGGTATTGTGATGGATTCCAATGGTATTTTGATAGAAACATTTGGTGTTGTAATGTATTCCAATGGTACTGTAACAAAAACCATTGGTGTTGTAATGTATTCCAGTGGTATTGTAATGGATTCCAATGGTATTGTGATAGAAACCATTGGTGTTGTAATGCATTCCAATGGTATTGTAATGGATTCCAATGGTACTCTAACAGAAACCTTTGGTGTTGTAACGTATTCCAATGGTATTGTGATGGATTCCAATGGTATTGTGATAGAAACCATTGGTGTTGTAATGCATTCCAATGGTATTGTAATGGATTCCAATGGTACTCTAACAGAAACCTTTGGTGTTGTAACGTATTCCAATGGTATTGTAATGGATTCCAATGGTATTGTGATAGAAACCATTGGTGTTGTAATGCATTCCAATGGTATTGTAATGGATTCCAATGGTACTCTAACAGAAACCTTTGGTGTTGTAACGTATTCCAATGGTATTGTGATGGATTCCAATGGTATTGTGATAGAAACCATTGGTGTTGCAATGTATTCCATTGGTATTGTAATGTATTCCAATGGTATTGTAATGGATTCCAATGGTATTGTGATAGAAACCACTGGTGTTGTAATGCATTACAATGGTATTGTAACAGAAATCAACGATGTTGTAATGGATTTCAATGGTGTTGTACTTAAACCAATGGTATTATTATGGAAACCAATGGTATTGTAAGTATAAATAACTCTAACTGAGCAACAGAATTAATAAAGCCCATGTATCTATCCACCTGTCTATCTATCTACCTGTATGGAAAAAAGTGCGCCTGGTGTGTGCGCCCATTATTGTACTGAACTGAATATATAGAGAGACAGTACAAGACAACAGTAACATGTTGTAATTTGGAAACACGCGGGACAATGCAGGGCCACCAAACGGTAACATCGTTACTTGATGTCTTAAATTGGAAAAACAAAAGACAATGCAGGACACTTAACGGTAACAATGTTACCGGATGTTTCAAACTGGAAGCAAGCGGGATAATGCATATGTAGGACACTTAACGGTAACAACGTTACCTCGTGTTTTAAACTGGAAACACGAGGGACAATGCAGGACAATTAACGTAACATTACCTAGTGTTTTAAACTGAATACGCTAAAGACAATTAACGGAAGCATGCATTACCTAATATTTTAAATTGGAAACACACAACTCATTAAAGATTTGCACATACAAACGGATATACCATGACAAGCATCATTCATACCCATGTCCCCAAGGTGGTTGACCACATTTGTATACCCTTCACCTCTCTCTCTCTCTCTCTCATAATATTTACTGTCAATTTTAAAGTTTAAAAAGTAAAAACGGTAACGCGTAGCTTTTTCAAAGACGTCACAATTATATAAAATATATTATTAAACTAATAAATCTAATTAATTTATAATTAATTTAAACAAAACATTAGGATAGCCACTCCTGTCTATATTTCATTTGATCGGAATTAATATTAAAGTTTCTAAACATATTTTCTTTTAATTCGAAGTAATGTAATAATGTGGGAAGATCAGGGCAGCTATGACCACTCCTGACCGCCATGACCACTCCTCCGGACAGCCGTGACCACTCCAGCCAGCCATAACCACGTTATGTATGTGCTAATCATGAATGAAGAGTTTGTATGTGTTGATTAGTTTGTGACATCATTATCATCGCATGAAAGGCTATCTAGTGTAGAAGGACTGTGAGCAAGGTACGTATGTCCAGAGGCATATCACAGCAGCCGACATGGGTTGTTAAGGGCAGGATTCGAACCTTTAACCCACTGACGATGACTCTGGCACGCTGATCACTCTACTATTTCTGTCCTTGACAGCCGTCTCACTCATTTTAACCCCTTTTGACTCTCCTTAAAGGAGCCTCCCCAAATATCAAATGGCTTTCACGTCTGCTGCAAAAGGACACAAGAAGTACAATTTTGATTTATTTCTTCACACTTGTGAGAAACTTTCCCATTCGTCACTCTTTCTTGACTGAAATAAGATGTAGATATGGTTGCCCAGGGCTATTTAACACGACAACATAATTAGTTCTGAATCATCCGGGATATTTGGTCTGTAACATTCTATTGCTATAATTTTTAATGGCGTAATATAGACAATGAAGAATCTAAAGAAACACGTGCGCCTCAGTTAATGTTATTGGAAGACAAAAATATACCATAGAACGGAATAGACGTACCTCCATGGGCTTGTATTTGCTAACATATGTTTGGTTGCTTGGTTTTTAATAGCACTTTCAACGCTGGCTGTACCATGCAGAAGAAATGAGAGGTAAAAATCTTTCCCATGATCACAACGAGGAGCCGACCCAGCCTGGCCTCTGTGTATATCAAACCCGCGACCGTCGGATTGCGTGTCCGACGTTCTACCAATAGAGCTACGGCGTCTTTGTCATGGACATATATATTATTTGAACTTGGTTTGCATCATAAAAGGTAAATAAATAGGTTAATCGAACGTATAAAAACATGCATCAAGAATAACCTTTACAACTAGCAGGGACTCGCATGCACCGTAATCGCTTCGACAGGGACAACTTTGATATATAATATGGGCTTGCTTCATCAAATAATAAATAATAACATCGAACGTATAATATAACGCAGCTAATAAGCAGCCTTAATAATTTTCATGAAATCATTAAAATTGGTGATTTTGTTCCAGAAAGTCACTAAATATATCGAGATAAACACAAAATTGATGTAAGGATGACGGAAGAAAATGCAGAGGAACCAATCTGATTAAGATCATATCTCCACTGTCCTACGTGAAGATCAGCCAGCGACCGCCGATTGGTCATGTTCTGGTGACCTATGTTATTACCACAATCGCTAATTTATCAGCTAATCAGATGAAATCTCACACAGTTGCGTTTGGGAGACTGAGGAGTTTGGCTGAAGAGCATCAATGTAAGCTGAACGATTTGATTCACTGTCAAATTTCTGAAAGCTGCATTTCCATTGGCTATATCAAAAAGTTACCAGAATTCGACCCCTAGATCGGTCGCTATCAGATCATAAGGTAGGACATATTGGCAGAGGAACAAGAGAAACCCTTGAGACTG
The DNA here is from genome assembly GCA_028554795.2 of Sinohyriopsis cumingii. Classification (NCBI taxonomy): domain Eukaryota; kingdom Metazoa; phylum Mollusca; class Bivalvia; order Unionida; family Unionidae; genus Sinohyriopsis; species Sinohyriopsis cumingii. The sequence goes on along the minus strand of CM068833.1, from coordinate 70,404,377 downwards.
GTATTATTATGTAATTTGATAAGACGTGAAAAATATATTTTGAATTGCGGTACATTTTAGATTCAGAGAGATTAGAAAAAACATGACAAACTGTTTTTGTTTTGTAATTGACCTTCGCTATAATTGTTTTATTGCATGATTTAGAGAAAAAAATTAAATTTTATTTTGAATTGCACAATGTCATTTCAATGGAATGACGCCAAGAATTTTAATTTGTGAAATCACATAAAAGTCAATAACGACATGACCGTGCGGCACGAAGAAATTTCAAATATCACTTTACAATGCCATTAAATAAGAAATCATTTGTACGTCAACCATGTTATAATATATTTATTACAATCAGGTACAAATGTCTTTATTACATGATTCCTGTTAACGATTTTTGTGTCATTTGAAGGTACATCAGGTCGCGATATATGATGTTTATGCTGCACGGTCATTCATCATACAGCATGTTTGTGATGTCATAACGTTAAGCTCTTAGCGACATGCCGTCGAAATGGCATTTGCACATATTTAAAAGCTGATGTTAATACTTTAAATCATACAATAAAACAATTACAGACTTTAATTTCGATCAATATAAAGTTGTATGAACCAGTAAAGCAGCATCCTGACCGACGCGAAGCCAGGATCAATATAAATTATGTTATCATACTAAATTATATTATATTATATTATATTATATTATATTATATTATATTATATTATATTATATTATATTATCTTATGTTATGTTATATTATATCATATCATATCATATTATATTATATTATATTATATTATTATATTATATCATATCATATTATATTATATTATATTATATTATATTACGTCACGTCACGTCGCGTCGCATCAGATTATATTATTATATTATATTATATTATATATATATATATATATATATATATATATATATATATATATATATATATATATATATATATATATATATATATATATATATATATATATCTCGCTTTAGAAAATGTAGAAACGTAGAAAATGAAAATGATTGTCAGTCCTTTTCTCATGAATTCGATAATGTTTAAAATAGATCATCTGTAGCCATTGTAAACGATTATACAAGCCAGATTCTCTGATCAGATGATTGACTGGCGAAATACCATCCGATGATTGACTGGCGAAATACCATTAGATGATAGACTGACAAAATACCATCAGATGATAGGCTGGCGAAATACCATCAGATGATAGACTGGCGAAATACCATCAGATGATAGACTGGCGAAATACCTTCAGATGATAGACAGGCGAAATATCATTAGAATAACCTGTAGCCTACCTTAAATGTGGGAACCAGAAAAGGCACTTTACTATTAAACCGCAACTGTTAACCCTTAGACGTCACTTGTCTGGAGTCATTAAAACTTATATTCCCTTTCGAAATATTTACATATCATGTGTTGAAAACAACACAAAAGACGCCATTACATCATATATTAGCCACTAGGCTATCGTAATTCAAAGATATGGTAGCCCAGAGCTATCATTCTGATGCCTCTAGCATATTTTATATAGGTGAACTTTTAACCCTAGAGATATATTTCTTTGTCGTTTAGATCATTATCTTTGTCATTTTGATAAATGTATGTTATAAGTTATACATAACAATTATACCTGTAAATTTGCGGGGAAACCCCCAACTCTGGTATCGGCTTTAGTGGCACGTTGATTACAGCAGCAGCTATGTGTCAACCATACGCTTTTCGATTATCTCGCGCATTCTCGCGAGAGACTAGTTGAACGAGATTAGCTTTGCTAAGCTGCTACAAGATGTAGTTGTTTGAGCAAAAACTAAGTTTAAGTTAAGCCTATATTTAAAGTAAGTAATAAAAGATTGTGCTGTGCAGTTTTAACATTTCAACTGTTAATTAGTTCTTCCTTGTACGGCAATGCTTGCAGGTGAGCTGGATAAGGCCGATGAAACTCCGTACCACATACTGAAGTTATGCAATCGTTAACAAATGAGTAGCTTTAATTGACGTCATTTGGTGAATTTTTAAAGTGTTTTGTCTAGTCGACGTGGTTTTGGAACAAGAGTGCTCTAATTTCCAGGAAGTGACTGTGACAACTGATCCTTAAAATTGTCAACAGAGCAAACTTGCTAATCTCGTATCGAGTCGTGAAACATTTTCTCCCTGTGCAGTATCAACCGAAACGTAAACCGTTTGTCAAAACTAAATTTTAACTATCTGCAGGAAAGGGAAAAATTCGTCTTTTTTAAATTGTTCCTAACAGTTTGATTACATAATATTGCATACATTTCGTTTAATAAGTCACATGATTCGCTAGCAGATCTGGGTCTGCGCAATTTGTTAGGACTAATTAGTATAGCAAAAACATAGACCCTCATCTCTAGGCGCACTATACGACGGCAGATTAGGGTCTGTGTTGTTTGCAGTTGGATTTGACTTATAAGTGAGTACATACGGTATCCGTTATGTTTCCAAATCTCCTAAACCCAGATGGGTTTATGTGTCTCGGCCTTGAACCATAGTATAGTACTGCCTAGTAAACATAGTGGTGTAGTCATTGCATAATATGGTAAACATAATGGTTCAGTAATAATGGTACAGTGAACATAACGGTGCAGTAATAACAGAGTATAGTAACCATAATGGTGTACTAATAAGGCTTATAGTTAAAACATAGCATAGTAAACATAATCCTTAAGTAATTACACTGTATATTAAATATAATGGTGTAATAATAAGACGTATAGTTAAAACATAGCATAGTAAACATAATCCTTAAGTAATTACACTGTATATTAAACATAATGGTGTAATAATAAGACGTTTAGTTAAAACATAGCATAGTAAACATAATCGTTAAGTAATTACACTGTATATTAAACATAATGGTGTAATAATTACAGAGTTTAGTAAATATTATAGTGTAATAATAAAACAGTAAGTAAACATACTGCTGTAGTAATAATGCATTATAGTAAACATAATGATGCAGTAATTACACACAGTAGTAAATATAGTCGTGCAATAATAACACTCTAACGACAACAAAGATTATTTTATGTTTGAATTTAATGTCACAAATCATTTGCATAATTTATCCGTGCATGTAAGCGTCTTGAACAGGACATTGAGAGTTCGATACGTACGGGTTACAAAAATGTAACTTATATTTTCTCGGTCCTAAGTATGTATACGTATAGCCTGAGTATGTATGTATGTATGTATGTATGTATGTATGTATGTATGTATGTATGTATGTACTTTATATTATTGTAAATATCCATAATGTTTCCGTATGAAAATGACACCAGTCCAACACCGGCGAAGAACCCTCCCTTAAAGGGCTCCAGATTTCTAGAAAATTCGAGAATTAACAGAAATGGGATTCAGGAAGCAGCACGTTATCAACGTGACTTAAAACTGAAATCATGCAGATGGCGCATGTACATCGCTGCACTTTCGGTTGGCTACTAGAGAAATTTGAGATAATTAGTATTTTTTTAAAAATACAAATCCTATGGTAAAATCATGCTATCTACCGACAGAGAAGTGCAACGGTTGAGCTCCATTATACTGAGATAGCGAAACTGTAAGAGGCAAAAGGGAAACAGTTTTCAGGAATCTCCACGAGAGAAAGTTACCAGGAATCTCCAGATTCACAATCTCTTGTTTGATGCAGAAAAGAAATAGATAAACGGACGAACTAAAGCTCCGTATAGGTTCACTAATCTGGCTTACAAATTCAGAAAGTCGAATAAAATACTCAGTCACACAACCAACGTTCAAATGTATTGAGTTAGAACGCACACTTCGGTGTTTGTAAGAATTTGTTAACAAGTCTTTAGGACTCTCTCTCTCTCTCTCTCTCTCTCTCTCTCTCTCTCTCTCTCTCTATATATATATATATATATATATATATATATATATATATATATATATATATATATATATATATATATATATATAGTTACGTGTTTAGGCTATATATGTCAAATCCGCGTGAAACAAGTTGGCTAGGAATGTTACCTTAATATCATTACTTTGCAAAACAGTTTTCACTATAGACACTTTCGATGTGATTAAATACAACTGTATATTCATTAAAATATTTATATACTAGACCGTTCCAGTGGCCTAAGCTGTTAGAGCGTCCGCCTCGGATGCGGGAGGTCGCGAGTTCGAACCCCGGCCGAAGCATACCAAAGACTTATAAAAATGGTACTTGCAGCTGGGAATCGTTCAAGCTACGCTAAAAATCCAAATCAGATACATGCACACTATTTACATACTGACAGGGCCGACAAAGGGGTGGGGGTGCGCGGGATATATCCCCGAGGCCCGGGCCGAAGAACACTTTTAGTTCTATAAAAGAAATATTTTGTTTGAACAAGAACTAAGAGAGGCTTTCTAAGGCCCACCATACTGAAACTATAAATATATCAAATAAGTGTATGTTAAGATGAAGGTAGAAAGGAAGGAAGATAGAAGAACAGAAGAGAATGATAGAAAAGACAAATTTAGACAGACTGATGATCTTCACCAAAACTATTGTACGATAGTACAAAAGGCAGTATTTATGTAAGTAAATAACCAATAGAATTACGTACGTGTTATTCTCACTTTGATACATACACGACCACTCCCGTGGCTAGAGCTTCCGCCTCGGATGCAGGAGGTCGCGGGTTCGAACCCAAGTCAAACCAAAGACTTAAAAATAGTATTAACAGCTGCTTCGCTTGGCGCTCAGCATTAAGAGGTTAGTGTTGGAACTGGTCGGCCTGGTGTCAGGATAATGTGACTGGTGGGACATCATGATATATGTCTGCGGCATGATGCCCCAGTGCTAGACATCACTATAATCTGCCACGCTACAGACATCGTAGCAAAATGACTGAAAGCACTGAGACACACAGAAAACACAGATAAAACACAGAGATACACAGAGACATCACATGGATACACAGAGACATCACATGGATACAGAAAGACATCACGTGGATGCACAGAGACATCACGTAGATAACACAGACAGTGCGTATATACACAGAGACATCACAACTCTAAAAGGGATTCTAATGTTTCTCAGATCTTTCCGTTTACAATATCTATCTGCGATAAGCTTGTCGGTTAAGTTTATATTCTAATAGTTCCTTTTAAACCTTGAACAGACATTATTTTTATTTTTATTTTGCCAGAAGCAATATAAGATGGTACATCAGAATTATACAAATAAATGATTTTTATATTGGTAGAACTGGTTTTTTAGAAGTTATTTAGAATTTTTACATTTTTTATTATTCTATTTTAGTCTATTCAGTAGTGCTACTACTACTACTACTAACTAATAAAAATGTAAAACAACAACAACAAAAACAACAATAATAATAATAATAATAATAATAATAATAACAATAATAAATCAGTTTAAGATATGTAAAATATTGTGCATTTCGAGTGATGGAGTTCACATTAACTGCAAGGTTCACATGCATTGTTGAATATTTTTTTTTAAAAGCTTTGTTTAAATATGTCCATGTGGTATCCACCTCTCCCAAGAAAAATGATTGCATCTGCACTTTTTACTCTTTCTTCTCATAGTTTGAAAAACTACATTGTCTCAAATAGGTACCATTGTCTCAAGTAGGTTCCGTTCATGACACATTTCTTTTCATCGTACATCAGTCTTTTTGTTTCTCCCGGAACAGAATTAAACTACACCAAGTCTGTGTCGGTATAGATGTCCCACGTCATTCACAGAGTATACAGCCGTTTTATTTGTATTTACATGTAAAAATGTTTTAAATTGTAAGAAATTGTGCTTATCTCAAATCTATGTTGACCTGAATGTCTTAATGCTTCTAGTTGCATGTATTACTGACAGGTTCGTTCAAAATGCCTGGTGATCGAAAATAGTAAAGGATGATATACCAATTACAGCCAATACAATGAAAATTATAGGCATCTTAGTGGTTTGTGTCCTTTCTACTGACATCCATGTTGATTCTCCAATTTTATGTGGATGGTCTACTTAAACTGCTGAAAGAATGGGGAATTTTAAAACCGAAATCTGCGTGACCACGCTTAATTTTATGAGACAGGAAAAGATATTAAGTGTTGTAATTTTCATTAGTTTGGGCATGGGCACTCTCGGGGGAAACCCGGATATAAAATAACTTATATTGATGGATGGCCATGTCATTCACAGAACGTTCACTGCAATGGTAGCAAGAAACACTAGCGTAAAAGAGCCTCTAAACACAATAAGAATAACTAAACGATGAATTCGCTGCGAATAAGGTACCACCAGTACCAATACAGACATACAGAGAAACAGACAAACATACACATTTTTGGTGTTTCTAGATACTTAATTAGTGAAGAATTATATTTTATACTGATATATGTGATTTGTAGATGTACGGATTGAAACCGTAAGGGGAAGACATGTCAAACAGACGAATAGAAAGAGAGAGAAAGAGACAGACGAATAGATAGATAAACAGTCAGTCAGTCAGACAGACAGACACATAGATAGATAGATAGACAGACGGATGGATGGATGGATAGACAGACAGATAGACAGGCAGATAAACAGATAGATAGATAGATAAATAGATAGATATCGGTCTATAGTTTCGTTGATGCTAAATGATGTACCACACGTAACCTTTACTGTCATGTTAGTATATCGCTAATTTTCTACGGTCATGTTTGCAGTAACATCTCTTTTATATAGTTTGTTCTTTTGTTTTAAAAACAGGTAAATCTTCGTGTCATCGTGTGTCTTTTGATATTCTCCAATCATGCAGATCAGTTGTGTATGACAGCTATTTATGGAAAACGTTAAGTACAAGTACAATGTCAAGTTAGCTGTACCGCTTTTGAAACTGGAATATAGTTGTTGTGGGTTAATGCCATTGTTGAGCGCAGCATAGGCTATACCTTGCGGCTAGCATAACTGGTGGAGGAACAACCCGGGAAAACCCCCAAAATGAACCACCGACCTACGGGAAGCTACTAACAAGCTCTCTGACGTGCCCGAGACTCGAATCCACGCAGAGAGATGTTAGATGGCAGTGATCAGTAACAGTGAGGGCTTTAGACCACCTGGTCACTTGGGGTCCGGACATTGGAATAAATGTATGCCTTCAAGACAAAGACATGTGCAAAAGATCAACATCCGGAGGTCTTTTGACATTTGTCTTTAAGATTTTTGATCTAATTATTGTTCTTACGTTTCTCGACTCGTCTTTTAAACTCACGAAACTATTATAAAAGAAATAAATGATTTGAAACGTAGACGGAGATTGATACTGCATTTAAATCTCTGTGGAACTCATCTACATTACTTCTCCAACTGGCGCATGCGTACGACATTTATGGACCTTTTAGTTCCCTGTTTCAGAAGTTTCCATCAACTATGATAGAAATAGCACCATGCATTAGCGCAGTCTAGTGTGATGGTTCAGTTTCCCTCTATCTAATACGGAGGTGTGAGACTTCAGCGAGGTACGATTTAGACAGGAAACGTATATATTGTCAGTTTATGAATATGAATGCGGACAAAAGATGTTTGATTATATATTGTCATAAAAATTTAAAAGTGGACAGAATTCAATTGGTCGAAAAAGAAAACAAGTCTTTATTTGGATGCATGGGGAATCTGTGGACTTGTTCTCTTGTGTAAGGCGATAATCTTCCATATTGGTTTTGCGTGTAATGTATGTTTTCTTTTGTGAAGCGACCTTGTCACCGTTTGCTGGAAAAACATAAGCGTAACTACATATTTTAGTAGTTACGCTTATGTTTTTCCAGCAAACGGTGACAAGGTCGCTTCACAAAAGAAAACATACATTACACGCAAAACCAATATGGAAGCCTTATCGCCTTACACAAGAGAACATTTGCATGTGAAATGTATTCCAAATAAACGGGGACAAAGTCACCTCATACAAAAAAAAAAACACATCTACATGATATGAATTTCCAGTATTGGGGGTGGGGGCTATCAATTCACAGAAGGGAACTGCTACATGTAAAATGTATTTCCAAATAACGGGGACAAAGTCACGTCACAAAAGAGAATATCTACATGTGAAATGTATTTCCAATAAACGGGGACAAGGCCACTTCACAAAAGAGAACATGTACATGCGACATGTACTTCCAATTAACAGAGACCATGTCGCTTCACACATGGGACAATCTACACATGGTATTTATTACATTGATTTGTATCTCTTCTGAGAATAGTTCAGTTGCATTTTAGATTATGGTGTCATGACTTCACATCATTTATCTGACCACGTAGTACATTTTTTCTTTTCTTTTACCATTTGTTCCTATTGAAAGTCATTTTTAAAAATGTTTTTAATTCCAGTACAGTAGCTTTTTCACGACCCTTGCTATCATGTATGATCTTCATCACTTATCATTATTCGTAATGACAACTCGATAAACGTGCTAACGATGTACACTCGACACCTTGAATAAAGTACAATGCAGCTGTCAGTTGCTTTGTTATTTAATTCGTGCACGTGCAAATATCTGCTCCGCTATATATTCTGTTAATATATGATTACGTAGAAATATCAAATGCAATATATGGTTAAATAGAAATATTAAATTTAATGAACGATTAAATAGAAATATTAAATTTAACTCACCATTGCTACTCAAAGCTCGTCTGTTCTCTTTGATTTATTTTATTGATATTTGTGTAAAAGTCAAATATGACAAATATATCCGAGTTTTCTTCGTTTATGCTCCAAATTGTAATCTCATAAAATACAACCAATTGCCAACTTGTTACTGAAGATGTTGATGTTGAAAATGCTCTAGATGTATAGCAATTACACATCAGTGACACTGCCTGATGATTTCTGGCATAAATCAAAAGTTCCCCGCAGTCTCAATGTTGCTAGTAAATGACCCTACACCCATTTTTCGTTGATGATGATGATGATGATGATGATGATAGCAGTAGTCGTGGTAGTAGTAGCAGCAGTAGTTGTAGCAGTAATAATAATAATAATAATAATAATAGTAACATATATTCGGTAATCAGAAAAATCATAAACGAATGATTCGGATTAGATATATCTTTAAAATCCTATTCTTCAGTTATTAAGTTAAAATCCCAGATCATCCATATTACCTTATCAAACGAGGAGTTAACTATCATTCAGAATACGATTTTTCTCATATAGTTCGTAAATGTTGATTTATTGTGTGTGTGTGTGTGTGTGTGTGTGTGTGTGTGTGCGAGTCATCACTCGTAAAATCCCCTCTCCTGTTTTTTCCACTTCTTCTCGCTTCTCATTTCTTTGTATTTAATTTGGGAGTTTCTTCTTGATTAATTACACGGATACATCATTCCATCAATAAACAACCGCATGCCTTAAATAACGTAACGTGTTATTTCAACAACATTTCCATAACGGAAACATCGACTAAGTGCTAATCATGAGGTTTTGCTACTAAAGATCCATGTTGTTGGACTCGGATTTAAATACAATGACTAAAGATCCATGTTGTTGGTCTCGGATTTAAATACAATGATTAAAGATCCATGTTGTTGGACTCGGATTTAAATACAATGACTAAAGATCCATGTTGTTGGACTCGGATTTAAATACAATGACTAAAGATCCATGTTGTTGGACTCGGATTTAAATACAATGACTAAAGATCCATGTTGTTGGACTCGGATTTAAATACAATTACTAAAGAACCATGTTGTTGGACTCGGATTTAAATACAATGACAAAAGATCCATGTTGTTGGACTCGGATTTAAATACAATGACTAAAGATCCATGTTGTTGGACTCGGATTTAAATACAATGACTAAAGATCCATGTTGTTGGACTCGGATTTAAATACAATGACTAAAGATCCATGTTGTTGGACTCGGATTTAAATACAATGACTAAAGATCCATGTTGTTGGACTCGGATTTAAATACAATGACTAAAGATCCATGTTGTTGGACTCGGATTTAAATACAATGACTAAAGATCCATGTTGCTGGACTCGGATTTAAATACAATGACTAAAGATCCATGTTGTTGGACTCGGATTTAAATACAGTGACTAAAGATCCATATTGTTGGACTCGGATTTAAATACAGTGACTAAAGATCCATGTTGTTGGACTTATACAATTACGATTATAACCGTCATAAATATCATTTGATAATGATCACAGATGAATTTCCTGATATTGCTGCTCCGCAGAACTGATGGGAGACTGACTAAGATAAAGTAGAATCTTTCATTGTTTAATTTTTTTTTGGTCTTATATCCGATGTATCTAGATTTATTGTTCTCGTAATATGCATTTAATACAAATCTGAGTTACCATTGTCACAACTTATGGTCCATGAATTTTTACAATAATAATAATAATAATAATAATAATAATAATAATAATAATAATAACAATAATGATAATGATAACTACAACAACAACAACAACAACAATAATAATAATAATAATAATAATAATAATAATAATAATAATGCACATAATTCTTTTGACATTCTTACTTGATAGTATACTCCGGTAGAAACTTTTCTTCCATAGTTTGCAATGCCAATTTTAACGCTCCAACACTTGAGATCGCACTGAAATTATGATATTCCTTTTCCGGGGCCATCCACGCAATTCTTAATTCCTTATCATTTTTTAAAGATTCCTGGCCCTGTAAGAAGCACCATCCTAAAATAAACACCGCTCCACCGAATAAAAGCTCTAGTTTCATATTCTATCTTCCACTTGGAATATATAAAAGCAAAACGGCTTCCATCATACAAACACCTCAATTAGGCTTAAGAAAACACACATTTGTAACTCCGATACGGAATAGAACTCTTATCAATAAAATTAAACGATGATACAATGGATATTATTTTCTTTCTGTAAATCACAAATGAAATAAGTGCACGATGAAAGCACTAATATCCGGATTATCACTGAAAGTTATGACTCGAGCCACCATATTACTCCCAGGCAGACATGTTTTCGGCTTCTGTTTTAAAGTCCTTACCTTTTGTTCTCTTACTATGACGTCACATAAAATGTCCAATAAGAACAGTGATCATCAAGTTGACATGACAGTCGGAGGGAGTCATGTACATTAGCTGTCAAGTGACGTATGACTTTGTGGTGTACAAATAAATGACCTCCTCCTAGGACGTGACAAGTTTATGCCTATTTTGCACCCCTATTAAAGTACTTGTAGAGAGAGAGAGAAAGAGATTCTTTTTAGCCAAAGCCAATTGGACGTTATGACATAAAAATATTTGAGCAGCGTACCTATTACAGTAGTGATACAACCTTAAAATGCCATTAGTTAGGGGGATATCCCAAAACTAGGAACATTAAAGGTAATTATTGGAGCAATCAGGAAAATTATGATTTTGGATTTTATAATTGTTTTATTGGCGTTTTAATTGGTCTGTTTATCCACTCATGTCGGCAAAATTTCCAAATTCGTAAGCATCTCGGCTTGAAATCATCACAGAGACTGGAAATTTTCATTCATATCCCGAATGATATAGTTTTGAAAGCAACAAATTGATGGTCGACAAATCTAAATACGGCTGAAATAGACCCACATGAGCTTCATACTGGTGCAAGAAATAATGCACAAATTTGGTATCAGTCGTTCAGGTTACATAGTGACACAGACAACATTATTCATGAACTAAGACCAGAACTAAAATTGTAATACCCGGACTCAAAGTTGATAATTGCAAAGTGACCGCACTCAGAAAATAGTAATCCGTCGATGTCTCTTTTACGTTTCATTTTAACTGCAATTAACGTTATGTACCTAAACCTGACATGTTTATAATATTTTCTTAAATGAGGTTTTCTGTTGTGTAACGATATTTGAAAGCATGCATCAATAATGTTCGTAGCAACGGAATAATATGATGTCTTTCAGGGAACTAACTGGAAAAAAAACCTATGCTTAATAAAATATCCATAGTCTACCAGAAATATAAAGCAACTGCCACCACGGGTACATCAAAGCAATCGAAGATGACCTCACAGATTATAAAAGGTCTAATTACTTTTCTGCCAATTCTGTGTTTACAGGTTCATGAGCACAGTCTTGGCAAAAGCATGCCGAATAAGCTTTGGGATCACTAAAATGGCATACAAAAAAAAAAAAGGACCGAAAGTGTCAAATGATTCAAATATGAAGTTAAATTTTGGATATTTAACTTCTTTTCATACTTCCAAGACGTTTTCTGCACGAGCATCAGCAGGACGCATTCCAGGTCCAAAGCTCCAAGACCTTCCTAGCGTGAACATCATCGCGAGACGCATTCAAGGTCAAAATGTTGCCTCCACTGTCAAGTTTTCTGTCATTTCATTATATTATTCCGTAATCCATCGCCTAGTTAGCAATAATTTAAGTGGCACATGCACAGTTGTGCGCACGCCACTATAATTAAACTCAACAACAACAACAACAACAACAACAATAATTTCAAATAAAAGACACATCTTCAGAATAAAGTTACACGACAGATGCACAAAAGTCATAGAGAGCTGTGGTAATTCATTTGGTAAATGATCGGCTGCCTCGGTGCGTCCTTGGTACTTAGCTCCTATGATATATAGTAATTTTAATAGGGCCGTTACACTAAAAACACACATGTCGAATGAAATTATGAGTTTTAACAATGTAGACATCAAAAACAAAAAATGCCATGCGTCTGCATTTAAAGACAGGAGCTCTTTACGCGAGACGAGTCTTAGCAATACAATTATATAATTACAGGAATATCTGTCATTTGTTGTTTTCAGCCTGTGATACTATATACGTGTTAAAGAATCGAAGTCTTCATCTTATAGTGAAATTCTGGCAAGTGTGCCAAGAACTTAATATTTTGCCATGTAATAACACGGATATTAAAAAAGACTATTCAGCGTTACATAAACTTTAATGTAACAAATCATGACAGAGCTCTCAAACGACAAGAGTTCATTTTGTGCAGTTTGTCCTTAAAGTAGACGTTTTATTGGGGTGTCCTCGAATTCAAATTGGTATTTACTCTTGAGCGAAAGAGAGTTCCTCCGTAATCTATGCTAAGCTCTCCCGTACCCCACCCCTACCCCAAATAAAGAATTCCGTAACAAAATGCTGTCATTTTAAAGATGAATGCGACTTCACTTTACACATCAAAATATGTCTTTTGAACCCATCACAAAAAGCAGTCCTCGTGCATAACCTGATGTATGGTCATCTGGTTGTTATTGTTGTTGTTTGGGTATACAAGGTGACCAGTATAACTGACGGAGTAAAAACCAGAGAAACCACTAGTAAGAACCACAGACCTACGGAAAGCTATTGGCACATACCTACATTGGCCGAGCCCGAGACTCGGACCCACGCTGGCAGAGGTGAAGTGGCAGGCATTGTTAAAGGCGTGCACTTTAGACCATTCGGCCACCAGGGGCCCCATATAGTCATCTGGAAACGTCACCATGGTGTACCTCGTGTACAGGTTAAACCAATAGGCAGAGTAATTGAAATGTTTGAAGCACGTTTCTACATCGAAACCTAAGGAAAATAATTGGTATTATTTAATTTGTGTATCAAGATGTTTGCAAAATGTTGACAGGCTAGTATGCAATAAAATGCATTCACTAATAATCTTTTTATTTAACTTCCGTATTACCCTGTGAGAATCAGGTTGAAACGTTTAAACTCTTTCGAGACAAATTGTCTATGAATTGTAGTATATTTTTTTAAATAGGAAATAAAGATAAAAGAAATATATTGGTATATAATATCAATTTTGTCCACCAAATAACACAGTACACAGTCGTAAAACAGCAAATTTGTCCACCTGATAACACAGTACCCATAATCGTAAGACAGGTTGACAGATGACAACAAAGTAAGCATATTGTTAAAACAGGTTGATAGGCGATAACACAGTTAGTGTAATCTTATAAGAGGCTGACAGATGATAAAACAGAACGCATACTATTATGATAGGTTGACAGATGATAATACAGAATGTATAGTCTTGTAACAGGTTTGACAGATGATACCATAATGCGCAGTTTAAAAATAGGAAGACAAATGATAGCACAGTACACATAGTCTTGTAACAGGGTGACAAATGGTAACACGCTGTATCGTCTTGTAACGGGTTGACAGATGGTAACACAGCAAGCATAGCCATTTAATATGATGACAGATATCACAATGTGCATAGTCTTATAACAGGTAGACAGATGATAACACTGTATTATAGTTTTATTAAACGTAGGCGATTATAACACAGACTGTATAGTATATTAATAGGTTGAGAGATGATAACAGTACACATAGGCTTATAACGGGTTGACAGATGGTAACACTGTATCGTCTTATAACGGGTTGACAAATGGTAACACACTGTATCATTTTATAACGGGTTGACAGATGATAACACAGCAAGCATTGCCATTTAATATGATGACAGATGATATCACAATGTGCATAGTCTTATAACAGGTAGACAGATGATAACACTGTATTTTAGTTTTATAAAACGTAGGCGATTATAACACAGAATGTATAGTATATTAATAGGTTGTCAGATGATAACACATTATAATAGTTCTATAACAGGTTGACAGATAATAACACAATATGCATATTCTCATTACAGGTTGACAAATGATAACACAGTAAGCACTGACTTTTAAAAGGTTGACAGATGATAACACAGCAAGCATTGTCATTTAAAAGGTTGACAGATGATCTTGTTTTCAAACAGTAAAGTTATAAACAACATGTACGTTAAGTTGCCATTCAAGCAAAGAGCTCGAATGAGGAAGCTTTCTCATCGATGTCCACCATGTAGTTGCACTTATTTATTACCAGTTAGCTTTATGTAAACATATTTTATTGTCATAAAATATTGTAATTGCACATCAATGGAAACAAATTCAAATGTACTTACAAGTTCCTCTCCGCTGAATAATGCAACTGCACGGTGATATGTAAATAATAATTCAAAAGTTCAGCAGATCAAGAAGATTGAAATTTAAGAAAGGAAAGACGATGTTGACAGGGGAGAAGTTTATGATATCAAGATTATTGTGCAAATATGATGTAACAGATAAGTTTTAGACGTGCCAGGACGTGTCTTTATTATCTGACAAATATTAACCTTCCTACGACGAATATCATGAAAATAAATCAGATATATTCTTAACAACATTTAAACATATAACATAATAATCATCAGTCTTCATATATCATCATCAACATCATGGTTTTCATCACCATCAGCATAATCTTCATCAACAACAATAACAAAAACAACAAAGTTCATTGTCAGTGATCAAAACGCCAGCGCATCCTCTCATAGTACACCTTATGCACCTGTATGTTCTCAGTCTGAATATCCCGTTATTAAGTTCTATTTTGTATTCACTTTTTTTGGCATGGTGTTCATACACTGGAAAATTGCAATTCTATCCGCATAACGGATTTCAGATCTTCTGCCCTGAAAATAATCTGTCATAACAGTCTTCAGCCAAAATTCCCATGAAACCTAAACAGGACTGCATGGAGGATGAAGCTAAGTTTGGATGCTGTGTTCCGTCAGGATATCTATCACCATGGCAGACTTATGAGCCGGTGAGTTGTCAAGGAGTAGATGGATACCTCGGGTCGGGTCAGTACCTTTATAAGTAGTTCCTATCTTAACTTAGAGGTATTGCTTGGTTGTGCCTTTCACTGTGAAATATTCATGACAGGGACTGATTTTTTATATGGAGTAATGGGGAAAAGTCATTTGAAATGCATTCTATTGTTGGGAAAGTATCGTGGAGGAAGTACACGTGTAAAGCAAGTGATATATGGTCACAAACTTAGTTTGACTGACTCGAAACTGGTGCTTTTGTGTGTGTGTGTGTGTGTGTGTGTGTGTGTGTGAGAGAGAGAGAGAGAGAGAGAGAGAGAGAGAGGGAGAGAGAGATGGATTTTTAACGTTAGTTTAACAATTTTTCAGTCATATCGCCACGATGTCTGTTGTGTGCCAGTTATAGTGATGTCTAGCACTGGGGCATCGTGACACAGACATTTAGCATGATGTCCCATCCAGTCACATTTTCCTGACACCAGGCCGACCAGTCCTAAAACTAACCTCTTAATGCTGAGCGCCTAGCAAAGCAGCTGTTGGTACCATTTTTAAAAAAAAAAATCTTTGGTATGACTCAGCCGGGGTTTGAACCCGCGACTTCCAGCAGCCGAGGCCGACGCTTTTTCCACTAGGCAACCGGAGCGGTCCTCGGAAATGGAACATTATCCCAGTAGGTTTTCATCAGCTCTTATTTTTGATAATGCTGTGCAACTAATGACGAGGCTTGGCGTGTGTAATGGACGTCAATGGCACTTTCAACTGAGAAATCGTGGTGGAATTGGAATGTTGCTCTGGGTTTAGCTCGGAAAAATGAACGTATGTAATATATAATAAAATTAATGGTGGTCTGATCATAGGTACCGGTTCGCCGTGGAGTGGTTCGTAGTATTCAGTAGCTTGTGGCAGCATTTTGGAGGTTGTTGTTGTAGGGCTTAACGCCATTTTCAGCACACGATATGCTATACGATTGGCTATACATGGCGGCCAGTATAAATGGTGGAGGATGAACCCGGGAAAACCCCTGAAAGAACCACCGACCCACGAGAAGCTACTGGCAAGCTTTCTCACATAACCACATTGACCGAACCTGAGACTCGAACCCACGCAGACAGAGGTGAGATGGCAATGATCCGTAAAGATGAGCGCTTTAGACCACTCGGCCAGTCGGGCCCCCCACCTTGGAGGTATCAAAGTGCCAGGCGACAGCAGCAGAATCTGTCTGAGGTACCCGGATGACTTGATCATTTGCATCGAAACAAAATACGCATAACTCTCGTGTTGACCGATTTGTTCTCCTCTCGTTTTCTCCTATCTTAACATTATTATTTTTCTTATTTTTTTTCTTCTCGTTAGTCGGAATCACCAAAGCAAATCCATATTTCATCACTTTACAGTCTCATCAAAACTTCTGTGGGCAGTCGTTTCACATCTGGCCAATAGACTTCTTGGTGAGATCATTATATCTACGGCTGGGAAACAGAAGGAATATATTATTAAATCTACATCCACGTCAAGTCGGTAATGTGCGATTACAAAGACCATATTCTCAGTAGTGAGAGGACAGTATTGGGTGTATTTTCTCAGTAGTGAGTGGACAGTATTAGGTGTATTTTCTTCAGTAACGCAGGCTTTGATTCCAGTTATAACATATATTAATGCTGATGAACTCATGCCAGTAAAGAAATTCAGAGGAAAGAAAGACGGTAAAACGAAGGAGAGACTTGGACTTTTGTGACGTGGTTTCATTGTGATTCTTATTCAGGAAAATATATCAAAGAAAGCAAGCGTCTCTGTCTTGATTTATATTTCAAGTATAGATAATATATTAAACACACATATGCACACACGCACGCACGCACACACGCATGCACACGCATACGAGAAATAGATATTACTCAATCATTGGCAATATTTGTATATGCCATAATTATCTTCTGCAGTAAAAATTTGTTTCCTCAAAATTTATACGTGAACAGAGAAAACAAATGTATGACATTTCTCCATTACGATAAATTAATTCGTTACTATTAACAGAACAGAGAATTTTAACAATAATAAACATTTGATGGCAAGTCATTAATTTAAAATTTGCCTTACTCAACATTTCCATGTTAAATTCCCTTATATCTAGAAGCATCATTCCCATGTTAAATTCCAGTTGGGTGTCATCTTCATGTTAAATTCCAGTTGGGTGTCATCTTCATGTTAAATTCCAGTTGGGTGTCATCTTCATGTTAAATTCCAGTTAGACGACAACTGACATTCCTATGTTAAATTGCCATAGACCCTTTTGTGATATATCTACATATTAAATTCCAGTCTGGATCCAGAGTGTCATTTCCGAATCTAGCCCGATCTCTAGAACTACGTACGATAAACTCAATTCTAAATTCCCATTAGTTACCAAACAGTCCAAAATTTTTACAATTGTTACAATTTCCATCAGACATACTCGTAATGTTAAACCTATGGATATTTTTAGCATGTGATTCACCCTAGTCTCTATGCATAGAATGGTGGCCTAATGTTAATTTCTCATTTGATTCTATAATTCGCAGACCCTTTTTAAAATTGGATTCCCACGTGTGTGTCTTTAACACAAGATTGCTCATGTTGCTATAATCCCACAAAGATGGCGGATTTATATTAATTTCCCCTTGTACCTCAAGTGCTGAAAAAATTAATAAATGACAGCAAAATTTCGAATTCCTCTTTTCCCCAAAATCTGCAGACCCCTTTGAACATAAGACCGCCACTTTTCCTTGAGTTCCGGCGAATACTTGTTATTTATAATCTTTTATCCAGAAGGGATCATTTCGTTAAAGTTGATCAAAGCATATTTGTTCAGAATTTGTGATAACAACATTGTTATCATCAATGGTACAATAGATGCAAAATAGCTCAGTAAATTTTCCCTGACTCCTGAAATGGGGGTGAATATTGACACAATCCAGACCATATGGCTTGCAGAAATAAGGGACTATAGTGAATAATTCAAAACGGCCAAAAAATATTGGAATCACTCTGATCGTTCTACACTCCTTGGGATTAAAAAAGATTTGAGCAAAAACAACAACAAAATGTACTATTTTAGACAATTATACAGAGAAAACGGAATCAGTTAAAAACTATGTGCTAATTGGTTCTTTAATCAAAGTAATGAAACATTACTTTGACTTGACTAGTCCACTGTTTTATACTGCACCTCCAAAGGAAATCAGGCAACATATTCAGTCTTTTTAACTTCCTTTGGAGTGATAAAACGGAACAAAATTAAAAGGAACATTATATTTAATAACAATCAAATTGGTGGGCTGAAGATAACACACAATTCATTCTTTTTGTCCTACCCTTAAGACGTGTATCTTCAAACGAAAAATCTTATTTTAAAAGTGTCCATATGTTTAACCTTGGAATGGTTTTATGGTAGCAAAAGTGTTTATTAGGACAAATGGATAAATGTTCATGGGGAAAAAACGGGAATGGTAATGTTAACCTTTATATGAACAATCCATTTCACCACAGTATACTATCCAATACACTGTTTTCCACTATCCAACACTCTACACTATACCATCAATAATCCTTAGATAGTGATCAATACCCAGTCATCTACTATTTAACACCCCACATTATATCATAAACACGCCTTATATTGTGACTAATACCCCGTTATTCTGTACTATTTAACACCCGACACTATACCATCAATATGTTTTGTGTAGTGAATAATACCCAGTTACACTGTTTTCCACTATTTAACTCTCTACACTATACCATCAATATTCTATGTGAAATGACCAATACTTTGGAATCTACCAACCAACACACCACATTAGAACATCAACATGCTGTGTGCAGAGACCAGTACCCCACCATCAAAACTTCAACACATCACATAGAGTGTAGCGAACGTACATGCTGAATTGATCATTGTTGTGAATGTCTTTTAAATGCGGCATGTTCGTATTTGTACCCAGAATAGCAAACAAACAGGGAAAATCTGATAAAAAGCTCTATACAGTCAGACAGATACATTTCAAGACGGTGGAAATTTTATGGTTTTCGATCAGTACACTTCGGCAAGTTTTCTGCTGTGCTTTGCCAAACTGATAAGTGGAATAAGTGATTTCTACTAAAGTTACTTCCCAATCAGCTACGTGATCCACCTGTAAAGCTTCATGTAATCTGGCTGTGAAACAACATAATGCGTTAATGGGAAACGCATTCCTCATATTTAAATGTTAAATAAAATGGATTATTCATAATTCGATGGGTCTGGTCTTCGAAGAGTCACTCTTTGCAAAAGGAGAAGGATTTTCCAGATATTTCAGAGGAAGGCAGTGATTGAAATATTTGTTGGTGTGACTGGCGTTGGCGAAACTATATTATTGTTGTTACGTTCGGTATATTTCAACGAAGGACTGGAAAGTAGGTAACCACTATAACTGCTGAGTGAAATAGTCTACAACTGGTTAACTCTTTATTGCAAACTCAAATTCCCAAGGACTGCTCCGATGACACAACACACCACAAAGTGTTTGCAGAAATAGACGAGTTCATTTTCAGGGATACATTCTACAACACTAAAAATGAAAATGAAAATACAAAAACAATAAATCTGAAAACTCACAATTGAAAATTGACTGAAAACTTTAAAAAATGACAATTGAAAAACATATCATCAAATGAAACTGAAATGAAAACTTTTACAAAATTAAATTGAAAAAATTAAGCTGCAAAATAAAATTAAAGATGATAAATAGGACATGATAAAATACAAAAATTGAATAACCAAACTTGAAAATACAAAAATTTGTTTTTGATCTTCATTGTTTCCTAAACAATTATCACGTTTGTATTTTTTTAAATTTAATTTGTTTAAATTTTTAACTTCAATTTCATTTCAGTTTGTTTGTCCCCATAAACTTTCTACCCTTTTACACGTAACAATTTTATTATTACTACTCCATTTGATCCCCAAAAACTTTCGACCCTTTGTCCCCATAAACACTTCTGTCCCCGTAAAACCATTCCTATTTAAACCAAAGGATAATTCCAAGTAGGATTTCCCGTTAGTTCCCATAACGGCCTCTAATGTAAACCCACCGGTTAATATTAATTCCGGTACATGTCCAATTCACAGAGATTATTACTAATGTTTCCAAAGAAATGGCGTGAAAAGTCTGGGTGTTTATTAATAACATAATCGAGGAAGACAAACAAGACAAAACGGCAAAATCAATTTATCCCTTATATATAAGGAAAACAAAATGGACTTCCAGTTCAAATGGAAACTAAATTAAATTTTATTTTAAATCAGACTTATTCACACGAAGACTGAGAATCAATACCGTTGTCCTTCATTTTGTGCTATTAAGGATAAAGGACTACATAGTTTTCAATACGAAATTCTCCACAAAATGATAAATACTAATAGTAGATTGTTTCAAATTAAATGTCTTGATCATCATTCTCTACTTTTTTATGTTGAAGCCGAAGTGAATTTTTATAAATTCATTTTCTGCATGGCATTTTGTTAATGTAGTACTAATATTTTATGTCATTTCTTAGAGATTTAACAGAAGATGCCATATAATTTAAGTTAGAAATTCTTAAGATTTCAAGATCATTAATGTATGAGTATTTTTTTTTTATAACAAGTACATACATGTGTAAACTCGTGGAATTGATAATTGCATAATTGTAATTCCAATGAATAAGTCCTTGGTATTATTCGGCCGGGGTTCGAACCCACGACCTTTCCTGTCCGAGGCGGACGCTCTAACCACTTAAGCTAACGGAGCGCTTATAATTCAAATAAATAATTATTCTAGATTTATATCTGGACACAACTAAAATTTCTGAAAATAAATTTCCTAAGAATAATATGAAATAGAAATGAACAATTCGCTTTTCAAGATCCCTTTATATATATCAATTTCACTTTACCTACAACGTAATAGATATCAACAGGAAAACATTGGCTGACCTCGAAATTAAGTTTAAGTTAACATCATATTTTACTACTCAGAATCATCACTAAAGTTAAGTAGGCAAAACCCCATTCACAGCCCTCAATCACAACCATGACAAAAGTCAGATATGTAAAATATATACCTTCAAATCCCAGCCAAAGTTCGAGCACGCAATATAAATTACATATACAAAATCCGTGTCAATATGTTGTGCCTTGTCTGTCAGCATATTGTGCCGTAGATGACATTATATTATGCTATGGATGTCGGCATATTATGCTATGGATTTCGCATATTATGCTATGGATGTCAACATATTATGCTATGGATGTCGGCATATTATGCTATGGATGTCGCATTATGCTATGGATGTCAGCATATTATGCTATGGATGTCGCATATTATGCTATGGATGTCAGCATATTATGCTATGGATGTCGGCATATTATGCTATGGATGTCGGCATATTATGCTATGGATGTCGGCATATTATGCTATGGATGTCGCATATTATGCTATGGATTCAGCATATTATGTTGTGGATGTCGGCATATTATGCTGTAGATGTCAGCATGTCATGCTGTGGATGTCGGCATATTATGCTATGGATTTCAGCATATTATGCTGTAGATGTCAGCATGTTATGCTGTGGATGTCTGCATATTACGTTATGGATGTCAGCATATTATGCTGTGGATGTCGGCATATTATGCCTTGTCTGTCAGCATATTATGATATGGATGTCAGCATAATATGCTATGGATGTCGGCATATTATGCTATGGATGTCGCATATTATGCTATGGATGTAAGCATATTATGTTGTGGATGTCGGCATATTATGCATTGTCTGTCAGCATATTATGATATGGATGTCAGCATATTATGCTATGGATGTCGGCATATTATGCTATGGATGTCGGCATATTATATTATAGATGTCGGCATATTATGCTGTAGATTTCAGCATGTTATGCTGTGGATGTCGGCATATTATGCTATAGATGTCGGCATATTATGCTGTAGATGTCAGCTTGTTATGCTGTGGATGTCGGCATATTATGCTATGGATGTCAGCATATTATGCTGCAGATGTCAGCATGTTATGCTGTGGATGTCGGCATATCATGTTATGGATGTCAGCATATTATGCTGTGGATGTCGGCATATTATGCCTTGTCTGTCAGCATATTATGATATGGATGTCAGCATATTATGATATGGATGTCAACATATTATGTTGTGGATGTCGGCATATTATGCATTGTCTGTCAGCATATTATGCTATGGATGTCGGCATATTATGCTATAGATGTCGGCATATTATGCTGTAGATGTCAGCATGTTATGCTGTGGATGTCGGCATATTATGTTATGGATGTCAGCATATTATGCTGTGGATGTCGGCATATTATGCCTTGTCTGTCAGCATATTATGATATGGATGTCAGCATATTATGCCTTGTCTGTCAGCATATTATGATATGGATGTCAGCATATTATGATATGGATGTCAACATATTACGTTGTGGATGTCGGCATATTATGCATTGTCTGTCAGCATATTATGCTATGGATGTCGGCATATTATGCTATAGATGTCGGCATATTATGCTGTAGATGTCAGCATGTTATGCTGTGGATGTCGGCATATTATGTTATGGATGTCAGCATATTATGCTGTGGATGTCGGCATATTATGCCTTGTCTGTCAGCATATTATGATATGGATGTCAGCATATTATGATATGGATGTCAGCATATTATGCTATGGATGTCTCATATTATGCTATGGATGTCAGCATATTATGCTATGGATGTCGCATGTTATGCTATGGATGTCAGCATATTTTGCTATGGATGTTGGCATATTATGCAATGGATGTCAGCATGTTATGCTTTGGATGTCGGCATATTATGTTATGGATGTCAGCATATTATGCTGTGGATGTCGGCATATTATGCCTTATCTGTCAGCATATTATGATATGGATGTCAGCATATTATGCTATGGATGTCTCAAATTATGCTATGGATGTCAGCATATTATGCTATGGATGTCGCATGTTATGCTATGGATGTCAGCATATTTTGCTATGGATGTTGGCATATTATGCAATGGATGTCAGCATGTTATGCTGTGGATGTCACCTTTCTATTTTAAAGATTCAATCCGTAAATGTCCTGGGCACAATTGTTTAAAGGAACTGTTGCCGTATTTTGAACAGAATTTTGATTTAAAAAGTTTGATGGAAAACATGTTAGGTCGGAAATGATAAGTGCATCATTTTCACTCGTTTAGACGGAATAATTAGCCCGAATGTATATCATTTGACGACCAATGTAAATGCTATATTATGCGTATTAGAAAGAATGGAACAATCTAGATGTACACCACGTGAGGTATCGAAAACAAATTGACTTGAACATTTACCTGTAAAGTGATAATATCATTTGTTTTCAGTGATACGCGTGCCGTTTTTGTGTATTTCTCCCAACCGTGCCCGGGGCAACCACGCACGCACTAACATTTACTTTGGATAGACGATGGGACAAAAGTAGGTTTAATTTTTCATATCATCGAAACATTACAACTTTGGGTCAGTGCACTTTACAATTTACACAAAGCCCATAACTTTATATGATGCATTAAAAGATTGTCCGTTTTCGACATAACTTTCTATAACAAACTCAATAAATGTCATTGACAGTTCCTTTAATCGTCACAAAATATGTAAACATCGTTGATTGCGACTTAAAACACACTTTTTTAACTGACAGTCGTGATCTTTTTGTAAGAAATGGGAAAAGCTCATTTATCTTTTCCTTTCTTGCTTTTTAACTTCTAACTACATCGCAGATCTTTACCGATTCATCAACTTATCATGAAATAGGAATTTTCATCATCTAAAAAGTGGACAAGTGTCTAAAAATGAATAAGATCGTGAAGGGAAACAATGTGTCTGGATTAAGTTGTGAGAAAAGACGTGGATATATGAAACTCTTAAGGAAAAAAACGTAAAACGTCAATATTGTTCATGGTCGTCTTGGAAGTTTCCTTCATCCAAAGTATGGATAAAAAATAAAAAAAGGAACTTACTATGTCTTACAAATGAAGTATTTATAAATCTGACATTAATCCATGTACTTCGTTATATATAGTGTGTCTGTGTGTTTTTACAGGTTTTATGACCAAAATTATGTTCCTGTTTAACGGAAACTGTTTTTGTTTCTCTTTCATGAAAAGACCTCCAAAACGTTTAATTAACACTATTCTTTTATTTCACTGTTAAATTCACTTCTGCAGTGACCACTCCGGTGGCCTGAGTAGTTAGAGCGTCCGCCTCGGATGCGGAGGTCGCGTGTTCGAACACCTGATGACTCATACCAAGGACTTTTAAAAATGGTACCAGCAGCTGCCTCGCTTGTCGCTCAGCATTAAACGGTTAGTGTCAGGATTGGTCGGCATGATGTTAGGTTAATGTCACTGGGTGGGATATCATGCAACATGTCTGCAGCATGATGTCACTGGGTGGGATATCATGCAACATGTCTGCAGCATGATGTCCCGGTGCTAAACATCACTATAAACTGCCATAGCGATATGGCTCTAACTGTTAAAGCTGCGTTAAAACACACACACACACATATACACACACACACACACACACACACACACACACACACTTCATCGGTGTGTTTGTGTGTAGGGATGGTCACCTAATCATAGCTTGGCTACCTGAGCACGGTTTTTGTTTGCTTTGGTTGTTGTTTTTGTTGTTGTAGGGTTTAACGCCATTTTTCAGCACACGATAGGCTGTACATGGCGGCCAATATTAATACTGGAGGAAGAACCCGGGAAAACCCCGGAAAGAACCACCGACCCTCGAGAAGCTACTGGCAAGCTTTCTCACATACCCACATTAGCCGAATCCGAGACTCGAACCCACGTAGACATAACGCTATCCGTAACGGATAGCGCTTTGGTCCACTCGGCCACTCGGGGCCCCCTGTTTGGTTTAGTGCTTTACAGCATGGCAACACAAATGGGTGATTTCGTGCAGAGGCGAGTGGAGTAAAGTGCCTTACTCAAGAACACACCACGGGATTTCGTGCAGAGGTGAGTGGAGTAAAGTGCCGTACCCAAGGACACACCACGGAATTTCGTGCAGAGGTGAGTGGAGTAAAGTGCCTTACCCAAGGACACACCACGGTCTGTTCAATAGAACAGCTGTGAACCTTTTATGACGTGAAATATATGACACGAAAAAGAGACGAAAAAACAGCAGTTATGTCACATTTTGTATATGCATCTTTGTGAAACTTTCAACAATCAATATACTAAAATAATTTGCTGGTCTAAATAAAAAAAAACATTTGATTGACTCAGTTTGATTCCGACAGGATAATGAGGCAATGAGAAAGAAAAATATGTTCCTTTGACATGGATCTCGAGACTTCAGTAGTTCTGAACACCTTTAATAATGATATTACTTCATATACTATCAGGCCCCGAACCAGAATTATATATATATATATACATACATACATACATACATACATACATACATACATACATATATATATATATATATATATATATATATATATATATATATATATATATATATATATATATATATATATATATATATATATATATATATATATAATTTCTTGCTCAGAAAGGATAATTTCTTATCGTAGAAATCATTACTATCATCACTAGTTGAATCGATGTTGTTATTGTTGTTGTTATGGTTTAATAACATTTTTCAGTACATCATATCATATGCATGACGTACACTATCTTTGATAGAGTAAGGTTTTTTATTTTGACTCTTAGTTTGAATGAGAACTTTTGAGATTTTAGTGAAACTTTGTCCGTCGAAATCATCTAGTCTATATTTCTGTGACAGTAATAAGGTGTTGGATTTTCGCTCTTTAACGATGTATGGATGAAGCGAGAACTTATAGATTCTGGGCTCATCTGATGATGGAAAATAAGTCTGATTCCTCGGGAACGTCTGTCTTTTGAAGTTGTGTTTGGATTAAACGCATGCAGTTTTACGCTAGAGCGTCGTATTCAGCAAGGTAACAGTACTAAAAGAAAAGTACGCTATTTCTCCACAAGCAAAGAAACGTGACGCCAGCTTAACATCCAAGTATCAACTTGAGATATTTCTACAGCTGATAAGTGGACACTTCACAATATTTTCACTTTTTTAAGTAAGAACCGTTTTTACCGACAACAATGTAGGCCTGTGAAGAGTGAAGATTATTGTTCTTGAATTTTGAATGTCGGTTTTGTTGGTTTTTGTTTGCTTTTTTAAAACAAAAATATGGGTTAAATTACATTGCCGCCGTTTGGATTTGAACTCACAACCGCCAGATCTGAGATGCCCCTTCAAGACCAAGCCTATTAGTCACCTCACTCTGTCATTAACACTTTTTCATACGAAGGCATATGCTGTACATAATCATCATTTGCAAACGTTTTAAAAATCAGTATAGCTTTAGAATTATCTTTCCTTTATGTCATTCGAACTGAAAAACAATATTTGGCGAAATCTATTACTCTGGTGTTGGCATGGTTTGATTTTTTTTAAGTGGATGAAATCCAAAGATTCAGAAAACCAACCACTTTGGTGAGCGAGCACTTATTCAGAGTGTCTGTACTGAGGTTCTGAACCCAGATTAAAGAAAAAGAGACTATTACCCCAACGCTGTCCAGACCCCTAAAAAGATCACGGAAAGTGTCCCTCGCCATAACGAACGGTTCTGGGGTCCCAACCGGTACATCTGAGCATTTCTTACAACGACGCATTCTCTTTAAGTTAGAGTCTTCTCTTGGTTCCTATGTTGGTATTTGTTATATAAATAACGCCGAATAACGAGGTTCGTGAGAGCGAGGGGTTACTGAAGTGAGACTTCCTAATATTTTCAAGACTCGACAAGATAAGAGTTCCCAAATGTGGCACACACCTTTGATAAATTCACTGATCTCTGTAAGTGAAGATAATTTATTAGGTTCAGATAAAAGCGATCAGTCAATGTCGCTTATGTATGCCAAAACTTACAATTCCATAAGAAGTTCATGAAGTGTGTATATAAATGACAGATGAGACCAGAGTGACTAAAAATACAATTAAGATAAATGGAGCGTAAACTGTCCTGATGGTGGAGTGGCGTGTAATTTTTTTGTTGTATAAAACTAAAGTCAGTTGATTTTTTTCTTGAGATAAAGGGAGTTGCCATATATAGCACTCATAACGCATGACTAAGTCGGACCCCGCATTTTATTCGACTTTGGCCTGTGTGGCAAAGGTCATACCATAGCGGCCCACGCCCGAGGAGGTTTCACAATGTTACGTGATGCATTTTGACTTCACTCTCGTGAAAAGAAAAGTGTCTTCGCTACTAATGAAACAACTTGTCATAGAAATCAGGGACAATGTCACGATTAGCAAATGTAAAGTTAGAAGTGATTATCACCGCTCGACAAACCGATTAATTTTCAAACGATGACATTGATCAAAAAAGACTTTGGTATTTTCATTTTTAGATTGGTTTACAGGTTAGGTGTGGTAAGAAGATTGTTTAAATCAGCGTGTCTTTGTTATTAGGTTTATTAGGTTTCATCAGTGCCGGATTACCAAATAGGCAGAGTAGGTACAGGCCGAAGGGCCCCGCGACAACGGATCAAAATAATATTGATAAAACGCATTAGAAGATAATTTGCAAGGGGGGGGGGGGGAGAGACAAGATTTCGACTGCCTAAGGGTCTAAAGGCCTCCACAGGGTTTAATCCGGCACTGGTTGCATATTCATTTCGAATATTTTTTACAGTGACAATGATGAGGTTTTCTGTCAGCTTTGTTTACAGTGAACACAACATTGTGACCATCAGCCACCATACAGATGTTTAAACAATGCGGTAAAACTCACACAGCATAAAAGATAAAATAGTAATAATAAAAACAACATTGTCAAAAAAGTTGTAAACAAAACTTGTGTCGAATAATGTACGAAAACTGAGTTGCGGAAATCACAATTATGAAATTATGAAATTATTATAAAGACGTGTGCTGCATATCTTTCTTAAATTGAAGGATTTCAGAAATGATCATTTTCTATGATGTTTTAAAGCACAGGATTTCTAATGCTTCACCTGAACACACTAAAGATTTCTTTTTCCTTTAAAAAATATTTAGTTGTATGTGTATATTCTCCAAACATAAAGTCCACCTAGGTCACAAGAAACCACCGAACCGTCTTGGTGCAGTGGTTGCAGGCCCGGCCCTAGTACAAGGCGAACGAGGCAACCGCCTTGGGCCCCGCGCTTTCAGGAAATCAACTCCGCAATGCAGTCTGTTTGCTCGGGACCCCACTCATCACTTTTTCTGCCTTGGACCCCTCATGCTGCCTTGGGCACCACACATCCTAGGGCCGTGCCTGAGTGTTTGTCACGCCGAACACGCGACCAAAATTATGCGGATTCGAATCCTACCATAGGATCAGCTCTGGTTGGTGTGTCCGTGGGCAAGACACCTGATTTCATATTGCATAGGTAATAAACAACGTACTTCTGTTGCTGTATTGTACAATATCGAAACCAAACCAATCCACCTGCATGTTTCCTGTTCCATTGATCTACCAAGGTTACGACATCATGTACTGTAATATTATTATGTTTTTAAATACATGTTTGACTTATTGTGAGCATTTATAAAATTTCGGAGATGGACGATTTTAAGTTCGTGGAACGTGTGGCGAAATTATTTGCCTTATTTTCATGATTTGGCAACATAATGTTTGAATCAAAATCACGATGTCCTGAAATGATTAATTCGGCAAGTCATTTAATAACCTGAGAAAACTAGATAATATATTGGAAAGGGAATGGAAATAGTCAGTCAAGAAAAATATATTTTGATATTGATAAAACAACGTTATAGCTTTATCTGAATGGTTAGGGCTTACAAAAAGGTTGAGGGGTCGGCTTGATTTATACAGTAAAATATGCCTTCCAAGCAAGGTAACGAAATGTACATCGAAAGAACGAAATAATACACCAAATACAGCTCTGTAGTATATTCACGAGTCGATTAACTTGATGGGACGATTTTTCTTTATCTTTTCCGTCTTTCTTTTCTTCTACTCTGACATCCGTCTTATGTGCGCAGTAGTTACTAGTCATGGACCATTTTGACAATGCGCGGTCTAGTCATGCGCCAATTTATCTGTGCGGGGACAGTTTAGATGTATTGAATATCGACTGTCTTAGACATGTTCATAATCGGGGCTTTGACAAAAAAATTCCTTCACAATAAATGTATAAAGAGACAGGGCCAGCTGCATCGGTGTGTCCTTGACCTCCCATTTCCTTGTCATGACATAGCTAATAAGAGTGATCTTAACCACAACGGAACAACAACAATTACTTTCCATACAAGATTAAAAATATGTTTTGTTTGCTCCATAAATCTACCTTTTTCAGCACGAAATGACACAAGTAGAAGGAAAATGCGACTGAAAAATATCTGGGCCGCTTAAGACCATCTTAGTGATTATTTTTGTTCAGTTCCGAGTTGTTTGCTTGGCTTAGTTTGTTTAGGTCACATGTCAGTATCAATGACAGTGTAAAAGACAGTGACAAATACTATATGTAAACACACACACACACACACACACACACACACACACACACACACACGGCTCATATGTAACCTATTCCTGCATTTGACAAACCGTTTATTAAATAATGATAGACTGTGTCCTTCAATTACCCCTGAGCAAGTTAAGCAACCGATACTTGTTGGCGATAACGTGTGCGTCCACAAGATTTTCAAATGATGTTTCTTCAATGAATGTAAAATTAAAACTTAAGCATTAAAAGCTTCATTAAAGTTTTGCACAGTTTTTGTCCTTCTCAAATCTGTCCAGTCTGATGAATTTTTTGTCTGGATTTTATTTTTAGCAAGTTATATATGTCACAGGCATCCAGCTGTTAAAATCTTCTGCCTATCACCCCGAGAGTGAAACTGCTTTGAAAAAGATTTTATTAAACTTTGAAAAATAGAATTAGATCATAGTTTATTGATACAGGAAAAGAGTAGAACAAAAGAGTTCATTTTTTGTTTTTTGTTTGCCAGTAGGGAATGAGCGAAAAAGAGTATTTAGGTTTCGGTCCTTTTCAACTATTTTTTGGCATAGTGTCCGTGGACCACTGAAGTAATTAAAAGAGAAACTTCTTGCACCCAAAGAGTCAGAAATTAATCTTCCTGACTATTTCTTGTATTACAAATGGACATTGTCAAAGGGTTGTGAAGTAACCAGAACTCATCTTCAGTCTATTCAGTAACAAATTAAATTTAGATATGAAAGAAATACAAAGGATACGAGTTTTTAGCTGTTTGATAAAGGTTTTCCTCTATTATCCATACCTGAAAATCCTCTTCAAGCTAAGTATTATTGTCCATATACCACTGAAAAGAAAGTAAGTGACCTAAATTGCATTATAAATCCTTCTGGCAAGAGAAAACCGAATCATCTGCGCCAGATAAATATGTTTAAAGGAGCATTTTAACAGGGATAACCCTGGAAATTATTCAGTCAGTTTAGTGACACCTGTATCACATAGTGTTGGTTTAAACGAAGGCATGAACACGGACTGTAGTGACTTTTGTGTGACCAGTCTTGGAAATTTAGAAATATTAGACAATCTGAACCAGAAACTTTCGTATCTGCTGCCACAAACAAGAGCGAATTAGAACAGCAATTAAGTGAATATGAGCACTGGTGTCCAGGTGTTTCAGCACCAACAAAAACAATCTACCATTTCATGGAAATTGTAGATTCTACACCTGTGAAACAAAATCCTTACAGGATGTATTCTCTCAAACATTGCTGATTTCAGAAATAAATATTTGCTGGAGAATAACATCATCGAACCAAGTCAAAGTAACTGGAGTTCATCATGTATTCTAGTGCCGAAACCAGGAAATAAGTTCTATATGTGTACTGATTATAAAAAACAATAACCAGTGTCAACAAGACAAACATTTTCATAACTCAAAATCGAGTGTTGCATCGACACAATTGGAAATGCCAAATTTGTCACCAATTATGACCTCATGAAATAAATTCTGGCAAATTCCGTTTATCGAAAATTTTGCTCTAATTTTTCCATAAATGCCTAACTACTGACCAAAGTGTTAAGTAAGAAACCCAATTTCATTGGTCTGACATATGTCGGGGAGGGGCTTAGCAACACATTGAAGTATCTTCAAATTCAGCTCCAATTGTTATATTCACTGATCACGACCCCGGTACTTTCATCGTTAATATTAAAAACAAGAATCAAAGACTGATAACATGGAGTCTGGCATAAAACATTGATCTTAGGCGTATCAAGAGAAAGGGAAATGTGTTTGCAGACGCACACACATTCACGTGTATAGAAGTACTATGTTGCACCGTTTTGTATAAATGTTGCATCAGGGGCCCCGAGTGGCCGGGGGGTCTAAAGCGCTCTCCGTTACGGATCACTGCCACCTAACCTCTGTCTGCGCCGGTTCGAGTCTCGGATTCAGCCAATGTGAGTATGTGAGAAAGCGTGCCACTAGCTTCTCGTGGGTCGGTGGTTCTTTCAGGGGTTTTTCCGGGTTCTTACTCCACCATTAATACTGGCCGCCATGTATAGCCTATCATGTGCTGAAAAATGGCGTTAAACCCCACAACAACAACAACAACAATAAATGTTGCATCAGTCACGTGGTATATTCCTGTGCAATGTTAGTTGTAGGCATGTTTCAATAATATGTACAAGAAAGTTTTATTGCATAAATCTTTCATTTTCTTTTTCATGGGAGGTGTTACATATACTTTTGTTGTGTTTATTATCTCTCTTAATTATAGTTAGTAAGGAATATTTAGTTAATAATAATTTAAATACAAAATTTCTTATCACTGATAAGTTCGCACTTAATGATCAATAGTGTGTCAAGTGAGTAGACTCATTCATAAAGTTCCAAGGTTGAATTGTTCAAGTAAGCATTGCATGATATGACAAGGACATAAGTTCTTTAAAAGGCTATGCTAGCCTAATTTCTGATTAGTTAGTTAGTCACTGTTAAAAAGAAATCGCTCTTCTATTTACGGTTGATATTATGAAAGTGCGACGCTATCCATTGTGTGTAAGTAATCTATATAACATCATTATTATGTAGAATTAGGTATTTTTAGTAGTACCACCAGTCTTGGAAGTTATGCGGTTCTATGGAGAGGAATTCATTCATTTAATTTAATCATACGTTGGAATTACAGTACTCGAAATATTTCAGATCAGCTTGAATAATAACTGTCACGGAAATACTGTGAATTCATTTAGAGACTATTTTGATATTTAATAGCTATTAGAGGATTACTGTGTATTAACTTAAAGGCATTTTGGGATTTTATCATAGTAATTCTTATGTACTGTTAATCCTTCAGTATACTACAGGACATCATTCGAAATATCTTTGGAACTCATTCGGATTAATTGATCCTTTTGGACTTGATAGAACATTTAGGAATGTTTAGGGTCTCATTCACCATGCTGTAAGTTATTTTCACTTTTCTTGTATTATAGGGAAATAAATTATATTTATCTTTAATTTTTAATAAACTTGCTATTTTTCGCTCTTGTTTTTTACTTATTTTAAGACCATACTGGCGTAACACTTATAGAAATGAAACGAAAGTAAATCACTTAAGTTACATCATTAACATTCCTGGGGGCGAAAAGATAAACAACTTTGTCATATAAATATGTTTAAGTAGTATTTTGGCAGAGAAAGCCTAATTAATCATTCATTCAATTTAGTTGTACCTGTCCCACAGAGTGAGGATATAAATGATGTATTGCAATCTCACTGTAGTGACTTTGGTGGTTTTACCAGTCTTAGGAATTCAGAAATATTAAACAATCTGGACCAGTAACACTCACATCAACCATAGGAAAAAGTGAACTAAACAGCTATTATGTGAACATGTGCAATTGTCCTACACTAACAATTAAAATATGACATGCTGATGAGATTGTAGATTATACATCTGTGAAACAGCATCCTTACAGGATGAATTCTCTGAAGCAGGAATATTTGAAAGGAGAAACTCATTATTTGCTGCAGAATGATTTTATAGAACCAAGTAAAAGGAACTGGAATTCATCATGTATTCATGTGCAGAAACCATTTAATATATACAGCATTTGTATTGACTATAGGAAATTCAACAGCATCAACACAACATATTAATTTCCAAGATCAAACGATTGCATTGTCAAAACTGGAAATCCAAAATATGTCACCAAAATGGACCTTTTACAAAGATTCTGACAAGTTCCACTCACGGAAATATCGGCAATTGCAATTACAGATGGACTTTATCGATGTACAGTTACGCTGTTTGGTATGAAAACATCTCCGTCAACATTTCAGCGTTTAAAATGAAAATGATATCATTTGGTCTAAAATAAATTGTGATTCATACATCGTTAACGTCATCATTTATAACAATATCAAGGAAGATCAATTGCAAACCGTTCGGAAGTTCTTTGATCGACTCAATAATGAAAAGTCTACAATCAATTTAGGTAAAAGGGTTACATTTTTACGATATATTAAGCTACTCGGTCAAGTTAATTGTCAAGGTTATCTCTGCATTCGCAGCGCCTGTTCATAGCAACAGATGGGAATTTGAGTAGGGCTGGACATTTTCGGAAATTGTGATCAAACTTTCCATAATTTCTGAACCCCTGACTAATTTGTTGAGTAAGAAATGCAAGTGTCATTGGTATGACAAACGTCAGAAAGCTTTTTGAGAAATTAAAACTCATGCTTAAGAATGCAGGAGTTTTTTTTCAGCTCCAAATGTCAGCAAATTATTTTAAATGTCAGTAGATGCAAGTGATGTAGAAGTTTGTGGAGTATTGATTCAAGAAAACAAAAATAGTGTTGATTATCCAGCGTCCCATTTTTCTAAATTAAAAAAGAACTAAACAAACGTTGGAGAAATTATTCTACTATCGATAAGTAATATTTGGCCTTGATAATGGCCTTGTATAACTTTGAAGTAAATATTAATTCAGTTCCTTCTCCGATTATTGTATTCCGCACATTAAGGGAAAAGATAATTTTGATTGGAAACACACTATCAAGTGTTTAAAGTACTATATTGCTTTATGTATTTTGTGATATTTACACGACATCTAGCCGTGTCATTTTTATTATTAACGTATCATTGTATATTTTACTATTGTGCTAAAGAAAGCTTCCTTTTTCTTTATGAGGGGAGGTATTTTGTATATTTAATTTATATTCTGTGCTTTACCTTTGCCCGTGATTGACGATATAGTAGTTATGGCCAACCTGACTTGAATAGGTTTTTTTCAAGGTTGTTTACTGAGATTTAACTTCAAGGTCTAGCCTTATTTACGTACTTGGAACGTTGTAAAAGCCTGACTTTTTTTAGAAGCTAATGAAATTTATTAGAAAATATTACTGCATCATAGGTCAGCTGACAGTTAGTATATTATAGTGGAGTAATCAATTATTCATTTCCGCTTTAAGATCAATCTGTGTATTCATTACTGTCGTATTCAGGTATAATTTGAAAGGAATGATTGATTTAAACAGTATTCATTTTAATTACAAATGCTCATTCACGTGTTTGACTTTAAACACTAGTTTGGTATTATTGCGAATTCATTGAAAGACCTTTTGGATTATATCATTGTGAAACATCAAGAATGTTAGTACATCAACCTATTCGAAACTATTGGTAAATCAACAGATACAATATACTGTAATTCATTCGTAACATTATCAACGTTTCGATTTGTGAGAGAACAGTCAAGATTTTGAGGGAATTTCATGCACACTAATTTAAGTTCCTATTAAAGTTTCACACTGGAACTTTTGATTTTAATAAACTTGTTGATTTCTCTTCTTTCTCTTACTTAGTTTAATACCACAGAGTTGGAGCACGACGTCCTAGCTTTTGGACAAAATGTTTGGATTTATAGTATATGCCGTGCATGTCATGTAAATCAAACATAGATCATGCAAGTAACAGGGCATAACAGATATCATTTATAGCTGCTAATAGCTATGGAAATATATATACTTTACCTATTTGCATTTTGAATTTCTTCAGAATACACTTCCATAAGGTATTTCTGCTATCTAGAATGACATTGGTTTAAAAATGTATCAATAGCGTGTAATTGTAAGTTTAGACTATATATATTTCGGCTACAAATTGTATTCCAACATGAAAATTTACTGCATTACAAAACGAAATGAATTTGATATTTCCTAACAAACAAGCTTTAATTCTGCATGTTCTTGAGTGTTTCAATTAAAGAACTTCATATTTTTCCACCTTATGGTTCTAAACTATCAATGACAGAATAGAAACACATCGCACCAGCTCTATATGCATATAGTACAGAATTTACCCAGCTAATAACTCCAGTCCATCACAGGTACACAATTGTGTTGGATCGACCGAAAAAATCTTTCCATTCTAAACCAATTGGAAATATTCTTTAAAATTGCAGTCCTTCCTAATATGACTCAAAATTTCAATTTTAAGTAGATAACAAAATGAGGTTTCTTTTTTAAACGAACAACGGTTCCAAACGCAACTTGCTTCAAAGGTCGGTGAGCGGAGTTATTCGCACATGAATACTGATTCCGTGTATTTGTTTAACTATGTTTGTGTATTTACCTTTTTAACATACCAGAAGTAATATTACTTTGTTTCTTATTGTGTCCTTTTTATTATTCAGCCTCGGGAAGAAAAGAAAAATTAAAATCAGCATAAGAGATGAAAATGGAAAGATAAAAAATTTCATACTGTGATTGTAACGCATACTTCGGGGAGTAGATTCAAAATGTTTGGAAATAATAGCTTAGAATTCAAAACGAACCTTTCCAGACTGAGAGAAAATCGATTAAAAGGATAAACACTTAGTCAAACTACACACACACACACACACACACACACACACACATACATATATATATATATATATATATATATATATATATATATATATATATATATATATATATATGTGTGTGTGTGTGTGTGTGTGTGTGTGTGTGTGTGTGTGTGTGTGTGTGTGCCTTGACGTAAAGTGGAATTTTCAGCCTCATCAAAAGTTTCTTTGTTGTATCTTCTTTCCAAATATTATCATTTCCCTAATTCAAATGATCTGGTTTTAAGTGACTATCTTCACCGAATATACTAGACTACTTACACGGTTGTAGACTTACATATTGTACCTGATCTAATGCATAACCGTGCATGTTTACTTTTGATTGAAACAAATAGCTTTGCACTTCTCAAATTGTACATTCTTTCTGAACCCATATTTTTGCATTCCATAATATATTCTTTCTTGTCCTGCTTGAATTAGGTGTTGTTCAAAACCAACTGAACTCTCTAATTAGGACATAATTAGTTCACCTCTGGAAAGACTGGGAATCACTTTTTCCTTTGTGGCATCTTAAAAGCATAATCACCTTGACAGTTACTAGTGTAAAACTGAATAGCATCCTTCAGGTCACTGTAGACGTCTTTTTTTATCGACATGAATACAAAATGAATCTGCTTTTGTCACGAGTTGTCTCATTCTATCACTGTACTTGCTTTTCAATTTGTGTAGTAGAATTCATACATCAAACGTTTGCACAGAAAAAAAAAACCCACCATAGATAGGCTTATTTACTTTCATCCTTTGATGTTCATACAGACTATCCCATGACCAAGCCATCATATATTAGTGTCTTCCTCGCAAATGTGTATTTATCTTTTAGGTACTTTAAACATTTATTTTCATCTGGACATATTTAAGTGGCGTCCTCTGTTGGCCATTTTCCATCTATTTCCCTAAACATAATTGTTTGTGAGCTTACAAAAAAGAGTTTTCGAACTCACTGGTGTTTAGCTTCAAGTATCATCACAGTCAAGGTTGTTGATCAAACGCAATAGATCGGAAACTGTTTTTCAGTTTTAAACAAAATTGCAGCTAAAACTTGAACTGTCTGTAATATACGACACATTTGTCTTTGCTTTTCATTATACAAGATAAGTTTGGTACATTTTGTCTCATACTCTTACAATGGTGTATGAATTTATTTAGCGAGGGTATTCAGCAATTTGCATCTGGTATAAATTTCCCTTGATCAAAGGGATGATCATTGAAATTGTCGCGTACATGTGTTATTTCCAAATCCACTTCTGAAATCTACCCTGTAGCAGATGGGGATACCATGGGATCAAACGGGACTGTATGGGGTCAGCGGGAAATTACCATTACGGCCGACTTCCTGGAAACTTCAGCTGTCCTTTTGCATCTGCCTGCATTAACATGAGTATTGCAGATTATGAGTCAATGAGACATTAACAGTAGAACCCCATATTCTATATTTGCACTGGGTCAATGAAAATTCCCTTTATGACACCACCCTCCAGTGTTATTTTTATACTTATAAGGATCAAGAGGATATGTGTCAGGCGAAAAACATAATGTTAAAATTATGCCATTTTACTGTCACAGAGATTAGGAATGCTCATACACTACATATATAAGCATACATAAACAGTATCAGACACATCAATATGAATGCTCTCTCTCTCTCTCTCTCTCTCACAAACACACACACATACATACAAAAAAGCATGCGCATATAGGAAAGCTCGACCATACACAAATGTATCGTTACGCGAAAGGAATGGAGTTCGCACACACATACACACACTATCATGCTATCATACACAAGGATTTGAGTGGTTTAAGTTTCAGATACGACATAAAAAGACATACACAAACAAATATTTTGGCAATGAATAAGGATCTATTTTCTTAGAGATCTAAGTGGTCCTCTAATGGGTTGTTGGGATTGTTAATCAAAGATCTGAGTGGTCCTTTACTTGGTCGTTGGGATTGTTAATCAAAAGTGACTTAACACTTGAAAACAGAGCTTCGCTGTTCCTCGATGCAAACTTCTCTGTACTGCCGGGCCATACACCAATATTGACTTCATAAATCCTTGCATTTATATCCATACCCTTCATTTCAGTATATGTAATCTTCACAAGAAATTTTCCCAGTAGCTCCTTCATCATCGTTGCTAGCCTGTGATGATACTTAAAATAAACATTGGCAAGAGTTGTAGACCATTTTAAACGTTTAAGAAGAACTGAC
Organism: Sinohyriopsis cumingii; assembly: GCA_028554795.2. NCBI lineage: Eukaryota > Metazoa > Mollusca > Bivalvia > Unionida > Unionidae > Sinohyriopsis > Sinohyriopsis cumingii. The sequence continues at coordinate 70,365,470 of CM068833.1, read as the reverse complement.
GTTTGCTAAACAGACAAGAACTGGAAACGAGACACCATCAAAAGGAGATGAAGAATTTGAACAGTAAACGGAGGGAATGAGTGAAAACAAACCTGCACGTGTGTTACGAGATATTTTGAAGGAGTAAAAGCATCAAACTCCAATGGCAAAACGTTAGAGAAAGCAATCTTCCCAATCCAAAATATATGCCTGGCATGACTAAATCGACGGCTACTGCTAAAACGCCAGCAGTGACTGCAGTCACTGTTACCACTAGAGCAGCAGGGGTATGACTTGCACGTGGAAAAGATTTAAAGTAGTTACAGCTGACGTTTTCCATTTCTTAATTTCTTTTGTAGAGCACAACAAACACAGTGGGCCTTTAAATGGCTACTCGTTTGTCTGAGAAGAGATACATCTCAAATGATTGCCTAAAGGAACAAAAGCAAAACCCATCATAACAAGGTGTGTTATCTTTTTAAAAATATCTGATCAGTACTAAAAACTTCAATTTAAGAGACAGATACGCTTACGTTTTTTTAGTGTATTCGCGTGTGTAATAATCAGAATTAGATTTAAAAATAAAATTCTACTTTTTTCTTTTATTACGAATCTGTTGTCTTACGCTAAGTAGGAGAAAAAGCAAAACCAACAAGTTTATAAAATTAACAAATAATTTATTTCCCTTAAATACACATTGAAAATTTAAAAGAAATTTAGGGTTTTTAATTAAATTCCAAATAATCCTAAAGAAACCCATGTCTTCTATGTGCCTATGTGTCAATATGTCAATGGTCTTGAATATGATGATATGCCAATGGTCTTGATGTATCACAATGACATAGAATTCATAAAATCCCAAAATAGTGTTTTAATACAAAATGTCAATGAGCACTTTGTAATTCCAATGAATAATTAAATACTTCCGCTCAAGTTACATCTGAATACAACTAAAAGTGACTCCATAAATTCTGATATTAAAATAGAAATGAATCATTGTTTACTTGGTGACTTATAACACTTAAAAAATTCCCTTCACCTACGTTATTTCCAATGGAGATTTCCATCCAATTCGAAGCTTGTTTACTAAACTGTTAGCAAACCACTTGAGAAATATCAGGTTGACCATATCATCACCAAGGAAAAAAAACCAAGATCCTGAACTCCAAGAGAACACATTGTTTACAAACGATCAATATCGTAATGTATAGTCTACAGTAATGGACAAAGGTTATGTAATATGAAATTGGTATGGTTTCGAACCCTTGTGTGCATGCTAATGATATTTTCTTCCCTTAAGGTATGCCTCTGAGCCTTCCCCTTAATTACCCATAGGATTGTCACCCTTTGATGTCTGTCCCTTATGTGCAAGTCTGATATTCAATAATATTCGAAGAATGACAACCTGAGAAAACTGCACATGCAGAGTGGTTGACAGACTGTCTCGCCCATGGTCTAATTCTGTAACACAAAATAGAGCAGACATTAGATACACGTAGTTCATGCAGCACGCATCCTACTTTATGGGCTTCGCAGTGTCCCTGCAAAGGTACACAATATGATAGATTTATGTAAAAGGAGGCACGTGACCTGTACATGTAGATAATTAGAGCGTCCTATTAATACTTCACACTAATTAATTAATTAATTCTAGTAACAAGTTAAGGCCATTTTTTTTATTGCTAATGCAGCTTCATATATGAAGTGGACGCTATGAGTAAACCATATATAGAAAACTGACCTGCATGTATCCGACCACCGTGGAAGCTATACAGTTATACAAATGAATTTTCTAAAGTAAACACAAAACCTGCACAGAAAAAGCTCAGAAACGTTATTGATATTAGGAAGTGCACGCTAAAGTATCCACTGCGAGACAACGTTACTAACAGGAAAGGCTGGATTACGCTAATACGAGATGATAAAAAAAACTTACCTGTATGTATCCAGACGTAGCGGAAATTATACAGCACTATCGAATGAGTTTTCTATATTATGCACAGACCCGCACTTGTTGATACGGTTATAGCAATGCGAGAGGATGCCATCGCAACTCGTGCAGGACACAGGGGTTCGTTACAAAGAAAATTTGGAGTATCCGTCCTTGAATCAAGGGATGGGGGCACTAACCTGTAACAATATGCTATATCCCTTGAATCAAGGGATGGGGACTGTAACCTGTAACAATATGCTATATTGTTACAAAATAGAGCCCCAATCCCTTGATTCAAGGACGGATACTCCAAATTTTCTTTGTAACGAACCCCTGTGGTGCAGGAATGTACCAAAGGCGCCTAAACTTGAGAAGACGGCAAAGTCATAACACTGAAAAGCTAGAAAATTTGTCATCGACGATAAAAATAACGAAACATTTGGAAATTTATGGACGGTGTATACTTTCCTCCGATGATGAAACTCCTTCATATTTCAAGGTACAAAACTTCTAAACTGCCTGCATGGATTTTACGATGCCTGCCTGTCTGTAGAGAGCGTTCCACACGGCGGAAGTACTTATTGACGATTTAGTGGCATCTGACACCAATCCCGGTATTAAAGGGAGATCACTCTATCTAACTGCCACCTAGGTGGTCAGATAGATTTTATATTTTAGGCTAAAACGTTTTAATATGGGAGGGCTGGATTTGCGAGGTAGTGGTAGTTCTTCTAAGGTATTATGATTAAGTAAAGTATTTAAAGACGAAATCTGGCACATGAAGGTCTCTTTCTCTTGGGTTTATGTAGAACAAAAGGTCTGATACATTTATCTCAGATAAATTAACTCCGTGAAAATGTTTTGTAGCACACACAGCCTTTTGTTTTCATTCTATTCTTCTGACTTTCGCACTTCAAAGTTTTCCTGTTCTCTTCTTCTTGGCTGTTTCTTCTTTCTTCTTCTTATCGTTGTTAAATACATGTTTCTGCTGCTTCTCTCTGGATGAAAACAGTTCTCCAATATTGCTTGTTCTCCTTCCTAAATCATCCACTAATGGTAATGATGGAGAATGAGGCGATGGCAGTACTACCGTCGCAGGCAAACATTATTGCGCATGCGACAGAAAAGTACCCAAAGCTGAGTTAAAGTCGTTGTTTCTGGCAGAAGAAAATATGTTTCAGCTGTGTTCGTAGTCATTATTGTTGTACTATCACTCCGAGTATAGTTGTTATGGATGTTGTTGTTTAGCACCGTTTTCAGCACACCAGATGCAACACATGGTGCCATTATAATTGTTGGAGGGAGAAAGGAAAACCCCAAAAATAACCAACGACCCAAGGGAAGCAATTGGCAAGCTCTCCCACATACCCACATTAGCCAAGCCTAAGACTCGAACCCATACGGGCATAGTGAAATGGAAATGATCTGTAAAGGCGAGTACTTTATATCACTTGACTACCCGGGGCCCCATCACTCAAAATATACGAGATTTCCTTTACAGGCTCTCCTGAATACAATTTCTTCATAAGTGCATTGTCCCATTATTGTACCTATTCTCAACACCAAGTCATCTTTTATACCGTGTGTACCACTGTCGAATCTTCCATGCTTGTTTCGAACACGCCGTTTAACCTGAACTATCTAATATGTGTGAATGCATCATGGGATATCACCAAAATGACAGACACATTGATATCGACGAAGAAAAGATTAAGTAGAAAGGCTGGGGTGTCTGAATAGATTATTGGTATACGGAACGATCTTGTAAAGATGTTTGAGGGGAAGAATGACAGTGAAGAGGTATAGTATGTGTTAACTAACTTTGGTTAATAAATCCAACGGCCCTGTTGTGTGTATGTACGTGTGTGTGTGTGTGTGTATGTATGTATTTATGTATGTATGTATGCATGCATGCATGCATGCAGGTAGGTAGGTAGGTAGGTAGGTAGGTAGGTAACAGTAATCAAAGAGTGGGTGGATATTGTAAGATGTGTGTTTGGATGGTAATCAAAAAGCGGGTACTGCATAGTACTCAAAACAAATTTGTTGGATAGTATCTAAAAATGTTAACAGTATGTTAACCGTATATTTTTAAACATGGAAATGGCATATCACAAACTTAACATTACAACTTCCCTTGTTACGGGATACTTTGAAGGAGTAAAAGCATCTAAGAGAAACATATACTCTCATACACACTTCTGCCCCTATACACACTTTTGTCCCCATAAATACTTTTGTTCTTATAAACATTTTTGTTCCTATAAACATCCTTGTTACTATAAACACATTTGTCCCCATAAACACTTTTGTCTTGATAATACCATTCCCACAGTAGCCTACTAATGGAGGGTGGGAACGGGGCGATTGCCACGAGCACCAGAGGTCGTGGGTCGCCCAGTAAAACATCTGTGAATGATAGAATTTAGATGCCAGGAAAAAGCCACCAAATGGCATTAAATTGCATAAAAATCTTTGGCAGCTAGGACTTCGCCCCTGGCCCTGCTGGAGCAGCTCGCAGCACTCGCCAATCCCCTAGTTGCTGGGATGGGGCTAGTGCCTCCTCCAGCTTCGGCCCTTTAGGCCTCGTATTCTGGCCGTTTGGGCCTTCATTGCCGCACTGGGCACCAAGCAGCAGAGGAGGCGAACAGAAGGTCCAGTTTTGAAAACTAAGGCTTCCTACGAAAAACGAGAAAAAATGGGGGTGGGACTAGTGGGGGAGTGGGGAGGGTGAAGATATCACTGCTGGAAGGTCGATTTTTGAAAACTAAGGCTTCGTACAAAAACGAAAAGTCATTAACGTCAAACTGTCGTTTTTTACCCGCAGGGACACTTGTTTGACGTCGCTCCTCGTCTGCTGCTATAATTATCAACCAAAATTTTTATCAAGGCCTCGCGATCGAGGATCGTGTAAATTTATTGTTATAAATCCGTGTGGAGTAGATTGTGCTTTTGAAAAGAAGTTTTTAAATCTAATTATGTACATATCTCCACTGCACCAAGTTTGATGAATATTTCTTAAGGTATGTGTATCAACTCCGTTAAATACAACTAAACTATTACAGTTATCTCTGATCACTTATGGTATTTGTGTATATCTCTGAGTGACATAAATAATAACTGTATTTTTAAATAAATCCATCTAATTCGTCAACACTCGGTGCTTCATCAATATCGGTTATAAAATTAATAATGTCGCCACAATCTTAATTTAATAATCTTGCTTTTCATTAAAATCTTTAAGTACAACATAACATCTCTGATCATCAACTGATGGTGCAACTAAAATATAATTTATCCCACTTTAACCATCTCATTATCAAATTAAGCAGTAATTGTGTCTTTCCACTTCCAGACGGGCCTATTATAATCATTCTGATAGAATTTGGTAATGCTGAAATATGTTTTACTGACTCTTGTTTTCGTGTCGCCGAGAAATCAGTTACATCCATATTATAAATATACACGAATCTATATTGTTTACATTGTAGAATTAAAACTCCAACCACTGATTTAGTCACTGTTACAACAAAAAATAGAATAATAGCATATGGTGGAAGATGTGCAATATGTAACAATTTTTTTTTTCGTTTTTACCTAAAATTCAACGTAAAGATGGTGGTGATATTGCTACATTAATGTCAGAATTTCCAGGAACTCCGTGGGCTAAATACCGTGGCTAAAAACATCTTCCAGGATATAATTATTGTGGTCCTCGAACCAAACTTGATATCCGACTTGATAACCAAGATCAACCAAGACCTGGAGATTATCCTATAAATGACATTGATACAGCATGTCACGCTCATGATGTAGCTTATAAAAGTAAAAACTTACAAGATAGACATATTGCAGATGGAAAGTTGATTCACTCGATAAATTCCATAAAAAAAAGAAAAATTTCACAGAATCATTTGCTAATTGTTTGGTAAGATCCACGATGAAAGGTAAGCTAGCATTAAGTAATCAACCAATCAATAAAATAATGGAATTGATTTATTATAGCCCAAGGGAATATTGGAGGGGTACAGCAGCAATTAGTAAACTCGCTGATGCAGCAGATGTCGAACGTTCTGCCGCCGCAAAGTGATTATCACGACAGGTAATATGGCAAATTTATCTACCGCCATCTAAACGAATTCAGCATGCACGTTTTGATGTCAGCACTCCTAATGAAGTTCATCAAGCAGATATTTTGTTTTTACCACATGATACTATTAAAATTGGTAGACGTCAAATAACATACAAATACGCGTTAACTGTCATTGATATTCCAAGTAGGTATAAAGAAGCACAGTCAATATCAGCTAAAACAGCTGCTGAATTTATATCTGCTTTTGAGCGAATTTATCAACGAGGACCCTTACGATGGCCACAACTATTACAAGTTGATCCTGGCAGGAAATTTCTAGGTGCAGTATCATCTCTGATGAAAATACATAATGTTGAAATAAGACGAGGGCATACTGCAATACACCGTGATCAGGCAATTGTTGAACGATTTAATCGAACACTCGCTGAGCGGTTATTTGGATACCAGTATGCTGATTAAATAATTCAAGATACGAGCTCTCGCGAATGGGTTACAAGATTACCAAATGTGATCACTGCATTAAAAAATGCAATTAATTCCGTGAAACCTATTAATGCAATTACAACACACAAAGACCATATACCAATAAAACGAAATGATTTTTCAAAACAACCAGCGTTAGGTAATGTTGCTGTCAGATATTTATACGAACCCGTTGAACTTGAAGGTGGTAAAAATAGAGCGACTGATCCTATTTGGAGTGTAACGACACATAAAACATTTAGCGTAGTAAGATCTACTGGTAGACCTGCAATCTACAGACTAGATTCAACTGCTCCTCAGCGTGGATCTGTACGCGAACAATTACAATTAATTCCTGAAGACACACAATTACCACCGCAATCGCTTAACTAGCACCTCGACGTCGATGACATTCAAGACAGGTCAGCCTTACATTTTCGCGTGTATGACCAAACTTACTATTAATTCTATGTACGGTATATTTCCTTGGATCATTACTCAAGTATCGCCACAACATTACTGTATTACAGATCGCGCAATAATTATTTTGCTGTTGTTTCAGCATCATTATAAATTCAACATCAAGGTCAGAGTTGCGCTTTTTTGTCACACTGTTTATAGTTAACTACTTTTTTTCTTCATATTATATCATTGTCAATACCATCACCAGTGGTTTCTGTAACGTCTACAATAACCCTCCGCAACTGAGACATTTTTCTAACTCTAGACACTGCCAAATAAACTAAATTTGACCATTCGATACGATCATCGACGATCCAAACTCTCATATCAGAAATAGTTAACCCCTGAGATGAATGAATCGTCATTGCGTATGCTAGAGTCCACGGAGATTTGTCAATAGATAACGCGCTCTCAACAACATTGGCATCAACTAAAACAATATAATTTAGTACAAGATTTTGTTTCTTCTGACGATCCTAGTATATCAAGGTCGACCGGTCGATACATAATGATACGAGTAGATTTGAAAACTTTTCTTTATGTAACATAAATAATTGCTGTGGAAGTGTATCTCTGAATATCTTTCTACTTGCAACTATCAAATAATTTGGTCTCCATAAATTCCAAAAATTGCTCATAGGAGTTTCTGAAATTATATCACACATTATTTCACACTGAACTTTATTCGGTTGTAGTCTGAATAATTTTTAAGCTCTCTTAATTCGGGATCAAGTGTTCTATGATCATCAGTTATTTCTTCATAATCATTAACAAAATTATTCCGCCATTTATGTGGAGACAATCCAACAAAAGGTGGTGGTTGAACATGATCTCCACACATTATTATAGCAGTATTTGTTGTTAATAACCAATCAAGAAATGTTTTTAATGTTTCTAATGACACTATACATATTTCATCCCAAACGATAATCTTTGGAATGTATCAGGAGTCCATGTATTTACCTTCCAAGTCTGTGTGTTGATGTTGATCATATCAAAATTCCGAAATAGTTCAATCACACGAGTTGTTTTACTTGAACCAGCAGGTCCAGTGAGATAAACTGTTTTATGTCTAGCTACGGGATCATACACTGACGATGCAGATGATAGCTTTAATGTCTGATATTTTCTGCAATAACTATCTCTGATTTCAACATCAGCGGATTCAGAATAATCGAGTATATTTTCCTGTTTTATTCTCCATTCGCCCCATGATGCATAATTACCGAGATTTAATTTTTCCAGTAATCCTGAATATTTTTTATTGATATAAAACGAATCCGTAGCGACTCTGACAGCAAACTTAGAAACTCTGTTTATCATCGATAGCAGATTTATCGAAACGTACGCGAGCATTGAGGATCTTAAATGAGTAAATTGTGGTGACTCACCGTCCATATAACTCACAAGTGTACCTAATTTAGTTCCATTTGGCAAGAAAGCTATTTAACGACTTATAAACGTATTTATCTTCGTTGTATCAGCAATTATGAAATCTAACTCAGCATCGTCTATAATCAATATTGTACAATGTCTTTATGATCGTCTGTCCCTCCTTGTGTGAATTTACCGATTATTTTTCTACCGAGATCTTTTTGCAATTTTATTTTCATAATCGGTTGTATCAGGATTTTGATCATCAGAATATTTCTTTTGTTGTAGTAACCAAACTTCTTTCTGCGAACGATATGATATAATTGCTTCACTTACTGTCAAAAATATCAGCATTTTTACGTCGAGCATATATCGCAATAACATTGTTGGTGCCCACATTTTTTCTGAAAAATGTTTGCCAAACCAAACATAACAAATAGGATGAAGACTTTTTAGCAAACTCGAGTCACTCGATACAGTCGAATCCAGTCAGGTCAAAATCTGGCAATGGTCCGTTTATCGATACTTTGGTCATTTCGTGCGTCGGATGACCGAATTTTTTAAAATATGCAGAACACTCTCAGATACCAAGAAAACTTCCGGGATAACATGCAACCATATCAACCGAGATAACATCTTTATGATCGTATTTACTATTCCATAATCCATCGTGTCCGTATTCGACACAACTCGATATTATATCATTAACAAAATCAAACCGAGTTGATTTCCACGAATTTTTCTCCTTAGCGAAATGAACTGCAACTAACGGAACAGTCAAACAATTACTGAGTAATTGTTCAGCATCATCGGTATATTTTAAAGCAAGATTTTTCATTTCTTCGTGGAGATAAGTTGTTCGATAAATAACGCCATTAGGTCGTACAAATTGATCATAATTTCCTTCTTCAGAACTTTGAAATAACCATACTGATACAGGATCGTCTTTACTTATTTCATTAAAAAAATAAAATATGTCATCGTTATAAAATTAAACAGTTCAATTTCGTGCAAATATTGTTACTGCATTAGTCCACGCATGAGCGTTATGATCAATAAGTTCGATCGAAGCTCCCTTTGATTTATATTTTGATTCGTAAAAAATCTCTACGATGATCGTTTTTACTAAAATTGGGAACTTTAGTTTCTTTCCTAACTCAGCAACATCTTTGACAGACACGCCGGTGTCTTTAACTATTTCTCCCCACTCGTTTATTATTTTACGTCTTTTATCTGTTAGACCGTTTCCACGAGTCGAAACGGTAAAATATTCCGTTACTCGTTAGGCTACGCAATTCAGTCTTGAAAATTTCATCGGTTTTAGATTATCAACGCTGGGTTTTTCCTTTATAGGATAAATTCCGTAAATAACCGCGGTTACAGAATTCGCCCTTTCATAATACGGTTTGTCAATGCCAGTCAACTTTCCTGGTTTAGAATATTTATTCAGTATGGCAATTTTTTCGTCATGAAGGACAGTATCATATTTGTCACGGATAATCCAATTTTCTGTTTCTGCTAATACAACAAATTTTACTTTAAAAAGATATTTTCGATTGTAGAGATAATTAATGATAGTTGCCACTCGTTTGTCGTTTATCGTAGCATCGACACTATCGGTGATTGTGAACGTTGACCATACATGAGATGCGCCATTCCTTTTTGGCGTCGTGAATTTTATTAATTAAACTTTTATTCTTCGGATCAACTAGACCTTGTATCGGTAAGTCAGTGGATATTCTGTCAATATTAAGTTTATCTTTAGAAGGCTTAATCGTGGATAATCTCTCAAATTCATCCATATTATAATTAAGACAAACATTTAAATTGAAATATTATATATAAAATGATTCAAACAAAAGACAAATGCAGATGGTTAATGATATTCTTGTCACAAAGCCTGCGTAAACGAATTCTACGGACATCATTTGCAAAGTGTTCGTAATGGTAGTCTAGGACCAAAACCGTGTTTGAAATGCGGTGTTGGAGTTAGAGGAAAAACGCGATTGTGTATGCAATGTGTTGATAAAAAGTACAGAGAATTGAAAAAATATTATGATTAAAAATCTAATGACAGTGACAAGGTTATAAGAAGCGTAGGAAGATTATCTAATAAGATTCTCAAAGTAATAATTTAGACAAATCACTATTTAAACAAATAATATTATATACAAATGGAACAAAATACGTTTATGAGGCATCCTATTATAACGAATTATGAAGCAAATCGTGATGGTGTAATTCGGCACTGTCGATGAAAGGTACCAGTCGGTTATGCTAATAATGCTGGTTATTTAAGATTTACTGCTGGGGGAAAATATATATCTTTGTCATAGGTTCATATTCGAATGTTATTACGTAGTAATCGAAGACGGTCTTGTGATCGATCACATCAACGGTGTAAAAATTGATTATTCTTTGCGTAATCTCAGAGCTATCACGCAGAGTCAGAATTATGTATGTGGTGGTACTGGTAGATATGAAAAAAAAACAGTTGCAAGGAGGGCGGTAAAATCTACAAATGAAGAGACTGGCGAAGAAAAAATATTTCACTCGATAAATTCAGCTGGGAGATATTTTTATATTCACCCGCGTTCGGTACATTATGTCGCAAATAATGTAACAAGATCAGGATTTTCAAAAAATATAAACAAAAAATCATTTTCCATTATTGTTAAGAGAGCTAACTGGCAGGCTAAGCTATCTCCGGTACAGTTAAGTAGTTACCTCGATTATATTTACTAACTATAGATTTAATTTCTTTTTGCGTGCCATTGTTCAGTAACTAATTAATTATGATACACCTGTCGAGTTATCATTTTAAACTGATTTATTTCGATGGGACACTAAAAAATCATCGTAGGGTTTGTTGATGGAAAGTATGAAAACCTCGTCTTCGTACTACTTCCAAGAGAGATAATTATGTACGAAGAGACATAACTCTCCTCTCCTTGACATAGTAATTTAGCGGTTACCTCTCTTTCTTAAGGTCAATCACCTGAAGGGTAGACAGATAATGTTGTAGCAATTCATTTTGTCAAATGGTGATTAATTAACCCTATCCGTGTCATAACTAATATAAGTGAATTAACATAATGTTGTATAATAGTTCAAATTAGTAGAAGGATAATTTATGGTTCTAACTTGCAAGTGAAATCAAGACAGAAGAACAGGCGTACATTTAGTTATTTTTCGATTTGTAACATGACGGTTACATGTAAGGTTTTCGATCTGTAAACATGCAATAAAAGTATCTGGTAATAATTAACACGCGTGGTTTAAGAAAATATTTTACTTACCTCCTGTCTACTTCAAAATGCGAATTTTCCAGACTGACTGAGAGTGAGGGCGATTCACTGTCTTTTATAGTCAAACATTTTGGGAAAACCCATAAGTCAGGAACGTTCCAAATGGTTCGATCACATAATCATGTGGAAGTTTCTAGAAACTTGTTGGTTTTCCAAAAATGCCTGACTATAAGAGCAACCAGAATTTCTTTATCCCCGTAGTCGGACTACAGCTAAATTCGAGAGAGAGAGAGAGAGAGAGAGAGAGAGAGAGAGAGAGAGAGAGAGAGAGAGAGAGAGAGAGAGCAGATTTGAGTAAAACATTTATTCAGTAGTCTAGATGTTGTGTTTGTGCTGTATTACATATGTACTATATCGTTTGGTTGAGAAATGTAATTTAAACATATATTTTATATATATAATAAAATAAATTTTGAAAATATTAATGCTATTATTTCTGCAATAAATAATTTAAAAAAAGATGGTATAAATATTCAGCTTGATCCTGAAAAAGTCATTTCTGATTTTGAATCATTACGAAATCGTAAATTTCAGGGTGGATATACACTGTCATCTGAAAAAGGTTGATGAAAAATATACACGAAATTATCCTACGATCTTTATCAACAGTGAAAGATATAGAAGCAGAAAAATTTGTATCGCTTTCTATCGAAATTGATAATATTATATCAAAGTTATCTGATGAATACGAGACAAGAAAGATTATAAACACACGCGTAAGACAACTGAGACAAATTATATCAGATGTTGAAAGCGAAAACACGCTCGCTTATGAAAGCAAAAGTAGCGATGAGAATCAGTAAAAATTCTGTTATAATAAAAAGATATACACACACACACACACACACACGCACACATACATATATATATATATATATATATATATATATATATATATATATATATATATATATATATATATATATATATATATTATATTATATTATATTATATTATATTATATACCGAAATTATTCAGAACTAGGCAAAAAATATTAAGTTGATCTAGTTTAATATAGGAGCGTACATAATTCAGAATCTGATCACTATTCCACGTGATCATAAAATATGTTCTCTCCGCAGCTGATTTAATTGTTCCTTCGTCAATAAAAAGTCTTCGTTAACGTATTCGTCAATAACTATATCAACACTAAAATGTTCTGTTTTTACTGGAGACTGTGACACTATTGTTCTGATGGCGTTTTCAGCTACCTCCTGTCGTGTATAAAAACCCTCATATGTTGGTACATTATATAATATACTTCTTCATTAATTGTGAAAATTGTTAAGATTTGACAAACAGATTTAAATTGAGATTTTCATTTCTTAAGTCAATTAAGTGTCCGCTCTGGTCAGTAAGCCTAAAGTTTATTCTTGATAATAACGGATTATGATAACATAGATAAACAGGATTAATAAATTCTTGTACAATCAAATATCCAGGAGGTACTTGCGGAGTAAAAGTATACAGAATATAGTCTTGTTGAGTTTGATTTGATTTTTCAAGATCTGTTTGATAGCTTCCATCAATTACGTCGCATACAAGATTGGCTGCAATCGTTGAAGTTATATTAACGATTCCTGGTGAAATATGACGACCTTCACCATACGGATTATTATTTTATTTGAGAAGAAATGCTGGTGGCGATAATGATTAAGAAATATTTTTTTATTTCTTTCTATTCTTCCTTCAGAAGAAATTAATGCCTCAGATGATATAAGCTCAATACGTTTTTGATTAATAAAGTAAAGGTCTGATATAACTTGATTTAAATTTTGTATTGTTTCAATGATTATCTTTTCTAGATTGTCATTAGGATACTCCAGAATGTAATCTGTAAATAAATTTACTAATGATGTATATGCAGTTTTATGATCATTTCTAATTTTATCAGCCAATGATTTAAATGTTTCTTCATTAACAACATAAACTCTTTGTACTGATGATCTGATGATCATACTAGAATAATATAAATATTGACGATCAGAGTTTAATGGAGATTCTTCTTTTTGATATTCTGGATATTTTAGAAATATTCTCTTGTCTGTATTAAAATCAGCTCGCGCTGGTTCTGGTGGGTCCATGATACTCTGGCTGGATTTCAGGCCAACCTGAAATAGATCTGATTGATGACTGATAAATATCTGCAACGTAATCTGGATAATTTATCTCTATCGCAGATGATAAAGTTGGTTCGTGGACTGTTATAGCTATTTTTGCTTCTCTTCCAGTTATAGCTTTTATTCTCCGCTGAAATTCATCATTGATTTGTTCGATCTGATAATTTTCTGTAGGAATAGAAACAAATAAAGAATGGTGAGTTCCATCATCTTTATTTTTATTTGTAAATACAAGTGAATTATTCGCCTGTAATCAACTAAATGATTTTGAGCTGATATTTGGCCAACTATAATATACTCGTAAATGTGCTAGTGCGATTTCTTTCACTGGAATCGCAGTTGGAAAGTTAACACTAAATTCTGGATTAATTGAATTTACTGATATCAGTGTTGTTTTTGTTGGAGTAGTATTTGTTACGATTTGTTGTAGTAGCTCGCTTGGCGATGTCATTGTGATTTAAATCCTGATTTTCTAACTCAATCACTGTCATTGCCTCTTTGTAGATTTTGATAATCTCCGTGAACTCAAAATCTGATATTTTTCCATCACTAAGGCTCTTTGATAATAGCGAGGATAATTCGGAGTGTCCTAACTTCGCTGTATGTAATTTTATTATATAATCATGCAATTTTGCATTTGTGCATGTACAATTTTTTTTGCAATGATATTGAAAATACCGGCAATCGTTGTTGTAGCTGAAACACAAATTGTTACAACTACTGGTGCCATCATTGTCATTGTTGATAATAACACGCCGGTTCCAGCAATAACAGCAGACGCTGAATAAACAATTATATCAACAATAACTACAAGTCTGCGATATTTCTTTATTTTTACTCTATACTGTTCGACAATATCTTTTAATTTTGTTTGCCATTCACGTGCTTGATTGTATCTACATTTTTGAACGTGCTTATTATATTTTACTTAGTAACCAACTGAGGTGTTTCAGCCACAAATTCCAGACACCACCAGTAAGATGTTGCAGTTAATTTCCTATCAGCTGCTTCCAGAATAACTATTTCTTCGTTTCCTTTGTTTAATATGATTGACACTACTCCAGAAAAATTACCGGTTGAATGACGCCAGGGATACGTAGTAAATATCTTAAATTTTGCAGCGCTGAACTCAAACAGCCTGTACACGCCAGTGACTTCTGCAGTATGTTTGAGAGTTTTATTTTGCTGTGATCATGTTGAGAATCCTGATGATACTGTGTATACTATGTTGGTTTTAATCAGATTCATTTTTAAAGATCCCTCGAATTTCACTTATGACATCTTCTAGTTTTTTCTTTTAAATCGTTTCAATATCTGATATAGCTGTTTTAATCAGAGAGTTTTACGTCAACAGTCAACGGACTTCCAAAGAAATCATCTGCGATTTCATTAAGTTTCTGAAAGTTTCTACGAAGTCTTGTAAACAAGCTTACGTGAGCGTCATACTCAGCTCGTACCGTGGATAACTTAGTATCTACTGTATTATAGTTATTGTCTACATATTTTTTGTTGCAGCATCTTCATCAGATGTTGGATCTCTTAAAACAACTAATTTATTTCCTTTCATTCTGAGTTCGCCTGTCATTGTATCACCGGTGTTCCGCAAACGATTAGCAACCCTCCTTGCAATTTCATTTCTAATAGTTGCGAATGATATATGAGTCTCTGATTCTACCGCCATCAGTAAATACTGGAATGTTATCCGTAGTAGCACCGAGAACTCTACGAACTATATCATTCCATTAGATGTTGCTCATCTTCAAAACACCGTATTTATCCTGAAAAATAACAACTTCATCTCTATCGACTCCAGGGAGGTTCATAATATCAGCAAGTTCATCTTTAGTCGCGTAATTTGACAAATCAATGTCATCTTTTGTTTTCTGCCCTTGACAGAAGAGGATCTTCCGTAAATATCAAACATTATACTTCAAGATCTGTTTAAAACGACGCGGTTACTTGTATAATCATGCACGACTTTATGAGGTGCGTTGGAAGACTTTGATATAACGTCAAGTACATTAATTACTTTACGACCACATATTGGCGGATCTGGTATTGTTTATGTTGGTAATGTTAAATACCAGACTAGAGTTTATATTGTGTTTATATATTTTAAAAAATCAGATGGTCTAGGTAGGCCATACGAATCGAAATAAACGATTCTACGTGGATCAATTGCGTATGCCACCCAATGAGTACCAGGCCCTGAATTATCATCAAGATTAATAATGTCTGTTTCAAAATTGTTTGGTTGTTTTGGTAATTGGTCGTTCATAAAAACACCTGTGAAATTTTTTATATTTAATTTTTTAGCAGCATCAAGTAAATCAAATTTGACATTGGACAGATTAACGAAGTGTTCCTGGAAGTCTCAGACCTTTCCCGTACTGTTGCTTACTTTAATGCCATTTTAGCGGCGGTTCCAACAGCACCTATCGCGGCTGCTTTTGCAACGGCAGGTGCGGATGCTGCTATTAACGTTGGTATAGCTGCAAGAAGTGGAAATATACCACCAACTTTAACATATTTTTAATAGCGCTCTGATAAAGATGAAGTTGAACTCCAGTTTTTGAGTCTAAGGCCTTATTAAAATGTTTAAGTTGTTTGGACTACCATTAGCAATTTTATCTTTTTTTAGTGATATTTTTGTTCCGCATTTACTCGCGAGTTTTGATTGTAATTTTTGCATCTGACCGGAAGTCAGAGTGACTCTAACGTGACTGTACGACATTTTTATAATATGCTTAGCGATTTAATTACATGTTTTCTACTGGAGCGTCAATAGTTCGCATTCTTCCATCAGCACCTTCAAGTAACATTGCTTTATCTGAGAGAATAACTGCAATTGCTCTGTAGTTAGGAACAAGGGGGTTTACACGAGCTCGAAAGTGAATACGAACAACAGATTGTCTAGATAAATCAAGATGTTCCAATGAAAAGTAACAGATCGAATACAGAGTTTTAAAAAAAAAAATCCAGCTGAGCTATTTGCAAACCAGTATCTATATTTTGATCACGTCCCATAAATGTCATCAAACGATGATATGCACGTGCTACATGATTTCGGTCAAAAATTAATATATCTTCGGATGGTTCTTGATGTTCATTTATCCGTAAAGAAACTTCACTAACCGCAAGTGTGTCAAATATCATGTGACTACGTTCTTGTGAATCTAATCGATCAGTATTTTGGAAAGCAATAAATATATGCCTCGGCGCAGAAACTCCCTGCTGTAATGCTATTTGCCATGTAAATAACCCAGTAATATTACTTTGAACGCTGTCTGTTGTCACTGTCAATCATGATAACAATGATTTACCACCTTGGTCCATGGTCCATAAAAGAAATTAATTTTTGTTCTTCAGCAAGCGATGGAGTCATTACTGGCATCCACAATGAAAGTTTTGTTAATCTTACCACACGACTATGAGCAGCAGCAGGACACCAGATTGCACCATCATCAGTAGTCTTTCTTACAAGTACAACTGTATATTTAGCTCCAAAAATAACTTTTCTAACATTTCTGCAAAATCCAAAAATATGTGACAGTGGAATTACACATGAAAAAGCTTCTTCATTATTTTACATTGTTCTGCGTGTAGCAAAGCCCAAGGTTGTAGTTTGCGTTGATTGATACAATTGCTGGTCCATCAGCTGCTCCTCCAGCGGCTCTTACGTTACCCTCAACTTCCATGACATGTTCAGGATGATTAGATGTATCTTTAGCAAATATCATTGATGGACCGGCTGATAATGATCTGAATATTTTGCAAGACCTATTTTCGTGTAGCAACGTCGACGTCTTTCTGAATAGATTCACTGTTTCTTCCATCAATCATATATGTAGCGCTATCAAACAACGCCATGATTCCGTTGTTAACAAAACCAACTATATCACCAATTGCAACTCCTGTACCGTCATCTTGCAAAATTCTGCCTTCTACTTCAATAAATGCTTCAGCAGGTTAAAAAAGTAATATCCGCTTGTATCTTGAACTTGTAATTCGATTCTTCCACGCTGATTTGGTTGCCTTGCGTCGTAAGAATTAAATTGATAATTACGCAAAGATTCATCTTTGAGAACTGGTGCATCTATATCGAACGCCGGATCGGATACACGTTTAAACATTTAATTATAATTGTTATCGTCTAACATGAAGACCACTTCCTGCTATCAGACAAGCAGTTATATTTTTTCTTTTTCTTTTTCTGACAGGGGTACACCAGCCAACTCTGATAGTTTTTTTTACTTGAGGCCTAATTGGTTATTTTACTGACATTTGCAGGCATAACTTCAGTGCTGGGTAATTTTATTTGCTGTGGTTTTCTTCGTACTAGTCAAGCTAGTCTTACTTTGAGTGTCGATAACGTTTTACCGGCAAGATTACCAATAGCATTAATACCTTTATTACGAATAAAAATCAATAGCCTTCATCCCTAATTGTTTTGCAATCGGTATTGCTTTCGGAACCATCCTTCTGAGAGAAAAAACCATAACAGTATCACCAAGTCCATCTCCATAAATCGCGTTGTATGTTGGTAATCGTAAGTTTACTACCCTGACTATTACAGGTCCACATTGTGCATTGTGTATAATCATTTTTTTAATTACATACTGATTAATTAATTGTTTAGTTGCTGGCTGTGATAATCATCAGCAATTTCATCGATGAGAGAACGATAAATGTTGCGATCCATGATACCGCCAGTAAATAATCTTCGACAAATATCAGATATTTCATTAATAAGTTCCGGCGAATTATTTCCGGCACGTTTTCCTCCAATTAGAACTTCTAATCTATCGTCGTCGGTATGAATACTGTCAGGACAAGTAATAAGACCGCTTCCTTGTGTAGAAAAACCACTCCCTGTAGCACCGGGAGGAGTGTCATCGCCAAATTTTCCCCAATTTGCTGGAGGTTCAAATAAACTTGCTTGTTTTGCTGATTTTTCTTGTCTCTTTTTCAATTTCTCATCTGCTGCCAAAATTCTCTCTCTGTTTCTTTTTATATCTTGTTTAAAAAGCTCAAAACTCATGTCATCATCACTTGGAATGTTATTAGAAAATATAGAATATAAATCTTTAGCCCATTTTTCTTGATTTGCTATATAATCATCAATATATTCTGGTTTTACAAATTCTTCCATTTTATCTCCTGTACTAGCAATATTTTCAATATTGCCCCTACTAAATTTATATTAAAAAAAATTAATACCTTCAGGAATAAATTTATTCTTGATATTAATTAGTTCTGGTTCGTCTTCTTCTTTCTCCTCCTCTTCTTCCTGTTGAAATGTTATTGGTTGGTTTTGTTGAGAAACTTTAGGTTCTGATGAAAGAATTAAAGGGGGCGGTTTTAAGGGGAAAAGTTTTGATGGTTGTCCTCGTGTCCGAGTCATTGTCAGTAGTAAATGGGGATACCCTAGCCTCAATGGGAATTAGCATTACAGAGACCCCTGGGACACTCTAGCCTCAATGGAAATTTAACATGGAGAAAAATCGTGGGCAAATCTACGTACAAGGGGAATTTAACATGGAACTATAGTGTGGCTCTGTCTAGCGACAAGGGGAAATTAACATGGGAATAGAGTTTGGGCTTTTGGGATTTTTTTTTTTTTTAAATTTCTTAAATTTAAATTTAAATTTAAATTTTAAAAAAGGGGTAGGCAATTGAAAGGCTATCTCTTTTCGAGAAATATGGCTGACCCTGAAAAGGGCCTTTGGGTTTATGTTAATATTAATATTAACATAGATGGCATCTGTCACATCTTCTTCTTCTTCTTCTTAAACTCCTTCTAACTGCCGGTCCATACACAAGTACCCTCTTGAGACATCCTTGTCTTTCTATCTAAACTCTCCTCATCCATTGACTAGTATCTGTCCTATCAACAACAGTCCACTTGGACCTGACATACATGAGCATGTCCGTCCTAAACATCATGGAAGACACAAGGGTGGATGACTCAACTGTGGTCCACATCTTGAAGCGACGAGAATAGGTGAATCAATGCAGTGAACTGCGCTTATTTATAGGTACAGGAAGGATTGAAACGGATTGAATTCATTCACCAATCCGAACACGCGTTACAAAATTCAGTCAGCTCGCATCCAATCCGAAGACAGCAGTCTGTGACGTCACGTGGTCTATATAGATTCGTTAGCGCTTGTGTGCAGTCAATCTATGCGACAGTGATTCAACATGACGGAAACTCAGAAAACGATCCATTGGGGTGCACCAGCAGGAATACTGCCCAAGGGAACCCGGACTTACTTTCAGAAGAGGTACATTGGGATTTTGTGGATTTTCTTACCTCGCAAGAATTTGTTCCGGAACCTTCGTTACCTTCTTCATTACCGCAAGTGGAGAATTTTAGACAGAGACAGAAAGAAGAATTGGAGAAATTTATACAACGACAAAAGGAAGCGGAACAAGCTTTTCTCGTACAGCAGCAGCAGCAGCAGCAGCAGCAGCAAGAAGAAGAGGTAAGAAAAAAGCAACAGCAACAACAACAAGAAGAAGTAGCAGCAAAGAAACAAGAGGGTGAAAATCAAACGGTCACGGTACTGTTGGACATTTTAGCGGAGTTAAGAAGTCTGAAACAAATGTATCAGACTTCTTTATCACGACCGAAGAGAATACGACCTTCCCGAGCTAAACACGTCAACCCTGTGACTAAGCTTGCCGTACCACCCTTAGTGATTTCAACTCAATCATCATCATCAACGTTACGTAGTTCAGAAGTAGGCCTTGGACGTGGCAAAGGCTTAAGGCAGTTAAAGTTGATTGGTTAAACTCACCCCTACACCAAAATAAAAAGGCCCTTTTCAGGGCCACCCACATTTCTCGAAAAGAAATACAATTTCAATTGCCAATAACTAAAAAAAACAACAAATAAACAACCCATTTTTACCCTTATAGTACGTGTCTGTGTATGAGTGCGTGAGTGTAGCTTCTTATCTTAAAATCAAAACTCAAAGACACTTACCTTATATCATTCATGTATTCTTTTATCCATTTTTTACAATCCAATTCACAATTCACCACAGAACACTTTAATTAAAAGTTCATTGACTTCTTCTTTCTCCTTGTTTAGTCTCTCTGTTTTTTGAATTTCTTCACCGTTTTTTCCTCATTTTCTTCCCTTCTTCTTTTCTTCTCCTGTTTCTTTGCTTCTTTTAAATAGAATTGTCTTCTTTCTTCCTCTGAAGAATCCCTCTCTTCTTTCGAAGAATCCCTCTCTTCTTCTGAAGAATCCTTCTTTTCTTCTGACTCCTCTTG
The DNA here is from genome assembly GCA_028554795.2 of Sinohyriopsis cumingii. Taxonomy (NCBI): domain Eukaryota; kingdom Metazoa; phylum Mollusca; class Bivalvia; order Unionida; family Unionidae; genus Sinohyriopsis; species Sinohyriopsis cumingii. The sequence goes on along the minus strand of CM068833.1, from coordinate 70,344,454 downwards.
TTTCTTTTTGGGGCAATCTGGAGACCAATGTCCTTTTTCTTTACAATAATAACAGGTATCTTGACTTTTGTCTTTTTTAGCCCGTTTTTTTTTCTTTTTTGACGGTCTGGACACTCTGAAGACCAATGCCCTTTCTTCTTACAGATATCGTAAGTATCTTGACTTTTATCTCGAAAGGAAGGAGAGTAGTCCGTCGGCTGGTCTGAAGAGAATTTTCTAATGACCCCTCGCAAAGCTCTGACGAAACGTTCGATTTGGTTAGTCTCTTCCATCGTTGTGCTCAGCTTGAGAGTGAAATGAATAGTGAAAGGACAAGACACACACCCTTTTTATATACGCTGGTTTGCCATGACTATAAATTAGTCTATGGTATTTGAACTTGAGTCATTTGACGTTTTTCACTCAAGATGAAACGATCCTATTCATTTGAGAAGAAAGAAGAAGAGGAAAGTAAGAGGCAGAAACGTGATCTATCGCCTCGTACCAGGGCTGAAATCTTGGCACAAATTCATGCCAATGATTTTGAAGAGGACATGAGTGAACCAGAATTTGAAACCTCTAAACCAAGTTCACCACCCTTAGTCAATCCTGAAAAATACTATTCCATTCGAGAGACGGAAAAGCGCTCCTCTAGAAAATTTAGAACCACGGCTTACACCTACACGGTGAAGTTTAAAGATTTCAAGTCCGACGTACCCTTAGAGAAAGCAGAAGGGTTTATCACCGAGATGTGGGATTCTTTGCTCACCGCACTCAAGCGACAATGTCAAGCCAAAGAAGACGATCGCTTGACACTATCCATAGATCACGACGGTTTGAAATCCCCTGTTTGGATCGAGTTTAGCAGACCTGCAGAACTAACCCCTTCCAAAGTCATGGACAAGATTCAACACGTACAACAATCTAATGACCAGTTTGACATCACCGATGGTAAAGCCACACTGAAAATGGCCCACGTCTCTCCTCCTCAAGGGACTGGACGCAAAAAGATGTTATTGGTGGACGACCTTCGCAACACCAAAACAAGTCTCGTCCGAATTCACAACCCTCAAGACCAGATGTGTTTAGCTCGAGCCATCGTGGTGGGACGAACCTATGCCAACAAGAACGACACGACAGAATGGAAAAGAGCCCGGAAAACTATTCGACAATCGGAACGAGCCAAACAACGAAACGAAGCAGAACTCCTGTTGCAACAAGCTGGCCTGTCCAAAGACACACCCTGTGGCATTCCTGAGATGCAAAAATTGCAAGATGCCCTAGCTCCACGCTACACCTTGAAAGTGCACCCTCAGGAAATGCGTGGGTCTCTGTTGTTTCGAGGCCAAGATTTTAAGGACGGAAAATACATTCATGTCTATTATCACGATGAACATTTCGATACCATTACCAGTATCACTGGATTCCTGGGATACGGTTATTATTGTGAGAAATGTGATTATGGTTATAACAATGGAGAGCAACACAAGTCTTGTGGATGGAAATGCCCAGGATGTTTGGCCTCTCCACCCTGTCTGAGCGAAGAACCAGTGCCTTGTTCAACTTGTCTGCGCACGTTTGTCAGCCCTACCTGTTACCAGCAACATTTGAAAACACAAGGTTCACAGAAGAAATGTGCTTGTCAACTCCTGAGATTGTGCCCTACGTGTGGACAAGGCATACGTACCAATAGTACCAAGGCACACGTATGTCGAGGAAAGAAAAAATGTCACATTTGTCACCACATCGTGGACTTGGAACACGAATGTTACGTGCAAAAATACCAACCCCCACCAGAGAAAGAGGACGGTCACAAGAAGAAAGGCAATTTCATCTTTTTCGATTTCGAATGCATGCAAGAGACCGGCATTCACATTCCTAATTTCTGCGTGGCTCATCGAGCGTGCGAGAAGTGCATTCAAGAACCTATTTTCAGTCATTGCCCTCACTGCAGTAAGATTCCTGGAGGGCGTGAAAAAATATTTCGAGGACCGAACACGCTAGCCGATTTCGCTCAATAAGTCTTAGACCCCATCGACAAGACGTGGAGCCAAGAGGACATCGAACGTTACGGAGATTGTCATCGTCATGCCACGGTGATGGCTCACAATTTCTCCGGATACGATGGACAGTTTCTTTTGAGGTACTATACGGAACAAGGCACCGAGCGTCCTAAAGTCACTTTGAACGGAGCTAAAATCATTTTCATGCAAGTGGGACAAGTACAGTTTAAAGATTCGATGAGCTATTTGGCCATGCCTTTGAGTCGAATGCCTAAAACGTTTGGAATGACAGAAATGGCTAAAGGGTACTTTCCACACTTTTTCAATACGGAAGCCAATCAACATGCCGTTCTACCCCATTTGCCTGAGGCTCACTATTACGACCCCGACAACATGCGTACCGAACAACGAGAAGCTTTCTACGCTTGGTACCAGGCTCACGCCTCTGACCCTTTCGACTTTCAGGAAGAAATGCTAAAGTATTGTCGTTCCGACGTGAACATTTTACGGCGTTGCTGTGGAAAATTTCGAGAACTGTTCATGGAACACGTAGGGGTCGATCCTTTGAAAGAAGCTTGCACCATTGCCAAAGCGTGTTCCTTAGTGTACCGACAACGATTCATGCCTGAAAACACCGTGGCTGTCATCAGCCCTCAAACGACCCACTATGTCAAGCGTCAATACTCGGTCAAAGCCCTACGCTGGTTACATTACTTGTGCGACAAGGAAGACAAATGGATTCAGCATGCCCGCAACGGAGGAGGCGAAAAGACCATCGGAACGTATTCGGTCGATGGCTGGGACTTAGAAAACCCCAAGATCGTGTACGAGTTTAACGGTTGCTTATTTCATGGATGTCCCGTCTGTTACCCTGACCGTGACACTAAAAATCAGTTTTTGCAACGAACCATGGAAGACTTGTACCAGGAAACTTGTCAGCGACGCCTAAAGTTAGAACAGCAAGGATAACAAGTGGTGGAAATGTGGGAACACCAGTACGATCACCGTTTGAAAACCGATCCCGAGTTTAAACGCCTCGTGGAAAGTTACCAGTTCATGGACCCGTTGAACCCGAGGGATAGTTTGTACGGAGGAAGGACCAATGCCACCTGTTTGCTGTACCAAGCCGACGAAGAGAAAGGAGAAGAAATCAAATACTTGGACCTGTGTTCGCTGTATCCCTACGTGTGCAAATATTGTCGCTTTCCCGTAGGGCACCCGCAATTGCTGACGGAACACATCGACCTGAAAAACATTCGACAATACGAAGGCTTGATCAAGTGTAAAGTTTTGCCTCCCACGAACCTATACCATCCCATCTTACCTCACCATTGTCAAGGCAAACTGATGTTTCCCTTGTGCCGTACTTGTGCCGAAACGTGCAACCAGGACCAACCTTGCCATCACAGCCAGGAAGAACGGGCCTTGACGGGAACCTGGGTCAGCGTGGAATTGTTCAAAGCTCTGGACATGGGATACGAACTGTTAGAAGTGTATGAAATTTGCCACTTTCCCAAGACACAACAGTACCACAAGGGTGACCCTACTCAGAAAGGCATTTTCGCCGACTACGTGGATGCCTTTTTGAAACTGAAACAAGAAGCCAGCGGCTATCCTTCCTGGTGTCACACTCCCGAAGACCAAATAAAATTCAAAGAGAAATACTACGAACAAGAAGGCATCTCTTTAGACCACATCGAAAAAAACGAGGGCAGGCGATCGTTTGCCAAAGTGATGTTAAATTGCTTGTGGGGTAAAATGGCACAACGACCGTGTTTACCCAAGACGGAATATTTGTCAGAACCTTCCCGCTACTTCCAGATGATTCACGACAAAACCAAATACATGAAACACGTGGACGTCGTTCGAGAGGATTTGATCTTGGTCAATTACGAAGAAGATCTGGACTTTGTACAAGACGCCCCTTTTGGAAATGTCATCATTGCGGCTTACGTGACAGCTCATGCTCGCTTAAAATTGTACGAAGCTTTAGAACTGTTAGAAGAACGCGTCCTGTACTTTGACACGGACAGTTGCATTTACATCCATCACCCGAGTCAACATCACCCTGACATCGAAGGAGACCGTTTAGGAGCCTGGACAGACGAGCATCCCGACGACAAGATTCTAAGTTTCGTCAGTGGCGGCCCCAAAAATTATGGCTACGAATACCGGGACGAACAAGGAGAAGTGCACACGACGTGCAAAGTGAAAGGACTGACTCTGAATCATCGTACCAGTCGAGTGGTCAACTTTGGGGTATTGAAAGAAGCCTTGCAATCGGGAGAGGATGGAAACTTTAAAGTGACCACCTATCAACCGAACAAGATTGTACGTTTACCCACTCACCACATCGTCAGTCGACCCTTGGAAAAAGTCTATCAAATTGTATACCAGAAGCGAGTGCGACTTCCCAATCACTTTACGTTGCCGTACGGTCACGTCGGTATTGGTCTGTATATAAAAAGGAACCCTAGGCAAGATCGATATTTCATTGTTCATTGAAGTAACTTACCATGTCGTTGACGAAGAAGAAACCAGATTGGTTTGGCTTGGACCCAAGAGGTGGCCCAGTATGCACGAGAGTTATTCAAGGAAAAAAGTTACTTTTCAACCCGTGTTAGTGACGGTGCCAGAAGAACCCGTCACCCAGGACGGGACTGTCGTGGACAGGCCTGAAAGACCCTTTCGGGAGGACACTTGTGTGACCTTACCCCCTACTATAGAACTGGTTAGAACATTGCCCAAAACATGTTGTACAGACACTTGTTTTTATTCCACGTTCATGGTTATCATGTGCCTTTTATCCTTGTACTGAAGCCTTTGGCTTTTATGTATTTTTGTCTTTCGTATTCATGTTTGAAAAAAAACATTCAATAAACGTGTTCTGAAAAAGTATATAAACTCTTGTCTTGTTTGTTTTTCGTGTCACAAGTGACATTTCTCACACAATGGCTACCTCTGCTGTCTCTGCTCCCTCTTCCTATACTGTCAAAGTCATCGACGAACACTTAGATCGTGCCAGTTGGGAGGCTTTGTATCTTCGTCATCCCTTTAACATGCTCATTGCTGGACCTAGCGGTTCAGGCAAAACCGAATTCGTCAAACGTTTAATGGAACATAAACATCATTTGATCGATCGGCCACCTCAACGGATCGTGTGGTGTTACAAAGTGTGGCAATCGGCGTACAACCTCTTGCGAGAAAGTCAAGGCGATTCCATCGTGTTTGTGGAAGGCATTCCTAAAGAAGACGACGGCATCGTCTCTGACTCCCGTCAAACCCATTTGGTCATTTTCGACGACATGTTAGGAGAAGACGAAGAAGAAATTAAACTGTGGTTCACGCGCAAAGGGCATCACCGTAATGCCAGTGTCGTTTACATCACCCAAAATTTGTTTCAACAAAGTAAAGCCCATCGCACCATCAGTCTCAATGCGCATTAAGTGGTCTTGTTTAAAAGCCCTCGAGATAAATCGCAAGTGCAAGTCTTAGCCAAACAGTTAGGAACGCCTTGGCTGACTCAGGCGTACGACGATGCCACTCAAACGCCACACGCCTATTTACTCGTCGATTTGAAACCTACGACCCCCGAGGATTTGCGATTTCGTACCCACTTGTTTCACCACTGGTGCCAAGACGGAGGGCCTGTCCTGTACACGTCTCCGTCCTCGACTTCATTTCACTCCCCATCAAAAAATCTATAAAAACCTCAAACCCTTTTTCGCCTGTCTCACACAGTGTGAACATGACGTCCCTCCAGTCGCATCTTCCCGTCAAATTGATTCGTGCCTTGTATGGCATCAGTCGACAAAAAAAACCACAAACACGAGCTCGTGTCTTAGAAGCTAGTCTCAAAGAAGTCTTACGATGGTTCACGGTGACGGCACGTCAATTACTCCAAGGAATCATTCAGATTCCTCATCAAACCAAACGCTTTTTCGATCGAAACAAAGTCGCTTTGGTCCAACTGGCCGATCCCCGCATCGACACTCAAACCAAAAAACAAATCATTTTGAAACCTGGAGGGAGCGGTACTCTAGGAGGGGTCATCATTCGCTCACTCTTAAGATGGGATCCTAATGCCCCCAAAGTTATACCCAAGACAAAAGTCCAACGAAGCCCCAAGAAGAAAAAGACCAGGTCCCCAAGGAGAACTTCTCCAGTGGCAGGACCCTCCTCTGACCAGACACCACCACCACCCCGGAAAAAGAAAAGAAGCCCCCAGAAAAAGAAACAGAAAAAAAGTCCCCAGAAAAAGAAAAGTCCACAGAAGAAAACTAGTCGCAAGAGTTGCACTTCGGCCAGGACGCAACCTTACACTCGCAAACCACGATCTTCCACGGCAGTGACTGCGTCTCCGGCATCCTCACGTTTGTCCACTTCTCCGTTAATGACACCAGGAACTGAAGAGTACTTGGAGACGTTGATCACACCAAGAACTTCTCCGTTGATGACCCCCAAAAGAACTTCCCCAGTGGCAGGACCCTCCAATTTAGTGGCAGTGGCTGCTGCTCACAAAGTACCTTCTCCCAAAATCAAAGTCCAAGAAAGATCGGGCATGTTACAAAGTTTACTGGATTTGTCCAAGCAAGAACTGGCTCGATTTAGTCCGTTACGTACCCCTGCACGACGTGTCATGCCTGTCCTCAAACTGATACGACGTCAAGACAATCAGTGGCGACGCGTTCCAGTATAACAAAGGCCTGTGACCGAGTAGGGTATCAGTGTTTTTTTGGTGCTCCTGAAGATTCAAAGATGTCACCCTCCAGAAAACCCCAAGGAAAGAAAAGGAAAGGACTGCCACCACGTTTAGCCAAACATGGGGACATGTTATCTGTCCTGTCCAAAGCTTCTCCACCCCTACGAAAAAGACTCATTCAAACGGCCTCCAAAGAGGTCATCGATACCGTGTGCGAATGTTGTCTGAACGTTTTGAAAGGCACGATCCCTTTGTCCAAACACCAGAAACAATGCTTAGGCAAACATCGTCACGTTCTTCGGAAAATGGTTCAAAAGAAAATTCCCATTCGTCAAAAAAAGAAGATGTTGGTCCAACGTGGAGGCATCTTGCCTCTCTTGTTAGGCCCCATACTGAAAGGAGTCTTGGGAACCATGTTGGGAGGACTGGTGGGAGCAAGATAAAAAGGCCTTCGGAAGTCCCAAGATCTCAGAATCGACCCCTGACAACCCCATGGAACGACGAAAATTAGCTTCAGTGCCTTACAAACGATGGATGGAATACCATCGGTGGCAAGAACAACGCACCCCGCATTTACCTCCCAATCCCAATTTGAGCGAAATGTCCCAGTTACAACACGAATTGCAGTCCTTGATGGATCGCCAAGATTTGTCCGAAACAGAAAAATCGCAAAAGTACGGTCAACTCTTGCAACGACTGCAACTCTTTCACCAGAAAGCTTTAGACGAAACAGCTCTACCCACTCTAAAAGATTTTAAGACCTTGATGAAAAGTCCAGCACCATCACCAGTACCAGTACCAGTACCACCAGTACCAGTGAACAAGACAGAAAAAGGAAAAGGAGAAGAAGAAGGAGGGTTTCAAACTCCACCAGAAAAAGTACGCAAGTTAACAACACCACCTACCTCCAGAATTGGATGGATTAAAAAGATGATGGCCACCCCTTCTTCATCACAAGAGAAAAAGAAAGTGAAGACAGAAGTGAAGACAGAAGTGAAACAAGAACCGATATCCCCCGCTCAAACATCCTCCTCTTCAACACCTATTGCCGGCCGCACACGCAAAGCATTGCAATCCAAGAAAGTACCCCAAGAGAAAAAGAGTAGCATCCTCCAAGAGTGGGTGTCTTATTAACACACCAACCAACACAAAAAAAAAAATGGAAAAAGTCTTAGCCAGCATTTACTACGATCCCTCCCATCCTGCAGGTTACGCAGGAGTTCAAAAATTGTATCGTGCTGCCAAAACTCGACTGAAAAGTCTCCGTTTACCTCAAGTGCAACGATGGTTACAAGAACAAGCTACCTACACTTTACACAAACCCATTCGACGCAAGTTTGCCAGAAGTCGCACCCGAGTGGAAGGCATCGATCATCAATGGCAAGCCGATTTAGCCGATGTCTCTCATTTGGCCAGCTACAATCGTGGCTACAAATATTTGTTTTGTGTCATCGACGTCTTTTCCAAATTTGTCTGGGTCGTGCCCTTGACTTCCAAATCGAGCAGCGAGTTAGTGCGAGCCCTGCAACGGGTGTTGAAACAAAGCGGTCGTCACCCTCTTCGATGGCAAACGGACAAAGGTACCGAATTTCTGAACCAAGCTTTCCAAAAATAATTAAAGAAACGTGACATTCATTTTTTTACCACCGAGAATCCCGAAACCAAAGCCAGCATCGTGGAACCTTTTCAACGCACTTTGAAAGAACGCATGTGGAAATACTTTACGCATCACCACACTCTGAAGTACATCGACATCTTACCGCACCTGGTGCAAGCGTACAACCAATCTTACCATCGAAGCATCGGACGTGCCCCGCAAGACGTGACTCCCGACAACGAAGTGTTGGTGTTTGAGCGTCTGTTTGGTACGTCCCCGACGAGGGCTGTCCCCAAGAAAAGTGGAGTGTTGGCCGTAGGAGATTGGGTGCGCATTGGCAAAACCAAACGCACTTTCGACAAAGGTTACTTACCTAACTGGACGACCGAATTGTTTCGCGTCACTGGACGAGTGCATGGCCGTCATCCTGCCGTCTATAAATTGGAAGACATGAACGGAGAAGTGCTCAAAGGAACGTTTTATTTGCCCGAGTTACAACGTGTCACCAAAAAAGAAGACGACGTGTACGACATCGAAAGCATTCTCGAACGCAGAACCCGTAAAGTGGGCAAACGACGTGTCAAAGAAGTCAAAGTACGTTGGAAAGGATATCCACCCAGTTTTGATTCTTGGATCGACGCTTCGCAAGTCATCGACTATAAAAAGAAGTGACCATCATGCCCTTTCACACAGCAGACGCAGCTACGTCGACCACTCCTCCTTCACCTAGTTCTTCTGTGCAAGATTTACAAAAACAACCCTTGTGGGTGTGGCGTGGAGAACGTGTGCCTAAAACGCAAATCGTCTTTTTCTGCCAAATCTTCGTGGTGTATTGTGTCATCGGGGCAGCCATCGCCAATTTGAGTTTGCAACAAGGAGACAAACAATTGTGGACCATTTTATTGAGCAGTTGCATCGGTTACCTGCTTCCTAATCCCTCCCTGAAATTCACCTGGAACGGGAACCCCGGGAACCTTGTGTCCAGTGCCAGTGCCAGTCACCACTTCAATCACAACCAGAACCCCATTTTAGACGGAGACACGCCTCTGACGTCCAGTAACCCCTCGGACAGCCACAGAACTCTGGAATTATGAGTCACCAAAACCAATTTTACTTAACTTTACCCAGTGACAGTTCCATGGAGGTGTTTCCCAAGAACACGTTGTGCTGTTACACGGCCAAATTACCTCAGACCATCCAGTTAGATCACGAAGCCCATTGGGAAGTGGCTTTAGTAGAAATGATTCACCCGACCCAAGTCCTCAATGTCCTTCCCAATCAAAATTTTTTTGATGTGGAAGTTCATGACGAGCAAATGCAACAGTGGATGGATAGCAATGTCAAATATGACAAGAAAACCCGTACACAAAATCAAAAGTACACCACCTATCACTTGTTCATTCCCCCAGGCTATTATTTTAGTGGTCAACATTTGGTCAGCACCATAGCCTCCAGGTTTAATGTCGTGTTTCTGAAAGCTTTGGAGCATGTCAACAAAAGTGTCACCATGGAGTACCACAAAGCAGCTCGTCGCTTCTTGATGAAATTTGAACGAAGTAAAATCGTGTCCATTTTATTTTGTCCTGAATTGTTTGACATGTTGGGCGGAGACATGGACATGAGAAAGGCCATGCTCAAGAAAAACGAATTACCCATCGTTTACGACAACGAGTCTTTTAGCAAGTTATTTCGTGCCCCGGTAGAACTGAACCAAGGACTGAATTTGATGTTCGTCTATTCCGATGTGGTGGAGTACAACGTGGTGGGACACACCTCCGTACCTTACTGCGTGTCATTCCTTTCAAAGTAGATTCTGCCACGGGCGCTGACAAGGAAGGTGGAAACACTTACCACGTTCACCGCGAATTTGTCCATCCTCACTATTTGCCTGTCAGCAAGTCATATTTGGACACGGTCAACATTGCTATAAAAGGAGATCTGGGACAAAATATTCCATTCACCAAAGGAAAAGTCACGGTGAAACTCCATTTTCGAAAACGGTTCTCTCACGACTCGTAAGTAAGTCATGTATCCAGTGTACCGAGGGGTTGCTCGACAGCGAGGACACGGCTTAGGAGACATGTTAAAATCGGCCTTTCGTTCGGTGGCCCCAGTGTTGAAACCGATGGTGACACACGGATTGCACGCCTTGAAAGATGCGGCACTGACGCAAGGCAAAGAATTTCTCCAAAATGTCATCATCGACAAACAAAAACCTAAAGAAGCCTTCATGAGGGCAGGCAAAAATGTCTTGCTGCAAACGGGCAAAGACATTTTAGGCCAACGAGAGACACCTATAAATGCCCTGCACGCTACCGAGTCAGGCATTCAGCAAGGACAAGGCAGAAAGAGACGACGAAGAAAACACCCTTTCACCAGACTTCAAGCGAGAAAGGCCAAGAAAAGAAGAACCGTTCGAGACTTAGACGTTTTCGATTATTGAGAAAAGAGACCAAAAAAATGATGCACCGAGAATCTTGCGCTTGTTCCAAGACGGAACTGGACCTGTTTGCCATGCCCCCCACGATGATGACGATGCAAGAATCCCAATGGGTGGAATTTCACCCCGTCTCCTCACTGACCGATTCCGCTCCCATCGAGTTTGAAATCAAAGGACAGCCCGAAGATTACATCGATCTGAATAGCAGTTACTTGTAACTGAAAGTCAAAATTCTAGATAAGACTGGAGGTCCTATAGACGATGAAGCAGTAGCTCCCGTCAACAATTTCATGCATTCCTTGTTCAGTGGAGTGGACTTGTACTTGAATAACAAACTGGTCAGTAGCAGCATGGATACTTACCCTTATCGTGCCTACCTGGAAAATCTCTTGACGTACGGAATAGATGCCAAGAACACTCATCTCAATGCCTGTGTGGTATGGGAAGCTGACGAACCTACCAAGTTTGAAATATTGGAAACTGATGAAAAGAAAGACAACAATGATGGATTTGTAGAACGAAGAAAGAGAATCACGGGAGTCGACACAAGTTTAGAACTGATGGATCGTTTGCATTTGGACATGTGGTTGCAAGAAAAGTATTTGCTGAACGGGGTGGATGTCCGCCTGAGACTGAATCGTAGCAGTGCCGCTTTCCATTTGATGGCTGATAGTGACGGTTACAAAACCAAAATCCAAGAAGCCAGACTCTACGTACGCCGTGTGGAAGTGTTACCTAAAGTGGGAAACGACATCAGTCAGACGTTGAGCAGAACGACCGCCAAGTATCCCATACGACGCGTGGAAGTGAAAACCTTCACCATTCCCAAGGGACAGCGATCCATGATCGAAGATCATCTGTTCCAAGGACAGTTACCCAAACGTTTGATCGTTGGTATCGTCGAGAATACAGCCTTCAACGGAGCTGCCGAAAAAAATCCTTTCTACTTTCAACACTTTGGCGTGTCCAAAATCGAAGTCAGTCGCGATGGCAAGACCTTGTGTACCCGACCTTTCGAACCTGACTTTACCAAGAAGAATTACTTGAGATCGTACTTGTCCCTGTACGAAGCCACCGGACAGTTAGGAACCAATACCAGTCACGGTATTACGTACGAGGATTATGCAGGAGGCTACGCTTTGTGGGCTTTCGATTTCACTCCGGACCAAGGCAGCGACGAGGGACATTTCCACCCTATAAAATCCAGCCAGATTCGTGTGGAAATTCAGTTTAAAGACCGAGACCCTGATGAAACGGTGAACGTCATCCTGTATGCAGAATTCGATAATACGATAGAAATCAACAGTTTGAGAGAAGTTATTCTAGATTACTAGAAACCATGGAAGACTGTTGTCCCTCTTTACCTAGTGGAGAAACTTTGGACATGAAATGTTGGATTATTGTTAAAAATGTTAGAGTTTTTGTTTAGTGTTAAGTGATTTTTGAATAAAAATGTTGTGTTTTGAAAAAAAAAAGCCTTTGTCTTTTGTTTAGCTATAAGAATGTTCATTTCTTACTATCACTGAACGTTGCGGCTCGAAAACCGTGTGGGGGATGTTTTCCTTCACGTCCGCGCTTTGACTTTAAGAACCGGGGTTGTTTCCAGTCTAACCATCCATTGTCGACTCATCCTCCTAAGAAGATGTGTTCCAAACTAGCTAAACTCAACGAAGCCTACGTGAATTTGCATAGGGTCAGAAACAGTCTGATACCGAAGCCAGAAGAAATAGAGAATGTGAGAATGTTAAAAATCACTGAAGACCTGATAGAAGAGCTCTTCAGAGAAGAAATGAACAGGGAGAAAGAAGAATGGACGGAGAAGTACAGACTTCAGAGACAGCAGCAACAGCAGCAACAACAACAACAGCAGCAGCAACCTGAAGCTGACAGAGGCTTTGTCGATTGTCGTATCGACACCAAAGAGTTCTTCTTCTCTTTTCGAAGAAGCAGACCTATCGCCAGAAAGTCTATCCTCAGAGGACATCGCATTCTTAGAAACTAAAAAACGATTGCCATAGCAAACAAAAAAAACAGCCCTTTTCAGGGCTACCCAATACTCTAGAAAAGAAATAACGATCGATTTGCCAATGTGTGTAGGTAGAGTAGTGTGAATATAAACACTAACTCTTTTTCAAAAAAATGTGAGGGTATGTGTTTGTGTATAGGATTGTGTGTTTGTGTGTTTGGAAGTGATCAAGTAGGTTGGTGTGGATAGTAGATTAAAATCATGTCTTTTTTGGTGTTTGAGGTGTAGATTTGGGGTTAGATTGGATTGCTTTGCGTATGTAAATAGTCTATTGAAGTGATTTATAAAAAATTTTACAATAGTGATGGGTAGCATAAAAAAGTGAGTGAGTGTTTCTTTTAGGTCCGCGCGTTGTTGTTTTTTGGTCATGATCTAGGTAAGATGAATTTTATGTTTTTAGGGGATGTTTTCCTTCACGTCCGCGCTTTCAGTATAAATTAAAAACTAATCGTCAGTTGGGCCCATCGTCGACCTGTTAACAGCAAGACAATGAATACAAGGATTGTGAAGCTGCTACAACTCCAGATGCACCTGGAATATGCCAGGCGTATAGTAAACGAACTATCAGCGGAGGCTATCGTAGAAGAAGCAAGAATAAAGAAGGAAGAGGAGGGGAGAAGAGAGAGGGAAGAAGAGGAAAAGAAAATAGGAGAGAGGATGTCATACAATATTCCCGAGACAGAGGATTGGGGTGCTGAAGCGAATCATCCCGCCTCTGCACTCTCAAGACAAAAAGTAAAAAGAGACTGGAGTCAAAGATGTGTGTGTGGCGCCAGGCCTGGAAGGTGCCACCATTAGATAGGTGCATCTGGAGTTCAAAAAACAGCCCTTTTAAGGGCTACCCAATACTCTAGAAAAGAAATAACTATTAATTTGCCAATGTGTGTAGGTAGAGTAGTGTGAATATAAACACTAACTCTTTTTGAAAAAAATGTGAGGGTATGTGTTTGTGTGTTTGTGTTTGTAAGAGCTCAGGTATGTTTGTGTGAATAGTAGATTATGGGTTTGTTTATTGTTTCTTAGCGTATGTGGAGAGTATAGTTTTGGTTTTATTATATGAAATGAGAAAGTAGGGGATGTTTTCCTTCACGTCCGCGCGTTGTTTGGTCATGATCTAGGTAAGATCAATTTTATGTTTTTTAGGGGATGTTTTCCATCACGTCCGCGCTTTTCGTATAAGAACCCACAGTATTCGTCGTTCAAGCCATTCTACGGAATAAGATACAAGATGGAAGTGTCGGCGTTGTTTAATGACTTAAGAAATGTTTACTTTTGGATGATGGATGGAGAGTATACTATTGAAAGGATAGAAAGAGAATGGAGGTTGAGAAAAAGTCTTGACTATGTCAATGAACTACAATTAGCGAGGAAGATGATAGAGGAGATGATAGAGGAAGAAGTTAAGAGATTGAGAGGATTGATTCAACCAGAGTATGTAAGAGTAGGGACTATAAAAGAGTCTATGGACAAGGTAAAAGCAGTGAGATGCTATTTAGAAGAGCTAGAGAAATGGTCAGAGTGGAAGTTCGTGAAAAGGGGCATTGAACAACTAAAGAAAGCGGAATAAAAGATGAAAAAGATAATAGAGGAAGAAGTGCAGAAAATTAAGGACAGGTGGGCAAAAGATAGAAAAGAACAAGAGAATAGAAAGAAAAAGAAGAGTATGAGAGACTGAACAATAACTGGATAAAAATCCAACAGAAGTTCCGAGCCATGGGGCACCCGGACTGGATACCGGAAAATGAAAAGAAGAAGAAAAAAGGAATTTGGGGAAAGATTAGGGGCTGCATGAGTAAATGGAGGAAATAGAAGAAAGCCAAAGGTCCTTTTCAGGGCCAGCCATATTTCTTGAAAAGAGATAGCCTTTCAATTGCCTACCCCTTTTTTTAAATTTAAATTTAAATTTAAATTTAAGAAATTTAAAAAAAAAAAAAAAAAATCCCAAAAGCCCAAACTCTATTCCCATGTTAATTTCCCCTTGTCGCTAGACAGACCCACACTATAGTTCCATGTTAAATTCCCCTTGTACGTAGATTTACCCACGATTTTTCTCCATGTTAAATTTCCATTGAGGCTAGAGTGTCCCAGGGGTCTCTGTAATGCTAATTCCCATTGAGGCTAGGGTATCCCCATTTACTACTATTGTCATATAAATATTTTCCCGCTGCTTTTCTACTTCATTTTTAAACATCACAAAAGTCACATCATTATAGGAAACTCTTAGTTTATTAAATTTTATACGAAATATCCAGTTTTCCCAATGCGATCGACTTACGGGTTTTTCAAGATATTCAGGTTTTAAATACATTGTTTTGCTATCAAAATCTACGATTGCAAATAAAGCTAGTTCACTGAAATTCGATGATTTGTCTATACGTTTCAAACCAATATTGTTAAATTTTTCAATAATTCAGCTTGTTTTTTCTGTAACTTTTTCTTCTCCACCTTCAGCACCACCTACATCAGCAGGAGGAGGCTTATCAGCAACTATATAAGTTGGAATAGTTTCCAAAATCTCTCTCGTTTCTTCAGTTCTTTTTGCTGCTTTTTTTTTAGTTTGCTTAGCAGTCTGTTCTAACGTTGGACGAAGACCTTCAGTTGCTTCTGCAGCTCTTTCAGTAACTTTTGCAATTGGTTTAAATAAATATTTTTGTACCTTCTGCATATTCAACTTGAGAATCTTAACGTTCTTGAAGTTTTTGTCTAAGAGAATCACGAACAGGCCAAAACTGTTTGATCGCTTCTAATCTTTCTCTAGCTGTGTAAGATTTAGCACCACGTGCCATATTATTGATATATAATAATGATATAATTATAGCAGCAGAGGATGCGCGACCTCAAATAAGTGTCCCGACGGGTAGAAAAACGACAGTTTGCCGTTATTGACTTTTCGTTTTCGTAGTAAGCCTTAGTTTTCAAAAACAGAACTTCCAGCAGTGATATCTTCACCCGCCTTTTCTTCGTTTTTCGTAGAAAGCCCTAGTTTCCAAAAAATGGACCTTCCAGCAAGTGGTCTGTTCGCCTCCTCTGCTGCTCGCAATTTACGCCACTATCCTACGGCGCCATTTACCCTTGATACGCCACTGCATTTCCCATTAAACCTAAAGACCATTTAACATAAGATTTCCCCTTGTCTCCTATGTGCCTCTCCCCGAATATTAACATACGGGCGTAATGATGGCCCCCAAGAAGCTATACACTGCCACTCGTTTGTTTTGGTTGGATTAGGACGTCACCAAATTTTGCATGTCTAGTCGTACCTCTCCGGAGATGTCGGCGTGACCCAGAGAGACAAAGGCGTTCTATTTATGTCCATGTAGAACTGTGACTTTTGTAATCCTGTTTTGTCATGTATCCTCCATTTGCTTCTTCGTATTTTGGGTATATTTTCACTTTAGGATGCTGGTGGACCCATATATATTTCAGAGTCCTATCATATACACACGTAAATGTGTATTTATCAAACTCTGCAAGTGCCAAACTACATTTTTAATTTCCCTCTGTCAAGCTGGTTCCTAAATGAAAAGTCTCTACATCGTTCTAATCTAGCATTTCTCCCTTTCATCTGGTTTATTGGCTTTGAAGTACCACAACTTTAGCATTTTTCAAGTCCACTTAGTAGTAAGGTTGAAGTAGCATTGTGTATTTTGTAAGGTTATAAGTTTCCTACGCAACCTCCCTGAAACATCAGTTGTGACAAAAATGTACCAATTATGAGCGTGTGTTTATGTTTGTTAATGTAGGAGTCGATACCTTTGTGCGGGTATTAATGTTCAAGTAGCACGATTTTGGATGTGCAAGAATAGGGCGCTAATGAAAGTTCTGGTATTTCAATTGATCAATAACTTTTATTTCATTCCCACGCTAAAAAGTCTTTATTGTTTATTCACTATTTCTTCAGAATCGCCATTAAAGATCCAGATGTCATGCTTTATGTTCACCCTCTCTCTCTCTCTCTCTCTCTCTCTCTCTTGAACGATATCGATTTAACTTGGAGCATTCGTTCGTTTCATCATATAAATAGTTCTAATGCAGATACATGGCGATGCATCCATATTGGATCTTGAGGTCTGAAGCATGTATTATTACGCATATAGGAATTTAGCTGCAACAAAGAATATCAGTGGGTGAAATATACTGATAAAATATCTCCTTAATAATACAAATCTTTTGTTATTTTTTTTTACTTACATATAAAATTTTTAACAATGTACAGATAGTCAACCTTGTCACATAACGGATTGTTTTTAGTGAATGTCAGAGCAATGTAACTGACATTTATTTTTATATAAGGTTCCTATGCCAATATTAGGCAATGTCGAAAAGCTATTTCCGGCCTTTGTTTTGTGAGTTTGATGCATAGATTTTAGAATTACTTTTTGATGCATATAGACAAAATATTGTAAATACTTTCTTTATATTTATTCATTTTATATTCAGTTACAAATAAGTAAGTTGGTGCACTATTAGAGGGACTATAAGTGGGTACTTGGGCAAACAAACCAAGTTTCAATACCCCCCCCCCGCTTCAGTTATTACTATTTGGCGCAAGTGCAAATTCTTGCTACGGTACAATGGATGTTGTCTTTGCTTAGTTTATTTATAAATAACACGTGTACTGTATATTTTAGAATATAACGAACGATGCGAACTGTTGTGGTTTGCCACTATGCTGTGGTCTAGTCCGAATTTCCTGTGGCCTTTCCCACTCCGTTTTTCGGGTTAGACGAAAAACTCAAATCCACCCAAATCTACCCCACTTATACATTTGACACGCGTAATAAACAGTGTATATATTCTTTCGGTAACATATATTGCAAGAAAAGAATTTGTGGATGGTTGCAATTTTCATTGCATAGCAAAACAAGGCGGAAAGCAAAGAAAAGAAAAGGATCCACAGAAAGGCCTAGCACCAAGGAAACAAACCAACTACAGATCACAAGTGCAACAAGCGTGGTAGAGACTACCACTCACACATTGGACTTTGTAGACACAATAGATACTGCCAAAGAGAAGTCAATATACATCAGTGCAGACCCATGGTCTCCTGAGACTGGCAGATGCCTACTAGCATAACAAATAGTTTTGTTGTTTTTTAAACATGTTCATGTGAATCCAGGAGACCTCAGTAAGACACATAAGCACTTAGTTACACATTTTCATGGTGACATCCTCATTACCTTAAAGACATTTAGTTTAGTGATTTATGGATAACAAATGACAATGTTATATTCCCTCACACACTTCTTAACATGCTTTCAGTCAGATGACACTATGTCATAAAAATTGTGTATTACTTCACCCATTTTGATACACATAAGAGAGGTCTATTTCTTTCTGTGACACCATTGTACTGTGTTACCATTGTACTAGCACACCATTGTACTGTGACACCATTGTACTGTGACACCATTGTACATATGCTCTGGTGAAAATAATGAAATGTAACTTGGCAATCCTTAAGCTTTTCTTGTATTTATCATAATCTTCATTTTTTTAAAAAGATTTTGTCGCACAAGCTAAATCAGTCGAAAAGGAAAAAATATCATTTCTAAACTTAATGAGCACATTGTACTAATGAGAAAAATTAGCTTTAGCATGTGACTTTTTGTTAGTACTTAATTGGTGTTATGAATATGTAGAACCTAGGTCGATTAAATGAACTTTTTTTTATATAACTTTTGCATTTTTCAGAGATAGAGGATAGAGATTGTCATTCTTAACATTTAAAAAAAAATGGTAAAAGTTTAATATCAAGATTCTCTTAAAGACTGAAAATGTTACTTTTAAAGTAAAATTTCTTATTTATAGAAAATCCTACTTCTATATTTTAAATAAGCAAAAATGTAGAGGCCTCTGATTTAATTATGAAATGTTTCATAAAATTATGTTTAATGTAAATTTTCCTAAATTCTAATAAGAATGAACCACCTCAGAACATAAGTAATGACAGATCCAGAAGAAAACTTCCCCCAGTGTTGTTTGTACAGGTTTGAATGTTTGTACTTAAATAAATGTCCTGTGCATGTGGGTTCTACAAACCTTTATTGTGTTTTCTCATTTCTGTCTTTGATGCCATAACAGTCTGATGCATCAGTGGCATGTTACATCATAGCACAGTGTAATTAAAATTTGCCCTTTTCCATAAGGGGTGCAACCCAAGTGTGCCAGGTGTTTAAGTTAATTTTTCAATATTTTCCTGTTATTACAGTGTGACCTCGCTATAGCATGCTTCATTATAACATGAATTCAGATATAACACGGTTGTGGCATGGATCCCAAAATTTCATATACATGTATTTTTCTTGTACACAAAAAAAAATATTTCTTAAAAGTACGAAAACAACGTAAAAGGTTTATTATCATTTTGGGGAAGAGATCACATATGAATAATACAAGATGATCATGGCGTGGCTCCTGAAATTTTGTATGTATTTTTCTTGCACACGAAAAAGTAGCTTTTTCTTCTTAAAAGTACGAAAATAAAGTGTACAAAGTTTATTCTGGGATTGCATAGGGCTTCGTCAATATCGCTTACTTGGATATTTTTTTTCCTTATTGGTGGCAAAATGTACCATTTGGCAATTTTTTTTGTATTGGCGACATTGTTGGCTGTTTAAACTTGTATATACAACCATTGGTTTGGAGTATAGAAATTCAGAGGCCCCATGAAAGGAAGCTGCAAACTGGATATAAAATGCACTGAAATTTATCTATTGTTACGTAAACAAATTCTTTGTCCATGTTGACAAACCATCTAAACAGTGCATTGTTATATCATAATTTGCCTATCTTGACATCTAGAATGATTACTTATGTTGTGAGATATCCGCTTTTATGTTGTTGACATTTCTGATAACAGAGATCAACTGGACGAGGCATTATCTCATAATCTATCTTTCGTCTGATTTTTGGCCGCTTTCTAGTAATTAATATATTTACATAGACTGACATTTGAATGTGGATGGTAAGTGAAATTTCTCTTCTTTTCACTCAGAATTAAATCCTTCAGAACACTCACATTTTCTGTAATAATCCCTGTCATCAGACCATAACACCTGTGTCTCTATCATCCATTGACCCTTCGTTAAATTTCTGATGCACACATAGAAGGCAGCATCACGCAAATGTAAAAAAAACATCTTATTGGTTTATTCAATAGGTAGGGAGGAACAGTAACTAGAATAGACCAAATGATGGTCATTTCCTTTTTAAAAATATACCCAGATAAAATAGTTTGCTGAAATTTCAAAGAAACCATTATCTTTTGAAGCACAGATTGTTATGAAAACGTGCTCAGCAAATGGGGAAAAAATCAGTCTCAGTCACGCAATACAATTATTTGATGTTGCCACCACAATAAGAAATAAGCATTTGTTTGGTTCTCCAAAGCTGTTCTTTAGCGGTGACTTCAATAACACATGCACCCTTCATCAAAGAAAGTCAACTACAATCTTCAATAAAAACAAAGAACTTTTCTCGAAAGGAAGTCAGTACCAAACTTAAAGTAATTGAATCTGATGGATGTTTGCATTTTCCAACGTGACTGGAACATGTTAACTGTGCTGTGAAAGTTTCCTTTTTGCAGGAAAAAGTTAATGCTTACAAACACTACCAACAGCGGCTGAAAACGCAAACTAACTTTTACCCACCTGGGATGTACTGAAAAGTAAATGTGCTTTGTCATTCGTTGTGTGGCTGTGCTATGTTTTTCTACTGAATTCAGACCAATATGACCTGTGACAAAATTATTGAATATTTTAAATCTGGGTGTGTGCATATTTTCGATGGAATCACTTGTATTGTGGATTCAATGTATACGATGAGATTCGCTGGTGCGTACATGGTGTTGATACTCTATTCATGCTATACATTAGACATGCATATATAAACAGTATTCATGTATATGTACCAATTCGTGGTTCTCTAAATAAAGTAAGCTCTTATATATGCCTTCTCTGTTTTTACTACAGGTGTATTTCTCATTTAGTATGCATAGATTTAAGATGGTAACTGTGCCAATGAAGCATGAATTTAACGCCCACATTTATTAGCTACACCCCACCCCCACCCCAACCCCGCAATTTATTTTGGGTACATGCATCATTTTCTTCAGCCAACTGACCTGGTTGCTTATAACACAGTTCAGTCTGTAACACTGTCGGGTTCTTTGGCTCCCAACTACCATGTTATAGCGGGATCATGCGGTATTGATTAGTTCTGGGAATTTAGACTGCTTCCAGTTAACTGCTGATTAGAGTTTGTGGTCTATTGATTCACTATTGTATGTCCATAGATTAATTATTGTAGAATCCCATAATAGCACATCAATGTAATTTTTAATTTTGTTTTGGCTGTCTCATATCTTTCCCAATAAGTTGTGAAATGACTGTTATTAGGAAAATAATTGTCTTAATTTTGAACACCAGATATCAAATTCAACATTGTAAGTGGCAAATACAAACACTGAATCTTCATTGAAAATAATATGTGTAATCTTTTTTCTGTCTCTAAGTGAGGTCCCATTTACTCCAAGTGTCTCATAATATTGTCCTTTATGTACATTGCTTTCAGACCCAGTCCCAGGGATGGTGACTTAAAAAAAAATCACAAGCCCTGATTCAAATTTAACAAGCCCTGATTCCAATTCCGTTTGCCCAAAACGGTCCATATATTTTTTAATTATTTGTTATGGTGTTATAATAACTGTACTTTAGAAACGAAATAAATAAAATCATATTCCACTGACTTTCGTGTTTATTTAGATCTCATAATATTTCACATAAAGCAATATTTTCTCCAGATCCTAATGTCAACCATTGTCCATTTACTCTTCCAATGTCCACCTTACTCAGTGGACAGCAGTATTGAAGTCTATTAGCATCTGAATATGTATTGCTTTATACAGTTTCTGTTCTTCATATTTCCTGCTTAATATGTTGCATTACATACTCAAATGTTTCTGCTGAAATCATTTTTGGGTTGGTCTTTCCTGTTTATCTCATCTATGCCTAAGGACGAACAATTTTTAATCAAAGACTTAGAAGCCCTCATGGACCTCCTTTGATCCCTGTATTACTTATAAAACCAAAACAAAATCCTGCATTGGGCCTAAACTCTCTAGATTGCAAAGTTAACTACATGTAATCAATTAACCACTTGTTTTGTAAACATGCCAGCCTTGATCCGATGACTCAGCCATACACCACTATTGGGGAAAAAGTTAAGTCCCCGAGTAAAATGGTTCTGGCTGGTTTCTGTAAGGTGTGTATAGAACACGTAAAAATATCAGGATTTTCTTTCTTTTTTCAGTTGTTTTTTAGTGAGATAATTTTCAAAAGTGG
Source organism: Sinohyriopsis cumingii (assembly GCA_028554795.2). NCBI lineage: Eukaryota > Metazoa > Mollusca > Bivalvia > Unionida > Unionidae > Sinohyriopsis > Sinohyriopsis cumingii. The sequence continues at coordinate 70,322,363 of CM068833.1, read as the reverse complement.
TTGATTTCAATAGTAAAATTGAATATGTAGTAGACGTCCTTAAAAATGGCATTTTTGTCCTACTGGTGGTAGATTGACATGTATGTTAAATTCAGTTAAGCACTGATTATAGGTAACCTGTATAATCTGTTCCCAATTCATAGGTCATATACTTTGCTTTGTACACGAAGTTTACAGTTTATGATAGATGTATGATAAGTACATGATCTTCATAAGGGTAAGGGGCATACATGGGGTTAAATATTAATAATTTACTGCTAGTAGTCTTTAGAAGTATTAAAAATTAAAAATTCAGCATTTCATCAGTGTGTTCAAAAGTTTTTTCATATAAATTTTTAATTATTTTTGTTGACAATCCCAACAGGCACTTGCTTAAAATACAAGAGGGGTCCGACCTGAAATTAGAGGGCTCTCAGAATTTTTAGCACTGATGTATTTTAAACGATGAATATAAAATGTTGGAATTTTGACTTCAGCACATTTGTTATGCTTAGTTCTTCATCACTGCTGACAGTGACTTCCCTTTCCAATCGTATCACTGACAGAAGAAAAACTTGTATACGTGTATCCTCCAATAACAATAAGTATCATACAAGGTCCCATCATAAAGGGGGATCTCACATGCATACACACACACACACACACACACCTCTCTAAAAATTCTCAATATTATTTACAGTATGTTTAAATTACAAGAAATAATTGGTCATGTTGAACATCTTTGAATTTTCTCCATCCGTCAGTGAGTAACAGGGTCCCAGAGTGGCCGAGTGTTCTAAAGCGCTCTCTGTTACGGATCACTGCTAACTCACCTCTATCTGCGTGGGTTCGAGTCTAGGATTCGGCCAATGTGGGTATGTGACAAAGCTTGCCAGTAGCTTCTCGTGGGTCAGTGGTTCTTCCCGGGGTTTTCCCGGGTTCTTCCTCCACCAAAATACTGGCCGCCATGCATAGCCTATCTTGTGCTGAAAAATGGCGTTAAACCCAACAACAACAACGAGTAACAACTGATTTACTAATGTCTTGAAGATTTTCCATGGACCTGAGATTATTGAGCAATCACTGAACCTTAATTCATCCAGTAAGTTACCACTATCCAGTGTGTATAACCAGACACTTTCTACATCTCTTTGATGGTCATCACACAGAAATAAAGTAATGAGACATGAAAGATTTTGATAAGAAGGAATTCCTTTATGACTAGGCTAAAATGTCAATTAGAATAAAAAAAAAATTTTTATTACTTTAGTTTTTAGTAGAAGGACTAACATCTTTGTTAGCCAAGGTTCCAGTGTATTAACTGTGTCTACAGCTGGGCGGATCAAATGAATTTTTCAGCACTTCAGGTGTGTGAATTTTCACAGGATGTGGCGGCAAAATGGTGCCAATCTGACCTCCAGTATGGCTGGCAATATAGTAGTCTGGAAAACTCTCATTACAGTTATGGCTCCAAGGTGCCCTGTCATGTTGAGATTGTGCTTTCACTAGAAGACTTTTTATGATGTCTAGTTGGTCCAGGATGGAATAGTGTGCACCTGATATGGCTACCAAGAAGTCATCTTGAAAGTCTTGTTATTTTATTTAAAAATGAATGTCATATCAGGATGGGTTTTCACCAGAAGACTTAAAATGACTTGATGGTACTAAATTTTAAATGGTGATGATCCTGTGTGCAGTATGGCTGCTATGGTGTACATCTTGAAATACTTTCTATTGCTGTTTCATTTAAATCGGAAAGCTATTTTGAATAGGGTTTTCATCTGGAGAGTTCTTATGGTGTCTAGTTATATGAAAATTGACACAAACTGACCTTTAATATGGCTGCTACGGTGGCCATCGTAAAAATATTCTTATCTTTACTCCTTACAAATGGATGAGTATATCAACATGGGTTTTTTTACCAATAGACCTCTTATAATACCTAGTTGGTGCTAAATGAAAATGGTGCCAATTATAGATCCATTATGCCGCTGCTACTTCTTCTGAATGGATGCCCATACTGACATGAGGACTTGGCCAAACGACTTATAATGAGATCTGCTTTGTCCTAAATGAAAATGGTGCCAATCTGACATCCAGGATGTCCATTGCAGAAGCTAATTTGAAAATCTTGTTATAGCTGAAGATTTTCAGAGATGGTTTCCTCACTCTGCAATTGAAACAAAGAAATTGTCTTAACTTGATTTCTGGGAAATTGTTTTGGCCAGCAGAGCATCATTTCAAGAGACTCTTGTTATTTTTTAAGTATTTTCCTAGAAAGCTGGAAGGGTGTACATATTAGAATGTTGAAACTGACTGAAAAAGATCTATGTATGTAATATGCTGGGAAGGTGGGAGGCCAGGAGGAAACTAGAATCTGACATGTTTATCCAGAATTGTTACTTAAGTTAGCAAGACCAGACTGTGGTAGTAAAACATGAGCAAAACTTCTTAACACATTAACCCCTGGAGGTTTTTGTCATTTTTGCCTGAAATTCGAGTAGGAAACACATTTTGAAAGCTATTTCTGAATAGATCCGAAAACACCAAATCCCAAGTGATCGTTCAGTAACATACTGCCTAGTTGTGTTAGAAACATTGTTTTTCATTGGCTATTTGGCTCGCGCATGAGCAGAAGGGTAAAAGTTGGAGTTCTTATTTTTTTATATATTTTTTACGCTAAATGAAGCCATTATTTTTGTATCGAGACCACTCTTTATTCCAAATGCCCAGCTTATCCTATTTTTTGCAAAGGTTCATCTGTCTGTCTGAAGTTCATACCACTTGGCCTTAGATCTGAGGCCAAAAAGTCTAAAACCGGACACAAAATCAGATTCTGACCACAGGTGAATTTTGGGTACAAAAAAGTCGGGTACAAAAAATGAGGTTTTACCCTCAGTATTTTGTAGTGTAACTAGAAATTCCAGATTATTTGGTGTCATTGTAGAGCTACATCTGTCTGCCTTTCTGTAATACCACCCACTTTAGTGTATCATGCATGACCATGACGTTACAGAACTTGGCAGTAGGCTACTACCTCCTGCCATGTTATCTCGTTGCTAGGGGTTAAATGTGTTAACTGTGATGAAGATTGAGAGCTTGTAATTCCTTGGAATGTCTCATTGGTTGCACAACTTTGATAAAGTATATTATCTTTTTTTTTTACAGGTGCTATGGCAACTCTTGTATCAAGCAGCATGTTAATTTGAATGAGAGGATATCTTAGAGGAAGAGGAAGATAAACACTATGGAGAAGGGTTATATAAATGCAGAACACTCCAGTGAACTGTTGGGTGAGATGTTTGAACTTTGGAAAGGGAACAAATATTGTGATGCAGTTCTCATTCTTCAGAACGAAAGATTTAAGGTTTGTGGAAGGGTTTTCTCATTTTCATTTCATTCATTCATGTTGTGTTTGTCCTTATGTTACACCTGGTTAAGGGGGCCCCGAGTGGCCGAGTGGTCTAAAGCGCTTTACGTTACGGATCATTGCCATCTCACCTCTGTCTGCGTGGGTTCGAGTCTCAGATTCAGCCAATGTGGGTATGCGAGAAAGCTTGCCAGTAGCTTCTTGTGTCGGTGGTTCTTTGCGGGATTTTCCTGGGTTCTTCCTCCACCATTAATACTGGCCGCCATGTATAGCCTATCGTGTGCTGAAAAATGGTGTTAAACCCCACAACAACAACAACAACAACATCTGGTTAAAGGGGCCCTGAGTGGCTGAGTGGTCTAAAGCGCTCTCCGTTATGGATCACTGCCATCTCACTTCTGTCTGCGTGGGTTTGAGTCTCGGATTCAGCCAATGTGGTTATGTCAGAAAGCTTGCCAGTAGCTTCTCGTGGGTTGGTGGTTCTTTCCGGGGTTTTCCCTTGTTCTTCCTCCACCATTAATACTGGCCGCCATGTATAGCCTATTGTGTGCTGAAAAATGGCGTTAAACCCTACAACAACAACAACACCTGGTTAAGTTTTGTATTCAGATCACTTTTTAGGATTTGTTGGATGCAGTCTTGTGCAACTTTGTGTATAAATGAACAATGATTTTTGTAAAATTGTTTTATGGAGATTCCCATTGCTGTTTTTCTAGCATTTTTCTGACATGTGACAGTAATGGATTCTCCTGACTCAGTATAGGTCAAAGGGACACCCTGTATGTATTTTTGTGTTAAACGTGATCCCATCAAAAGTAGGTCACTGTGACCTTAGATTTGTGCCTCGATGACTGTGGTGAGTTCCTATTTATTGGGTCAGTTTCTGGGCATTAGTTAGCCTCAGAACCATGGAATTGTTTCATTTGGATTCATCTTGCTGTGAACAACACTGTACTACCAAAAGTAATTTGAATGCTATGAAATTGTTTTTGTTTAGTAACAAGTAAAAAGGGGAATCCCGCAGGTTTTATAATTAGCCCGCTTAGGCCTAAGACCAGGCAGAAACGTACAGAATTTTGATGTCTTGATGTAGTTGCTTCATATAGAAAAAAATGTTAATTGATAAAAACCAATTTAAAAAATATTAAATTTGTGTTTATGTGCTGCATATATAAAAAGTGTTAATTGTCCAAAACCAATTTAAAAAAATTAAATTTGTGTTTATGTCATTTACAGTTTACAAAAGAGATAATATTGTTAGCTTTTTACTGGTATCATTAGTAAAATAAATTTAAAAGCTGAAACCTTTCAGTTTAACTGTTAACATTTTCAAGTTTTATCTTGTCCACACTGAGGGTGACCTAATTAATTGATGCCATAATATATAGTATCTCATTAGATAGGACCATTGACATTAAACTTACTGGAAAGCATAACAATACACATTCACAAGCATGCAGAGATCCTCAGAACAAAATAAACAATAAATTCTCAAATAATTTTTCACCATGACTTGGAGGTAACATTTGAGTCATACTGTATGTATTCACTTAAAATTCAAGTCAAAATGTAATCTACAAAGATCCTGATCTGTTGTAGCATAATGCACCTACAGATCAGGGTTGTTTATTCTATTGATTATTCCCAACAAACAGCACAGACAGATCTGCCAATGTATTATGGCAATCTCTTAAATTTCCGACTTAGTATGACCTTGAGTGGAATGTGAATGTTACACCTCTGAATTGTACAAAATATTGGTGGCAATGGGAAAAATATCTGACAAGCAGTGCTAGCTTTACAACTTTTTTTTTTGCTGTTGTTGGGTTTAGCGCCATTTTTCAGCACAGGATAGGCTATATATGGCAGCCAGTATCAATGGTGGAGGTAGAACCCAGAAAGAACCGTCGACCCACGAGAAGCTACTGGCAAGCTTTCTCACGTACCCACATTGGTCAAGTCCGAGACTCGAATCCATGCAGACAAAGCTGAGACAGCAGTGATCCGTAACAGTGAGTGCTTTTCACAACTCGCCCACTCGGGGCCCCACAGCATGTATGTGCATTCTCATTAGCCTGACATCAAAAAAGATCATTACTTTTATTGATTGGCAAATGAAAGGAATGTATGTCCACTTTCTTGCCACGTGTGTAAACAAAAATGTCTTTATGGAAATTAATTTGTCACTGAAGATGGAAAATAGTATCAACATATTGGTGCACACTTAAATTTACATGGTGTTTTGGTTAAAATTTGTCAGGCAGTGTTTTGGGTCACAACTGATTTTCCACAACTTGAGATATTCCGGCATCTGTTTTTGGTGGATAACAAGTTTCCTTGTGTGTCCATTACCTGGCAGCTGTTTTTGGTGGATAACAAGTTTCCTTGTGTGTCCATTACTATGCACTCATTTGATTTAAATATTAATTAACGCACATTGAAATTGGATTGAGGATAATTCCATAACAGTAATTTGTTTCAGGAAAAAGTTGAGATGTCACATGCAGTCAGTATGGGTAAAAACATCCTGTTAAGGACATAAGATGGCTGAAATGTAACATGTACCCATGTCTACAATTTCTTAGTTTTTGTGTTCATTATTTTGTCTCCAGTTTCATTGTAAATATCGTTATTATCTGTTAGTTTGGGGATCTTTCAATCAGTGTAGGTGTAAAGGAAAATGATAGCTGTCACAAATTAAATGAGATTGCAGCGTCCTGTTGATTTCTTGTTAGATAACTGAGGTTTAACTTGTACCAATGTTCACTGTACCATACAATAATGTCATTTGTTACATCTAGTGGTTGGGAGGAGAAAAGTTCATGTAAAAGAAATCTTTTGTGATAAAACTTAACTAGGATATCAAACACAAAATAAGACTTCCTTTTTAGCTTTATTAGACCAGAAATCTTTTTGCACACATTTATCACAATGTCTAACTGGTTCTAAATGTAAATGGTGCTGCTTGGACAACCAGTATTAATATCATAGTGGACATCTTGAAATACTTTTTGTGGCTACTACTGAACAGATGACCAGATCAACTGAAATCCTTTGAACGATGTCTAGTTGTTCATAATTGATAATGGTACTCATCAGATATCAAGTGTGGCCATCAGAGTTATTCCTCTTTGAAAATGGTATTCGCTAGACATCAGAATTGTTCTTAATGAAATGTTACTCTTCAGACAATCAGTTGTTATTGAAACTGGTACTCAATACACATCCAGTATGCAGAGTTGTTTCTTATTGAAAAAGGTACTCAGTAGACATCCTCTATGCAAAGTTGTTCGTTATTGAAAATTATACTTAATAGACATCCAGTATGCAAGGTTATTCCTTACTGAAATTGGTACTCAGTAGACTTCCAATATGCAGAATTGTTTCTCATTGAAATTGGTACTCAGAAGACTTCCAGTAGACATCCAACACGACAATCAGAGTTGTTTCTCATTGAAAATGGTACTCAGTAGACATCCAGTATGCCCATCAGAGTGGCCAACTCTAAAATTTTGTTAATGGTAAATCTTTTGAATGAATGGCCATGTTTTTACTGAATGTCTTTATGATGTCTAGTTGGTCCTAAATGAAAACTTTGCTGCAGAGACATCCAACATGGCTACTACAGCAGCCATCTTGAAAATGTTCTTGGTACTCCTGAATGTATGGTCATATCATCATGGGGTCTCACTGAAAATCTTTTAATGATGTATGATTGTTCTAAGTAATGAAAAAGGTGCAAATCTGACATCTAATATGACTGTTTGGATGTATAACATAAAAGTCTTGTCATAACTACTTCTCCTAAATAGATAGGCATAGTGACATTGGGATTTTACTGAAAGTTTTCTTATGAAATCTAGTTGGTTTTAATAAAAACAGTGCTTTCAAACCTCCAACATGATAGCCATGTTGTCACTTGTGACACAAGATTTTCACTTATAGTTTCTCTCTTATCTGGATCATAAATGAAACTGTTGCCAATGTGACCTTTTTCAATATGATGGTAATACTGATACATAATTTTGACAAAAACTTACTCTATTTTTTGTTGTTGATTGTAAACAAAACTGGTGACTTCGCAGAATTTGACAAATCTTGTAAAAGCTATGTCCCAAGAATGGATGGCCATATCACTAAGTTTCTTTGCTGATCATAGATCATAATTAAATATGGGATGTTCTCGTGGGTCGGTGGTTCTTCCCGGGGTTTTCCCAGGTTCTTCCTCCACCATTAATACTGGCCGCCATGCATAGCCTATCATGTGCTGAAAAATGGCGTTAAATCCCACAACAACAACAACTACTTATGGGATGTTTGTATGTCTGTTATTACATGTCTGTTATTGGTATGGCTTCTAAAAGTCAATTAGGATTACTGTGAATTTTTTGCACAAACATTCAACATGTTGTCTAGTTAATCCTAAAAAAGAATTTGCCATTTGATCATCCACTATGGCTGAAGTGCTGTGTTGAAATCTTGTTGTAACTACTCCTCTTGAACACATGATTATATCAAGATTAGGGTTTTACTAAAAGACTTCCTATAATGTCTAGTTGCATCTGATTGGCTGGGCTTGTCCATATTTTTTTATAGGGTTTTTGATCAAACTTGGTAAATAGGCTTATGTCATCAAGATCTGTGTTAAGTATGATTGAAAGCAAGAGCCATTTATGTTACAGAATTTTGATGTTATAAAATAAAAAAATGTCAGTATTTCCTGTATGAAACAGTAGCATTTAAAGCAGGTCCTGAAGTCCTTTGCATTCAACAATAGAGAGATCACATTGATATATATTTAATTATTTGTCAAAAATTTCAGCAAATTGTTAAGGATATTCCTAAGTTTTATTGTGGAGACATTGAGGCTGTCATGTCATAAGGACCATCTGTTTATTACAAGAGCAGTTATTGGATTAGGGGGCCCCGAGTGGCAGAGTGGTCTAAAGCGCTCACTGTTCCAGATCACTGCCATCTCGCCTCTCTCTGCGTGGGTTCAAGTCCAAGGCTCGGCTAGCATGGGTACATGGGAAAGCCTACCAGTAGCTTCTCGTGGGTCGGTGGTTCTTCCCTGGGTTTTCCAGGGTTCTTCCTCCACCAGTTATACTGGCCGCCATGTATAGCCTATATTGTGCTGAAAAATGGCATTAAACCCTAGTACAGCAACAACAATTGATTAGGGTTTATTTATCATGTCATTAAACTGTTATAAACTACTGTGATTGTTGTCATGTTATTTATTTTGCATGTGCATATTTTCTGATTTCTCCATCATGGAAAAGGTTAATACTGTATATCCTTGCCTGTAAGTAGAGTCTAACTGCAAACAGCGAAGATTATAATCTGCTGTAGCATAATGTGCCTGCAGATCAGAGTCTGGATTGTTTGTTCTACTGATTACTCCTAACAAACTGCATAGGGCCAGATCTGCATGCGCATTATGTGACAACAGATCTAGGTCTGTGCAGTTTGCAGTTAGGCTTGTCTTAGAAGTGAGTATATACGATAAAGGCTTTATAATTTACTGGCTGCTTAGACATTACAGGGAGACACGTATTATAATATAGATTGTTCCCACTTACATTGTTCATATCATACTTAGTGTCACTTGTATTGTTGATTATTCCAAAATATATTAATTTCAGATTTTGCTTTATTTATTCTTTTTCACCAAATCTCATTCTTCCAGTTCACATTTTAGGAATACATCCATTATTTTATTTACATTGATTGCAAAACATTTACAATTTTTCAGTGACATGAGCAACCCAACAAAGTGATGTATTTGAAAAGACACATATTTAATGAATATTTATAAATTTATTAATAATACCATAGCTCAGCAAACATGTATCTGTATAAAAGTCACTTACATCAAAGAATACTCGCACTGAGTCGTTGTTGCATTTATTGCCATAACGTTATTTCTGAAACTTCTTTTTTTTATTTTTGGGACATTATGGAAGTTTAGTGTAGTGGTGCTAATAATTTGAAACAAAGAGATGTACTTCATCAACGCAAGTTAAAATCTTTGTTGCATACATCTGGTGACAGCATGATAGAAACAAGGTCGCTATAATTTATAGTACAAATTCAAGCAGTTAACCAAACACTATTTACAGTGTTTAATACTGGTTACACATTTTAGTGAAATAGGTGTTTATATTTTCATGTCAGAAAAATGTAATTGTTGGTGACATTTGACAAATTTATTGTAATAATACATAAACTGACAAAAGTATATATATGTGTGTGTGTGTGTGTGTGTGTGTATATATATATATATATATATATATATATATATATATATATATTAGGGCATAACCGATTAGCATTTTTCTACTGATTTCCGATTCCGGATTTTGGGCATGAAATTTTTCCGATTCCGGATACGATTCAATTAATCGGAAATGCTAAATTAAAAGGTTTTTCAAATTAACTTTTTAAACCGTGTTACACACGTTTTGCATATCACACCAATGTCACAAGGGGAAGGATATGGCAGGACTATAGCAAAATGCAACGAAGTTCAAAGCCACAAAGAATCCATGAAATTTTTTATTTTTGTAAAATGCACTGAAACATTATAAACGTTTTTTCTACGATCACATTGTTATACATAATAATTATAAAAACTTACGATTTTACAAATAAAACTCGCAAACTGAAATCCACGTGTTATGGCGCCCTAAGTATTTATTTTCCTGTGATATTGTTCTTGTTTTTTGGCAAAGATATTATAATATAATAAATTTAGAAATGTGAGTTTAAGAGTCTTGAATATTGAATCATTTATGTCGACCAGCTGCCAGTTCCGACCCATTCTTTGTTCAACAGTTAGTTGATCTTGCCGCCAGGCTTTAATTTTCCCGCCTTAATCATTTATGTTGGCAAGCGGCCAGTTCCATCCTGTACTTTATTCAACAATTAGTTGATCTTGCCGCCATGCTTTAATGTCATGGTCAAATAAAAATAAAACAGGCTTTTGTTTGGTCCTATAAAGTTGGCCTCTTGCGGCGACTTAAATAAAAGCAATGAAATCTGATCGATTCTTGCATTTTCCAAAGTGATCGGTGATTGAAACAAGTTTATTGTGCTGTGAAAGTTTCCTTATTAACTTTATTTATATTTATGATTGTAAGAATCATTTTCTTTTAATACCTCATTAGCATGTGTCAATGTATTCAATATTATGCCTTCATTATTGAGGATGTTGACATAAACGGGTAGGACTGTATTATATATTTTAATAAATTTAAATCTTTCGGTCTAACTCAAGTATTATCGTTTCACCCCGTTGTGTTGACCATATTGGACTTTTCTGACTTCTTATTTAACTTTATTAACGCACTATCGAATAACACGCAGTGTTAGGCACGGTGCTATAGAAATTCAACTTTATTATTTTTATTATCCGAATCGGTCGTTCCTGCCTTGTCCGACTCCGATTAATCGGAAGTTCATACTATCCGGTGGAATCCGATTTCCGGATCAAAAGTCCGTTATGCCCTAATATATATATATATGCTATCTAATAATTCATAATGATAATGTCCCATAACATTAACAACACTGAGTCTTTTTGTAAAACATTGATGTTATAATTGATAATGTATTTTGAGTGATCAGTAGGAACAGAATGCTCCCGGCATAGAGTCATGTGCGAAAAGCCATACAAAAGATGAAGTAAAATAAACCCTGCGCAAATTAAAAGAGATTTGGACAACTATGGCTTTGTACTAATGAGCAGCAAATGCAGAGTACAAAGAGAAAGTTTTATTATGGCAGCAACTCTTGCCCCATTTGACTTGAAAGATTCAGTTCAAGAGCCCTGTTAATTGGGATCTTACATCTTAGAGATGTGCAACTGGCACCTGCATTACTGACTATACAGATATTAAAGAAAAGAAATGAGTTTGATTGTAAGCATATTGGTAGTTCCATAGCAGTGTAATGACTTGACAATTTAAATAAATGTGTGTGGAAATGAATTGGAGTTATTGTTAGGATTTAAGATAATTGGGGAGTGGTAATGGCTCGTGGGATTAACACAACTGCTCTTGACATAACAAATGTCTAACAACAATTCACAACATTTTCAGAGCTCTGTTTGATTGATTCATAGAGGCTTCGTTGACTTTGCTATGACCCAGATTCTATACAGTGTTCTTCGCCTACTTACCATATGTTTTGGTTATCTTTTCAAGAGTATAATGGATAGAACTGGTTGTGCTGTGACAAACATGTCTATTCGGAATTTAAACAGTATGATTATCTTTTGATACGGTGTTTGACTTTCAGGTGATTTAGTTTGAAGCCGTTGTTACTTATAAACTACTTTAGCATTTAAAAGTTTATATTTTGTCTCGCTTGTTTAAAGGAATGCTGTCAGAGTAACCAGGTAAACAAATTCGTACTTGAGTACCAATTGTCCATGTTTTCAATCAATTTATCATTTTCTTGTTTGCTTTTACAATGTTCAGTATGTATTTACCAAGTGTTCTTTTTTTATAGCTGCATAAGCTGGTTTTGATGGCAGCTTGTCCGAATATTCTACGATACCTGGCCCATAATGAAGTTAATAACATCTTTGAAATTTACATCCCAGAGCATGTTGACGAGTCAGCTGTTAGGCTCGTCTTGGATTATCTCTACAGTGGCACAGTGCAGTTAAAGACAGACAGTGTGTATGAAATAGAGAAATTAGCTAACCAGCTGCGGCTTGGTACATTATCACGGTTTTGCCATGAATTCATTTCACAGTGGGAGACAGAAACCTTGAGCCAAGATCAGACCCAAGAGGAGAGAGTGCAAGAACTTATTCTCAAAAAGGTGAGAATATAGGTTGTAATGGTATTGAAGTGAAAGCAATAGCTTGTCAAAAAACACTACATGTCACATTGTCGGAAACAGCAAGGATTTGTTTGAAATGAGTGAATAATGAATGTGTTCATTTTGTGAAAATACTCAACTTTTTCATCCATCAGATGAAATGTCTCTATTATTCACTTTGAACAAGTAAATTTTCTTTTTATTTGATGCACAGACCTATTGGTTTGCATTATGTATAACATTGAAATATCAGATTTCTTACTGTAACCCTCATGATAATGTCAGCGGTTAAGCATTTATGTTCTGCTGTGTTTTGTATACAGAAAATATCAGTAGCAAAATAATTGTTTCCCATTGCGTAGTAAAATAACACATAAAAAGACTTTTTAACAAGAACTGGACACAGAATTATATGCATATTATTGAGTTTAAACATGTGAAGCAGCCATAGGTACCACTAGACAACACAAGCTCAGAATTTCTTGGTCATGATGTTATTGATACAGCAGTGAAGTTTTTTATCTCGTATTCCACTTGGTGGATTATTGAAATTTTTTGTCTTGGAAAATATGCTAATTCATAGCCAGGCATACAGTAAAACTGAATATGCATGTCAGTCTTCCATTGAAATGGCAAATTATTTGATGTTCGTCCTTTGTATTTGTTCACAAATTTTGTTTCCACTTGATAAGTTTGAAAGACAATGGCTTTGGATTATTGTCAGAAAAATTGTATGTCTGTTACTTCTTGAGTTGGAAATTTGAAGACTGGTTTGAATAAGGAAGTTCCCTAGCCATTTCTATAACAGGTCAATCATTTGTTCAGCAGATACCGTTATGTAAATTTAATTTATATTTTGTGCTTGGCTTTTGTCTGTGATTGATGGTTGTGGAAGGCGACAGGTGTATTAATATAACAGATATGGCTAGGGTTGCATTAATATGACAGATATGGCTAGGGTTATATTAATATAACAGATATGGCTAGGGTTGCACTAATATGACAGATATGGTTAGGGTTGCATTAATATAACCGATATGGCTAGGGTTATATTAATATGACATGGATATGGCTAGGGTTGTATTAATATGACATGGATATGGCTAGGGTTATATTAATATAACAGATATGGCTAGGGTTATATTAATATGACATGGATATGGCTAGGGTTGTATTAATATGACATGGATATGGCTAGGGTTATATTAATATAACAGATATGGCTAGGGTTGTATTAATATGACATGGATATGGCTAGGGTTATATTTATATGACAGATATGGCTAGGGTTGTATTAATAGGACACATATGGCTAGGGTTATATTAATATGACATGGATATGGCTAGGGTTGTATTAATATGACATGGATATGGCTAGGGTTATATTAATATGACATGAATATGGCTAGGGTTGTATTAATATGACATGGATATGGCTAGGGTTGTATTAATATAACAGATATGGCTAGGGTTGTATTAATGTGACACATATGGCTAGGGTTATATTAATATGACATGGATATGGCTAGGGTTGTATTAATATGACATGGATATGGCTAGGGTTGTATTAATATAACAGATATGGCTAGGGTTGTATTAATATGACACATATGGCTAGGGTTATATTAATATGACATGGATATGGCTAGGGTTGCATTAATATGACAGATATGGCTAGGGTTATATTAATATAACAGATATGGCTAGGGTTGCACTAATATGACAGATATGGCTAGGGTTGCATTAATATGACATGGATATGGCTAGGGCTGCATTAATATGACATGGATATGGCTAGGGTTGCATTAATATGACAGATATGGCTAGGGTTGTATTAGTATGACATATTGCTAGGGTTGCATTAATATGACAGGTATGGATAGGGTTGCATTAATATGACAGGTATGGATAGGGTTGCATTAATATGACAGATATGGCTAGGGTTGTATTAATATAATACAGATATGGCTAGGGTTGTATTAATATAACACATATATGGCTAGGGTTGCATTAATATGACAGATGTGGCTAGGGTTGTATTAATATAATACATATATGGCTAGGGTTGTATTAATATGACATATGGCTAGGGTTGTATTAATATGACATGGATATGGCCAGGGTTGCATTAATATGACAGATATGGCTAGGGTTGTATTAATATAACAGATATGGCAAGGGTTGCTTTATTATAACACAGATATGGAGAGGGTTTTATTAATTTGACATGGATATGGCTAGAGTTGTATTAATGTGACAGATATGGCTAGGGTTGTATTAATGTGACACAGATATGGCTAGGGTTGTATTAATATAACAGATATGGCTAAGGTTGAATTAATATAACAGATATGGCTAGGGTTGTATTAATATGACATGGATATGGCTAGGGTTATATTAATATGACATGAATATGGCTAGGGTTGTATTAATATGACATGGATATGGCTAGGGTTGTATTAATATCACAGATATGGCTAGGGTTGTATTAATATGACACATATGGCTAGGGTTGTATTAATACAACACACATATGGCTGGGGTTGTATTAATATAACATATATACAGATGTCAAGCTAGACCTGAAGTTTAGGGAGAAGTGACCTTTCTTTTTAGGACAGAACAGGGGGCAGTGGGAGCAATGGAAGACATGCAATATATATAGTTGTTTTTTACTTTTTTAACTGAAGAAGGCATAGTTTACATTTTTAGGTAACTTTGTTTGCCCACTTCGCCTGGTAACCTGTTCCTACAAATGGCTTGGATTAATTTAATATGAACAAATGAGTTAGGCTGGCTGTATTCTTGCTTGCTGCAGAAGCTTAGACTGCCTAATTTCACAAAGGGAATTTCTTAAAACCTTGAATTCCATCAGGCAACAAGCACCCCCTCTTTTAGTTAATCCAATCAATATTACTTTCTCTGACCACCAGAAGTTTTGTTACAAACCCATTGAATATGGAATAACTCTCTGTAGATCGCAGTTATTAATAACTATTCTGGAAAATACCATTTTATGACACATGTTTCAGATGGTCCAAGATCTCCCAAAATATTTGCTTTGGCTTGTCTCAGCCCTGCTTTTCCCTACACTTAACCATATACTGACTTGTCTGTCAGACCGTTATCAAACTGACTCGAATTAAAATTCAATTCATGCCCCAAGCAGAGCATAACCAATCCCTCGCAGGCTGAGATTGGATTTATTGCAAACCTAGCCCATATGTCAGTCTTAGTGGTTATATTTCACTCTGACTATGACAGAATGTAATGTGAAATTATCTATACAAATCTTGCACCATTACACGGTTATTGCTTATTTGCATAAGGAGTTTAATGAAGTATATGACATGATCTTTATAGCATAACAAGTCCTTCAGTTTTTGTTGATGGATTGCCATGAGTCTAGGTTAATGTTAGAGTTGAAATGAATAATTGAGCTTTTGGATCAGAACACTGTTTTTGCGAATAAAGAGAAGAGATTCAGCAATGAATATGTTTTTGTTTATCTAAAACCAGACTAAGCATTCGATCATGTTGAGCAGATGCACAAATTTCTGTATTTAAAAAGGGAAAACTAAAAATAACCATTCCACTTCCCCCAATCAAGACAAGATTACTAAATTAGGCAATTCAAAATTTTACACCTTGTTGATTCTGTGCTAATGTTTTTGTAGCATTGTGTTTAGCCAATTGTAACTTATGTCAATGTACAGAAATGTTCCAAAGTTTTTCTGTTCTTTGATTTCTCAATTACTGATCAGTTAATGGTTAGTTTTACACAGAGCTTCTCTGTTGCTTCATTTTCTGACTGCTTGGATCCAGTTTTGAGGGTATAAACTTTTTTTAAATGTCATATAGTATATAGGCTACTTTCAATAATGATTGGTGGTTATTTTTTATCATTGACTGGTATAGATTTATAATTATATCAACTCCTACAACCGTTCAGAACTAAAATTGGCTTACATGCTGCAAGACATAAAAAGCAGGATATAGAACAGAGGTCATATCAAGGTCAGTAATCCTTTCAGCAAAATAACTTAATTAGAATTTGCGCACTGTTGGATTAAATACCTGCAATCGTGTTATTCTGTCTCGATTGTATCTTTTTTTATGTTCAAATGGAAAAATATTTGAGTCTTCGACTGTGTGAATCAATTGTCTCCAGTCTTTTGCACTTGGGTAAATTTACATTGAAAGTCAGATTTGTTAAGTTTTCATTGTGAATAATTGCTTTCTTTATGGATTAGCTTATTTTGATTGTTCTATGCATTTAACTGAACAATTTTCAATACTGTCTTGTTTTTTTTACCCATAGTCTGTCTTCAGCAGTAAACAAACATTTTGGTTTTGCTACATTCGAAGATAAGTAAGGAAAACAACACCTGTGTTTATTTCATTATTTATTTGTAACCAAAACTAATTGATTCAAGATGTCTAAAATGTCATTTAATTAGATTTTACATGAAGTGAGTTAGATTTTACACGATGTGAGTTCAGATTCTTTACACTGGTGTGGTTGGGGTGGAGTTGCCAATAATTACCAAGGTAGACCAAAAAAATAAAAGAATAGAAGAATAATTTGACACCTTTATGAACATCAATGAGTTTTCAAATTCTGTCCAAATACATGTTACAAATATTTGAATAGGAAAACGTATTAATTTTTTAAGCTCCAATAAATAATTATGGTTATCATTTGATGATATATATGTGGAATAGTCACTTTCCTTCTCCAATTTTTTTATAGAGTTATTGCCCTTTTTTTCTTGGAACTTGAGACAGTGTATGACACAGTTCTGTTAGCACAACAAAACTTAAGTTTCTTTTTTGGATTAGCATGAAACTTGGTAAACATTATTTGCCATCATCTGAAGATGCACATTTTGACAAATTTCTTTGGTCCAGCAATTTGTTGGAGTTATTATTATTCATGCTCTTGTAGCTGAATGCAGTGTGTGTCACAGTCTCGTCAGCACTAGTCCTGTCTTGTAGCTAAATGCAGTGTATGACACAGTCTCGATAACACTAGTCCTGTCTTGTATCTAAATGCAGTTTATGACAGTGTCATCAGCACTAGTCCTGTATTGTAGCTAAATGCAGTGTACGACACAGTCCCATCAGCACTTGTCCTGTCTTGTAGCAAAATGCAGTGTATGTCATACTCTTGTCAGCCCTAGTCCTGTCTTGTAGCTAAATGCATGCATTGTATGTCACAGTCTCATCAGCACTAGTCCTGTCTTGTAGCTAAATGCAGTATATGTCACACTTTTGTCAGCCCTAGTCCTGTCTTGTAGCTAAATGCAGTGTATGACACCGTGTCATCAGCACTAGTCTGGTCTTGTAGCTAAATGCAGTTTATGACAATCTCATCAACACTGGTCGTGTCTTGTAGCTAAATGCAGTTTATGACACAGTCTCATCAACACTAGTCCTGTCTTGTAGCTAAGTGCAGTGTATGTCACACTCTTGTCAGCCCTAGTCCTGTCTTGTAGCTAAATGCATGCATTGTATGTCACAGTCTCATCAGCACTAGTCCTGTCTTGTAGCTAAATGCAGTTTATGTCACAGTCCAGTCAACACTAGTCCTGTCTTGTAGCTAAATGCATGCAGTTTCAGGGATGGTCCTGGCTTTTAAAAAGCTGTCGCCAAAAAAATCGCCAACCTCAATATTTTGTCGCCAATTTTCAAAAAGTGTCGCCAGAACAAGTAGTGTACATTTTTCCAAGTGTTAATTCAGTATATTAATGTAACAGGCAATGAAAATTACAAAAGATGGGTTAGTTAATTCTTTAATTACAACAAACATTAACAAAATCTTACAAAGTGTTACATGAAGTTCCGTCGCAATTTTAGGGCTGCCCACTTGTTGAATGCAGTTTCAAAGTCTAATTTTTCACATCTGTACATGCTGATTCTCATGAAATTCTCGAGAGATGAGATGCAGAGTTTATTTCTGATGTCAGTTTTTGTGAGGTTCATCTTACTGAATCCACGTTCACAGTCCACAGCACTGACAGGTGACACCAGTAGTCTATCAGCAGTCCCCCCCCCCCCATGGCTAGCTTCACAAAGCTTGTAGTGAATTGCTTCCTAAATCCCAAGAATGATCACTGAATGCTGTATAAATTTTCTCGACAAACTAAATAGGATCTCCATTCCCACGAATGAAACTTACACGAGTCAACACCTGGCAATATTGGACCGTATATATAAGCATAAATTCACACCCAATTTAGAGATTCTTTCACTCTTGTATTTTGAGAAATAAATAATTATTATTAATTATGCAAAACTGGTTGTTGTTTCTTTTGTGCTATTTCTCGTTTCGGAGTTTAAGTGTCAGCAGCCGTAACACGGATTGATGGCAAAAGGAAAAGATCAATGAGTAAAATGCTGCACTGGCGACAGACATAATTGTGATTGAGATTTTTCCATTTCCTTTGTATTTATACACAGTAGTCGGTACTTCAAAGGTTATCAGTTTTCTATGAAGGTTTAGCAAAACTACTGTACTGGTATATGTAAAAAAAAAAAACAACAGCAGAAGATTTAGACATTCAATTAATTGTATCTGTTCTATTCGTGTCTTCAGAAGTCGGTCAGTTGTAGGTATAGTTCGGTAGCATGATTGACTGTATCACAGCATACAGTACTCAGCCCAGATGTCAACATAAGCAGATTATGATGTAAGAATGCACTGTAAAGATGGGGTTGTCAATACGAACAAAGGATTGTTTGTGCAACAGATTGATTCCAATGCATTGCTTAGTCAAGTTTGTGGCTTCCTTTCATTCTCCCTTTTAATTTATCCAGTCCAAATCTATGATTGTATGTACAAATTAAATAACCAAAAAGTCTGTCGCCAAAAAAATCGCCAGATGGGATATTTTTGTCGCCAATAAGGAAAAAAAATCGCAATTTGCGACATTGGCGAAGCCCAGGACGATCCCTGAGTTTATGACACAGTCTCATCAGCACAACAAGTCCTGTGGTTTGCCTTACAGCTTTTTATCGATCATTGTGAAACTTGATGCATATTATGGTCATTGTTTAAAGTGTACATATCAACAAATCTTTGTGCTCCCTTGAGTCTTGTAGGACTTGCAGTTGAATGAAGTGTAAGACAGAATTCATTACTGCAACTATTTTGGCAGATTTTAGGGATGGCTTTGAAGTTTAGTATATATGACAGTCATCAAAAGAAGATGTGCATGTTTTCAAGTTGTTGTACTCAAATTATTTTGAGATGACTTATGTGTATTTTTTGTTTATTTTACTAGAGTGTTATCACCATCATGACAAGTTTGGATATGGGAAAGTAGGGGCATATTTACATGAGCTGAGTGCTCACTATTCCTTGAGGTTTTTTATTCAAAATTGTGTCATGCTGATTCACATATTTTACATCTTGCCATTATCTTTTGTATTAAAGTGGAATATAAATGAAATATATGACAGTCTCAGCTTAAATGTTTATACTCCCACAAGACTTCCAAGTCTTACATCGAATCATTTAAGCATGGCGTACATTGCGGTTTTAGAATGATATAAAAAGTAATTATAGTAACTGCTTGCAGGGTTCCCATGCTATCGGGATATTGGGAAAACGTCGGGAGAAGTGATAAAAAATTTTCCCAACCATGCAAAGACCTTGAATTTTGCAACTAAAGTCGGGGAAAACCCCAAGAATTTTCCTCCACAACATGACGCCCGAAACAATTACGTAACTGAGTCGTAACTGAGCTGATCGTGAGTTAAATTTATTGAGTTCTAACCAGAATATTAGGAGGTTGCAGTATGGATCATTTGGTTGCTTGCCATAAATATATTTGTTGAGATAATCCAAACGCTCAGTAGATTAGATTCATCTGGTTGACTTTTTGTTTCATGGATATATTTTTTATATGGAAGGTATGAAAACCAGTTTAGCATCACAAGAGGCCAACATGGTGATGTTTAAGCATAGCCACTTTGCGAATGGGGTGGCAAACTTAAATGTTGGTAAATCGAGTTACACCTGCATGAAATCGATCTGAAAATTATTTATTTTCTCAGAAATTGTGAGTATTAAAATCATTATGTCTTTAAGTTGCTGAAGGACGATAAAACTAATGCGTTGATGAAATTTGAGCTGGTACTAGCGATCTTGATTGCTAGTCGCACAAGCACACGGAATCTCACAATCGTCATTTTCAAATGTTATAGAAAAATAATATTAAACGAAAGTCGTATACTGGTTGTAATAAAAATACACAAACAAAAGAGCACAAAATTCTTTATATTTATTCCGAGACCAACTTGCGGAGTTTTGTTGTATCATGTGACTACCACGTTGACATGTGCTCTCTCATGCAGGGACCATACGAAGCATGGAACCAGAATACTCTGCTTGATGAATCAGACTGGCCAAGTTTCTTGTAGGTGTTCTCGAAATAAATATGTTGAGAATTGTATATTCTTTCTGGTTTTTACAAAAGGTATCAGACTTTCATTTAATATAATTGAAATTTTGTACGACATTGTTGGTATTGTGTGACTATTGGACTTAATGATATCTTTGTTTGAGAATTGTGAAGTCATGTGGCTATTAATGCAAATGGTGAGTACCGGGTCAGGTTTCATCTATGCCAAGTTTTGTCTAGTTTTTCAGTGGATTAAAGACATAACGATTATAATACTTGCTATTTTTGAGAAAATAAATAATTTTCCTATCGATTTCATGCAGGTATATGTTGATATAACAGTTTAAATTTGCTAGTCCTGCTGGTAAGCTATCTTGTGGTGGTGGCAGATTCTAAATTTTTTATATGTAATTGCTCTGAACTCACAATCCATCCGAAATGTCCAAATGGGGTTGGAATATTCGGAGAAAACCCGGGTTAGAAAAATTTTGAATCTCTCAGCCATAATTACCCATATTACACCCATCAGTCATACATCAAAATAAAGGGAATTAAAGGTTCTTGGAGCAATACCTAAGATATACAAGGTCTTTTTTAAATAGCCAGTATAACCAGTGAAGAAACGGGGGAAATTCTTTTTCTTTAAGATTCTAACCCTATGCAAAATACGAAACTGTATAGCGCCACCTTAATACAAATATGAATATTTGTGCAAATATTTTTCTTCTTTTCATATCATTATGTATGATGTTCTGAACAAAATGGTACATTAACGTTGATTTTGTTCATGAAAATAAGCCAGTTATGCTTATTTTACTCATGCTTACATAATATTTCTTGAGGTAGTAATGTGTGAATAATGACCTTAATTATGGGGAAATTATTTGTCTTAGAATATAGGAATGAAGTCAACTTAAATTAAAAACTGTTACATGAAGTAAAAGAAATATATAGTGAAAATGTTTCTTTTTATTTATTTGCAATGAAATTAAAAAATAAATGGTAACCAAGCAGATCGCTTTCTTACTTATTAAACAATAAGCAAATTGTTTGACCTTCATGAACTCCATCCCTTTTCCAACTGTAAACTTATTGGTGTCATCTCAGGAATAATTTCATGTTCCTGTCTTTCAGCATAACATTGGTTGCTATGTTGACAAAATGTAATGTGCATTTTTAATATAGCTCACTTTTCATTATAAAGGGGGTGGGGCTGGGCTTGTGTGAAACTCTGACACTAATAAATATTGTTCTGTTGGGGGAAATGCAGGAGAATTATTCAAAAGGACTATTTTGATGCTTGTGACTTAAATTTTTCAGCCATACAATCAAAATTAAATCATTCAAATATAATACTTATGTTCTCTTAAAGTTATCAGCTTACCTGGATGACAGAGTGATCTCCCCATGAATATTCCAGTTACTACTTCCATACATGCTGGGTAGCATGATCTCAGACAGAAAAGCCGCACAATCCAGATACAATTATTTTGGAAGTTTTCTACCTTAAAGCAAGTTTTGTGTTTTTGTTTTTGTTTCATCTTTGAAAGGATGTATACTCTATGAATAAAATTTCCACTTTTCTTTTGTTACTTTGTTCAACGACAGAGTTTAAGTACCATCACTTTACCATCCTCACTCACTTAGTCATCCTTTGTACACACCTGAAACCCCTCTGGTGGCCTAGTGGTTGGAGCGTCCGCCTCGGATGCAGGAGCTCGTGGGTTCGATCCCTGGCTGAGTCAGTCATACCAAAGACTTACAAAAATGGTACTAACAGCTGCCTCGCTTGGCGCTCAGCATTAAGAGGTTAGTGTTAGGACTGGTCGACCTGGTGTCAGGATAATGTGACTGGGTGGGACATCATGCTACATGTCTGCGGCATGATGCCCCAGTCCTAGACATCACTATAAACTGCCACACTGCAGACGTCATAGCAATATGACTGAAAAATTTAAAGCTACATTAAAAAATCCAAAACGCAGATACATACCTGAACAAGGCAATAATCCATTATTTAAATATTTACTGGTCTGGTGTGTGATATAGAAAAATAATTTAATATTGATATATAATTACTGCAATGGCCAGATATATTCAGGTAAGTTTTCAATATTAATCTAATCTTTGTGTCCACTTTGTATTGATATACATGACGTTTTACTGGTTTTACCTATATAGGCCATAATTGGCCTTTCCTACGTTTAACTTTTATGACTCGAGGTCTTAAAATATGTAACAGAAAGAAAGTGAAACCTACAATTTAAGTTCAAAAGAAAAAGTCATTTCTCTTGGTGGAGACCCATGACAGTGCTATGCCACTCTATGGCTAGTTAGTGTCTTGTGCCCAGTTCCTATCATGGACCCTTGGAAGCAGTTTGCATCTATTCTTACAACGAATTATCTCAGTCTGAGAGTCCTTCACCGTTGGGGTTTTCTATGTGAAAGCAAACATCAGTGTCCTATGTTGCCTGTTTATTAGGCCATTGCAATGATACTGTTGTTGTTGTTGTTGTAGGGTTTAACGCCATTTTTCAGCACAAGATAGGCTATACATGGCGGCCAGTATTAATGGCGGAGGAAGAACCCAGGAAAATCCCGCAAAGAACCACCGACACAAGAAGCTACTGGCAAGCTTTCTCACATACCCACATTGGCTGAATCTGAGACTCGAACCCACGCAGACAGAGGTGAGATGGCAATGATCTGTAACGGAGAGCACTTTAGACCACTCACCCACTCGGGGCCCCATGATACTGTTGTACTAGTGGCTACTGAATCTTTGCTCCATTAAAAAAAATACCCAAAAAACAATGAATATGAGGTTCTATTTGAGGAATGGGAGAGCCTCACTTGGCTTTCATGGGTGGTCCCTTTGAGTTAACAGTTTGTACTGTCATGAGCACAGCAGGCTGGGGTGCACATCTTCCATCATTCCAGTAGGACATTGGATAGTGGCTCACTCTGGATCATATATTGCATGTTACTGTGAAAGACATATGGAAGGCATTCCATAGGTGACAGGAGAATCTACACGAAAGCGCATTCTCAATCTGTGCAAAATTTCAAGTGTGGTGAATTATCTCAGAAGGCATGTGGGAACAAAGTAACCAGAACATTTTCTTTGGGAATTTCTAAGCTGGTGTCTTCATTGACAAATCCACATACAATTTTGTCCTATTCCTGACCAGCTACAGGTATTAGCACACATGCTGTCCCAGAAGAATAAATTAATATTAGCAGAATGGCCATTTCATTCCTTGGTTTTCACTTGCATATGTGCCTTTTTGGATTGACCAGTGGTGGATCATCCAGATTTCTCCACTCAAGTGGGAAAGATTGTGGATCAATGATGCTATTAATAGCAACTGAAATCCCCAGGAAAAATATATTTCCTCATCAGCTCAAGCAACCATGATGGTAGCCATTCCATCCCAATCTAAAGTTGTGGAACCTGCACATCTGAATCAAATTCTACAGTGTTAGAGAAAATCGCTCGAGCAAAATAGTCCCCACCTAAAGTGTACGAGGGAAAAGGAGAATTTTCACACAGTGGCGTGAGTGCAAACACATTGTACCACTGATCACATCAGTACCAAAGGAGCTTATTTCCTACTTTGGTGAAAAATAGTACCAATTGCAATAAAAGGCTACTGTTAGACAATCCCGACATGCTGAGTCATCATGGAAGATAAGGATACCTAACAAGACCTATCTAGTCTGCTTTCAGTATCAAATATAAACGTCCAAAGGTGTTAGCTTTGTGTCGAAAGTGAATCTATCATGTGTGCTAACCAGCTGAATAAGACTGTATGAACCACTCTTGAGGGCTTCATTGGTACACTTCTCAACTAAGACTGTATGAACCACTCTTGAGGGCTTCATTGGTACACTTCTCAAATCTCAACTAAGACTGTATGAACCACTCTTGAGGGCTTCATTGGTACACTTCTCAAATCTCAAATAAGACTATGAACCACTCTTGAGGGCTTCATTGGTACACTTCTCAAATCTCAAATAAGACTATGAACCACTCTTGAGGGCTTCATTGGTACACTTCTCAAATAAGACCTGCTTCATACTCATACTAGCAGTGGTAGGCATAATTAGCAAAACATATGCTGTATTAGTTGATCTGAACTACTTGCAGTTCTGTTAGGATGGGACAGTATAACTAATGATGGCCCCTGCTTTCATTGCCAAGAGCAGACTCCTGTTTGTGGAGAATCAGACTTGTATAGTGAAATACCTGTCTACTTGGGACACTTCATCCCAAGGTTGTCTGCAGGATCCAATG
Organism: Sinohyriopsis cumingii; assembly: GCA_028554795.2. NCBI lineage: Eukaryota > Metazoa > Mollusca > Bivalvia > Unionida > Unionidae > Sinohyriopsis > Sinohyriopsis cumingii. The sequence goes on along the minus strand of CM068833.1, from coordinate 70,297,477 downwards.
CAAGATCTGAAGTGGTACTTAAAAAGGGTCTGAGCCATTGCATCGAAGGACATCACGTTTCTTACCACTCAAACAGGGAAAGGACCACAGGATCTAATGCAAGGTCTGAAGTGGTACTTAAAAGGGTCTGAGCCATTGCATCGAAGGACATCATGTTTCTTACCACTCAAACAGGGAAAGGACCACAGGATCCAATGCAAGGTCTGAAGTGGTACTTATAAAGGATCTGAGCAGTTGCATTGAAGGACATCACGCTTCTTCTTACTGCTCAAAGAGGGAAAGGACCACATACCAGCACAGACACTTTTGTCCTGGATAAAATGGGTTATTTGTTCCTCATTTTGGGAAATAATCCCAAATCAAATGAAATTGCTAAACATTTTGAGGGCATTTGCTACAAGGATTGCATTTGAGGGAAACTGTTACCTAACTGAATTTGAGGGAAACTGTTACCTAACTGAATTTATTGATGCCTTGAGCTCAGATTCCACTTTCTCCAGCTTTTATCTCATAGATCTCTCATCCCAAAAGGCTCAGCTTAACCTGATAGTTTAGATGTGGCAGGTAACCTTCCCAGAGATGGCCTCTCTGGGATAAGGGATAAGGGATGTAAATCTTGCCACCGCTTACATATTCTCCTAGGATAAATGTATTATTATTGCTTATATATTTGAAGAAGAAACCAATTTTTTCTTGAAAAATTTGTTGTTTCAGTGATACTTTCCTAATCACAATACACATTATACACCCCGAAGCCTCTCTGCAGTTGCATCAATATGGATATTGTGCCCTCTGCTCCAGTAGTAATTGAGACAATCATGAGATTGGTGCCAATCCCAATATAAAGGGGAGTTCACTCTAATGGCCACTTATGTGGGCAGATAGATAACGTTTAGTTTTTTAGCTAAAAGTTTTAGTTTGAGAGGGCAGAATTTGCGAGGTAGTAGTAGTTCTTCTAAGGTATTATGATATGGTAATTATTATTGAGGAAACATTTCTTATTTGAAAAAAAAATTGTTTTCTGTCCTAACTTTAACCAGTATTTGAGTTTATCTCATGCTCTGGTTTCAGCTAAAATCTATGTTTATGGAGCCTGTCAGTTGAGAAATGAGGGGAAGTTTTGTCTGGCATTGATTGTACATGTATATTGAAAGTTTTATCAAAGTAACAAAAATAATTTTGAAATGGTACTGTAACTAGTACTCATTACTTCGACCATTTGACCCCAAGCAGGGAACACTAGGGGAGATAACCCCCCATAAATGAATGCAAAATATATGGTTGATATTATCTGCATAAAGCATATTGAAAGCTCATTGTTTGTTTGGCTTTATAATAAGCTATTAATCTGTGTGTGAGAGTAGCCTTCTTTCCGTTTTCTCATATATTCCTAATATCTATTTCTAGCTCTCTCCAGGATCCCATCTTGTCAAAACAGAATCAGATGCATCCAGCAGCTTCTCCCAGGGCAAGAAAACTAGCTTGACCAAGGGGAATACGACTAACTTGATCCCGGGTGGAACAATTGCTACATGTAACCCATTAGATAATCTCTCAGAAGATGAGCAAGAAACTATTAATTGCATAGCAACAACTCTTGCTGCAGCAGTGTGTGAATCATATGATTCATCATTGGACAAACAATCAGACCAAGATGAATCCGAAGAGGAATCAGAGTCAGATTCGAATCAGATGAGTACTGTCAGAAGATTGGACCACCCAAACCAGGGAAACACCATTTCAAACCCTTCCCCTGGGCCTAGCAGAACCTCAACTCAAGGGCCAGTGGGTGGTAGTGGGGATGATATTGATCTAATAATGACAGCAGAAGAGGAAAATGATGAGGATTCTGACAATAATTGGGGACCACAAGAGGATCAGATAGATATGGAATACCACTCTGAATCGTCACCAGAAAAATTCACAAAGACTAAAAAGCGAAAGTCCATAATAGAACCTAAAACAAAGAGAAGGAAATCGAATGACAAGCCTGCAGAAGAGGGTGGTAGCATAGATGATAAGGTTGGTACCATATGTTTTTTCTCTGCAAGCATCGATGATAATTCAAATTAAGGTATACAGTTAAACCCATCATGTAAGGCCACTGCCATGACAGATCATCCTTCTTAAAAGACTACATTCACAATGCATTGAATAATCAGGTACATCATCTTGTTCTGACCTGTAATGAGAGACCACCTATCATAAGAGATGAATTTTTGCTGGCAGAAGCGGTGGTCTCCCAAGACAGGTTATACTAGATGAATATAGTAGCCCACATTATGTAGACTTTCATTATATTGCTGACACTCTTAAAATGTGGGTGTGGTGATGGAACCCAATAAAATGTGTGTGTGGTGATGGATCCCATGAAAATGTATGTGTAGTGATGGATCCTATGAAAATGTGTGTGTAGCAATGGATCCCATGAAACTGTGTGTATAGTGATAAATCCCATTAAAATTGTGAGTGTGGTGATGGAACCCAGTAAAATGTTTCTGTTGTGATGGATGCCATTAAAATGTATGTATAGTGATCAATCCCATGAAAATGTGTGTGTAGTGATAAATCACATTAAAATTGTGTGTGGTGATGGAACCCATGAAAATGTGTGTGTGTAGTGATGGATCCCATTAAAATGTGTGGGTGGTGATGGATCCCAATAAAATGTCTGTTGTGATGGATCCCATTAAAACGTGTCTGTAGTGATGGATCCCATGAAAATATGTAGCAATGGATCCTATGAAAATATGTGAGTAGTTATGGATCCTATGAAAATGTGTCTGTAGTGATGAATACAATGAAAATGTGTGTATTGATGGATCCAATGAAAATTGTGTGTAGTGATGGATCCCATTAAAATGTGTGGGTGGTGATGGATCCCATTAAAATGTGTGTTGTGATGGATCCCATGAAATGTGTATGTGTAGTGATGGATCCCATGAAAATGTGTGTGTAGTGATGGATCCCATAAAAATGCATGTGTGGTGATGGAGCCCATGAAAATGTGTGTTGTGATGGATCCCATGAAAATGTGTATGTGTAGTGATGGATCCCATGAAAATGTGTGTGTAGTGATGGAGCCCGTGAAAATGTGTGTAGTGATGGATCCCATGAAAATGTTTTATGATAGATTCTATTAAAATGTGTGTGTTAGTGATGGATCCCATGAAAATGTGTGTGTGTGTGTCTGAAGTTATGGATCCCATGAAAATGTATATATAGTGATGGATCCCATTACATTGGTTACATTTTGTTCTCTAGTTGCTACTTGATTTATATAACTTGATTAAAAATGTCACACATTATGTTAGTGTTTTTATGCACTATTATGACACAGCCATGGTGGAACCTTGTAAGGCTTTCTCACTAATAACATACCAGTAGGTCACATTTATGGTTTTCCAGAACAGTGTTACAAACAGAGCTTAAAACTAATGTATTGAGCTTAAAAGGTAAGGTTACAGATGGGTAGAACTCTTCCTCTAACCTCTTTAACATTGCAGTGTTTTCTTGTGATTGTTGAAGTATAACATGACAGTTTTTTGAAGTTTTGGATGTATTGTTCTGAAATCTTAATTAGGTATTAATTAATTAGTTAAAAGAGTCTCTTGAAACCAAAATATGCTCTACAGTTGAAATTGTAACATCTCAGGTCAAACTTTAAAGGGAGGAAATCCAGGCAAAGTTATATTATAATTTCACTGAAGTTGGATATGACTGCCAGCTAGGATTACACCAAATGACATTTTTAGTCATTTTTAAAAAAAAACTTCATAATGACATTTAACTAAGATTATATGTATGTATATATGTATGTAATAAAGGCTGTTTTTATTAGTGTGCAATTTACTGTTAATATATTTGCCCCTTTATATATATATATATATATATATATATATATATATATATATATATATATATATATATATATTATAATTTTTAAAAGATAATATGTTTGGAAATTAGAGTGCTAATTGATTCATGTTACAAATGTTTTGATTAGATAAAGCAGCTTTATGAAGATAAAAAAGGCATTTCACAGGAGCATAGTTTTATTTTATTTCTGCCTTGATTATTATCATCATTTGAAGTAGAAAAATAATTACTGGGGAGTTTTATATCTAAGTTAAATAGATAACATAAAATGACAGTAGAAGGAAATTCTGATGGCCATATGTTTAGTATTTTACAGTTTTTTAAAATGATCATTCTTAGATTATTTCAAAAGAAAAAACCCATTAAAATAATCACTTCATTGTGGAATAAAGGGGGGATAAACAATGTCATACATTCATTGTTTTACTTAATTTCATTATTCCTGTGTATCTTTCTTGACCCAGTTCTTGGTTAGCTAGCTCTTAAAATGTGTATTAGACCCTCCCTTTTTGGGAATACTTCATATATGTAAGTTTTGTTTATTAATAACATATGGCCATGTCTATTCCATCCAGTCCTTTCAACACACTGACCTACAGAATCTACGTTTATTAATTATTTGCCTTTTTAATTCGCTCTACCACATATCCTGATGGTCATCTATGTTATGGATTAATTGGTCACCCCTGCTAAGGCTGCTCAAGGGTAGTCAAAGGCACAGAGTTGGAAAAATAAATAAGTGCTGACAATAGTATATTTATACTTTAATTGATGTTTGCTGGAAAAGCAGCATTATCAATCACTAATATCTGTGAAGTTTTATTGTCATGCCCATGTTAAGTGAGACACAGCAGTCACTTTACCATTTGCATTTTTGTCATCAACAGTTTGTTATGGTTTTGTTTAAAGTTTTCAGTAGCATATATTTCATAAACCTTGATACGTGAATGGAATGATTTTGAAGCTAAAACAATTCATTTTGTGACACTCAAAAGCCTTTTTGACCTTGGGGTCAAGGTCACAGCATTAGAACTTTTGTGTTTTGGTTTTGGTTACAGTTTTTTATTTGCTTATGTTTCCTAAACCCCTTAATGGAGCTTGTTCACACTTTTGAGGAATTATTATGATGTTCAGACAAATCACTTGGTGACATGCCTACAGTCTTTGGATCATAGGGTCATGGGGTCAAGATCACATTTTACAGCAATGCATTGATTGTAGGATTGATATGTAAATCCTAACATTCTTGTTTGAAATTTTAGTGAGTCAACAAATTATACTTAAGATTTTTCAGTTGCCAAATACATTAATCAATTGCCGTTGCCTGTTATTGTTATCATTCGTGTTAACCATGCACAGATAAGAAGTAATCTGCCCCAGATTTCACAGTTTTGACAGAGCTGGTTTGCTGTTTTCTTTCAGAAGGACAATGTATATTTTATGTTTTTTGGCAGTTCCAGTAATAGTGGTGTTCACCTAAATACATAAGTGATGTCTGACATATTGAACTGTGTATGATTCCTGGTCTGGTTGCCATGTGTGTGTATTTGAACTGTGTGTGGAACATGAATGTATATGAGAGAGAAATAGTGTGACGGACACCAGCCTTAATCATGAACCATGCAATGCTATGGCGTCCGCAGCCAGTCTCAATCATGAACCAAGCAATGCTGTGTCGAGAAAACCCTGAGAGGAATTTCCTTTTATGCAGAAGAGTGACCAGAGTTTCAAGTGATAAGGTGAGTCATCCAATAAAAATGGACTTTTTTAATGAAATATTTTTCTCAAAATCTGATTGTATTTGATTTGTATTTTTATGTTCTCTGACACCTATTCCAATTCTGATGTCATGTGACTTGTATTAAAATGTTCCCTGACACATAACTTAAAATATGTCACTGACATCTATTCCAAATCCGATGTCATTTGACTTGTATTAAAATGTTCCCTGACACATAACTTAAAATATGTCACTGACATCTATTCCAAATCCAATGTCATTTGACTTGTATTAAAATGTTCCCTGACACCTATTTAAAATATGTCACTGACGTCTATTTCAAATCCGATGTCATTTGACTGTATTCATATGTTCTCCAATGGCTGTTCAAACTCTGATGTCATTTGGCTTGTATATGTATGTTACCTGACACCTATTCAGAATCTGAAGTTATATGACTCATGCTAGTATGTTTTTTAACACCTATTCAAAATCTGATGTCACTTAACTTGTATTCATGTTCTCTGATATGTATTTAGAATCTGATGTCATTTGATTTGTAGTCATATGTTCTCTGACATCTACTTGGAATCTGATGTCATTTGACTTGCAGTCATATGTTCTTTGACACTTACAATCTGATGTCATTTTGACTTGAATTTGTATGCTTTGTGACACCTATTCAAAATATTATGTCATTTGACTGGATTCATATGCAGAATCTGTCATTTGACTTGTATTTGTATGTTTTCAAACATCTACCCAGAATCTGTTATTTTACTTGTATTTGTATGTTTTCAGACACATACTCAGAATCTGTCATTTGACTTGTATTTGAATGTTCTCTGACACCATTTCAAAACACCATATTCATAAGCCTTTAAAAGAATTGTTTTCACATAAAAGACAGTATTAAATATTTGTCATGTTATGCCAGAAAGGTACAAGATAAATATGAAGTACTAAATATTTGTCATAGTATGCATGGGAGGTATTAAATATTTATCATATGTACGCGTGGCACTAAATATGTCATTATACAGGGAGTGTATTAAATATTATGCATTGGGGGTATTAAATATTTGTCATAGTATGCATGTGTGACACTAAATGTGTTAAAGGGATTAATGCCATTTTTCAGCACAAGATAGGCTATACATGGCGGCCAGTATTAAGGGTGGAGGAAGAACCCGGAAAATTGCTCTTTCAGATATTAGTATTGTCTACTCTGGTAAATTCATTTAGCCTTTTTGGATAACTGTTTGAATAACTGCTAAAGTTGGTGTACTTTTAGACTAGTTCTGATTCATTTCTGAAGCACATGGGAGCAGCCATTTCAGTCAGGTATCTGCTTTAGTTAGGCACCATGTTTCCTTACACCTCATGTAAAGAAATATAACAGTGATGAAAGTTACATTTCCAGCATTCTTCCCATTGTGCCTGTTGCAAATGCAAACAACTTCACCCTACACTAGACACTGTCACAAGAATGTAATATTCGTAGTGCAGAACCAAAATGCTGCAAAAGTTAGTATTTATAGCAGAAATAAATAAATCCATGAAGCAAGTGCCTTTGATAATGATATGTGCTTGAATTGATCATTAAACAAGAAGCAAGTGTGAATTTTGTCAATAAACAAGAAACAGGTGTGAATTTTGTCAATAAACAAGAAACAGGTTTGAATTTTGTCAATAAACAAGAAACAGGTGTGAATTTTGTCAATAAACAAGAAACCGGTGTGAATTTTGTCAATAAACAAGAAACAGGTTTGAATTTTGTCAATAAACAAGTAACAGGTGTGAATTTTGTCAATAAACAAGTAACAGGTGTGAATTTTGTCAATAAACAAGAAACAGGTGTGAATTTTGTCAATAAACAAGTAACAGGTGTGAATTTTGTCAATAAACAAATAACAGGTGTGAATTTTGTCAGTAAACAAGAAACAGGTATGAATTTTGTCAATAAACAAGAAACAGGTTTGAATTTTTTCAATAAACAAGAAACAGGTGTGAATTTTGTCAGTAAACAAGTAACAGGTGTGAATTTTGTCAATAAACAAGAAACAGGTGTGAATTTTGTCAATAAACTAGAAAAAGCTAATGGTATATGTGGCTATAAATGACCTCATTTTTAACCTGGTATGGATCATTGGCCCCAGTTTTTACCATTTCTGGAATGAATACTGTTGGAGTATTTCAGATACCATTTTTTTGATTTGTGTTGAGTTTGCTGATTGTGTTGAACTGATTGATTGTCAATGATCAAAATGCCAAATGTATTCCAGTTTTCTTTGGTCAGTAGCAGTGTCGTGATACATGTCAAATATACTATACACCAGTTAAAGTAATGTCGTGATACATGACAAATACACTATGCACCAGTTAAAGTAACGATTCAGTGACAGGAATGTTACTGTGATTTTTCAGACTTTTCTCTTTAGCTTTTAAAGTAGTGGTTCCTCACTATACCCCTCCCCCCGCCCAAATACTACTTATAATGCTGGTATATTAATGGAATCCATTATATTGTTTGGATTAATTGTATCATGTGTGTACTGTATTGGTGAAATGTATCATTATCCTCCTTTAAAAAGGATAGATAAATGGTAAAAAATTTGATTGAGTATAGGTATGTGAAGAAGCATAATTTTTATAACTAACAATTGATAATTACTTTCACAGTAAAGCAACCTGTCTTTGGAGTAGAAAAATAGTTTAAAATATCAGATACCAATACTTTTGTCATGACGTTGTAGTATTCATCAGGATTCAAGCATACATGTCATAAAAGTAGTATCCATCAGCTGTACTGGTAAGCACATGTGACATGTCATGACAGTATAGTATCCATCAGGGTGCAAGGACATGTATCCATCAGGGTGCAAGGACATATCACATTTCATGACTGTAGTATCCACCAGTATGCAAGCACACATAACATGTAATGACAGTGTAGTACATGTAGTATCCATCGGGATACAAGCACAAGTCACATGTCATGACAGTGTAATATCCATCAGGATGCAAGCAAACATCACATGACAATGTAATATCCATCAGTATGCAAGCACACATCACATGACAATGTAGTATCCATCCAAATGCAGACACATCACATGTCAATACAGTGTAATATCCATCAGGAATCAAGGACACATCACATGACAGTGTAGTATCCATCAGGATGCAGGCATACATGACACGTCATGACAGTGAACTATCTATCAGGAAGCAAGAACATATCACATATCATGACAGAGTTGTATCCATAGGGATGCAAGAACACATCATGTCATGACAGTGAACTATCTATCAGGAAGCAAGAACATATCACATATGACAGAGTTGTATCCATAGGGATGCAAGAACACATCACATGTCATGATTAGTATTACATTACAATGTATTTGATGACTGTAGTATCCATTAGGAAGCAAGCACAAATCACATGTCATGACTCTAGTATCCATCACAGTGCAAGCATGTGTCATGTGTCAAGACAGTGTAGTATCCATTAGGATGCAGGCACATGTCACGTGTCAAGACAGTGTAGTATCCATTAGGATGAAGGCACATGTCACATGTCATGACTATAGTATCCATTAGGATGCAGGCACATGTCACATGTTATGACTGTAGTATCCATTAGGATGCAGGTACATGTCACATGTCATGACTATAGTATTCATCAGGATACAAGCACACATCACATTTCATGACAGCAGAGGCAAGAGCATAGTAGATATTGGCATGGACACAAAAAACAATATTGTTAGCAATGATGAAGACATTAGCAATTGTAAATTATGGCTATGATACCTTGTTCTGAGGTCAACAGCATTATTTGACCCATTCCTGTTTTATAGGTGGGACAAAAGTTAACTTTTCATTCAGTGTTATTAGTTTGTATTGTCAGTAAGTTTTCCCATTTAGCTCAGTTTTTCGTACGTTGTTGCATGTGCAGTCATGAAATATGGATATATATATATATATATATATATATATATATATATATATATATATATATATATATATATTGTAGAGGGTACAGATCATCACAGGCAAACAGTGGTCACAGTGACCTACAATCCAATGACTTTGCTAGGTATTTGGAATGAATAGAATATATGATTGACGGAGCAAGTGAGACATAACATTCTGTGAAATTCTTTTTACAAACTTCTGTTATGTGTCAGTATGAGTAGGGGACTTAGGTGATGTGTCACTAGGAGTAGGGGACCAAGGTGATATGTCATGAGTAGGGGACTAAGGTAATTTGTCATGAGTAGGGGACCATTCACCAAGGTGATGTGTCACTGAGTAGGTGACAAAGGTGATGTCTCAGTATGAGTTGGGGACAACGGTGATGTGTCAGTAGGAGTAGGGGACCAAGGTGATGTGTCTGTAGAATAAGGGACCTAGGTGATGTGTCAGAATGCATTTGGGACTTACGTTGTGTGTCAGCTTGAGCAGAGGACCAAGGTGGTGTTTCAGTATGAGTAGGGGATCTAGGTGATGTGTCAGTATGAGCAGGGGATCAAGGTGATGTGTCAGTATGAGAAGGGGATCTAGGTGATGTGTCAGTATGAGTAGGGGATCTAGGTGATGTGTCAGTATGAGTAGGGGATCTAGGTGATGTGTCAGTATGAGTAGGGGATCTAGGTGATGTGTCAGTATGAGCAGGGGACCTAGGTGATGTGTCAGTATGAGAGGGGACCTAGGTGGTGTTTCAGTATGAGTAGTGGACAAAGGTGATGTGTGAGTAGGAGATGGGGACCAAGGCGATGTATCAGTATGTGTAGGGGATCTAGGTGGTGTGTTAGTATGAGCAGGGGACCTAGGTGGTGTTTCAGTATGAGTAGTGGACAAAGGTGATGTGTGAGTAGGAGATGGGGACCAAGGCGATGTATCAGTATGAGCAGGGGACCAAGGTGGTGTTTCAGTATGAGTAGGGGACAAAGGTGGTGTGTCAATAAGAGTAGGGGACCAAGTTGATGTGTCATTATGTATAGGGGACCTAGGTGGTGTGTCAGTAGGAGTAGAGGACCAAGGTGATGTGTCAGTAGGAGTAGAGGACCAAGGTGGTGTTTCAGTATGAATAGGGGACAGAGGTGGTGTGTCAGTAAGAGTAGGGGACCAAGTTGATGTGTCATTATGTATAGGGGACCTAGGTGGTGTGTCAGTAGGAGTAGAGGACCAAGGTGATGTGTCAGTAGGTGTATGTGACCTAAGTGATGTGTCAGTAGGGGTCCTTGGTGGACTAATGTGACAATTCTTAGTGTAGTAAAGATATCAGGGGAAGACATTTCCAATTATGACCCATATAACCTACAATGATAAAAGAGTGGAAAACAGTCTTGAAATTCGTTATTTTGTGTGTGTACAACTTGGGCTAACTTAAACAAAAATTCACAGGCTGAACAATGATTTCTAGTTGCCTTGGTTAGTTAGGGAATTGCCAACTCTAACTGATAAGACACTAAATGTCAAGTAGTTTTTCAGTCTTCTGTGTTGTGCTTATCATCGTTTTCTTTCCTGAACCATAAAAAGATAATTTCAAGATTTTGCTTGCAGTCTTTAACTCCGGATTGTTACTGATTCTCTGTACATTTTGGCAAAATATTGATGTCATTCTAAATGGCATGATCTTTCCAGTATGTTTTTGCAAAGGAATTATAATGTACTATATTCATTGTAATTTTTATTGTTCTCTGATATTTTGTCATTTTCTAATTTTTCTTACCCCATTAATCCACTGAAATGTAGTTTTCTTCAGTATTTTTTCTTTGCCATTAAAATTTTTCAAGTTATAGATAAATAAGAAAACTGGAATTAATATTTTCACCTACGATTATTCATACTGTATACACACAAAAAATAATTAATCAAGCACAAAAAGATGCAAGTACAGTACATTTTGTTTGGGTGGAAGTAAACTGTTGACATAGCTACCGAAGGCCATTTATGCAGTGTGTTAAGGAATTTTGAACTTTGTCACTTAATGAATTCTGTAAACTTTGAAATTAAATTCTTTTAATTACAAGTAGTTATAAAAATGATGTTTTAACCATTGTTGGCAGTTAATTTTAAAGCACAGGTGGGGTGCATGAATACACAAGTAGTTCCTTTATGATGTTAATTAACTAATAACTTTTCATTTTCTTTATCACATCATGCAATTTTAATAAATGTAAATTTTAATTGCAACTGGTTAATAAAAATTTTAAAAGAGTAAACATTTAAAAGAAACATTTGTATACCTGGTACAGTTAAAGGCACATGATTATTGATCAATTACCTGAGGTCTGGACTATGTATTTGTATACCTTGTAAGGATAAAGGCGTGATTATTGATCGATTACCTGAATTCTGGACTATGTGTACCTGGTAAAGTTAACGGCACATGATTATGGATTGATTTATCTGAGGTCTGGACTATGTATTTGTGCAAATGGTAAAGTTATAGGCACATGATTATTGATTGATTACCTAAGGTCTGGACTATGTATGTTTATACCTGGTACAGTTAAAGGAACATAATTATTGTTTGATTACCTGAGATTTGGACTATGTATACCTGGTAAGGTTAAAGGAATATGATTATTGATTGATTACCTGAGGTCAGGACTATGTATTGATAGATTACCTGAGGTCTGGACATATACCTGGTAATGTTAAATGTACATGCTTATTAATTAATTACCTGAAGTCTGGACTATGTATTTGTATACCTGGTATGGTTAAAGGCACATGATTATGGATTGATTACCCAAGGTCTGGACTATTAATTGATAGATTACCAGAGGTCTGGACTATGTATTGATAGATTACCAGAGGTCTTGACTATGTATTGATAGATTACCAGAGGTCTGGACTATGTATTGATAGATTACCAGAGGTCTGGACTATGTATTGATAGATTACCAGAGGTCTGGACTATGTATTGATAGATTACCAGAGGTCTTGACTATGTATTGATAGATTACCTGAGGTCTGGACTATGTATTGATAGATTACCAGAGGTCTGGACTATGTATTGATAGATTACCAGAGGTCTTGACTATGTATTGATAGATTACCTGAGGTCTTGATTATGTATTGATAGATTACCAGAGGTCTTGACTATGTATTTGTATACCTGGTATGGTTAAAGGCACATGATTATGGATTGATTACCCAAGGTCTGGACTATTTATTGATAGATTACCAGAGGTCTGGACTATGTATTGATAGATTACCAGAGGTCTGGACTATGTATTGATAGATTACCAGAGGTCTTGACTATGTATTGATAGATTACCAGAGGTCTGGACTATGTATTGATAGATTACCAGAGGTCTGGACTATGTATTGATAGATTACCAGAGGTCTTGACTATGTATTGATAGATTACCTGAGGTCTTGACTATGTATTGATAGATTACCAGAGGTCTTGACTATGTATTGATAGATTACCAGAGGTCTTGACTATGTATTGATAGATTACCAGAGGTCTTGACTATGTATTGATAGATTACCAGAGGTCTTGACTATGTATTGATAGATTACCAGAGGTCTTGACTATGTATTGATAGATTATCAGAGGTCTTGACTATGTATTGATAGATTACCAGAGGTCTGGACTATGTATTGATAGATTACCAGAGGTCTGGACTATGTATTGATAGATTACCAGAGGTCTTGACTATGTATTGATAGATTACCTGAGGTCTTGACTATGTATTGATAGATTACCAGAGGTCTTGACTATGTATTGATAGATTACCAGAGGTCTTGACTATGTATTTGTATACCTGGTATGGTTAAAGGCACATGATTATGGATTGATTACCCAAGGTCTGGACTATGTATACCTGACATGGTTAATGGCATTTGATTATTAATCAATTACCTGTGGTCTGGACTATGTATTTGTATACTGGCAAGGCTATATGCGCATGATGATGGATTTTTTACCTTAGGTCTAGACTCTCTATTTTTATACCTGGTAAGGTTAAAGGCACATGATTATTGATTGATTACCTGAGGTCTGGACTATGTAGCTGTTGCAACATTATTGATGAAAGTAGTTGAACTTTCTCATTTTATTTTGTCACGAGTAGATACAATAACTGTACTGCTTTCTATCTTTATTTCAGATGACAGAAATCTTCAAAAAGAGATACAGGTGTAGTTTGTGCAGCGCTGAATATTCCCAGTCTGGAAAGCTTGCAGCACACAGAAGAAGGGTACATGAAGGCAGACAAGAAGTCTTTAATTGTTCTTACTGCAATATCGCATTATCATGCAAATATAGCAAAGACCGTCATGAGAGAGTTACACATATGGGGATGAAGAATCACCCATGTGAAGAATGTGATGAAGTGTTTGCAACTAAATGTTCCTTGTTGGGCCACAGGCGACGGAAACATGGTTATGACAAACTAAAATGTGAGAACTGTGATCAGGAATTTGCCTTCATTCATAATTTGGAAGATCATAAAAGAAGATGTGGGACTACATATGAGATTTTCAAGTGTGATCGTTGCACAAGTATTTTTTCAACAAAAAGGGCACTGAAGTTGCACAGTTCTTGTAAGCATGAAACTAAAGTCTATGCCTGTGATCTATGTGGGAATCAGTACACCTACCCCGGGTCCCTTTGGATTCATAAACGTAAAAAACATACAGTCGCATCTGCCTTGAAGGTCACCCTTTTTTAAATAACAACTTGGCTCAAGAAGTCTACTTGTAATTATGCAACCAAAATGACATCCAAAACATCAAAGAAAAAAATGCTCTTTGAAACTAATGTTTTTGACAGAAAAATGCATGTTACAATATGCACAGTCAAATTCATAAAATTAATATCTATCTGTTCAAAGGTAATTTTTAAACTTAAACCAAGTTATTTTGTGACTTGCCATAAAATGGTCTAACAGAGAAAAACTATGACAAACAAAAGAAACAACCGTCATTTTCATACAAAGGTCTGTCATACACAGTCATTTGAGACAGGTTAAGTTTTTTGTTCATTGATCTACTAGAGTATATGCCAACATTAAGTTTTGGGGACATCTACATGTGGTCAGTCATCAACATTAAGTTTTGGGGACATCTACATGTGGTCAGTCATCAACATTAAGTTTCTGTACATTGATCTACTAGAGTAGACATCAGCATTGCTTTTATACATTGATCTATGAGTCGTCAACATTAAGTTTTCATGTATTCATCTACTAGAGTAGTCATCAGCATTGCTTTTATACATTGATCTATGAGTTGTCAACATTAAGTTTTCATGTATTCGTCTACTAGAGTAGTCATCAAATTAAGTTTTTGCATGTTACTCTGTCAGAGTGCACATCAACATTAAGTTTTTGTACATTAATCTACAAGAGTAGTCATCAACATTAAGTTTTTGTATGTTTCTCTAGCAGAGCGCACATCGACATTAAGTTTTTGTATGTTTCTCTAGCAGAGCGCACATCAACATTAAGTTTTTGTACATTAATCTACACGAGTAGTCATCAACATTAAGTTTTTGCACTTAACTCCATTTCCTTTACAATGTTGCATGTACAGTGAAGAAACTCAGTTAGTGCTTTGATTTTTAAAAGATAGCATAGTTCAGTAGTCCCCCTCTTGATCGGCTCCCTTGACCAGTGGCCACCCACTTCTTATGGCCAGAATCCCTTGGCACTGGCGAGTTTGTATTCAAAAGTATCCCTCAAGAACGGCCACCCCTCTGACATGACCAGCGGCCAGCATATTAGTACAAAATTGGAAAATGTTCCCCTCACGTGCGACCACACTTTTTCAGATGTATCCAGAACCAGTAATTAATTCATATTATGACGAAATGTGAGTAATCAGATTATCTCTATCATCGAAACATGTCTCCCAGTGTCAAGTTTCTGTTGGTGAAAGAAATGTTGATTAAAGTACATGTAACAGTAAGATTAATATTATATCATTGTCCATGAAAGCCGACGTTTACAGGAAATAAGCTCAACAATGTTATAATAGAGTTTTGGGCTTCATACATCTGTTGAGTTCTTCTCTTTGATGATTACAACAGGACGCAATTGTCAAGATCATAACAGGGTCTGCATAGGCTAAAACTAGATATTTGCATTAACACACATACACATAGAGAGAAATTAACCTTGAATAAATTAGGGTACCAGACAAAGACTGAAAAATCATGAGACAACACATTTATCACTTCCTTTACGTCGAAGGCATTTAGTCCACTTGACAAAAGTTTCGTTTGCATAATTAAATCAAATACAGTTAGCAGCATCCAAATAATTTATTACCAAACATTAACATGTCATCACATAAATGGAGACGTATTATTTTAGAAGAAAGTTAGTCAAATAAAATAATTGTATGTTGAAAAGACTCAAATAAACAACATCGTAACCAATAAGGAGGTTATTTTGCAGCAATGAGACAATGGCATAAATGGAAAGATAATTATGTATGTACCAAGATTTAAATGACGTTTTTGAATGGTTTTGCGATGTACATGAAAATAATACCCGCTCACATAGCACGCTTTTGCCAAAAATAAGAACTATTTAATGTATATTTAGTTGAAATAAGTCTTCTATTATAACAAGAAGAACCTTTTAATAATTAATGTTACTTTTAAATGAAGATATTAAATGAAGATTAGGATTAGGATTTTTAACATAGCTTTAAAAAAATTTCAGTCATATCGCTATGATGTCTGCAGCATGGCAGTTTATAGTGATGTCTAGCACTGGGGCATCATGCTGCAGACATGTAGCATGATGTCCCACCCAGTCACATTATCCTGACACCAGGCTGACCAGTCCTAATACAAACCTCTTTGGTATGACTCGGCCGGGGTTTGAACCCATAACCTCCTGCTTCCGATTAAATGAAGATATTAAATACTTTGAAGTATGTAGCTTTCTTGCTACATACATTAGATATACCTCTCACAAAAAATGTAGTCCCCCTCTGGAAAGGCCACCCATCTTATAAGGCCACTTTCCTGGTGCAGAAGTGTATGCTCCATTCAGAAAGGCCATTTTCAAACTGATTGAGAATGAAATGAAAAGAAATAAAATGAGAGCTTTCGTTAACACAGCCTACATCTTAGTCCAAATTGGAAAACCATTTTCTGATATGGAAATGCTGTGTGCATTCCAGTTCTTAATTTTAAGAACAGACTCCTGCTGATATATTTTGCTCTGTATTTTGGTCAGGCCTTTAGAGAAGAAGTTCATGAAGGTCTGAATTCCAGTAAATTCCTTTCCAGACTTGCAGATGGAAGTACTAATGCTATCGTATTGGAACAAGAAATAGTGTATGTGAGATACCTTGACAAAAACAATGACTAAAAAACTGAGCACGTTGAAGAAACAAAACGGTTGTACATTGTTCCTTTTGTGTTTAATATGGATTCAATACATTTATTTTATTGAACCTAGTCAAGAGATATGAATTTTGGGACAAGTCAAAATGTAGGGCTCACACTCTGCCCCAAAATCTAGCCCGTGACTATGTATCTTAGTAACCAAAGTGTCTTACGACATTACACAATAATATATATCATATCTGAGTAATTGTTAGGATCCAGAACATCCCCTTTCTTATGTACGGAACATGTTATTGCTTTATACCATTCATTTAGGAATTCTTCATTTGGAATAATAGTATTAAGCAAGATCTCTAAATATCGTTGTAATGCAGTGCTGTATATTGATAGAATTGTTCAACATTTCAGTCATGACCCCATCACTACCAATAGTTTTCTCATTATTCATTTTGGTTAGGGCATACATGATTTTTTTTCTCCTTTATTGCCTCATCTTTGAAACATATTTGAAAATTCCATGTCTATTAAAAAGGGATTGATAGCTGTTTATCACAGTCAAACCGGGCAGAGTTCTACAGTTCCTGGAAATAGTCAAACAGTTCTTTACTAGATCTGTTTTTGAACTAAATTCCTTGAAATAATCAAGCCATTCTATACTCGATATGTTGTTAAACTAAAATTCCTAGAAATAATCAAACCATTCTTTGTTAGATATGTTATTAAACTAAAATTTCTGGCAATAATCAAACCATTGTTTATTAGATATGTTATTAAGACAAATTTCCTGGAAATGATCAAATGATTCTTTACTAGATGTAAAGTTTTTTATTTGGAATTTAGTAAACAAAGTTATCTTGTTCCTCATGTCCTTTGTGTCCTTCATGGATAAAACATGATCAGCCTCCTTGGTTTTCGTTGACATCTGCTTGTTGCTTCACAAGATTTTAAATACTCTTTATGCCACTTTATATTTGCTGTTAAATCATAAACCAACTTAAACATAAAATTTGTTCTGCTTTTAATTGACTATACCTGGTACTCTTGATTCCACCAATCAGGTTGTCTCATTTATTTTGTAAACCACCATATTCAACCTTTGTCATAAATATTCTCCTGCAGATGTGAAACCTGATAGAAATTATCTGCAACCATATTCACATTGCCTTAGAGTTGCACACCAAAAAGACGTCTCATTTTTGTTTAGAATATCACATAATTGTTGCCTAAATAATTCACTAAGTAACACAAATTTTTATTTGTGAGATAAATGTAAACTTAACTAAATTATCTCCCCTGCTCCTTCCTTTAACAACATGAGTGTCGAATGTTTTATAAAATTTCAAGTAGTGATTTACCAGATATGCTAGTCAATACTTAGAATTTCTAGGTATATCTGTTATGTAGGACAAAAATTATTACCCATAGATGAATATATCTGGGTATATCAGTCATGTAGGACAAAATTATTAACCATAAGTGAATATATCTGGGTATATCACAGTCATGTAGGACAAAATTATTACCCATAGATGAATATATCTGGGTATATCACAGTCATGTAGGACAAAATTATTGACCATAAGTGAATATATCTGGGTATATCACAGTTATGTAGGATAAAATTATTAACCATAAGTGAATATATCTGGGTATATCAAACCCATGTGGGACAAAATTATTACCCATAGGTGAATATATCTGGGTATATCAAAGCCATATCGGTTAAAATTGTCACCCATATATCACCACAGCACATCAATTAGTCGAGCTCATGTGAATACCGTCACACATTGGAATCTCTGGCAACAAAACAGCATACAAAGTTGCAAAAACCAAACTAGGAGATCAAAACTCTATCAAGCTTAACTATAGCTCTACAGAAGCAATAAGCTTCGCACCAACATATATAGACCAAACATGGCAAGATTTTTGGAACTCCTCCACAAAAGGTAAAAAGCACCATGAAACCAAAAAAAACGTAGATAGGAACATACAGCTACCTTAGGGTACCTATTTAGAACAGAAAACCATAAACAGGATAATAACTGGAAAAACTAAACTAGCAAGCAGTTTTGGAAGGTTTATAGGACCCAAACCAGCAACCATTAACTGCTTTAACTGCCACACCACCGAAGATCTACACCACGTATTCAATATATGTCTAAAATATCAACCCGCTCAGAAAATATTTATCAAAACCAAAAAGAGATTGGATCACCACACACCTACCCAGAGTTACTTATGGACTCTAATAAAAATAAACAATCAGCATATAAAAATATAAATCAATTCATAGACTCAGCAGGACTTAGGAACAAAATATAATTACTATCCCCACAAAACCAAAAGACCCAGTAACTAGCTAAATAAATTTAGAAGCCACCACATAAAAACCCATAACATATCATTCAATTTTATAAAAGTATTAATAAATAATTCACTTACGAAGCACCTATAAAAAACTAAGGAAACCACAAAATCAGATGTCCTAGATGTCCTTAACGAACCAAGTAATCAGCTAGGATTCCGGTCCTAGATGTCCTTAACGAACCATGTAATCAGCTAGGACTCCGGTCTCTTGCTAAATAAAGTATAAATAACATTCAGTCTCTAAAAACATTAATTAATAAATAACTTAAAGAGGTAATATCTAAAAACTTATAAATAACATAACGTAGGAAATGCACCCTAAACACCTCGACTAGTAATACCATAATAACCTTGAAAATCTCTCTTCATACATGATTTCTACTAAGAACCTCTATAAACAGCATAGAACATCCCCCCTCCTTTTAGAACATTTTGAAGAAGAAAAAAAAAAGAAATCAAAAAAAAAAAAAATTGCAAGAAACACCAGGCAAATGCAACAAGAAACCAGCGATGTAAAGCAAGCAGGACCGTTCCCAAGCTCTCCTTCCCACTAATGACAGCCAACCATTCAACTGTAGGGACCTTTATGGACCCACAGATTGAGGCCAAACTATCAGGGTTCCTTGAATCCATAAAAGTCTGGGGGAGGTGGCACCATCCCCTTCCCCAGGAACAACTGGGCTGCGATGCAGTCAGAAAAAAGTGGCACATGCACAATTGTGCACACGCCACTATAATTAAGCTCAACAACAACAACAACCCATATGTAAATATTTATAGTTGTCAGTAGATTCCTGTCCTGGGATTAAAGTTACCACACAGCAACTATAAAACTGCCTTGCCTTCAACGTTACAAATATATAACAAATATATAATTCTAACATTCCTACATCATTTTCTGTCTCATCATAATCTAAATAAATTTCAATCTTTAAGATATATATATATATATATATATATATATATATATATATATATATATATATATACAGCATTTTGAAGCATTTTTATCAAGATTGAATAAATATTTATCAGAAAGAATTATGAAACATGTTAAATCCTGGTAGTTCGCTTTTACATAGAGCACCAGAGATTATAGAAAAACAAATACCATGTAGATTAATGCCAAATTTAGGCTTTGTAGTTTCCAGTATTACACAAACCTTCATGCATACAAAAAACTTAAATTGTTGTGTGTATCTGGACACCAGTAAAGAAGAGACAGTAACTGCAGAAACATTGGATTACATGCATCGTTATTTGAGATAATGTATAAGTGCAGACTAGCATAAAAGATGTTGAACGTTGTATTTGAGGATCAGAGTTGCTTTACACAATTTTAGATATTAGTGTGGAAGTAATTGTATTTCTTTATCATATTGATTTTGTTCCAGTAATAACATACTTGTAAAAATGTGTCTAAATTAATATATTTTTTTTTTACAGAGAATTATTTCTTAAATATTTTACCACATATGAAATTCTGAAATGTTTGTAGCAAGTTTTTTGTTTAGTGAAATAAAGTTTGACAGTTGCTATTATAATCATGTTTTTAAAAGGTCTATCATTTATGTGATATTGCATGTATTGTGCATTATTTTATGGTAGTTTCATATATTCTGTGTCATTACTCACAAATTATTTGAAATTTATATTTTGTATATTTTGATTTTAATAAAAGAAAATTAATACCTCAGTATGCTTTTTTTCTGAAACACTTTCAATTTTATTCCCAAGAATAAAAATATGTGGACTAATAAAAATCAATGTGAATTAAAATTTCAGTTTGTGTGAAAGCCATGTGCCTCAGTAGACCTTGTATTAATGTTTTATCTGTAAACTTAACTTTTAAAGCTCTTGGATGACTTTGATCATGATTAAAAGCATTTGCATAGTAATTTGTCTTTATCATTGGCATGAACTTTTATCAGACCATAACAATGACATAATATAAAGGTTGGGGATCATCTTTATAGGTTGTGTTCTTCTAATGCTACAAGTAAGTAAAACTAGTGAAATAGTCAACTGTTCAGTTATGTAAAGCAGTTGAGAGATATCAGACTAGGCAATACAGTGATTGAAATTGGCATTGGAAAGTCATATATATATATATATATATATATATATATATATATATATATATATATATATATTGGCATATACTTTTAATGATTGCTTATATCCAGTTTTAGATTGTAATTTTAAAAGCAAAACATTCTTTTTAACTGATATTTGTTATCTAGCAGGAAATCTGAACTGATTGTCAGTTTGTTATTATTTTTAAAGTAATGGTTTCTGGTAATCTCATCTCCATGACACTTATTACATATATTTTTGGAAAGGTATCATAGTGTGTAGAGTTTTGAAAATCCTTGAATTTGAGGGGTTGCCTTGAAATCTGTCAGAATTCTGAAACATTGGCTTGATTGTTTAAACATCCTTGAATTTTTCCCAAAACATCAGATTTATTCAAGGAATATGAGCATTAAAACAATAAAATATATTACTTTTACATTCTGAGATTTTGTTATTTATTTATTTTCCATAATAATAATAATAATAATAAATAAAATGAAAAAAATTTGGGTGGATGATATGACAAATTATATGGGTAGTTATTAGATGGAGCAGCATGCAATTTGTGTAGTGCTATGCTTATTAGTTATGGTGGTTTTTATTTTTGTTTTTATTTAAATCTGGCTTTGTACATGTTCCTGTATGCAGTGATGAACAAAGTAACAGAAAGTTCAGTACTCAAAACGCTTTTGGAATTCTTTGAGAACAGATTGAAGGAAAACTTCAGTTTTCCATCATCTAGAATTTCCAAAATTTATGGTGTGCTTGCACTTTGAGTAAGCAAATAGCCTGTTGACATTAAGGTCAAAAGGTAAAAGGTCAAGGTCACTGTGACTGAAAGAAGAAAAATGTCCCACATAATGACATTAGTTCTACATCACAAACTGCGATTTAGCTTTGTGGATAGCTTGTACTTGTTGTACGGAAGAAGCCTATCATTTTGGCGGTCAGAAGGTCAAAAGCCAATGTGGCTATGACAAAGAAGAAATTGATAAGCCAATGAGGAGAAAGCATAGTCCTTAGTCAGATCTCAAAGCAAAAGTATGAAGTCATTTTGAATTATAAGGTACATGTACAGTATCTGGTTTGCTCTTAAAATATATTGTGTATTGTGGATTAATGGTCATTTGGTCAGTACTTTCCCAGATTCCACTGACATTGATTGGATACCTCTAACATATCAGTACAGCTCATATTTGTCATGGCAATATTTGATGTTCTGTCTTGGTGAAGTTCTTTTGTAAGACAGGTGATATGAACAAGTGTGTCAACTTGTATGGACATGAAAATGTACATTAAAAGTGGAGTTATGCCAGAAGCTTATCAACTAATATGGACAAGTAAGTCAACTTGTATGGACATGAAAATGTGCATTAAAAGTGCAGTTATGCCAGAAGCATATCAATCAGTATGGACAAGTAAGTCAACTTGTATGGACATGAAAATGTGCATTAAAAGTGGAGTTATGCCAGAAGCTTATCAACTAATATGGACAAGTAAGTCAACTTGTATATACATGAAAATGTACATTAAAAGTGCAGTTATGCCAGAAGCATATCAATCAGTATGGACAAGTAAGTCAACTTGTATGGACATGAAAATGTACATTAAAAGTGCAGTTATGCCAGAAGCTTATCAACTAATATGGACAAGTAAGTCAACTTGTATGGACATGAAAATGTACATTAAAAGTGCAGTTATGCCAGAAGCATATCAATCAGTATGGACAAGTAAGTCAACTTGTATGCTGGGCCGACAAGAGGGGTGGGGGTGGGGCAACTGGGGAAATATCTCCGGGGCCTGGGCCTGGGCCGAACAACACTTTTTAATTTTATAAAAGCAAAATTGTTTGAACAAGAACTAGGAGAGGCCTGGATGTTTCTTACCCCAGGGCCCATGATTGCTCTCTACAGCCCAGTTTGTATGGTTATGCAGTAGTACATTAAAAGGTGAGTTATGCCAGAGCCATATCATTTAGTATCCTATTTGCCACAAGTAATTTATTTTATTGCTCGAAAAATGCTATTGGTCTCAAAATGATTTATATTAAGAGACAGTCGGAGGTAACATAACAATCAATTATGGGTTAAATCACATTTTCTGATATAGGAAATATTTCTTATCTGAAGAAGAAAGACTTTTTTAATTGGATTAGTCACGTCATGTTTTAAGTCCATCTTTTACAGAACCAGTAATTCCTTTTATGGTTGTATAATAATAGCATTGCCTGGTGCATGAGAGAGATAGGTGGCTGTGAGTACATGTAATTATCAACAATCAGTTACACAGGACTGGGATGTCAATTATTGCCACATATTTGTTGTCATAGAAACATTTGGTATCTTAGACAGTGTTGCCTTTTCCATGATAATATTGTTTTCATATTTGCATAACAAATGTTCACTTGGAAAACTGTTGTCAGTAAATTGTATCTTCTTTTCTTGGCATAATTTCCTTTTGTTTGCTTTAACTAAGAAACCTTGACCTTTGATCTTTAACCCATGAATCACATAACTTGGAGTGTCCCTTGGTAAGCAGATGACAATCTTTGACTGGTATGCAAGAAATTATGCAGACAACAACAAAAAAAGTAGACAAAGTAAATACATTAATGAAATTGTTCAATGTGCAATCTGATTTCGATACTCCTTGATCTGCTACATTCATCTGATGTGCAAGGACAAAGAAAAATTTCAAATTGGACACATAGGAAAGACCTTGCTAAAACACATATCAAGTTAAATGACTTTGCATTTAAAAACCTTGTGTCCCAAGGCCATTGCCAGTTACAGAACATTTTCAGTTTTAAAGTTATGACCCAGTGTTTCCCCGGCTTTTCAAGAAAATGGTCCTCATTGCTCCCTGGCTGGAATATAAATTATACGAAGCCCTGGTAATTATTTCATCAGTAATTGTAATTACTATAAAATATTACATGCCTATTACTTCACTATAATTTTTATATTAAATTCCTTTAAAATACTGCATTCAATTCATGCTAGTATTTCTGTTTAATGCTAAATGATTCTGAATCTTATTTCTGATTGTCTTCTTCAAGATAATAATGTCAGCTTAGTTCCTAATTTAATTTAGTCATGATTGGTTTCTTTCGTATTGCAGCATACTTGAATGGTTGAGCTATCACTTGAATCCTGAGCTAATGGCTCCTTATCTTCATAATTAATTTTGGTTAACTCATTACCTACAGTCATTAAATATATAATTATTTCATTTATATCACACCATAAATCATTACTTCCTTTACTGACCTATTCAGCATGGTAAAGCCCATAATTCATTAATTCTTTACAATTCTCTATTATTTACCACTCCAGTGGCCTATTGGTTAGAGCATCCACGACAGATGCGGAAGGTTGTGGGTTCGATCCCTGGTTGAGTCATACCAAAGACTTGCAAAAATGGTACCTACAGCTGCCTCGCTTGGCACTCAGCATTAAGATGTTAGTGTTAGGGCTGGTCGGCCTGGTGTCAGGATAATGTGACTGGGTCAGACATCATGCTACATGTCTGCAGCATGATGTCTCAGTGCTAGACATCACTATAAACTGTCACACTGCAGACATCGTAGCTATATTTTTTTAATAACTATTTTCAGCTTAAAACTGAATAGAGTTCATAAGCTTTTACTATGCATACTGATGGAAGGTAACTTTGAAAGGGAAACAACCTATTTAATGCTAAAACAGTCAGTTCGCTCACCCAGAGAAATATAAGTTAATCACGATTAATGAGAAGGCAAAAGCTTGGGAATGATATTGATATTTATTATTTGTGTGCTTTAAGAACACTGCAGATGATACATTTATTATTTGTGTGCTTTAAGAGCACTGCAGGTGATATAGACAGTTATTATCAATAGTGTAGTGCAAAAAAAATGTGAGCAAATGCTCATTATTCAGCTGTGGTGGGGGGACAATGGCAAATACAAAAAAGGTAAGGGAACACTCAAAATAAGTAAGGCAGTACAGTTCTTGTGCATTCCAAAAGTACTATACCCCTTGTTATTATTTGTGTGCTTTGTGACCTCTTGGCAAATGTATTTAGATGATTATTATTTTGTGTGATTTTAGAACACTTTGCACATGTCTAAATGTACTCTTTCGAATTTTGCTTTCCTTAAAGTTGCAAGTGTGCCACCTGGTTGTGTGTAGGGGTGTTGTTTTTAAACAGCAAATCATGATGACTGCGTGAATTAATTCTCCTTGTAATACCAGGTGTGTGTCTGTATGTGTCTAGGGTTAGAGAAAAACAGGGACAAGTGCTAGTTGTTGACATGACTTGACCTTTTCAAGTTGTGAAAGTGTGGGTAGGGAAACTTGTTGATTTTCTAGTTGTGACACAAGGATTGGGCCCCAGGAGGGTCAGTGTTGGTTTGAAACATAATTAGCTGTGTATTTATGCAATATTAAAAAGATAAATCCAAAGATAGATACATGGAACATAGCTTATGTGCACTAAAGTCTGTTCACATTTGACTGAATTATAGTGATTCTATGTCTTTCATTCCTATTCACCAAAGGTGTGAAATTCATTTTGATAAGAAAACAGAAACCTCACTCCTTAAATATTTAGTGTGGCAAGTTTCATTAAATCCTACAGGTAGTTTTAGAGTTATGGCATGCAATAAAAGTTCACAATAAGGTGCCACTGCCACTGACCTTGATGACATCATCATTGCTTAAACTATTTTCTTCCAAAAAGGCAAGACAATATGTATTTGTCTATTGTTGCTGTAAAATTTGTCTTAAACAGTGAAAAGGGCAAGTAGAGTTAACCTTTTCCATCCATCGGTCTGAGTGCACAACCAATTCAGTTTTGTAGAGACATCTAAGTTTTGTGTTTAGGTTAGTTTCTCAGGCACCATGGTAGGACATTTGTAATCCATAAAATTTAAATGTAGGTATTTTTTAGCACATGGTATGGCCCCGCATTTGTCATGCCTTGTTTCTTTGTCAACAGTTGATTCTATAACATTCTGGAAGCCATAGTTCTGACTTGGATTGATAATGAGTTACATCCACGTGTATGAATGTGCTTTTGCATCTGATTGGCTGAGCTGATAAGTGACAGTCATGCAAATTAAGTGATTTTGCATCTGATTAGCTGAGCTTGTTGCCACTCAGCAAGTCAGGTTCACTTATCTGATTTTGATCAAACTTATAATAAATGCTTATACGTTCCAGGTCTGGTAGGAGTTCAATAATACACAGGATCCATGCATGCTTATAAGAAAATCTGATATGTGATTGCCGGGAAATTGGGAAAAAGTCAAGAGAAATGATAATTTGTTTCCTGACCGTGAAAAGTCATTGCATTTTTCAAATATTGATGAAAGTCGGGAAAAACCCTGGAATTTTCCTCCACAACTTGACGCCCAAAACAATTACATTGCTGAGTTGTAACTGAACTGATCCTGAGTTAAATTTATCGAGTTCTAGCCATAAATATATTTGTTGAGACAATCCAGATGCTCAGTGGATTAGATTCGTCTGGTCAACTTTTTGTTTTATAGACAGTTCGATATCCGTATCTTTTTTTAAATATAAATATATGGAAGGTATGAAAACCAGTCTAGCATCACAAGAGACCAACATGGTGACATTAAAGCATAACAGCTTTACGAATGGGCTAGCAAACTTAAACGTTGTTAAATCGAATTATACCTGCATGAAATTGATATGAAGATTATTTATTTTCTCAGAAAGTGCGAGCATTAAGATCGTTATGTCTTTAATGTGCTGAAAGACAATAAAACTAATGCGTTGATGAAATTTGAGCTGGTACTAGCCACAGGTGCTCGTATCATTGCTCACAATTGACCTGTCATACATGTACCATTTAATAACTACATGGGAGGACACTTATCTCCTTGCTCACTTGACCTATTTAAGAATAAACGCTGATATTTCAAGCTAAGCTTTGCGTAGGTTAATAAATTTGGTACTGATATTTAGATCAGGCATTCAACTGTATATCCAAAGTTTGACTTAATATCATACTCCTGTGATACTAGCGATTTCAATTGCTAGTCGCACGAGTACACAGAATCTCACAACCATCATTTTCACATGTTGTAATAAAAATACAAAAATGAAAGAGCACACAATTCTCTATATTTATTCCAAGGCCAAATTTTTTTTGTATCACGTAACTACCATGTTGACTTGTGCTCTCTCACGCAGGGAGCATACAGAGCAGGGAACCCGACTACTCTGCTT
Source organism: Sinohyriopsis cumingii (assembly GCA_028554795.2). Taxonomy (NCBI): domain Eukaryota; kingdom Metazoa; phylum Mollusca; class Bivalvia; order Unionida; family Unionidae; genus Sinohyriopsis; species Sinohyriopsis cumingii. The sequence continues at coordinate 70,269,858 of CM068833.1, read as the reverse complement.
GATGAATCAGACTGGCCAAGTTTCTTGTAGTTGTTCTCGAAATAAATATGTTGAGAATTATATATTCTTTCTGGTTTTTACAATAGGTATCAGACTTTCATTTAATATAATTGAAATTTTGTACAACGACATTAAAAATGAGTTTGTCGTTGGTATTATGTGACTATTGGACTTCTGATGTTGTTGTTTGAGAGTTGTGAAGTCAGGTGACTATTAATGCAAATGACGAGTACTGGGTCAGGTTTCATCTATGCCGAGTTTTTTCTAGTCTCTCAGCAGATTAAAGAAATAACAGTTATAATACTGGCCATTTTTGAGAAAATAAATAATGTTCCTATCGATTTCATACAGGTACAAATCTTTATAACATAGTTTAAAATTTGCTAGGCCTGCTGGTAAGCTATCTTGTGGTGGTAGCAGATTCCAATTGTTTTATATGTAATTACTCTGAACCCACACGTGATCCTAAATGTCCAAATATGAAAATTAGGGTTGGAATATTCTGAGGAAACCCGGATTAGAAAATTTTTGAATCTCTGAGTTGAACTTTGGTGTGAAACTATTACACAGTGACATGTAGCTAGAAGCATTGGTTTCAGATTTTAAATAGAACGCAGGTGAAATGGGAAATTGTCGTCCCTTTTATTATATATTAAGAAACGATATGAGTCCATGTATCAATACAGGTTTTGGGACTGGTTTATTGAACTACAAAAGGACAGGTTGATTTTACAGAAAATTCAGTCCTAGTTTATACAACAATATATCATTTTGAAGGTCTTTTGTCAAAATTTAAATCAACCCTTTTGAAAATGTCTTAAAATGATGGAATTTTTAACCAAATCATCTTAAGGAGTTTAGGTTGGTTGAAAAATGATGTTTGAGATTTTATTGGCACGCATAAATTCAGGGCTAAACTTTTTCATTACTAGATTCTAATACTTTGCAATTATTGTTTTGTTTTTTTATACTGTGATAGGAAATGTTTACTTTGTATAACATGCACATATGTTGCTCTTTTTTAGACTAGAATTCTTTAGAATTAAATGTTTGAAAGGAAACAGAATAATTTATACTCCTGTTGTTTCCACGTAGCAACATAATGCAGATCAGCGAAGTAAAGTTAGAATTTGTATTCTGTATATTGAAATGCCAATTTATAGGAATATAGCCAGATTTGTTTCGTGTGACTCATTTTGTGGTTTTGTACATGATCATCTTTTCTGACATATATGTTTTGGAGAGTCTTGAAAGAGAAACATCTTCAGATTTGGAAAATGCATGTTTTATAATCCAAAATGTTCTTTACTTCCATTGAGTAATGGCCATATTTTAACTTTGAAAAAATTAATTTCATCCTGGAAAAGATCTGGAAATTTATATTTAGAAAAGTGTGGGAACCATGTCTTGAGATTGTACATGTATTTCTGATCCAGATTTAGTCAGACTTAGTAAATAGACTGAAATGATCAGGATCATGGAGGGGTACAAGTTATAACAAAGAACCATGGATATTAATGAAGAGATTTTGCATAAGATTGGTTGAGCATATCAGGACTTTAACAACTCTCTTGGGGCTCCTGGGAGATCTAGTGGTTGGAGGCACTAGCTTTTATGGTTCGCTGACATTTTACCTCTATCCGTGTCTGCCAATTTATGGATGTGAGAAAGCTTGCTTTGCTGGTAACTTACTGTGGGTTGGTGGTTCTTCCCAGGGTTTACTCTGGTTTTTTCTCCACCAAGTACAGATACCACCATGTACAGTATAGCCTATCATGTGCTGAAAAAGAGCAATAAATCCCATGACAACAACAATAACTTTATTTGTGATCATATTTTTATCAGATTTTACAACCATACCGGTATCAGCATAGTACATGTATATAGTTTTATTATTTCTGCTTAAGCTACACATTGTTACATGATTGGCTGAAATGTTTACCACTTCACAAACTCTGTTTTTGACCCATTTTTAATCAGACTTGGGAAATGGGCTAAGATGATGAATGATTTGCTTTTATGAGTGAGATCTGTGCATATTTATGAAGTGTTCTTACAGATACGGGTGGCAGTGTGAGGTTTAAAGTACTCAACATTACCGATCACTGCCATCTCACCTCTATCCACTTGGGTTCAAATCTTGGGCTTGGCCAATGTTGGTATGTGAGAAACCTGCCATTAGCTTCCCATATACAGCTTCCCATATCCATTAGCTTCCCATATACATTAGCTTCCCATATACAGCCATCATGGGTAATAGTGGGTTGAGAAAAGGCTAATTTTTGTTAGTTGCAAGGCAGTAAGGTTGAGTGATGTTATTGTGTGGATTGTTCATCATGCATCCAGCTGTCAACAATTCCTTGTTACCACATCAGAGTCAATATGTCTGATCCATTTTAAATCAAACTTGGAATACGAGTTTGTATCACCAATAATCTCAAATGAGTTCTATAAATAGCAAGATCCATGCATGTTACAAGATGATCTTGCACCTAATTGGCTATGCACCTGGTTGACTAAGCTTGTTGCCACTCTGGAGATCATCCAGTTTGATCAAACTTAGAATATATGCTTATTACCTTAAGATACCAGATGAGTTCAATAATGAGCGAGATCCTTAAATATTAATGAGACAGTTTTGCATCTGATCGGCTGAATTTGTTACCACCCTGGAATCCATATTTCTGATCTGATTTTTTTTATCAGTCTTGGACTATATATTTTTATCATCATATCAGATAATTTCAGTAATGAGCGAAATCGACACATATCAATGAGATAAAGTTGCATTTGATTGACTGAACTTGTAATTACCAGTTATGGAGACCGTATTTATGATCTGACTTTGACAAAACCTGGAATATATGTCTTGTACCGTTCTGTAATGATTGAGGTGCTTTATATTAATTAGTTAATCTTGCATGTGAATGGCCAAGCTTATTACCACTAGGAAGTTCTGATCAAAATTGAAATTTTTGGCTGATGCCATTAAGATCTTTCACAATTTTGAAAGTAAGTGGGATCCTTGTTTCATAATGAGATGATCTTTTGACCACTGTTAAAGCCATATTTTTATCTGTTTGGTTTATTATGACAATCTTGAGCAAGAGACTGTGTATCAATCTTTAGAAAGCATTTTTATCAGAATATAGTAAAATAGGTAATATCAACATGATGATGTTTGAGAGATAGTTCACGCAGCATGTGTTCTTTCAATACTAGTACCTCATAAGTCTACTTATTGAAACTGTCTGAAGGCACGTAAAGCCAGACAAGTGATATCAGGCTTTATTTAAAAGAACTGCAGTCAAGTAAATCCAGATACGTGATATATCAGGCCATATTGACATGGTCTGCAGTTAAGGTAATGGTAATTCAGATAAGTGGTATCAGGTCATATTGAAATGGTCCACAGCCAGGTAAAGCCAAATAAGTGATATGAGGCCTTACTGAAATGGTCTGCAGTCAAATAAAGCCAGATACATTTAAGTGATATCAGGCCATATTGAAATGGTTTGCAGTCAAGTTAAACCAGATGAGCGATATCAGGCCAGCTTGGGTCTCATTATTAGCACTCTATAGACTCAATTTTAATTAAAAATAGGATTTTGATTAAACTTGGTAAATAGGCCTTTGACATCACTATCTTGGATAAATGATTATGAGTGAAATTCAGAAAAATGTATGATGTGTATTTGCTTCTGATTGGCTGAACTTCCCAACACTAGGAACTTTTGTTTGGATCAGATTTTGATTGAATTTGTTAAATAATCTTTTCTCCATTAAATAGGCTTGGAGACAGGTTCTGTAATAAGTGAGATCTGTGCATATTGATGAGATACCATCTAACTGTATTTTAAAGTTAATACATAATTTTCATATTGGAGTAGATACAAGCTTTTATTAATATTTGATAAGGCTGTACCATTTAGCAACCAGGAAGTCATCCATATAGCAATTTAGCAATCAGGAAGTCATCCGTATTGCAATTTAGCATTCAGGAAGTCATCCATATATGCCTCCACAAATTTACATTATTTTAAAATTGTAGAGATCAATCTGCATGGTCAAGGGGAGTTAATATGTAAGAGTTACTTCCCTTATCAATCTGCTAGTCATTTAGGCAGGATTGGATCCAGAGGTAGAAGAGGTTATTTCCCTAATGTTAGATAAGTATTATTGTCTTCAAATTACCATAACTTACATTATTTTAAAATTGTATTATCATTCACATTAATTAAGTCATTCTTAAATTGGAAGTGGAAAGCATAAATGTCTTTAAAAATCTCTTTGATTAGAATCCATTGACTACTAAACTAGATTATCAACGGTATTATTTTAAGCTAAGGGCAGTCTCATCCCTGCTTCTTTTAATAGTGCAATGTACTATTGAGTTGATTATATACAGAGATATTTGCTTATGTTTTCAAATGGAACTGTTATTATTGCTGTGGTTATGTGGAGTTTTTCATCCCACTAGCACTGATATACTAACACTAAAGCTAGCAAGCAGTACAAACAGATAACCAACACAAGACAATTTCTAAAACTGAGCATTAAACTTTAAATTTGCACAATGTCCATGTGCCATCAAATATGGCCACTGTTTCTAACAACAGCCAAAAAAACTTTAAATGAATTCTCCAAAAGAATGCAATTTGACCAAAAATTTGATATACCAGTATAGCTTACTGACATGAATGCCTTTCAGGTTTTTTATTTAGAAATGAGGTCATACTTTCAGGGATTTTTTGTCTTCTTCAGAAATGGGGTAGATCTACCATTAAAAATTGCTACCATTAGTAAAATTAGAAAAACTTAAAACTGCTTTTCTCTAAAACATGCAGTATGGCAGCTTTTACTAAAATAGGAAAACCTTGAAACAACTTATCCAGAACTACTGAACAGAATTTGATCATTATCAGACACAAAGCATCTTGACGTGAAGACTTTTGAGATCTGTGCAGATGATGCAGATCTTGTTGGCAAGTATGGCCGCTGTTGTTAAGCATAGTAAACATTTAAATGACAGTTTCTCCAAAACCCTTAAATAGAATTCGAGCAAACCTGACAGAAAGCATCCTGGCATAAAGACCTTTAAAATCTGTAAAAATAATGCTGATTCAACATCAAAGATGGGTGTCATTACATAAAACATAAAAAGCTTTAAACAACAGTTTCTATATAGCTTCTGCATAGAATGAACAGTATCTCTGCAATGCATCCAGGCATGAAGGTGTTTGAGATTTATACCGATAATGTTGATTCATCATCAGATATAGCCACAGTTACTAAAAAAAGGAAATTATTTACACTGCTTCTTTCCAGAAAGCACTCAGCTGAATTTGGCCAAATTTGGCAGACCACAGCCTGGCTTAGAAAGCTTTAAAACTGTGCAAATGATGATAGGAAAATTTTTGTATACAACTTCAGAAAAAAGAGAGAAAAGAAAGACTGAACACATTTTGCCCAATATTGGTACAAAGTCTCCTGGCATAGGGGTCTTTTAATATTGGATAGATTATGATGACACGCCATCAGATATGGATGAAGATAGAAAAAACCTGAGGAACTTTGAAATCATTCTTTTTATTACATGTAAAATCAACACTATTGGTAGAAATTTCAACAGCAAGCATCTTGTTTATAAGATTTCTGGGTATTAAGCAGATATTTGCCAGATGAGCAGTCTCAGGCCCACTTGAGTTTCTTGTATACATTTGTGAATGTAGCATTTATGAGGAAATGAGGAGTGCTATAGGTGCACAGGGAAAGAAAATGTCGTAAACAGAACTGACTACTGTAAACTTGACCAGGTGTTCTTTGTTGTTAGGTGTACACAGCAGTTTGCATTTTGTATCAACACTTGCAGCTCGTGAATTACCTTTAGGTCTTAGTCGGGGGGTGGGGAAAGGGTACCATGTAGACCTATAAATTAGACTCTACCATTATTGTGTCTGTTTATAGATGCAACGTAGTTCTCTTGCTTTTGGTGACCAAGGTGGCCAACTGGTATAAGACACTTACCTTTATAGATCATCCACAACACACCTCTGTCTGCATGGGTTCAAGTCTCGACTTGACCAACATGGGTATGTGAGAAAGCTTGCTAACATGGGTATGTGAAAAAGCTTGCCAGTAGCTTTCTGTGGGTCAGTGGTTCTTCACACAGTATTCCCAGTTTCATCCTCTTGTCAAATATACTGGCTGTTGGGTAAAAAAATGACATTATGTCCTACAAAAGCAAGCCGAGCCTCTGGCTTTTGCACAATAATTGTTTTGTCCTTTTGTATTTGAACCATATTTTTGTTTCCAGATAATAAAGTCTTTGAGGAATTTATTTGTTATGTCTACATTCAGTGTAACAGAAGTTACATGTAGGTATGATGTTAGCTTTAAGCAGTATGTACACATTATACTGGACCTTTCTGTTTCAGACACATCAGTCAACCTTGCTTAGTACCGACATATCTAATTAAAATTCATATGACCAGTGTAGTGGCTATCAGCATGGATGTAGTGTTAATAGTTGTGTCATATAACTTTTCTGGATCAACATGTGGAAAATATTTCCAGTCTGGACTAAAATATATACTCAATACTGAATTTGATGCATAACATCTTAGAAACTAAGTCTTTGATTGTATTATAATTCTGAGCATATCTTTCTGGTTGGTAATATAGGAAGCCAGAGATGTCTCTTATATTTGAAACATTAGGAAAGATGTTTTTGTGTAAGTTTAGAACAAAGTTTGGAAGGGCCATTAAAGGATTAAATTATTTTAAATGAATAAATGTTCAGGTATAACATATTGTTGATTTGGTGAACTATAACCAACAAAACAATTATTATGATTCAGCTGAAATCAGTAGAATTGAATAAACTAGCAATTCATTTAGGTACAGTCTGATATTTTACTTTCATGCTTCAAACTAAAGCTAGCAGATGCCCTGCTGGAATTTATTTATTCATTTATTTATTTACTTACATGTACCTGTTGCATCAGTGGATTATCATAAACAGGACCTAATAAATTTCAAAATAAATTATAGCCCAATGGGCTACTGGACTAGAACCAGTTAGGTGAGCTTTAATTCAGTTTCTAAGATAAGGCACTTGGACATTAAACCATTGCTTGAAAATTTCTCTTTTTCCGTCTACTGTATTGATTAAGAAATATTTTTATGGTTATAGTTTTAAAAAATGGCAAGTGTAGATACAGTTTTAGTAGCCCCAACAGCAATCTAAATTTAACATGTTATGGGCCAGAGGAAATATTATGTTAGCCCCTGATACTGGATACAGGATTTGTCAGACCCTGGATTTTTATTTTCACATTGGTTTATTAGATGACTTTGAAGATTATGTGACACCAAAGCCAGAGGTCAATGTTTTTGAATAATTCAGACTTTGGAAAGAGATATCCATTAAGGCAGGTTTCATTGTACCTCTGTTTCAGATGAATCAAGGAGACACTAAAAATGGGTCCGAATCAGATGGCAAATCATGGCATGTTAGTAGGTATGGCAGAGCTGTTAAGCCAAATATTTCGTATGGAACTGTCAGTTCACTCAACATAGATGGCTCGGAGGATGGTAGGATGCAGCAGGGATCTTCCAGAAGATCAAAGTCTCTGAAGGATGGTCAAGAGGTTTCAGGAGATGTTGCATCAAAGAGAAAAAAGAAGGAAAAGCCTTTAGGTCCTGAAGAACTGGAGAGTATGGTTCACAAGATAAAGGTTGCTGAATACGCAGAGAAACTTGGACTGGAGGCTGCAGCAGCTCATTTTGATGCATCCAAAGACACCATCAGAGATTGGATGTTGCTGAAGAACTACTTCAAAAAGAAAACCCAAAAGGCAAAAAGGAAATCTCAGAAAGCCAAACGAAAGTCAGTTGCCAAATTAAATCTTCCAAATTATATCAAGTTAGGTGAGCACACTGACCTTGAAGACAAGGTGATAAATTGGCTTATGGAAACGAGCTACAACCCAAACCTAACTGATGACTTAACTATCATTGAGAACAAGTCGACAGAAATCGCAAAAGAAATTGGAAAACCAGATTTGAAAATTGGAATTGCATGGGTGAAGCAGATTCTTGAGAGGTATATTAGTGTGACAAAAACTGATGAAACTGGAGAAGTTTGTACCGAAGAGTTCCGTCTGAAAGTTACAGACTACGCCAGAGAGCATGGGGTAAAGGCAGCATCAAATCTGTATGGTTTAGATATAAATACAGTTGGATGGTGGACAAGGAAGTATAAGGCAAAGGTTGTATGCAAGAAGGATGACACCCTTAAATCTAATGTGAAGTCACCAACAAGGAAAAGGTACACCGTTCATTTCAAAATTGAAGCAGTTAAGTGTGCCGAAAAGCTTGGTAATGATGCAGCTGCCAGGGTATATAAAATTTCGGAGAAAAATGTTAGATTGTGGAGGAAACATAAAGAACAACTTTCAAATAGTGATGGAAACCTTTTGAAACTGAAGTCAACTATTTCCCGACGTCCCTATAGCCTTTTAGAAAGTTTGGTGAAAAGCTGGATCATGAGCGAAAGGCGCAAAATCACAGGAGCAGAGATCCGGGCCAAAGCCCTATCTTTTGCAGAACAAGCGAATTCACCTGGGTTCAAGGCCAGCCATACATGGTTTTATCAATTTATAAAATATCATAATCTTCAGCAGTATGTAAAACCTGAATGTTCGAAAGAGGAAAATTTTGAATTTGAGAAAAGGAAAGAAGTTGCAAGAAGTTTGGAAAGAGATAGTCATGGAAGGTTTAAGAGCAAGCCTGGGGAGGGATTTTTGTCAAATGAATTCAAACTGGAAGTAGTTCGATTTGCTGAAACCAATGGAAATGATGAAGCTGTGAGGAAATATGGAATTAATCAGACAGTGATCTGTGACTGGAGATTACAGAAATCTTATCTTTCCCAGCGCATTTCAGCACAAAAGGAAAAGGAGAAAGAAAGTGCAGCATTCTTTATACATCAGCATTTTTCCCAATAATGAATGGATTTTGCTGGACATGCATGCAATCAGCAGAACTTTGTTTTCTCCAGAAAGTGGAGACATTAAGTAAGAGATCTTAATTTTTGTTTTTTATATGACATATGTAATGCAGTTCATAATTATTCATCATGTCTACAGGATGGAGAGATGATAAGAAATTACAACTCCAGAATATCTGCAAATGATGTTGTCTTCCAAAACACAAGTGTGATAAAACTTGTGCTTTAGTAACGGTTTCGATGTTATGACTATAAAGTCTTTTTTAACAAAATTAAGGATAAGAATCTGATTTTTGTCTATTTCTGATAATGTTAATAGTTTGTAAGTTGTTCGTCATAATTAGTATTTTAATTATCTGCTAAACATGAGAATGAGATGTCCACAGACTAGAACTTACAATGAAACAAATTTTAAATGACAGACAAAGGTACATGGCAGTTTTTTCTTTATTTGCAGGTGTCCTTTTTCGGAGTGATGTCCTTCAGGCTAATTATATGTATTAACATATATACTTGCTTCGATATCACTAAACAGTTTTCTGCTTAGGCCACAGCCGATGATGGACCCTTTCAACTTTGAAACTACCCTCTATCAATATCAAAATCCACAACCATCATCATGTATTTATTTTCAAAGGGGAAACTAAATCAGTAATTGGCATGGTGAAGCTAATCCTTTCAAGATTACCCCATTTAGAGTCCCCCATCCCCCAATCCACAGATTGTATGAAAATCCCCCAAAACTTGTGATCTGCAACCACATAAAGAACAAAATCAGAGATATTTCATATGCAAAATGGTGACATTTGTGTTCCAGAAATTACTTTAATGGTGAAGTTAGTGGACCAAAATTTCACTTACCATAATATTTCCATAAATGCAAAGAAATAACCTCAGGAGAAAATGTAGCAGTTGTACATGCACATTTAAGGTCAAATCTTGAACTCCAGTCTGGCTAGGACCAAAGTATTTCTGGACTAGAATCATCTCCTTGTACATTTGATATGAAGCCATGCATTCTTGACATAGCTGTAAATTTTGAGAGGAAACAAAAAACATGCATATCTTTTCAATCCAACATTTACCTATGGTGAATGAATACAAAACTGTTTAGTGTTACATTAGGGGAAATTTAAAGTTTACCATATCTTCCCTCTCTTTGCCACTTGCTGATATGCTTAATTATGATTGATATGTTTCTCATGAAATTGTGTGCAGGAAAATATGTTTTGTATTATATATCAACATAAATGTAGATTAGGTTTGATTACCGTGTAGAGCATTACACACTGTGTAAGGGTTTTGGCAATTTCAAAATGGTGATTTCTGTTTACTTACTGCAGCATGCAGAGGGGGCCATTTACTCCTAGTTCTCTGACCATGGATTGGAAGACATCCAGGGAACTTCAATTATTATATATTTCTGTATATTGTCGAATCATATTTCTTTCTTTGCTGCATAGAGCAGTAAGCTACCTATGGATCCTCCTAAAGCATCATTTATGAGTTGTTTCGTTACTTTGTTGTTTATGAGTTGTTTCGTTACTTTGTTGTTTATGAGTTGTTTCGTTACTTTGTATTAATGTTTAAAAGTCCACTTAACAAAACCCAAGCTTTCGCCCAAATCATGCTAGGCCCCCTACCCCAAAATACCTGCTGCGGTGGAAATTCTGTTCACCAGCTCCTAAAGTGTTGATAAATGCAGCTGCCGTGAGGAAAATATACTAGTTCTAGGTGCCACCAGCAATTAATTTAGGTTGTGCCTAATGTGTTAAACTAGATTACTGACCATTGTAGGCCAAGTCTGTGAATATAAGAACAGACTTGTGTCTTCAAACAAGGGACGAAAAAATAAAATGGCCATTTACCAATTATCTGATTAGATCTCATCATTTTTCAACTCAAGACTCATCAAATTCATTTTCACGATTAACCCCACACGACCTGTTAGTAATGATATTAAGACTCGGGATACTTGATATGGATGCAGCCTACCAGAATTGTTGTTGTTGTTGCTGTATTGGGGTTTAATGCCATATCTCAGTGCAAGATAGGCTAAATATGGTGGCCAGTATGACTAGTGGAGGAAGAACCCAGTAATACCCAAGTAAGAACCACTGACCACGGGAAACTAATAATTGATTGATCCATGGATGGACAATCTGACACTGTAACAAAATTCAAGTATAAAGGCTGGAAGATACAGAATTAGCAAATTCTTTACATCTCATCAAATTGTAGATACCATCAGTATGGAATTATCTATAAGCCAATAGCTTTCGCTCGCATTGTACAAGCTGACAGAAATGAAAATCAAAATCATGTTCACCATGACTCATCTCTGTTCAAGAATAAACACTTGTGAAGAACAAAAACACTTCAGTTGAGAGGCAGTGTGATGAGCCATTTCCAAATCTTGCTGATTTTGAAACTGCAGCATTTAGGTTGAGATTAATGGTCCATGTTCCAAACCCATTTTATTTATATTGCTTTGTTGACAAATCTCCCTATTAATCAAGCTTGTTTGTTAGATCATTTGGAACAGGAAGTTGCTAAAACTAAAGTTGTTGTTGTTGTTGTAGGGTTTAACGCCATTTTTCAGCACAAGATAGGCTATATGTGGCGGCCGGTATTAATGGTGGAGGAAGAACCCGGAAAAAACCGCCGACCCACAAGAAGCAACTGGCAGGCTTTCTCACATACCCACATTGTCTGAATCTGAGACTTGAACCCACGCAGACAGGGGTGAGATGGCAGTGATTCATAATGGAGAGCGCTTTAGACCACTCGGCCACTCGGGGCCCCAGACTCTTAAGTATTGATCAGGATATTAAAATTGTAATAACTGGAGACCTTAATACTGACTTCTTGAACACCTTTCTACGAAAAATCCTATCATGTTTTGAACTATACAATTTAAAGCAATTAATTTCTTGTGTAACTTGAGTCACTCCAGAGTTTGTGATGGTAATGGATCGCATTTATAACAGACCACAAAATGTGATATACAAGTATCAGATTTTGGAATTAGTGTTCATTATTCAGTATATAATCCAAGTGATGCACCAGAATTACCAAAGAAGGAAGAGCATAGGAACTTTAAAAGCTTGAATGGAGAGAACTTTCTTAATGATTAACTTTTCCTTCAAGCTGTTAATGCACCCATTAAAAATAAATGCATCAAAAGAACAGTATAAGCCAGACATTTTATAAAAAAGGTTTCATCAGTGGGAAGATTGGGGAAATTAAAAATGCTGGAGAAACAAAGTAAATTACATGACTGATAAGGCACATAATGAATTATTATGAGTAAATAATATAAGAAAACAAGGCTAGGTGTCAAATACAGAAGTATCAAAATGAATTGAATGCTAAGTAAACATTACCCCCACCCCATCTTACCAGTCCAGATACAATAGGAAGGACTACAGCAAAATCCATGAAAATAATTACAGATGTTATTTTTGTAAGTACATTTATGAATTTGCAGGTATGCTTTATGGAAAAATAGAAATTTTAATCCTGAAAATTTGGATGTGAAGGTAACTGGCAAAGCTCATTTATCACTTTGGTTTATAAAGAAAGAGGAGTACTCTTTGTGAAACATTACTTGGACCATACGTAATTAACTCTGCAGAACTACATGCTATTGGACTGAATCTGCTAAACTTTCAGCAGCAGTAATTTCCAGCTCTATAACATATATAATTAACCTAAGTATTATGGCAAATGATTACCCAGACCTATTTAAATATACCAAGGTAACAGCCATTTATAAGAGTGGAGTAAAGGATTATCCCTATAACTGACACCAATTCTCTAAAGACTTCATAAAACATGTTGCTAAATCTTATTTACTAAGATCTGAATGAAATGATGATAATCTTTTCTACAATGAGCAGTATGGTTTTAGAAATTGCCTGTCAAATAGCCCTTACAAAAATCAGTGACAGGTGGTTTCGTTGAAATCAATAAATGAAATGTGATTCGTGTTGTTTGCTTTGAATTTTAAAAGACATTTGACTTTGTAGATATTATGCAGTGCTGTAATTTTGATGACAGTGCCATACAGTGGTCAACTGTTTTCAGCACAGATGGCAGCATGTAATGTATAGGTAGCACTGAATCTTTTGCAATTCTTAAGGTTGGTGTTCCACAAGGGTCAGTATTGAGTCCATTTTTATTTTTAGTCTTTAATAATGACCTCCCATTTGCTTCTGAGAACTGTAAGAATAACAAAATTCTTAAAAATGCGAATAAAACAAAACACACATTAATAATGATAGCTGAGACATTGGCTCACATGGACCAGAAACATCTTGGTTTAAATTCAACCATCGCAAGTTTTTCAAATTGTGAACTTTGTATTCATGTAGACAGTTTCCTTCTTTGTGGTGTTAGGTTAATTAAGTATGTAAACTGCTTTCATCTAAGATAGCACATACTGCCAAAATGAAGAAATGCCATCTTAATGTCAGGATTACGTATTTTAATTAATGAACTCCCTCATAATGTCAGGATTACGTATTTTAATTAATCGTAGATTATTGCATTAATATATAGGTCATCACCTCCAGACAAGACAGTGACAAAATTTTACAGTATTGAAGAAGAGCAGTACCTGATTTTGATTCATTTTCTCAACCAATGTTAAAAATCATTTGAATGGAAATTGACAAAGGAACTGATTACTGTAAAGCTGTTTTGGTATATCAAGCTGTTCTGGTATATAAAGCTCTAAATGAAACTGCAAACAAAACTTATTTAGCCATGTTCAATCCCATTGTGCTGGAATCTCTTGCTACATTTACTGAAACCTACAGTATTTCTAGAACTTAAGATTTTCCAGGGTTCTTGTCTGGAATATGTTGTCTTTAATATAAAACGATCAGATTACATTTATCTCATTGCTGTTTAAAAGTAAATGTTTTGATTAGATGTGTTAAGTTAGAAATAGTTGCTTTTTCAACTTGTGTTCAGTAATCTGTTCATTGTACTGAAGTAGATTGTAGAGAAGGCCTCAAGGAGAATAGTTTTGTACTATTTGAGTTTCCTTCAATAAAAAAGCATTGTTATTATTAATATTAATATTCTTATTATTATTGTTATTATGCAAGACCACCAATACAAAACAATAGTCTATTCAACTAACAAATATTGTCCACTTAGCCAAAATGAAAGTCTACCTGGCCTAAAAATCTGATCCTCTTGGCCTAAATCACAAAACTATGCAGTCTGTGGAACATGATTTTAGATGGGGTAAGCTTAAATATGAAAGGAAATTACCAGTTGAACTAATTAAGTATGAAAGGAAATTACCAGTTGAACTAATTAAGTTATGTGGCAAACTATTTGAGCTAGTGATGTCAGCTGTGATGATTGTGTCAATGTTAAGTGAGGTAACTATTTTTATTGATATTTTTATATATAAATATTTAACTAATTTTAAAGTGTAGTGTTTCCATTTACAATTATATCTTTTAATAAATTATTTTTAACGGCATACTTATTTGTCACTTTAGGTATTTTGTAAACCAGGCATTTAGATTTTCTTTTTTCTCTTTTTTTACTCCAAAATCGTGTTTTGCATAATTGTGTATTTGGTACTTTTTGGTATTTGTGCTGAGCATGTATTGCGACTGTAAGCCAGTCAGGTCATTCAGTGATTTTGGGTTTAGTGGACCAGATTTTAAGTCCAATTTGTCTTTTATTTGGGCTAAGTGAAACTGCCAGATGTGCATTTATGTATGTTAACTCTGTAATATATTACTCATGTATGGGAACCCGTAGTTACCTATCACCACACAAATCCGTGACAAAATATTGAGAAACACAGTCATAAAAATCCGTGACAAAATATTGAGAAACACAGTCATAAAAATCTGTGACAAAATATTGAGAAACACAGTCATAAAAATCCGTGACAAAATATTGAGAAACACAGTCATAAAAATCATCAATGCAGACCACTGGATTCATGTCTTCTTATTTCAATGTAAAATGTGGAACAGTATTTCATACCTCATGTTTGATCGGAAATGGTGAAATATCATGTTTTGCATTTCTTAACCTGAGATATGTTGCCAATGTTAACACAGTGCTAAGGTATTTGGACACCTGAGGAATAAGTGCAGAACATTTCAGATTCCTATCAGTTACCATTACTGACATCGCTTGGGCAAAAGTGTACTTGTATGTAGACTGTGTTTCCTCTGTTTTGAAAACGGTCTTTGTTACTTTCCTGGTACTGTTTCCAAGATGCGGCATGATGTATATCATCATGTAGTGAAAAATTAAAGATTTAAAAGCATTTTTGTTGGTACCAGTTTTCAAGGACTGGCCAAGACTTGGAAGCGAAATATTATGTATGGTGAAGACATCAATTCTGTCAATGTTCAAGTTTTATTTTTTTTTTAAATTAAAAAGTTTTGTCTTTACCTACTTTGATAATTAATTAATTCAGATAAATAGTAATGATATCCAACAACACATATTTGTCCCATTGACCATATCCTTGTCCAAGTGCAAAAACAGAGACCTTTACATCTTCATGGCTTTTACTTGAGTTAATAACTCCCATGAGTTCACACATTTGTCATATTTTCATTATAGTTTTCATGGGTTTTACGTGAGTTAATAACTCCTATGAGTTCACACATTTGTCATATTTTCATTATAGTTTTCATGGGTTTTACTTGAGTTAATAACTCCCATGAGTTCACACATTTGTCATATTTTCATTATAGTTTTCATGGGTTTTACTTGAGTTAATAACTCCCATGAGTTTACGCATTTGTCATATTTTCATTATAGTTTTCATGGGTTTTACTTGAGTTAATAACTCCCATGAGTTCACGCATTTGTCATATTTTCATTATAGTTTTCATGGGTTTTACTTGAGTTAATAACTCCCATGAGTTTACACATTTGTCATATTTTCATTATAGTTTTCATGGGTTTTACTTGAGTTAATAACTCCCATGAGTTCACACATTTGTCATATTTTCATTATAGTTTTCATGGGTTTTACTTGAGTTAATAACTCTCATGAGTTCACACATTTGTCATATTTTCATTATAGTTTTCATGGGTTTTACTTGAGTTAATAACTTCCATGAGTTCACGCATTTGTCATATTTTCATTATAGTTTTCATGGGTTTTACTTGAGTTAATAACTCCCATGAGTTCACGCATTTGTCATATTTTCATTATAGTTTTCATGGGTTTTACTTGAGTTAATAACTCCCATGAGTTCACACATTTGTCATATTTTCATTATAGTTTTCATTTACTAACCAAAAGTATCAGTAAAGAATGTGTACAAAATGTTAATAGCTTAAAAATCATTAATGTGCTAAAAATTGTTAATGTGCTAACAACGGAACTGTATATGCAATAATGGAAATTTATATGCTGACAGTGATAATGGAAATGTACATACTAATGATAGAAAATTTGTCTGCTAAAAATATAGAAAATTACTGTACTAGAAACTATTGATGATAGAAATTGATATGTTAATACATTGATATGCTTGTCATAGAAATTCATGATAGAAATTGATATGTTAATACATTGATATGCTTATCATAGAAATTCATTTGATAGAAATTGATATAATATTGATAGAAATTATTATGCAAATGTTGGATATTGATATGCTTGAGATATAAATGAATATGTTGATGATAGAAATTGATATGATGATAGATTCTTGATAGAAATCAATATGGAAATGTTAGAAATTGATATGTAGGGATATAAATTGGTGTGCTGATAATAGAAATTTGTATATGCTAATGAATAGATGTAGCATAATCATAAGTCATTTCTCAAAACAAAAGCATGAAATGATCCTGAATTATTTTTCTCAGATTTACTGTTAACTCGAGAACTTCTCTGGTGCCCTAGTGGTTACAGGATTCGCCTCAGATGCAGGATGTTACAGGTTTGAACTCTGACTGAGTCACATCAAAGACTTATAGAAATGGTACTAATAGCTGTCTCGCTAAGCACTCAGCATTAAGAGGTTAGTGTTAGGACTTGTTGACTGGTGTCGGGATAATGTGAATGGATGGGACATCGTGCTGCATGTCTACGGCATGATGCTTCAGTGCTGGACATCACTATAAACTGCCACACTGCAGACATTGTAGTGATATGACTGACAAATTATTAAAGCTATGTTAAAAATCCAACTCGCATCACATCATTATTTTATCCTGTTTAAAATATAAGTTAATACTTTCATGACAAAAAATGTCAGCACAATAGAACTATGCAATAAAGAAAAATAAATAAATAAAAACTATATACAGTCCTGTGTTTTAACTTTTCATAGGAAATATTAGAGAAAAATAAATATTTAATGTAAACCAGCATTAAAAAAAAATATTGATAGATGAATTAGACTAGAGCAAAAATTTTCATACAGGTAGGCAATTATAAGGAACAAATACCTGGATTGCTTTTGTTACACTGTTCTTATAGATTTATTTGCCAATTCCTTTTGTTTTTCACTTGCACATGAATAAGACGTGAATAAAGACAAGCTTTTCATACATTTTGGATTGGACATACACTCATTATTGCAAATTCTGAGGAATTAAAACTAAATTCTGGATTGGCCGAGACACATTTCCCTTTGTAAATTATGCTTCAAGAACAGTCTATGTGACTGTTTCAAGAATTAATCCCGAAAATCATTCCATTACTGGATTTGTATTTACACTGTATAAAAAAAAAGACTCACCTTTTGGAGATTTTTTTTTCTGCGGGCAATAAAATAAGTTGTTTGCACTTGCTATGAGAAGAAGAAAGACATGCAAATCATTATATTTTGTTTGCTAAAGTTTTTTATTTCTTATGTTTTGACCTCCACAAAACTACTATATTTATGATCCTGAGATGAAATTTTAAAATTTGGCCTTTTATCCCTGAAATATGTGCCTTAGATCAATGTTTAAGGTAAATTCCATAATTTAAATGACTTAATCACTCAGCAGAGAGGGAGAGAGAGATTCATAATTAAGTTGGTTTCTTCACAGAATAATAGAAACCACTAGCCAATATCTGACTGCAGTTGTATGATTTCTGAATAGAAAGTAACAGCTGTTTTATAAGCATGTTTTAATGTGAGTTACAGGCCGCCAAGTACTCTTCCTCAGAGAAGACACAAGACTGGGTTTCAGAAATTGAAGCCACACAAGTACCAGTTTGTTACTTTGTGAAAAATGGGGTCATTATGAGAAAATTGAGACCACCTGATGTACCTGCTGGTGATGAGTGGTCAGTGAGCAATCAAATTGTTGTTTTTAAGTCATATCGATGGGAAATTAATAGTCTAGCCCATAAAACTCCTTAAGCTGTTCATTTTGGTGTCAGTATGACTTATCACAAGATCATTAATCAAAAATAAAGTGATGTTTATAAGTACCATAGATCTTGTCACACTTGTCAAATGGTAGGAAATCCCAATCAGAAGACATATAAGGCACATCTGCAACCTATTCCTGCACTTGACCATTTCACAAGTCATGTAGCAGACAAATGGTAGACTGTTGGTTCCTTACCTAATTACCAAGTCAAGCAACCAATACATGCTGACCATAATTTGTGTGTCCTAAAGATTTCCATTGGCTATTCTTGTGAAGAATATTGAAGAAAAAACTGTTCTAAATCTGAGGCAATGTTTGTTTAACACTTATTTGCCTCACCAAATCTGTCAAGCAATTTTATGTTTGATTATTTCCAACAACGTATGCATGAATTAGACATCCAACAGTTTAATTGTTCTGCCTATCACAAGACTGTCCTAAAACACTCTCACCTACCCAGGATACATGTATAAAATTATATTGAATCAAACCTTAAATAAGACAGTGATCAGGAGAGTTTTTTTCCCATGTTGGTAATAATTGCAAAATGAAATACTCCATGACTACCCTAAAACAGCAAAAGACTGTCCCAAAACACCCTCAACTACCCAGAATACATGTAGACAAATAAAATCAAAGCAAATAAGAAGATATTGATTACAAAAATTCTACCCTGTATAATTGTCGAGTAAGATCAGTAGAGTTTTTTATCTTGTCGATACTTGCTGAAGGAAAGACCCTAAGACTATCCCACAAAAGACCCATGATACATGTTTGCAATTACAATAACTTAATGAAATATGCAGTTTTGGTGCATTCTCTCTCTCTCTCTCTCTCTCTCTCTCTCTCTTTCTCTCTCTCTCTCTCTCTTTGGTCATAGATAATTCACTGAATTACTTTTATATTGCAAAGAGCAGCACACTTAATAAGTCAGAATCACGCATCACTAATTTCATATTTAAAAAAATCTTTAAAGTTTTATTTCTTCTAATCTTTAATGTGACAGAGAGCAGCTGAATAATTAGAACCTAAGGGTGCTATATTTATATTTATAAAATTCTTGAACCAGTTTATTATTTTTAATAATGGTAGGAATTATAATAAATAGAAGTAAAATCTGTTAATTATGTCTTTTGTCTCTGATTATTTCCACTTTTAAGGATAAAAGTTTTAAATGATGCAGACCAGTTTTAAAGCTTTTTTGGTTTTTGTTTGTTATTTTTTTTAATTTTTTAAAATACATTCAAATGTTGAGGTTCTGTATTTTAACAATGCAAAATAATTATTGGAAAACAATCATACACTAAATATAATACTTATAATTGCAAGTAAACATTTTTGTCATGCTAGGAACATGATTTTCCACAATTTGATTACTTGGCTTTTGCGACAAAATATGTTGCAAAATAAGATGTGATAAGAATAAAAAAGCCATTAAGAATGTTTGATTTTTAATGTCATTTTACCTTTAAACTTTTTTTTATGTGCTGTTGATGTTGCTCTGTAATATTATTTTCGCCGGAGCTTATGTACAAGAGTATCACAGGAAAAGATACCCGTCTGAAAGGTGTGTCAGAATGGATGACGTACAACACTATCCTTACAACCAGGGGTCGGTCGTCTGATGAAAGCCCGTTAAGAGAGTACGAGGGAATATATAATTGTCATTTCTGATCCCTACTTGCTAAAATTAATGTTTCAAAAGTAATTAGAAATATCACTCAGAAGTAGATTTTTTAAACGGTGAAAGTAAATACTTAAGTGCGTCAAAACTGGAGTTGAAGATGGATCACCCTGCTGCAGTGTATGCGTTTTTGTTTTCGTAAGGGCTAGAAATCACTTAGATCTTCGAGAAAGCACATTGTTTTAAAGAACGGTTAAAATTTAGTTGCAAACGTACACCTTTAAAAAAGGGACTGAAAGAGTTACAATGTTTACTTACCTAAAATGAATGCCTTAAAGCTCCATGGAGACCATTAATTATTTCTGGTAAAGGAAAAACTTAGAAATTTAGAGCTCCGTCTAGTGTCATAATGCCATGCTAATTTCTAGTATGCCATTATGACAACAGATGGCGACAAGAGTTGGACAACAAAGACAATACTGATAAAATATAGTATTTACATTGTTGCAAGGCCAAAACCTGTGTGAAAACAGCAGTTGGAATGATGCATTTGTAATATGGCAAGTTTATAAACAGAATTTACAAAACTTGTAATAACTGACAGCGTTTGCCATACGACAAACTGCAAAATCAATTCAGTACTTTGCAAGATACAATGACGCAGAAGGAAAGTAGATCTAAACACTTGCAAGCAGCCATTTACAGCTTGCATCAATGAAGAATAGAAAATTCATTACTAGAATTATGAATGTAGCACTTGCAAGCAGCCATTGACAATAATGCAGAAGGAAAGTAGCACTTGCAAACTGCCACGTACATTTTGTATCAATGAAGAATACAATACACATGGATAGAACTATGAAAGTTGCACTTGCAAGCAGCCATTTACAATATGTATCAAGGAAGATTAGATAATATAAGGCGTAAACCGCGCGCGAGTCGATGATGCTTTCACATTATCTTGTGGTAATAAAATAATATACACTGCTGTCGTCAATGGGATGATATAGGTTTAATACATGTTAATATATTCTCCTTGAAGTAAAGCAGTTTTAACATGCAGTTTAGAGCAGTTAATTTGATGTGTAATGGGGGTCACGTCAAATTGTTTTTAGCATGAACAAGTAAGACGGTTCCACAGAGATGAACAAATATCACATATACAGCAAACGTAATCGCTTGAAAGTAAAAACGAAAATATGTTAAATACGTTACGACTCTTAAAAAGTTATTGGCATGACAGTCAGATGGACAGACACTAGGTTAACATAATATACCTAATTTAAGACTTGTAAAAAATATGCCTCAGTAGTAGCATCATGATTTAACATCAGTCCACACGTATTTTTGGCTTGGCCTTGACCTTGAGAAATGACAAAAAACATGGCATACAACACACCCTCTGCATCATATACATACATCATTCCTAATATCTTAAACATCTTCAGAGCTGCAGCCTGGAAACCAAAAATTAAAAAATTAAAAAAAATGTAACACCATAACATATTAAACAGATTATCATGGCTATAGGCAAATTCAGTTTTACTTCTCAAAATATTGGTTTTACTGTAAGACTAGGCAAGAAATATATGTATACTGGCATGTGTCCATGAATATGGCAAGAAAGCAAGACATGAAAATAACCGTGAGGTGACAGTGGCTTTAACTTAGTATATAGGGTATTGATAGTGGTACAAGACATATACCGTCCAAACCATTTTTATTACTTAAACAGCTTTTGAACTAAAGCCCATTCAGTATGGATCATAAAAGTGTTATGTTGTTGTTGTTATAGGGTTTAACGCCCTTTTTCAGCACAAGATAGGCCATACATGGCGGACAGTATTAATGGTGGAGGAACAACCCGGGAAAACCCCTGATAGAACCACCTACCCACGAGAAAAAAGTGTTATGTGAAATGACTTTAGGTCATGAAGTAGGAATATAATTTTTTTAAACTTACTATCATGAGAATTTGTGAGATAGAGCCTAGCCACAAAAATAGATAATGTTGATCTATCATGTAAACCTAAATGAAACTATAACGAAAAATATTGCATTCAAAAGTAATGATTTGAACGTAAGTTCAATTGAATTACCTTCAAAGACATTAGAGTTATAGTCCTAATATAAAAAGTGAGTAAACTTAACACATTTTTTTTATTCTGCTGATAGGACCATGCCTCTGATACATATGACTTTGATCCTGCTGATAGGATCATGCTATTTGATACATTTGATCTTGCTGATTGAACCATGCTATTGACACATGATGATCTTGATCTTTCTTATTCGACCATGCTATTGATGCATATGACTTTGATCCTGCTGATAGGACCATGCTATTGATACATATGACTTTGATCCTGCTGATATGACCTTGCTATTGATACATGACTTTAATCATGCTGATAGGACCATACTATTGTTACATATGACTTTGATCCTGCTGATAGGACCATGCTTCTGATACATATGACTTTGATCTTGCTGATTGAACCATGCTATTGATACATATGACTTTGATCTTGCTGATTGGACCATGCTATTGATACATAATGACTTTGATCCTGCTGATAGTACCATGCTATTGATACATATGACTTTGATCCTGCTGATAGGACCATGCTTCTGATACATATGACTTTGATCCTGCTGATATGACCATGCTATTGATACATGACTTTAATCCTGCTGATAGGACCATGCTATATATGACTTTGATCCTGCTGATAGGATCATGCTATTGATACATATGACTTTGATCCTGCTGATAGGACCATGCTATTGATACACATGACTTTGATCCTGCTGATAGGACCATGCTATTGATACATTTGATCTTGCTGATTGAACCATGCTATTGATACATAATGACCTTGATCTTTCTGATTGGACCATGCTATTGATACATATGAAAGTTACATGAAGCAAGCTCAAACTATAATTTTGCAGGGGAAAATATTTCACTCCATGATCTTTGATAGAAGTTTCTGAGTGACATTTTGAACACACAAAAAATTATATTGACCCGAGATACAAGACCTGGCCTTACATATATGTCCATGCAAGTGCCAAGTGACAACTCCACGATATGATGTACTGCTATATCAAAGTTTGTCTATAATTGCATTTAATAGTTTGCACGTTACAGCTCCAAACGAATATGGTCATGTGACAGTCAAATAAGAACAATGATGGTTGCAAATTTGACACCCTTTTCTTATGCATGAAAGTTTACCAATTTGTATGCCACCCTTTCCAATGGATTCAAAGTCACTTATTGTAATTGTAACCTAAATATTTGACCTTCAAGCAAGAATAACATGGCACTCTCTAGTTTTGATAAAATTTACCAAACATCATCCAGCCAATAGGTTACTTTCAGTAACTCTTCCAAGCAGAAAAATATTGGAAGACTTTGTACAAAATTGCACAAGTATCCATATACACTAAGTCCACATATTGTTTACAAACCATGTGGGCATTGTCAGTTGTACAGTTTTAAAACTGGGCGATTGCTTGGGTAATCACCACATTCAGTGCAGTCCAAGGTGAGATTCATGAAAATACCTAGAATTTGGTAAATGACATGGCATAGCATATCATTACGTTTACAATGTATAAGGATAGGAGTTAAACCGCTCCGGTGGCTTTGTGGTTACAGCGTTCGCCTCGGATGCGGGAGGTCGCGGGTTTGAACTCCGGCCGAGTCATGCCAAAGACTTATAATTTTACTTACAAATAATTTTCCTCTAATCAAGCATTGACCACAAATATCACATTTTAACATTGGCATTACCACCCCCACCCCCAACGCTCCGGTGGCCTAGTGGTTAGAGCGTCCGCCTCTCATGCGGGAGGTCGTGGATTCGATCCCCGGCCGAGTCATACTAAAGACTTAAAAAAATGGTACTAACAGCTGCCTCGCTTGGCACTCAGCATTAAGAGGTTAGTGTTAGGACTGGTCGGTCTGGTGTTAGGATAAGAACTCTTCTCGTGAATATATTTGTGAAGTAGGTTTAGAATATGAGAAGTGTTCCAGCTGCTAGGAGCTTCGTAGATAGTGAGACATAACACCGACAATATCATCGTTAGTCATTTATCATACGTCTTGCATGAACTTATGACGTAACAGAAACTTTACATGAGTTTTACATCTTCTGCAGTAGCTATATCTATGAATAAGTATAAACTATCTGGTAGGGGACCAACCATTTGGCTTAGGGGTAGGGGTGTTTTGGATTTTATTTCACATCTGAATTTGTTTATAATACCTAAAAATAATGAATGCTTTTCAACTATCATAATTATAATGGTTATAATGTTTATGTGCACAAAACGTATTAGGGCTGGCAAATTGTAGGTTTAGGTTGTGTTTTTGGGGGGTGGGTTGATATATTGCAGCCCCCAATCAACGTCTGATATTAAATGGGCAAGCCCCGAGTTTGATACATCCAGGAGAAAAATCTGTTATTTCAGTTTAGCCGCAAATTACTGTGGATTTTTTGCAACTATTTTAACGTTTATTTCAATGTTAGCGTAGTAAGACATACTTGATTCTTCTAAAGTATGTTTCGTTAACCCAAGTAAAAATTTACCAGATTTCTTGAAAACTAGTCAAGAGTTGCGCCCTGTTCAGAATAGTTGCTTTTATATTATCACGTCATTCAGCTGGCTGTATATGTAAGTTAGGTTGTCAAGCTATATGTGTGAGTTTATCTGTCTTCCGTGTCAATGTTGAAACTCGTATACATCTTAACTTATTAACACTAAACGTTCACTATTGGGTAACATCGTATTAGGATGTGTTTACCGTAGAGATAAATAAATAGAGGCTTCGTCCTTTTATTATTTTATTTAACGAGAGAGGGAGAGAGAGGGGGGCGATAATGTAAAACGTAAATAGTTAACATTTTGCTATAATCCTCGCGATTCAGTAAACAATATAGTATTTGCTTTATTCAGGCCTTTTAAAACTGTATAAAACTGCTTTATTTGAAGGTGAATACTTTTGTTTGTATTAAAACTAGTTCATCCCATCGGCGACAACAGTAGAAAGTCAGTTATAAACATCTACTTTCACTCTGGTTGCGCCTTAGATTACCACTTTGATATGTCACGTGACAATACCCGTACTAAAGCTCTATTTTTAGACGACGAAATCCATACTTATGTTGAAGTTTGATTGTCTTTAAACGCGATGTTCAGCCCTTTTAGATCGAATACAGGCTTAATTCCAACATGTAGAATCAAACTGACAAAACTAAAGCAAAGTATTTTTTTAAAAATAAATTTATTCAGTGGTGCTCCGTTAAAGATCAAAAGGATGAGAGTATATATTTACGCCTTCACTTTCCACGTCACTTTCCAGTAACAATAAATTTATCCATTATATTGAATGCGTATCCATTCCTTCATCATTAATGTAAAGTATCATTGTGGTCTAAATTCGCTGCAAGAATCGACTGGAATTATGCTAACAAGAAGATCACTAATAGTTCAGCGGCCGTATGCTGGGTTTGGGACGCCCCTTGTTTTCTCATGTCAACTTTGGCACGTCCGATGCGTCTAACTGCATTGTATCTTTTGTACTGTTTTCTGTTTCTTCTTTCTCCGTCTTCTTGATGAGACTCTGTACAGGCGAATTTTCCACAGCACGCATTTCTTCTTCTTGGATGTGTCTTCAACAGTCGTATTTTAACATGGAATCATCAGCACCTAATGTAACAGCCACAGTTGTTCGGAAATGTTTACGTTGCTCCTGTTCGCTATTAATCGAATTAAAACACAACGCCCTGGCTTTTTCAAACCTCGAAATTTTACTTAGATTGCTATATAATTAGAAGTTTTTTTGTTTTTTTTTCTAAAGACAACACTCATTTACAGTCCTCTTGAATTATATATATATATATATATATATATATATATATATATATATATATATATATATATATATATATATATATATATATATATAAATATATATATATATATATATATATATATATATATATATATATATATATATATATATATATATATATATATATATATATTATTTGTGAGCTCCTCCTTCAGTCCTTTCCGACTGCATCTGTTTAAAACTTTAGAGAAGTCCTCCCGTAACGTCTCAAAACCCCGAAGGCTTAAGTATTAAAGTTTATAAGAGACTTTGGGTCGAGGTTCTTCTGGTATTGTTTTCCTAAATTTCTGTTTTCTAGGTCCAGAGGTTTCTGTTTCGTACTCACCTCCCCTCAGGTATTTCCTGTTGGTCGGCTTTCCTTCCAGTTCTTTCCTTTTCCAGTTAAAAAAATTGTTACCTACACACTGGGGTCTTTTTAGTTTTCCGGTGATTTATTTATATTATAGTAATTTGTTATGTTGTATTTATTTTCGTCGTTGAAGTGGGCTTGAAGTATCAAATCATGTTCAAGTTATTATTTTGTTATCTAGTCTTAATATATATATATATATATATATATATATATATATATATATATATATATATATATATATATATATATATATATATATATATATATATAATTTAATATATATTTATTTCAATTTAATTGCTTTTCAGTTTTTTTTAAATATATTTTTTATTGCATGATATTGTAATATAAATGTATTCACTAGAGATGATACTTTGTTCAGAAAATAATTTGACCGTAACAGTTAGTTTATAAACACCATGTATTGATCGAAATCCTGACCTTGTTTCACAATTTGTGGCAATCACGTAAACAAGTTCTACCTTTATTTTAAAATGATTGGTTGTTGTCAAGGTCATGATGGGACTTCATGCTTAAGATGTAAACAATTTTTATTTTTATTTCTTAGAGTAAAATGATTGGTTTTCGTCAGGGTCACACTGGGTAAACGTGCTATGTAACAATTACTTGCCTTCTATTCCCTTCGAGAAGATGATCACGTGACCGCTTGTTTGTCTTAATAATACGATATAGCCCATGTTTCGGATAATTAATTTCAGTAGAAGCTCGGCTGTTAAACTGTTAGTTGTATGTTATGCTGTTTGGATTTATTTCAAATTATTTGGTTTGGAGTTATGTCAAATTACTTGGATTCAAAAGGACTAATTCTGATATTTTTCTGGAATAAACGACTATTCATGTAATATTGTGGAACAAGAAAAGTCTTTTTTAATATAAAAATGTATTCAGCTATCAGAAACCGGAGTGATAGTTCTTGTTACTACAAGGATCTGTAGACTTCAACACTAAAGATTGCAGCATACTTCATCGTCTTCCATCTTGGATTCTTCGTCGGGATTCGAACGTGAAATCAGTTGAACATTTTGTTATTAGGACTACTAAAATTTTATTCTTGGATTATTTTTGGATTTGATTCTATGAAACCGTAAGTTCATATTTTTTTTTTTATTTTTACAGAATTGTTGTTTTCACTTTTTATTGTGTTACTGTTTATTCGAGCATAAACAAGTGACATAAGAATATATATATATATATATATATATATATATATATATATATATATATATATATATATATGAAATATAAAATAAACAACACCAACACGTAGAATGTGTGACCTGTTTCGCTTTAATGCTTCATCAGACTGAATTCAAACTGATTGCTTACGTCATTAAATATGTTGTTTCTAAGTGATCAATGAAATAAACAATATGACATAAACAAGATGACGTCATAGCTTACATTTTTAACGTAATTATCTTATACTTTAACGAATAATTTACATGGAGGTGTGCATATACAGCAAAGATTAATGATATCTTAATACATAAAAATATATAAAACTGGATCTTAAAGATACATATATCTCTACTGATAACTATATATAAAATTTATTAATAGAGATAAACAGTTTCAGTAACATTTGTATAATGCACACTTATTAGAGGAATAGAAAATAAATAAATAGAAAAGAGAAAGAAGAAAGAAAAGAAAAACGAAAAATATTAACAAAATAAAAATAAAATTAGAAAGATAAATATATAAAATATATATAGTAATATAATCTTTACAACTGTTAAATAGGTTATCAGAACTCAATTTATATAATAAAAAATATGGTGTGCATAACGCTTACTATCGAGTATTTTATAAATAATTAATCATATTGTATTGAAAATTAATTTACAAATTCACTTTCATTTTTAAAGAATTAGTAAACTTATTTTTATGTTATTAGATTATACTTTTACCAATTACGAATTTCTGCAAAGTGGAAATTTGACTTAGATTAAATGCATGTAAGCCCAAATATTTGACAGGTACTTTATGGGTCAGAAAGTTGTGTTTTTCCAAGTACAACACTACTTTCGAGTTTTGTATGAAATTGCTTGGCCCTTACCCAGGATGAACAGGTGTAGGTAGTTTTGAAACTGGCAAAACATTTTGTCACGTAGTCATTTTGAGACACACAGGCAGAGAGAATGGCTACTTATTTAGTGGCAGGATTTTTTCTTCAAAGTAGTGAATTAGTGCTTTGTATGAAGTTACAATTTCTGGTAAAGTTGCAAGTCTGTGCAAGTCTGTGTGCTTTGCAAAACGGTAAAACATCGGATATAAATGTTTATCTTGACATATATAAGGCCGAGAGGTTGTGCAATTTGTTAAACTAAAATCACATTGCTTTCTTTTGGTCGTCGACATTTCGACTTTGGCAAATCGTAGGTATAGAAAATCATTATAACAAACACAGGGTAAAGACAGGGGTGTGGCAGTTCTTCTTCTAAATCCACTACTTGTACTTTCGTCTTAGGAGAGGCCATTTTTGTAGCTGTAGCAACAGATGCAGAACAAGATAATCTTCGTCACCGTCAGAAAAGAAGTTCCTTTTGAAATGGCTCTGCGTTGTTTCATCAAATTAGGAAACACTGGTCCTAAAGCATTATCAGGTTTGGCAGACATCATAGGTACGCAGAATTTGAAGTGGCAGGACGAAAAACTGTCATTGAGCGTGCTACATTGGTTCATCCTCCAAGCAAACTGTCGCGTGTATTCATAGATGAAGTGTGCATCGATGGCAAAATGACACTGTACAGAATTAGTGGAGCTTTAGTCATACGTTACAACGTTTTTTAACCTTGAATCATTGCCAATTATTGAATGTTTGTTTATATCTGTACATTTGCATACAACTAAAACTTAAAACACTCCGCCCTTCTCTTATGTTTCATTGTATGTTATGTTTAATTGACAGTCTATCAACCGTTCTACCCTTGCCTACTTGTATCTGATTGTGTAGTACGTTTGAGTGTATGTAAGTTTAGGGTTTATGAATGAAGTGTTATTGCTGAGTAAAATGATAATATAACATACTTACTTGGATTGTAATCAAAACAAGGATGCTGGATTGTATATGTGACATGCTTGGATAATAATAATTACGAAGCGGGTGCTTCATATGCGGTGTGTTTGGATAGTAGATAAAAAAAAGTATTGCATTTCCAGTATGGCTCAGTAAGATTTAAACATGGAAACGGCATAAAATAATCCCAAAGTTTAATACGGGGATTCCTGTTTGGCTCCGTAACACCAATTCCCAAGTTAATCTTATAGACCAGTAATAAGGTACACTACTGCAAAATATTAAAAATAAAAATTCCAGAAAACTTTAAAGGAATGTTTTCCTTGGAAAAAAAACAACTTTCTGACCCATAAAGTACATGTCAAACATTTGGATTTGCAATAGATAATCCAGGTCAAACTTCCAGATTTGAAAAGTGACGACGTCGCTTTTGAGTTCTATGAATAGCACACGCGATTACTTTGATCAAAAGAAAGAAGAAATAGAACCCAAAACAAAAGATGCAATGGATCGAAAAATGACTTAAAGACAGTTAGTATGAGAAAACGAGTGACGTCTCAAAACCATTTATTGCTATGAATATTATTTAAGATAAGATTTATCGATAAAAGCCACAATTAAAAACACAAGCTCTAATCGGCTTCTTACTGACGTTATATACAACATCATTAAATAGACATCAAATAAACGTGATTTAATATACATGCAAACAGAGGGGAAAAATAAATGCAGCTAGATATATCATATAGCTTAATGCATAACTTAAAAAAGGCCTAAATCAAAGGTGGTGGTACGGTCTACAGTTTTATACTGTAGCCTATAAATTGGACTTTTGTTTAGGCCTGAATCGATGAAGATGGCATGGGCGCCCGCACGGAGGGGTAAAGGGGCAGGTCCCCCACCATTTCACCTCTAAACATGTTTTGTCCTACATCCGTAAAACTTAATAGCTGACCATTGCATGTTTGCCCCCCCCCCCAATAATTTTGAACATAGTTTTAAAAAAATTTTCCGTCATATCGCTACGATGTCCCTAGTGTGGCAGTTTATAATGGTGTCTGAGACACATGCCTCATGTCCCACCCAGGCAGACCAGTCCTAACACTAACCGCTTAATGTTGAGCGCCGAAGCGAGGTAACTGTTAGTACCATTTTTATAAGTCCTTGGTATGAGTATGACTCGGCTGGGAATAGAACCCGTTAGGTGAGCATCTTCTGTTGCTAAGATAATGCGTAGTAATATAAAAAAAAAAAAAAAAACGTTGGTGTGAAAATTTATCTTTTCCCTTCTATAGTATGGATTAAGATGTATTTTACGGTCATGTTTTTAAGCATAGAGATAAAGCGCGGATAAAGTTTTAGTAGCCCTAGGAGCTACCTAAATTCCACACCCTGGACTAAAATACAGCAACTTTATAGTGACTTAGACACAGAATATCTCAGAAACTAATGCTTTGTTTTGCTGATATTTTGTTTTTGTCTTTTAGTGTGTGTGTGTGGATTTTTAACGTAGCTTTAGTCATATCGCTACGATATCTGCGGTATGGCAGTTTATAGTGATGTCCAGCACTAGGGCATTATGCCGCAGACATGTGGCATCATGTCCCACCCAGTCTCATTATCCTGACACCAAGCAGACCAGTCCTAACACTGACCTCTTAATACTGACGCCTAGCGAGGCAGCTGTTAGCACCATTTTATACGTGTTTGATATGACTCGGCCGGGTTTCGAACCCACGACTTCCCGCACCGAGAGCGATCTATGTCTTTTAGTTCTTGTAATAATGGTCATTTACGTTTGTGAAATATGATTTATTTGATTCAGTAGGAAAGAATTTTTTTCTTGTATAAATGAGCATGGACAAGCTAACAGCAAAGTTAGGAAAGACCCATTGTATTAATAAATCATTTTCAATAAATAAATATTTAGCTGAAGCATAGAACTCTTTTGGTCACTTATCGCCAACAAAATCACCAATAGGATTTAACAAACTTGTAACAATATTTAGGTACTGGTTGATATTTTACTTTCAGTTTTATTCCATGTTTCAGACGGTAAAGATGGTAGATGTGCTGCTTTCATTTATTTATTTATTTAAATATTTATTTATTTATTTATTTATTTATTTATTTATTTATTTATGTGGATCCTCATATCAGACCAACAGACTTCAAAATCAGTTAAAGCCCGATGGAACTGGTAGCCCAGCTTATATTCATTAGCTTTCCAAGATAAGACACTTTCATATAGAACAGTTGGTGATTTTGAAGGAAATAGAACAAGGGATGACAAATGTGCGTAGCCTCGTGGGCTAATTAAATTTAACATATGGTAACCTAGAGAGAATATTCTAGTAGCCATAGGTATCTGGATTTGTCAGACCCATTGTGATATTGCACATTGGTTTAGTAGATTACTTTGAAGATGACACGATACAAAGGTCAAGGTCAATGTTTTGAATAATTCAGACTTGGGAGGAGATATCCATTAAGGAAGATTTAATTGTACCTTTGTTTCAGATGAATCAAGGAAACGCTAAGAATCGGTCTGAATCAGATGGCAAATCACGGCATGTTAGTAGGTATGGCAGAACTCTCAAGCCAAGTATCTCATATGGGACTGTGAGTTCACTCAACATAGATGATTCAGAGGATGGTAGGATGCAGCCGGGATCTTCAAGAAGATCAAAGTCACTAAAGGATGGTCAAGAGGTTTCAGAAGATTTTGCATTGAAGAGAAAAGACAAGGAAACCCCTTTAGATGCTGAAGAGCTGGAGAGTATGTTGCACAAGATAAAAGTTTCTGAATACGCAGAGAAACTTGGACTGGAGGCTGCAGCGACTCATTTCAATGCATCCAAAGACACCATCAGAGATTGGATGTTGCTGAAGAACTACTTTAAAAAGAAGACACAAAAGGCCAAGAAAAAGTCAGTTTGTAAATCAAATCTCCAAAATTATATCAAGATAGGTGAGCACACCGACCTTGAAGACAAGGTGATAAATTGGCTCCTGGAAACCAAGCACAGCTCAAACATAACTGATGACTTAACTATCATCGGAAACAAGTCGACAGAAATCGCAAAAGAAATAGGAAAACCAGATTTAAAAATTGGAATCCCGTGGGTAAAGCAAGTTCTTGAGAGGTTCGTTAGTGTGACAAAAATTGATGAAACTGGAGAAATTTGTACAGAAGAGTTCCGTCTGAAAGTTAAAGACTATGCCAAAGAGCATGGGGTCAAGGCAGCATCCGATCTATATGGTTTAGATGTAAATACAGTTGGATGGTGGACAAGGAAGTATAGGACGAAGGTTGTATGCAAGAAAGATGGCGCCCTAAGTCCTAATGCGAAATCACCAACAAGAAAAAGGTACACAGTAAATTTCAAAATTGAAGCTGTTAAATGTGCCGAAAAGCTTGGCAATCGTGCAGCTGCAAGAATTTATGGAGTTCCTGAGACAAATGTCAGGTTATGGAGGAAACATAAAGAACAGCTTTCACATAGTAAAGGAAACGTTTTAAAATTGAAGCCCACTGTTTCCCCACGTCAGTACAGCCTTCTAGAAAGTCTTGTGAAACACTGGATCATAAGTGAAAGGCGCAAAATCACAGGAGCTGAGATTCGAGCCAAAGCCCTATCTTTTGCAGAGCAAGCGAATTCACCTGGGTTCAAAGGCAGCCATAAATGGTTTTATCAATTTGTAAAATGTCACAATCTTCAACAGTATGTTAAACCTGAATGTTCGAAAGAGGAAAATTTTGAATTTGAGAAAAGGAAAGAAGTTGCAAGAAGTTTGGAAAGAGATAGTCATGGAAGGTTTAAGAGCAAGCCTGGGGAGGGATTTTTGTCAAATGAATTCAAACTGGAAGTAGTTCGATTTGCTGAAACAAATGGAAATGATGAAGCCGTGAAGAAATATGGAATTAATCAGACAGTGATCTGTGACTGGAGATTGAAAAAAGCTTATCTTTCACAGCGCATATCAGCACAAAAGGAAAAGGAGAAAGAAAGCGCAAATTTTTTTGTACATCAGCATTTTCCACAATAATGAATGATTTGCTGGATATAATCATAATTAGCTTTTGTGAATTTTCTCTTTCGACTGGAAACATTAAACGATCCTATTTTTTCTTCCTATGACATACCTTACACAATCCAATATTATTCGTCTTGTCCTTTTGGTGGAAAAAAAAAATTAGAGATAGTAATTCCAGAATATTTTCAAAAAACTATTGCAGTCCGTTAAATCATTTCCTCAAGCTGTTTTGATACTGATAGATGCTTCGATGGTATGATGCCACATCTTCATCAAAATGTGCAATTTCGTGTAAAAATCAGATTGAGTACAATATAGACACATACCGGTATTTGGCAACAACCATGACATTCAAAATGGCCACAAGACGTAAAGTTGCTTACTGCCACGTGGATTTACAAGTCGTCATCGGATCTGATATGGAAATATTCTGCACATATCGCCTAAAGGACCCTTGAACCGATGGTAGCTCGAGAGACGCAAGAAATGCCTGTAAGTGTCTAAAACGTACAACGTGCTGTGGACAGATTTGTCTGCAAACACCACACCCTCAAATCATCCATCAGTATCAACAGAGCTTTGTGTGGGAGGGACTTCTTTAAAGGGCTAGTCTTCTAAAATACAAATGTGATAAAACTTATGTTTTGTAACAGTTTCAGTGTCATAAGTATGAAGCCTTTTTAAAATTGATTTTGAGCATAAAAATCTTTTGAGATAATTATTTCCAGTCATGGCAAGAGTTTGTAAATTGTTAATTATATTGTACAGTTTCATTGCCTGCTAAACACGAGAATGATTCATGCACAGAATAGGCCTGGCACCGAAACATATTTCAAATCA
This sequence comes from Sinohyriopsis cumingii, assembly GCA_028554795.2. Lineage (NCBI taxonomy): Eukaryota > Metazoa > Mollusca > Bivalvia > Unionida > Unionidae > Sinohyriopsis > Sinohyriopsis cumingii. The sequence goes on along the minus strand of CM068833.1, from coordinate 70,235,647 downwards.
CTGACAAAGTGCATTAGAGTATTTTGTTTTCTTCTTCTTTTATTTTTCTTTTTTTGCTGGCCTCTTGTCTTGGAAGGATGTCCTTTATGCTTATTATATTAACATATATATTTCCATAGGTAGCATTAAACAGTTCTCAGCTACGGCCGTGGTCAAGGATGATCCCTCACGGCTTTAAAACCACATGCTATTAATACAAAACTACATAAATGTTGTGTATATTTAATTTATATTGCGTGCTTGACCTTTGTCGATGATTGAGGTTAGCGTTTTGGTCTACCTAACAAATGTTATTTTTTGAGATGTTTACTTTAATTTGAGTTCAAGACATAACCTTGATTATGACCTTCGAATGTTATGGAAGAGAACATATTGACAATATTTTGGAACTTTTCCATTAGAAAGAACCCACATCCAGGGCAATATGTTGGGTCATGGGTTAGGTGACAGTTTGTATATCACTGGAATTACAAAGTGCTCATTGATTTTTTAAACACCAAAACTACTTTGGGATTATTGGGTGACTCATTCGATGATATACTGGATTGTATCAGTGTGGATACCTCAGCACCTTCAAGACTATATTCGCACATTCAAGACTATTGGTACATCACCACATTCAAGACTATTGTAAATCGTTCAGAACATTATATACCTTTGGACTTGTGATAGAACACTGAGTAATATTTGGAACATAATTCACAATACTGTGTCTTTTGAATTGTATTCTAGAGAAACAAATTACTTGTTAATGTTACTGAAATTGTTGGTTTCACTTCTTCTTCTCTCTGTTATATAGTTTAAGACCATAGATTCGTAAAAATAGTCATCAACATATATTCATCTGCACACTCGTCAGAAAATGCAGAAACAGATTCATTAAAGAAGATCAGCACCGGAAAGCTGATCCTTTCAAGATTATCTCATTTAGATTCGCTCCATTACCCCATCCGCAGAATTTATGATAATATCCTACAACCCGAGATTTTCAGCATCATAAAGAACCAACGCACAATACAAAAGATGCTGACAATTGTTGCCCAGGTATTGCTTTAGTTGACAGGATAATGTACCCAGAACTGACAGGTTTCCCACAAAATCAGTTACCATAATATTTCAGTAAATGTGTACAGAGCTAGGAGAAATTAGGCAGTCGCTCATGCACATTTCAGATTAAACATTAACCTCAAAAGGCTAGGACAAATGTATTTCTGTACTAGAATCGTCCCCTTGTACGTATAGTATGAAACCATGCATTATTGACACCACTGCAAATATCGATGGAGAAAGAAAATAAAGAAACATGCATCCACTTCAGTACTGAATGTACCCCTAGACGAATTAGGCAAAACAGTTTAGTGTAAATTTAGGGAAAGTTCGAAAGTTGTGATACTATTCTTTTTAATTATAAAAGATATGTTTGTCACGAAATTGTATGGACTAGGATAATTATGTGATGTGATGTGATTTGGATTTTTAATGTAGCTTTAACAATTTTTCAGTCATATCGCTACGATGTCTGCAATGTGGCAGTTTATAGTGATGTCTAGCATTGGGGCATCATGCCGCAGACATGTAGCATGGTGTCCCACCCAGTCACATTATCCTGACACCAGGCCGACCAGTCATAACAGTAACCTCTTAATGCTGAGCGCCAAGCGAGGCAGCTGTTAGGACCATTTTTGTAAGTCTTTGGTACGACTCAGCCGGGGATTGAACCCATACCTCCCGCATCCGAGGCGGACGCTCTAACCACTAGGCCACCGGAGCGGTCAGGGATAATTATGTATGAACGTAATCGTACTGTTAGGACTCTAGGTCTTAAACTATATAACAGAACTAAGAGAAACCAAGAAGTTTCGTGAAATCAACAAGTTATTTGCGTCTCAAAGATACAAAGTGAAAACTTAAGATATATTTACCCTATTGTCAACTGAATCCCAAATAATCCTAAATGTCGTATCACAAGTCCAAAATAATAGAGTATTCTGAATGAATTCTAAGTCTTGAATGTCCTGATGTACCAATAGTCTTGAATGTCCAAAAGTACCTATAGTTTTAAATGAATTCAAAGTAATCGCAAAGCAACATGTTATTACAGATGTCAATGAGCACTTTGTAATTCCAATTAATAATCCTCTCAAATTATATCTGGACACAACTGTAAATGATTCCACAGACTAATCTTAGAACAGGAATGATTTTTTTTTTTACCAAACTTCTTTTTATACATATTTCACTTGACCTACGACACGCTAGTTTTGTCTGGAAAACAAATGAAAAATTCCACTAGGTCGTAAGCATGGATAGGGCTTGAATTCAAATTCTAATAAACATCTTTTTATCCCTTACGATTATGACAAATGTCAGGTATGCAAAAACTATCCACTGAACTCATATACGGACAAACGTCAAACACGCAGTATTAATCAAATATACATAACAGTACATTGGATTTTGCCTGCGTAGAGTATTATCTATGGTGAATGGTTTTAGAAGGGTTCGAAAGAGAAGTTTACGTTCACACCCCTCTCCCCATGTTCTCTGGTCATAGATCTGACCACGTCTCGAGTCATTTTTGTGCTATGCTTCTGTATATTCTCAATTGTTTGTTCTTTGCTGCATACAAAAATAAGCTAAATATGGACTCTTCTACACCTCCATTTTTAAGAGTATATTTCATTTCTAATCTATTACTGATTCATAATCCACCTGGGACAATACAAACTGGCACAAATTACAGACAGCCTAAATTCCTTTGTATACAAAAGAAACAAAACAGCTGCCATAATAGAATACCAGGTCCTGAAATATTAGAAAATGCAACTTGTCTGAGGAGAATATATCAGTTCTAGGTGCCACAGACAATTAATTACGATTTTGCATAAAATTACCGTAAGCTCTTTGGTAATCGATTACGCCATATCATGGATATTTATAGAATCAAGTCAGTTGGTATTATCACAGCACAAAAGGTTTTGTCAGGAAGCTGTCCACATTACAGTCATCAGTTGTAGAGGTAAAGTGAAATTTAAAATTGCATATTTTTCGCTATCCATATTATATGATAGAATTGTTTGATATATTGTATGTACAAGTATTTATTCTAACTTTTCAAGATAGACCTATGTCACCTAACGCCATGCTATTAGATTATTGCTTGTTTTCAAGTCAGTCACTGTATAATGGCCCGACCCTCCCAGTCTTCCGAATGATCCCTCAAGAGCTCCTTTTGATCTCTACAAACCCGTTGGTCCCGAAGCTTTTGGTCTCTTACCACGAGAAGACCACTATCTTCTTCCGGGCCAACGTCATCACCGACAGATACACAAAAGTTATTCGAAACCCCCACTGACTCCTACATTCGGCATCCAATATATTAACTCTACATCCAAAATCAGCATAAAAATATAATGACTAGAGCCGTGTAGTACAAGAGACATGGTCAGGTACAAATGCAATGATATAACACATGCGCGCACATGTAGTTGCTTATCCAAATAACGTAGTCACTAACACGAAAACCACACGTCCAAAATTCATTGGAAACGTAGTAGGTGGAAACTGTTCTTGTAAAACTGTTTGGTCATCCTCCGAGCCCTGAACACTGTCATTGTCTTCTTTCCACTGAATATGTTTCAACACTGAAGACAAATGTCGTGGCATGGTAAGCTTTATATCACATAGTAAGCTTTATATCACATAGCGTTTTGTGTCTGTGATAGTAATGCCCAAGAATCAGACTTTGTATACTGTGCGAATAGCAATACTTCAAAAATCGCGAAATGATTTTGTGCTTGCATTTCACGGAGACCATCTGACGTGTTCCAGGAAAGCTGAGTCTTTATACTCACTAATCTTCACACCACAAATGAAACACTGTACTTTGTTTCTTCGTACCGAGTAAGCGAATCCGGCTCTGGCTAACGTTTTGGTACTTGGCATGGCATCCTGGTATTTAAGCAGTTGTTTGAAATACTTGAGTCTACTTGTTGCATGGTTGACATCCGTAGATTGGTACACTAATGCCATCATTTGCACAAATGGCATCGCTTCAATTTAAGTAGAGGAACAGTAAAGTCGTTCTGCATTGCAGATGTCGTCGGGTACGGCATCACTCTGTTCGCAAGGCACAACATCATCACACTCCTGTTCATTATCAGATTTGGAGTCTGTAGTGGGTCCCTCACTCGTTTACTTTGTCGAATTATTCATCTTTCTTGGTCGACCTTTATAGTCGCACGGAAGTTTTCCCTTTTTTATACTAGAGCTCGGCGTGTCCTTGCGATAAAGTGTTGGGGTCTGGAACTAGCACTCGTTTCTGGTAACTATTTGATATACTTTTTCTAAAGGGCGACTTACGATTTGCTGTTTTTTTGGAAACGTATAATTTTGTGTGTTATTAAAGTTTTTTGACGCGAACGTTATGATCTTGTCCGGACTGTAACATATCTTTCAATGCTTCAGAATTCATCACTCGCCTTTGATCGATAGTTGAGTGTCAGTTCTTTGATTTCGCATTTGGAATGAATTTCTCCCAGTCGGGTTCTGTACTGGTCTCTGTAAATGTTTAGGGCAACCGCAAGCAAAACTGACAATATCGTTTTCTGGGTGTTCGTCCTTCGATATTTGATTGAATTGCTTTGAGGGCGATGGAGGTACTTAAAACTGTCTGTCAAAGTAAATGAAAAGATCTCCTAAAGGTTATAATACATCGTACAATCCTAAACAGCCGTTGGCAGTCGCTTACGCTGCAATGATAACATTTCCAAAATCGTCGGGTGGTATAAACTATCTGGCGTCTTCATAAATGACCAAGATCAACTCTTCATTTAAGATCTCCACGTGTTTTGATGAGTTTTATTTTGTCGTCCACCGGTTGAAAATGACGGCTCTCATTTGCCAATTATTCCGTCTTGAGTAATATCGCGCATTTCGCCAATTTTCTCTACAAGCAATTTAACTTTGGCAAACGATGGTCTATACATAAACACTTTGGTCCTAAATATTCTGGAAGTCACTTTTTGCGTCTCTCGAATGTGAAAATAATCTTAAAAGCTACTGAACGACTTTTTTTGTTGGTGGATCAGGATTATCGGTCTTGTGACAGGACATGAGGATGTTGGTTAGGACTCTTCAAAGTCATTGTCATGTACAATTTAGTTTGCGTATGAGGCGACACTGAAAGTCATAGTCTTCTTTTTCTTATTTTCTCGCTGAAACAGTGTGATCGTTTTATCTTGATTTCAAAATTTTATTTGACTAAGTTGTACACACACTCCATATTATATATATATATATATATATATATATATATATATATATATATATATATATATATATACACACACACAAAGAGAGAGAGACATAAAGAGGCAGAGAGACACTCGCTCTAAGACTATATAATTCATTCAGCTTTCAGATTGTGAAGAAGAGCATGAAAGAGTCAAAACAGATCGCCCTTTTGGTCTGAGATTGCAGAGTCACTGGAAAGCGTACTTCAGATAGGATCACCGACTACTTCCCTCGAGATAAAAGTCAAAATACCCTCTATATGTCAAGAAAAATGTATAGGCTCCATATTTTTTTTACAAGTAATAGATGTGGAAGAGGAGAGTTTTTTAGAAACATAAGCAAAATCCATACCCGTCAAGAAATGCAAAAAGTCAACAAGAAAGAAGATGAAGAACTCGTGTCAGTGATGGGGATGAAACTGAAGAAAAAAAAAGACAGTGAAGGAAAGAATGAAAATGTACTTTTGTGAAGTGCTATGAAATGGTCATTGTGATTCAAACGAGAATATAGGAAAGAAAACGTAGTTGTATCCTTGATTTGATTTTGTTGTCACAGCTTGACGATTTCAATTTACAATAGGCCTGTCAATGTACTTGTGTACGAAGGGGGTAAGCAAGAACTGCACTTAATCTATATCTAATCATATACAAATTCACAATTCACATTATTAACACTTCATTCAGTAAACGAGTAAGACATCAATCCACCACTAAATTCAAGCTATATTGATACGAAAACGCGTCAGCAGTCCTATGTTCATTAAAGTTCATCTCGAAGTAGTCTTTCCAGGACAGGCGGAATATACCATATTTACACCGGAGGGTCACATAATTGTCTGCACCGGACGGATACATATTCACACAGAACAATACTGGTCTGCACAGGACAAAATTATGCGAGCCAACGCGAGTTTTAAAAGGTGCACCCACACAAGCCGGTCCCTAAAGCAAGTCGAACCAGGCAACAACAATGGGCCCCGCGCTTTCAGGCAATGCAATTTATTTGCTTGTGGCCACACACATCCTTGGGCCGGGACTGTCCACAAAGAACTGGAAAATGTCAGCCCACACATGATAGACTTCTGCATCCACAAGGAAAATAAATACATGTCCACACAGGATAGTCATCAGTATCCACACATGTAACAAATGCATCTCCACACGGGGCTGAATGATACCTCTTTTAAAATTACTTGTCCAGTTAAACATGGTGTAGCACAACAGCTAAACTGTCCGGGTTTACACAAGCGACACCCTGGTACCCTGACATCAAAGCTAGCAAGCCACATTGTTCGTCTCTACATGATTTAAAACTTCGTTTCTACATCTAGGAATTCTGCAGCAAGAATGCCTAGTTGTTCAATTCACCTCTTTATATTCAAAGCTCGTGCTAACCCTCGTTCATATAACACGTGCAGCACAAAATATCACGTATTGCGCACCTAGAGTAACTTGACATTTGCAGGGCATTATCTATACTGCATAAAATAAGCAAGTTATCTTTACAAATGTGCTTTCATCTGCTATATTTGTTCGACAAATATTTAGGTAGATAAGGTAGATAAGTTTAACAATTATGAACTTTACTACTAACTTGAGACATACTTGAATAAGATACTTAAACACACCCATACACGCACACCATTAAAGCAAGGGAAAGGGATTAAAGTTGTTTTTAATTTGGCAATTATTTATTAGTGTCTGTTTTGCAATATAATCCACAGACATTGATTTGCAACTACGAATGCAGCTGTAACCAGTAATCTTTTCCAGAAAAGGATAACTTCATAGAGGATTGTTTCAGCCATAGGTATGGAACACAAACTGTTGCAAATGCAAAACCGTAAAATAAAACGCCGGTACACCTATATATTAACAGTGACGTCACACGTCTACTCTGTTACGTTTAAATTGAACCCCACAGTGTGGATGAATTTTGTAACGCTCGTTTGGGCTGGTGGAAGATTTCAGTACGTTTTGATCTGGTCTTAATACTGTATATCAAATTGTGATCCGCCCATGGCGCAATAATACGAATAAATAAACATTCTTTCAACTGAAGGCCTATAGATAAATGATGAATTTTCTCTCATTAATCATTAATGACGTATGAAAATAACAATAAAAAGTATAAATAGTCCCAGTTTCCTAAATGAATTTAACCAGGTACACGATATCATCGCAATCCTTTCTTTTTTCCGTTACCTTCCCCTCTATCCTGCATAACGGGCAAAATACAGAGAAATATTGAGTGAGAAAGAAAAACAATTTGGGTTGTATGAAAACCTTCAAAAGAAATTGCACCAAGTAACCTAAAAGAATATAGTTCGTCGTAACTGTATGTTTACACTTTCCTTGTGATCTATCTACAGTTCTACAGTGTTCATAATATCAGTGATACATAGTTGCAATATCCTGTAAACCTATTATAATGTTCTAAAAATAGATTATTATTAATTAAATATGAATATGAAAATTTACAAACGGAGAGAGAGAGAGAGAGTTTGAGTTTTATGGTTAGTAGTAATATTAATTAAAGCAGAATAATGGCTTAAATCAACTATAAATATATTTAACTATTTGAATTACCTCTTGTTGAGAATTTATGTTGACAAGAAAGGATGCCCGAACAGGGTCTTATTCTACTGGCTCGACGTGCGACGAAGTCTGCGAATAAGACCAGTGAAACTATGCAATTTATGTTAACAGCCTTTGGATTTAAGAAACCCAAACGACCTTTTTCAGCCCCCCCCCCCCAAATCTCTAGAAAAGAGGGATACTAATCTTATTTGCCAAAACAACTGTATGTATGTTTTGTGTATTTTGTTGAGAGCTTAAACTGAAATTGCCCCTTAACCTTTCTTTTGTGATAGTGTCTGTTCTTGTGTAAGGGTATAGTAGTGTGTCTATAAACACTTCTTTACCATTACTTGTGTGTAATAGTATGTTTGTGTGAAAGTATTTGTATCAATACTTCCTGCCCTCTCTGTTGGATGATAGATGGCATGTTTGGATTGTACGGGTCTGTGTTTGGAAAGTAATATTTATTTTAACCGAAATTGTCGCTATGCGTGAATGTTTGTATAAACCTGTCGGTCTCTTCCAATAAGATTAATACACGCAGATTCCTTTCAGTTCTCTAGGTTGTTGTTGTTGTTGTTCTAGGGTTTAACGCCATTTTCAGCACAAGATAGGCTATACATGGCGGCCAGTATAATTGGTGGAGGAAGAACCCTGGAAAACCCAGGGAAGAATCACCGACCCACGAGAAGCTACTGGCAGGCTTTCCCACGTACCCACGCTAGCCGAGCCTTGGACTCGAACCCACGCAGACAGAGGTGAGATGGCAGTGATCCGGAACGGCGAGCGCTTTAGACCACTCGGCCACTCGGGGCCCCCTCAGTTCTCTAGGTACTCTAGCCATAGTCAAGAATTATGAAAAATAAACAAACCAGGAGCAGCAATTTACCGTGAACTTACATGGCAGCTATCACGGTTTTGATGCAGAATACTAGTCGTAATATGAGCAACTGCATACGTTTACTGCAAAAAAAGTATTTATTATTAGTCTAGTACTTTAGGTCATGCAGTTGTTTTTACAGGCAAAGGTTTGGAAAGTGGGGATACACAGGCTTTAGGAACGAAAATGATCTGTTTCTAACTTTACTTAGCAAATATTAAAAATCGCGCTAGTAATATTATGCTGTCACAAACTAGGATAATTGATAATTGAAAAAATATGTAATTTCTTTTATGAGATTCAATGGTTCGAATGTTGAACAGATTTTTAAAATAGAACGTATAATTCTCAAAAAGTTTGCACTTGTGAAATGGAAAAGTTACATTGACTCGTTGAAAAGGGGACCAGCTGAAATTATTATGCCATTCATTTACAAGGAGGAGGTACAACACATAAAAACAGAATCAAAGAGGATGCAAACTTTAAGTTATTGTAAAATATTGAGATTATAAAATTTGACATGTTGAGAATGCCCTGATGAAATAGAAATGCAGATATTAAAACGTGCCTGATATAAAAAAGCCAGAAGGAAGAAAGAAAACGCACATCCAACAACATCACAAGTAAGCAACACAATTGTCGACAGGAAAAACGTTCTTAGGCGACCTCAGCGAACGCATTGTTCTAGCATGTAATCAGTGACATTAAGGAGGAAATGAAAAAAGAGTTAACAAATATTAACTTGATCATACTACATATGAAAACAGCTAAAACAAATATAAAAGAAATGCAAGTCTGAGATTTTGAACAGAGAAATAAAAGGTAATGAAACTCACATACCTTTTTATGAAATCGTGAGGGCATTTATACCTCTTTCATATTTTATTTACAGAAGGAAGATCCATCGTGTTCAGTACTATTAACTATACATTTCTTTTACTGGGCAAAAATATATTTTCTGTCTAAAATTTGAAATCGTCCGTAAAACCATCATCACAAGGAACTTGCATCAAATTAACCAAACTCCGTTGCTATTGGTGACGTTTTTGCTCCACATCGATGAAGTAAAACTGGTACACATTTAACATTGTGTAGATGTACGAATTTAGAAGATTAATTTTCTTCCTTCTTTTGAACCTTTGATTAAGTAAGTATTAAACTTAAACCACATAGATATATGGTAAGTAAATATCTGAGACACTCTCGTCGCCGCCGGAGGTGTGCCAAAGCTATGTGGAAGGCGCCGTGTGGTATTTTGAAAGAACAATGTGAACGAAACAACGTACATCCAATGGTATAGTGTTACAAATGACACCAGGCTGACGAATCCTAGCACCAACCTGTTAATGCTGAGAGCCAAGTGAGGCAGCTGATAATACCATTTCTATAAGTCTTTGGTATTACTCAGCCTGGGTTCGAACCTACAACCTCGCGCATCCGAGGCGGACGCTGTAACCTCTTAGGCCACTAGAGAGGTCAATAGGTGTTTAAAAGTCTTAAAATCAATCAAAATAATAAACCTGCTGAAAAGTCTGGGGTGATTTCCCATAGGATGAAAATAAGATACGTTATTAATAATTGTTGAAAGTTGAAAACTAAGCAGCAGAAGAAAGACAGAGTTATTAAAAGTGCTCTTATTTCTATGAAGTCATGATCACTATCATAAATCGAAAGCAATACATTTGCTTGGTCTATATTATTGTTGATTCTGCCGATCATATCCATATTAAAATGATAAGAGACACTGGTGCTTCTCAGAATCTTTTAGTATCAGGTACGTTGCCTTTGTCTGAGAGGTATTCTTCCAGTGAAAGTGTTTTTTTTTTTATTCAGGGAGTAGAGTGCGGATTTGTTAGTGTTCAATTCCATTTGTGCTAGTGTGGAATCAGACTTAGTTTCAGGATCCGTGACTGTCGGAGAGGTTACTTCTTTGCCCATAGAGGGTATTCTTTTATTGGTAGGTAATGACCTAGCTGGAGATAAGGTTGTGATTAATCTACTCGCAACTGGCAAGCCATTGTTTGGATATTGAGAATGAAATCCCTGATTTATACCCTCATTTTCCAGTTATTAGAGCCGTGTCAAAAAGAACTCTTTAGAATGACGTTGATCAGGAAATTTTTCCTTTAGCTAACGCATTTATTGGTCAGGCTTTTGATGAAGTCATTCTTGCTCATGGTATTGATTGATCAAAACAAACGTATAGATCACAGTGATGCTCCTTTTACTACGCGTTCTTTCAATTATAATCATAGTGACAAAAGACACTCACTAGTTGTTGAACAGGAACAAGATTCTGCGATGTCCTGTTTATTTCAGAGGGCTTGTCCTGTTTTGGTGGTTATCCATGATGGCAGGATGCAACTCTACCAGAAAAGAAAAGAAAGCAATTAACTCGAAGTTCTTAAATGTACTTAGCAGTTCCTTTTATATTAATACAGCGTCCCACCACCTTTCATGGCCTCTCTTGGTCGTTCAGTCTCTTACACTAATCGTTCAATCTTTTATTTATAGGCCTGGAAGCTATTCTCTCATAAAATGGAATAAATGCGGCCTAATTCTTCGTCCAGTCCTTCTTTCTGAATAGAACATACAGTCCACTTTCCGGTCCACTCATAATAGCCTGTATCACATTTCGCAATGGACACTCCACCACCAATTGCCATCAGTTCATAGCTTTTCATCTAATACAATAAATACGGTTTTTTGTCTACATACACTCGAGCTTCTTTCTTTATATAGACAATTAACATAGTGTAGGAAAAGTAATGTCTTTCTCCAAAAGAACAAGTTACCATTACTAATTCATCGATAACATCGTCTCATCGCTAAATGCGAATTAGGCCCTTGCCACTGAACTATTAATCACTATCTTGAACTAAACGTCGGATATATGCACACATACCGCTGATCAGTGAATACTCGTACAACCCACAACCGCTGCTCAAATGATAATACAACCATGTAATTGGTGAAAACACTTCACATCCTAGTTAGACAAATAAATCAAACACAATTTACTCCTTAGCTTATACCACATTATTGCTAACTAACAATTTCTTGTCAGCAAAATATCCCACACACCTAATAATTATCAATTATTAGCATACATGATTCATATATCATTTAAGGCAAATCAACTAAAATCCTTATATTAAGATTCATATAAAAGAAAATTATGAATGAAATTAAGACTTTGCATTTAAGCTTTTCGGTTCCCTCTCTTTTCCCCTCTCTTTTCTAATACACTCAACTTCACATCCTTTGGACAACCTTTAATAGTGTCTCTCCCCCCCCCTCCGAGTCAAGACCTTTTAGCCTCGCTCAGAAACTGGACTGCTTGGTTCTAAAGTAAATTTTAAAGCACAACACTTCGTTTTGGATCCAGACTCCAAGCCATTAACAAACCCAATCAGATATAACCGCCATTATTAACACACAAAAGCGCAATCTTCAACTTTTGTCCAGTTTCGCCGGACATAGTTACTAAACGGGACCTCATTAATACTCTATTAAGTCCCAAACTGACGCATTAAAATATTAGCATCCTTAGATATGCTATTGATTTAATCCAGTGCAAAATCACATACATCAATTCAAAATTGCTATATTTTACAAAGCCAACTACAACATTCAAACTGTTATAGGGCTATTAGAGAAACTGAAGCCACACAAGTATCAGTATGCTAGTTGGTGAAAAATGTAATCGTTATGAAGAAATGGAAACCACCTGAGGTAACTGCTGTTGACTAGTTGCCAGTAAGCTATCAAATTATTGTTCCTAATTCGTATAGACAGGCAATTCTTAGTGTAACCCAGGAAGCTACCTTGTAGGATCATTTAGGAGTCAGTATGGCTTATCACAAGATTTTGAATCATTTTTATTGGCCGAAAATTAAAAGTGCTTTGTAAGTACTGCAGTCCTCGTCACACTTGTGAAATGTTAGGAAGACCCAATCAGAAGATACCTAAGGTTCATCAGTATCATATTCCAGCATTTGACAAACCATTTAGAAGAATTATGGTCCGGTGCATTGTGTCGGTCCCTTACCTAAGACCAAATAAGGCAAGCAATACTTGCTGAACATAATGTGTGCGTCCGCAAGAATTCCAGAGCATTTTCCTTTAAGGAACATTAAGACTAAAACCGTAGTAAAATCTTTGATAAAGGGTTTTCTTTATAAACACGTATTGGCTTTACCAAATCTGTTCGATTTGATCAACGTTGAAATTTCATGTCTGGAATTTTCTAACAAGTTATGCATGAATTTGGCATCCAACAATTCACGTCTTCTACTTTTCACTCTGAAAGTCATGGGGCTTTAGAAAAATTCATCAAACTTTTAAGAATATGATTTGGTCGTATTGTTTTTGTACCGGAAAAGATTGGGACGGGGTTTTCAATTACGGTTGTTTGCTGTTAGGATTCAGTTTAAGACTCATTAGATTTTAGACCTTTCGAACTAGGTTTTGGAAATACTATCCATGGACCATTGAGGCCCTTAAAATAGAAACTTCTTTCAAACGAAAATTCAGAGATTAATCGTCTGGACTTCATTTCTGATTTCAGATATAAATTGTCAAAGACTTGTGAAATAGCAAGAACTGATCCTCACTCTACTCAGTCAATAATGAACTTAAGGCAAGACAGAGACACTACGGAAATGAATTTTCAGTCGGGTGATAAAATTCCAGCTCTCTTGCGCAGACCCCAAAGTCCTTTACATGTTAATTATTATCATCCTTATACAGTTGAAAAGAAAGTAAATGACGTACATATCATTAATACTCAAGAACAGTGGAAAAAGAAACAACTTTGCCATATCAATATATTAAAGGAGTAAGTTGATAGAGATAGCTCTGTTAATCTTTGAATCAGTTTTTTTTTTGTTGTACCTGTCCCACACCGTGAGGATTTAAACGATGGTGTGCAATCAGACGGTAGGGACTTTGAACCAATTTTCTGAATTCGGAAATTGTAGAGAATCTGGATGAGAAAGTTCCCATCTACAGCTACAAGAGAAGAATGAATTGAAAGAGTTATTAAGTGAATGTGAGCAATTGATTCCAGATGTTCCAACCCGAACAAATAATATCTACCATAGTGTTGAAATTGCAAATTCTACACCTGTGAAACAACATCTTTACATGATGAATGATCTCATGCAGGATTGTTTAAAAAGGAAATTCATTATCAGCTGGAGAATTATTTTATTGAACCAAATGATACTAACTGTAGTTCGCCATTTATTCTTGTGCCGAAACCAGCAAATATTTTCCATATGTGCATAGACTTCAGAAATGTAAACAATGTCACCAGAACAGATTCATTTCCAAAACCAAGAATCAATATCTGCATTGACAAAATTTTAAATGCAAAATATGTAACCATGTTCGACATTTTGAATCGATTTAGCAGATTCTAATCATGGAAAGGGCAAACTAAGTTTCGGCATTTGCAACTCCAGATGGACTTTATCAATACAAAGTGATGCCACCTGGTATGAAACATTTTCCGTCAACATTCCTGCGATAGATACATATAACAACAACTAGCTGTAATAGGTACATCATTGTCGTCATATATACAATGACACATGGAAAGATCATTTGGAGACCATTCGGAAATTCTTTGCTGGAACAAGTAATACAAATTTGACAATTAATTAAAGAAAAACTGAATTTTGCCCTTTGTTATGTATATTTAATTTGCATTGTTTGTTAGGTTCTTTATATTTTCATTTATTGTATTATATGCTATTTATAACTTAACATTATACCTATTAGCTGACCTTGTCCAAAATCAGTGAAAATTTTGCAAACAACTTATTTTTCTGGGTGAGGATCATTATCTTAGGCTGAGTCAAAGACATTGTATTTATATATCTAGATTACGTTATCATTGTCATATTTTTATTGTGAATTTTATAATGGACTTTCTAATTAAAACAAAGACCCCTCTAAAACAATGTACTTTTGATACTTATCCGGGGTCTCGTTTTACGCCATATTTTAAAATATATATTTGGTTTATTTGAAACTTAGTCATTCATGCTTTAAGATCTTAGCAGAATCAATTGTATTATGTTGTGTCCAGTAATTCATTTGGGCTGGAATTTAATCAAATTATTTATTCACTGGAAATACAGAGTACTCTTCAAAAATAACATCCTTGGAAACAGAGAATTGACTTTAGAGTGAAATTTCAAATAAGGAGTTAATTCTTAGATTGTATTATTGTTATCCAACAAAAGACTGTTCTCACGTCAATATTATACAGGTCAATATAAGCACATCCAAGTTTTCAGTGTTGGATTTAACTTTGATTTCAACTTGAGCTTATTCAGAACTTTAATAATTATGACTTGTGTATGTAATTCTAGGACTATTTGAGATTAATTCGCTATACCGCATGTCCCTATTATACAGTTTCACTTTGTATTCAAGGGAGATAAATTATTTATTGAATTTTACAATCCTTGTCGCTTATCACTCTTTTCATTAAAATGTCATTATGATACATCAATACTCTTGGCACTTGAACGTATTCAAGGATATTGGTACATAAGCACATTCAGTGCTTGGAATTCATTCGGAACACGATTCTTTTGGACTTATGATATAACTTTTAGTACTGTTTTGGACTTAATTCACAACACTTTAAGTTCCTCTTAAATTCTGATTTTATAACTTAGAGAAGTAAATTATTTTTGTTATGTTTTACACAACGTTGTTTCGCTTCTTTCTGTTACATAGTTTAAGACAATAGAATCGTAACTCGGTGCTTATCAGTAACAAGCAACTGGTGCGAGTTTTGGGCATGACTGGATACTATCGTTACTCAAATTGTTACATAATTGCTGAACCCTTGACCAACTCGTTGAGTAAGAGAACCAAATTGTATTGGTCTGACAAATGTTGATAAATTAAAGGAAATAGTTAGGAGTGTACCAGCTCTTTCAGCTCCAAGTTTCGATCAATCATTTAAAAGGTATGTTGAGTTATGTGATGTTGGGGTTGGTGGAGCAAATTCGAGGGGACGAAAATGGTGTAGTCATGCAGTGTGCAATTTCTCTAAAATACTAAACAAGTACATGAGAAATTATTCCACTATCGAGGACTGCTAAACTATGCTATTGGCTTTCCAACATCTTGAAGTGGATATTGGTTCAGCTTCTTCTCCGATTATTGTATTCAGTGAAACAACCCTCTTATATTCATCAATAAAATGAAAAACAAAAATCAGAGATTGTTGAGATGACGTTTGATGTTTTGAAAAAGATCATCTGATTTGGAGATTCACTTTCACACGTATAGAAGTTCTGTATTGCTTTATTTTGCATATATTTTGTCTCATTACTAGGAGATTTTCCTGTGTAATTTTATTTACGTTAGTCTTATTTGTATGTTCGACAAATATGCAAATTGCATAAATCTTTCGTTTTGTTTATGAGGGAGGTGTTATGTATATCTATATCGTTTTTATTTACTCTTGGTGCGTGACTGTAGATTGCATATCAGCTATAAATAGTTGTTCACAAGCCTTAGATTCAGTCTTAATAATGAACATGTTGACAAGTTTGGGGCAAGTTCATACTGGACGCTCGAGTCAGGTGAGTTGTGTTGCGACATGAGGTATTTGTGAAATCTGTCACGTGGGAGGTATTGTGACGGAAATCAGGGAAAAAAATATTGCGATGTAGAGCCGTAGAGTGTTTATAAAGCAAAGAAGTGGACAATTAATATATTACCATTTTGCTATGTTCTCGTTTCAAAATCAGGATGCACATGTATTTGTTGTATTTAGATATGGTTCGAGAGGACTCATTTGTTAGGATTATTCATTGGAATTACAAAGTGATTATAGACTTGGGACTAATATATTAATCTGGGATTATTGTAAATTCATTCAAGGGAATTTTGGACAATGCCATTGTCATATATCAAGTCTGTTCGCACTGTAGCACATTCAAGGCTACTTGTACATCAGCACATTCAGGACTTGGAATTCATTCAGAACACTGGAAACTTTTAGATTTGTGTAGAGCGCTTTAGGATTGTTTTGGAATTAATTCATAATACTGTAATTTCCTCTTGAAATTTCATTTATAACTTAGAGAAACACGTTATTTTTTTTAAGTTTTACAAAAAATGTTGGTTTTTGCTTCTTTCTCATGGTTAGCTTAAGACCAAAGAGTCGTAACACAAAATATGATAGATGAAATGGAAAAAGGCGAAATGCAAAACACTAATTATGCAAAGACTGTGTAAAAAAATAAAATACATACATTTCAAAAGGCACTACAGTGGAGCAAGTTAAATGGATTCGAGCAATGAAGAAAAAATACACGTGAATTCGAAAAAAACGGTAAAGCAGAGCCTCAGTGTATTTGCATAATAAACATCAATTTCAAACAAGATGTGGGGGCCCCGAGTGGCCAACTGGTCTAAAGCGCTCACAGTTCCGGATCACTGACATCACACCTCTGTATGCGTGGGTTCGAGTCTCAGGCTCGGCTAACGTGGATACGTGAGAAAGGTTGCCAGTAGCTTCTCGTGGGTCAGTGGTTCTTACTGGGGTTTCCATGGTTTTTCCTCCACCAGTTCCTCTTCCTCTACTGGCTGCCGTGTAAAGCCTATCTTGTGCTGAAAAATGGCGTTAAACCCTACAACAACAACAACAAACACTAGGTGGTTCTTCTGTAACATTTAGTTTTGAAAGCCTAAAACTCGACACAGCTGGTTTGGCTAATGAACAAAACACTACTTCTTTCACTGACAAGCATTTGACGGACTCCAGTCCTAAAGTAATAAATAGATCATTCATACAATGTGATCGTACATTCGGCAATAGATTTGTCGTATCATGTGATCTAGCTAATATGTCGTAGCCTCAACTCGATTTTTTTTTTTTTGTGGTTGAGGCTACGAACTGATCCCATATCATGTAATTGAGCAACAAACAATAATGATCACTAAAATCAGAAAAACAAACAGTGTAGAAATCTATTACATAAGTATAATCATGTTGTGAAAGAAGTTTGGTTTATTTTGAATTTATTAAGCCCTGACACGATAAAATAAATTGGCATGGTTACACTAACCTCAACGTGTCCTCCATGACAGATAACGCGAGACTCTCGCCGTGACCCCTTTTTTACGTAAGGCTTGCCAGACCATATTTGGATATTCTCCGCTATGTTATTATCAATCAAGTGGCGAATAATTGATTCTTGGTGGAATTTCAAAGTTGCCAACAAACCGTATTTACTTTTAATGTGCAGAATTTCTGACTCAAACCGGACCATATTTTTACTACGATTTGTTTACGTTTCCAAATAAGGCCTCAATGTCCTTATGTGGCACACAAACAAACGAGGCTGACAACGGAAGTAATCATTAATTGAACTGATATGGCGGACGATCGAAACGAAAATATCAGATAAAAAGGTAAACGAGATTTTACAACTATTTCTACAATGATTTTCGATACTTCCGGTATTAAATGAGAGGGTTACTCAATTTATTGGATTATATGTAAGGAATATGTTCAAATTGTTGATATTAGGCTAAAAGAGCGCCGGGTGTGATTCACACCCGGCTTGCTCCATTGACACGTATATGCTCATTTTAGTACCCTGTGCACGAGGTAGTAGTAAGAGTACAAATATTAGTACTACATGTGATCGTACGTTCGCCACACTTGCAGGTAGTCTGATAAAGCACACACACACACAAACACACACACACACATTTTGTGTTGATTCTGATGAACGATGTGTGTCTGATGTCACCATAGCATTCAAATCTTTCCGGAACAAACCAGCGTACACTTTAGACACATCCCGGTTATTGGTATCATCCATATCAATAGTCTGAATATCAAGCGCGAAGTTGAAAATAGACACTGGACAGTGGCCTTTGTTGGTATCACTGTACCAGTTGTTTTTCCATAGACCTCAATGCAAATGTTTTGTGAAATAATTATACATTCTATCCTACCTCAGCATGCATGTTACACACTGTCATATAGAACAATGTTAGATTGCCAATTTAACTAGGACAGAACCAGGTACTCCATTGCATTTAAGAGAGGTAACTCTGCTGGAACTAGGTAAGAGTTATCTAGTAACAAGAGACACATTTTCAGCCATTTAAAAAAATAAAAATTAAAAAAATACAAAGTATGAACTAGATATGAATTATCATAATCTCATATATTCCCAAGAGCCTAAACTCTTTTAAAAAACATATCAGAAAGTACAACTCTTACATATTGCATCAATCACAGCTAGTGTTGTTTATCTCTAAATACAATGTTCCCTACACATTAAACTCCGCCCACCTGGGGTTTGTACAATTGGTGCCGTTATACCTGCTATATTCTACCTGGATTTACAAGTCACCAAACATAGGATTTGCTCCGGAAATATAATGTACGTGGCACGAGATGAGCCCTTTAGCTGACGGTAGCTCCACAGCCGCGAGAAATACCGGCAAGTGTATACAATGTAGACAGACGTGTGCAGTCAAAACTGACTGCAGATTTTTGCACGTTTTATTGAATAGGTGATCTCATCCCTTAAACCGCCAATCAATACCAACGTGCATGAGGGCTGATTTATCGGCCTAACTTGTATGGTGTGTTGAGCATACATACAAATTACAATTCCACCATTTGGCACGACTGTATTTCAGGCTATGCAAATCAGATTTTTAAAAAATGTATACTACCTGAGCCTTCAGTATGGCTTAGTCTGATACTACAATGTACGTCCTCTCTGTCGCAAACGTTTAGTGCAACATATATAAATTTCATGTGCAGCTTTTGGCAACAATACATGATATGATGAGTGGTCTCGTTTCAGGTAATTAGGAATACGCTGATGTAACAAATAAACAAAATAAAAACAATAATAAATGAAAAGGTAACTAAAGGGGAACAAAGTTAAAATGAAGGTAAGATAAAATGAGTAATTCTTCATCATCATCCCCATCATCTTCTCCTTTACCCTCCCCCCCCCCCCCCGGACAGTTTACGAACTGTTTTCAGTCTATTGAGTACGGTTGCATGTTCGAACTGTTTATTTTTTTTTTAAAGTTACTTCCGGCCTTTGGAATGAAAGCTGCATCGTTTCCATCTTCGACTACTTTTGCTGCATCTTTACAAAGACATGGTGGATGACTTCCATATATAATTTGTATACGGAGGTACTAATTTAAAGCAACAATATAACATGTATGTATGCGATACTGTGGCCTACAAATGGCTACGTAAAACTTTTGACTGGCACTAACCCACCAACCTTTGTGCATGTACGTTATGATTCTCATTCAGTCTCATTAAGTTATTTCATTATGTCGTCCAGTTCATAAAAGTAAGCACAGGGGTTCGTTACAAAGAAAATTTGGAGTATCCGTCCTTGAATCAAGAAAGGGGGTTCTAACCTGTAACAATATAACACCCCAATGCCTTGATTCAAGGACGGATAGTCCAAATTTTCTTTGTAACGAACCCCAGTGAGTTCAAGCATGTGCTAATATTGCAGACACCTTACTTAGGGACGATATTAATACAGAACATGTAATTTTATTAATACCGAACAAGAGAAAAACTTTTATGTCAATATCTAGTTGATTTCAGTGGATCTGAGTAGATTTGGGTGTTTTGTAACACCGTGATATTGTTATGGGTTTGGAGCATTGCCCCTCCCCTCCCCAACTGACACTCCTTCTTGCATTGGTAATGTGTGTTTGTGAAATGAAGGGAAGACAAAATGTGATTTTCTAACAATGTCAGTTCTAAAATGGATTAACTGAATGCTCGACATACCAAATATAGAACTGCCATATGGATCAGGCTGTTTATTCGTGTGATTGCTAAACAGCCATGTGAGTACCCCTGGCACATCAGGTAACCTTTATAACAGCTTTATGTACATTATGTTTGTACATGGAAAACTCACCCCATGGAGATGTTGCCCAATTGAGAACTTGCCCCAACATATCAGGAGAAGTTTTTTCAAAACTTGTAACCCAGAAAAGCCTATTTAATATTTATCACCTTGAATCATTGAAATAAATAAATAATTTAAAAGATAGAAATGTGTGTACCTTAAAACAATACTGTTAGCAACAAAACTTTTGCCACATGGTGGTTGGTTACCACTTTATTTGATCACATCTTGAATTATTCAGTTTCCTAATTGAGAATATAATTCATCGTGATTAAGACACTGAAATTCAAATATACCCACCCACTTCTTTTTCCATTGCAAGTGTTTACTTAGGCCCTGTTTATGTTGGACTCTTATTACCAGTCATTGCAGAATTTGTTGTTGTTTATGCTGTTGAGTACTGTCACCATTGTGAGGCATTAAAGCAGACTTGTTTGTCTGAAAGTTAGCAAATACGAGATGATATAATTCTATGTGGTGTCCAGCATAGTAAGAAATTCATGCAGCCCAATTTATTACATCATATATCGGATTATTTTATAGTTTCCTAATTTCCCTCATGTTTTGTCTTCATCCATTACAAAAAGACCCTTTGTTGTAACTGTTTATCTATTTATTTTCTAAGAACACTTATTTTTAGTGGAATTTAATCTTTGCCTCTTGCAGTAAAGTCATCTCAGGATTGCATTGGTTATTAGGTTGGAACCCTTTAATATGTTATACTCCAAAAGTCACATCATGCTTACATCTGCTCAATTTTCCAAATAAAATAATGCATCTAATGATTTGAAGAGCAGAGAAAAAGGGGCAGAGAACACTTTAATTTAGTTCAGTACAGAAGTGGAGTTGATCAAAAGTTATTAGGTTGAAGAGAAACAACAATAAATAATGTGGTAAGCAACATGTGGCAACATCTCAGAATTAGTATCTATGATCTTTGGGGTGACTTCTTCAGTCGCACTGGGGTGGCTTCTCCGACCGCCATGGGGGTACGATCTCCAGAGGGCGATTTCTCCACTATTCCATTATGTTCACTGTAGCTGTGTGAATAATCTTTCAGTCTAAAAGCAGAGCAGCTGGTCAAATAACCTTGACCATGTCTACTAGCTAATTTATGTGGCAATGTCCCTAGTAGTTATAAACTATATCCCAAATTGGCAGATAGTAATGACAATATTGCTAAGAGGAAATTTTCCCACAGCTCCAAAATCTAATTCTTTTAAATTTCCTTATTTTAAAATTACTACATTGGGTTACACATTCTCCAGTAGATTTACAAATCTAAATTGTTCATGAATTCACCAGTGGACCCAAGTTCCTGTTTTAATCCATATTATTTTAAATCCCGTCTCCAAGTTTCAGCAGGAAACCTATTTTTTATACTTCTAAATTTAAATGATCTTTTGGATATATTTTTCGGTACAGAGAATTAGACCTTTTCTAAATCCAAACATGTCTTTTGATAACCTGTAATTAAACCGTTACATTTCAACTGCCTAAACTTGTCTGTATTGATCTTTTGGTTGTTTAGTTGTTCTTCTTCAGGCTTTCTTAATGGGTTAACTGACAAAAATCTTTCATTTCTTGATCTGTAGCTAAATCATTGTATTGATATATATTTATAGTATCCATTTATTGTCATATGAATTTTTGCAAAAATGTTTGTTTAGGAGGGAATACATTCGATATCACATTTTTTCTTTGTACCATTCACTAATCTAGCCCATTAATTTATCATTACGGTTTTGATATTAATAATTTAAGGGGAACTGACCAAGTTCACTGTATAACAAATATGTATATGGAGGGGTACATTTTTTTTACATTCATTATACTTCTGAAAAAAGGATGAGGACTTTTTTTAACTACAATATATTTAATCTTTCAAATTCCTGAATTTCATAAACCAATGTTAAAATATGGTTCAGTAGACAAATGTAAATTTTATATACTCGGGCCATTGGAGAACTTTCCATTCTTGTTAAATACAAGACCTGAGTACCAGTATTTAATCATCTGCAACTGCTCCAGTCACCCAGGTAGTTAGAGCATCAGTTTTAGATGCAGATGGTTGCAGGTTTGATCCCCAGCCAAGTCATCCGAAAGATTTTTTAAAATGGTACTGGCAGCTGCCTCGCTTGGCACTCAGCATTAAGAGGTTAGTGTTAGGACTGGTTGGCCAGGTGTCAGGATAATGTGACTGGGTAGGTCATCATGCTACATGTCTGTAGGATGATGCCTTAGTGTTTGACATCATTATAAACTGCAATGCTCCAGACATCATAGTGATATGACTAAAAATGTTAAAGCTATATTAAACACAACATGTATTCATCTATATTACCAATATACCAGTAGTCATTCTCATCTTAAATCTGTATGTGTGACAGTTGTCTTGAACCAGATACAATAATTTTTGTGTTTTCTGTCTTGATTGTAAATTTGCAGTTATGTCAATATCTGCTAAACTTATTTAGTGTATATTGGATATCGGTATGATTATCTGCAATAAGTATAATTGGTCATCACTGTATAAAAGCATCATAATATTTAACATATTTACAAAGTATTTTTAATTTCTATATGTTACCTTTTTCTCCATGATGATATGGTGACCACTCCGTTGGTCTAGTGGCTAGAGCATCTGCCTCGGATGCAGAAGGTCGTGGGTTCGATCCCCGGCCAAGTCATACCAAAGACTTAGAAAACTTGTACTAACAGCTTCCTCGCTTTGCGCTCAGCATTAAGAGGTTAGTATTACAACTGGTCGGTCTGGTGTCAGGATAATGTGACTGGGTGGGACATCATGCTACATGTCTGCGGCATGATGCCACATTGCTAGGCATCACTATAAACTGCCACACTGCAGACATCATAGCGATATGACTAAAAAAATTTTAAAGCTCCATTAAAAATCCAAATCACACACACACACATATTACATACAAGTCTATCATCTGGATTGAATAGCATATTATTTACAAGTCTGTCATCTGGATTGAATAATATATTACATACAAGTCTATTATCTGGATTGAATAACATATTACATACAGGTCTATCATCTGGATTGAATAACATATTACATACAAGTCTATCATCTGGATTGAATAACATATTACATACAGGTCTATCATCTGGATTGAATAACATATTCATACAAGTCTATCATCTGGATTGAATAACATATTCATGGCAATGAACAAGTACGTGTATTTTAGTTGCAGCTTGATCTAAAGGATTGTCAACTTGAAAACAAAGCAAGTGCTGATTGACAAACTAAGGGATTACAGGGCCATATGCATTGCTAGAAAACTTGTATATGGTAAACAGGTTCCCAATGACTCCTTTTATTATCTGGGTTATTATCAGCAGGTGGGTACCTTAGAACCCTCATATCCCTTGGCAGGCCTAAACATTGGTGCTTTTTATCCAAACACATATTTGTTTATTCTTGTAACGTGTGTGTTTATTATCCAAATAGACTTATTTTCATTTATCCAGATTCTACAGTATTTTAAAGAAGAGATTTTAGTATGCATTTGTGTTTGCCTTGTACACATGTATTTAGAGCAAGTAGAGATAAAATGTGAATCTACGGGATGTCTCTTTGCAGACTTAAAAGTATGATGCAGTGAAGTTGATCCCATTCATCTCTTTTACAGAACTACCTTCAGATATGTTGCATCAACGAGCCTGGTGGTATTGAATTTGAAGACAAGTAGAAAGAGGACAAATAATATGGAGAAAGTTTATACAAATTCAGATTACCCCTCTCTGCTTTTGTCCCAGATGTCGGAACTCTGGAGAGGGAACAAATACTGTGATGCTGTTCTCAATCTTCAGGATGAAAGATTTAAGGTTTATATTTGTGCATGTTTTCAGATAATGTTGTAAGAGAGTTTTTTTTAATCCCACCTCTGCTACCCAGTGTTTTTCTTTGTGCGTGTGTGAGAGAGAGGGATCTGGCTATGATTGCATGCATAAAAATTGTTTTTGCAATGTCATTTTTTGTATACATGTATTTAACCTTTGACCCCATTCCATGGATTTGGGCATGGGATGCTGGTCCATATAAATTTATCTTTTTCACTGATGTTTATCTCATATGCAACTTAAATTTATTGCCAATGTTTATTAAATTTCCACCCAATGATTTAGGGTGTTACAGACAGGTGGATTGGATTTTATATTCTCCTTGCTGTTAATTCTTTAGTTTTCTCTTATCTTTAGGATGTTACATAAGAGTTTAATGTTGTTTTTTCTGAGTTTATCATGGTATAAACTGTCACTTGCCGACTCACACAGCAAATAATAAGTATTTCTTATTATTGTAAAAATATTCATGAAAGTATTTACTCTTAATACTCTTATAATTAAAATTTCAATTTATTAGTTAAGTTATTTTGTTTGCGTCATTAAAAAAAAACAGAAATCTTAATTGAGATTAGTAATGCATGTTTGGGATTTTCTGTTACGGAGCTATTTATAGCACTTGGGATTGTCCTGCTTGATCATAGTAAGGTCATAATAATACCAGTCCTTCAACCAATGGAAGCCAAATTTATTCAATTATTTTTACAAAAAATTGTAAGAATGTTCTTTTTCTTTAATGCTTCCTTCGTGTGTGCCTTCACTGGCAGTGTTTATCTTATGCTGTGCACGTGACTCTATTTATAGAAGTGGGTATTCTTAGAAAAGTAGTTCTCCTTGCAGTTCATACAGATATAAACGCAATTCATTTTGATCACGTGGTAACATTCTGTCCAGTGGAAATGCTTCTTTCCTTTACCAGCTACTGGCATTGCAATTATAGACAGATGGAATGGATTTTATATTCTCCTTGATGTTAATCCTTTAGTATTATCTTATCTTTAATCCTTTGCAATCTTTAATATAGTTTTAAATTAAAAATTTTGTTTTCTTTCAGCTTCATAAACTGGTGTTGATGGCAGCTTGTCCAAATATTTTACGATGTTTGGCCCACACCGAGGAGAATAACATATTTGAATTCTATCTCCCAGAGGACATTGAGAAGGCAGCAGTCAGGCTAATTGTGAACTATCTTTATATTGGCAGCATACAGTTAAACAAGGCAAATGTATATGGAATAGAGAAACTTGCCAAACAGTTGCGACTCAGTAAGTTATCTCAGTTCTGCCACGATTTTATTTCTTTACTGGCGTCAGAAACATTTAGCCAGAGTTTGTTGCAGTCAGGGATACGTCAAGAAAACATACCAAAGCAAGAAAGCACAGAAGTGGAGAAGGTTTTAGATCCAAAGGCAGCAGATGCATTAAACAATTCCGCAAACACCATATTGACAGTGATAAATAATGGTACTTCATCTTTGCCACAGTTGCTTGATGGGTTTGGACAGGTAACGTTTGGGAACTTTTTCATTGTTTTCTCACAGATATACATGTAACAATGAATTCCTTTTTGAATGGTTTCATTGATAGCCATTATTTTTTTGCAAAACATAAAGCAAAAAATGAGCTATTTCCATGGCTGTCCATCATGTAATGATAAATCCCATTGCTTTTTACAGGGGTGCCAATCATTCCAAAATTTCAGGATTTTTTTGGGTGTAAAATTGCGACATTTCCATATTCCAAATTACATATTGATATTAGTAGTAATTGTTTATTTCTGAATGAGCAGCATATACAAGTTTTATAAATACTTTCATGAATATTTTTACAATAATGAGAAATACTTATTTTTATATTAATGATAAAACAACATTGCATCAGGATGTATTGATATAATTATGAAAATGTATAGATATAAAAAAAGTAATTTTCTTAGTTTAAGACTATAATAGTAGTTAAAATAATTTATAATAGCAACAACATTTTTAACCGATAATATTTCAGGTGTGTTCTGTTTGTGATGTATGAAAACATTAAACAAAGCACAATGATGTTAGGAAATCATACAAACAGCTATGTTGACTATCAAAGGATGACCTATTGAGACCTTTGAGATTTGTTTCCAATGAGGTCATTAATTTAGTCAAGATATTGAGGGTGAGACGTTACATAAGCCATAAACTTAATATATTTTATAGTAAATAGTAATACTGTGTATACGGACATTGGTAGAAAATATAAATTTTATATCCAGTTACTGATGTAATAAAATAACCATCTAAAGTGAAGATTTTGCATTCTAACTGTCAGATATGTATTACGCTAGTCTCATACTTATGTATTAGTTATAGAATAAAAAATCATTGTTTTCTACAGTTGATATTTGTGTGACAGGTTTAAAGGCATGTAATTGGGAAATAGCATTAACTCTTTAGCTATGACTGCTTCATCTAAGCATCACCTGTAAATAGCTCCTGAACCCCACCGACACATACATGCAGTGTTGATAAGCCTCGTTTACTACCCCAGTATCGCTTATGTGCGTATAGTTCAGCAGTACTCGAAACCCCAGTGTCGCATCTTTGCGGACGTGACCGCTACATTAACTAAACGTTGATTGGTTGAAAGTACAGAAGTTTACATATTTTTGATTATCATAACCAATGAGAGGACTCGACATTTTGATACAGGTTTGAAATCTGAGAGGTGAGAGGCTAAATTTAATTATCCTGGAAGGGCTTTCCTGCTATTTACAAAACACATGTAGTTGAGATAAACAAAGATGTATTCAGATAGGAGCGACTTTGAAGGGTTAAGTGCAAGTGATATCGAAGAGTTTAATGGATCATTCTTAGAAAATGGATCAGATATTGATGTTGGTACCATTTCAACACCAGATGTAAGTGATTTTGAATCAGATGATGAGGAGGACATAGTCTCACTTGCACAATGGAGTGTTGACCTTGTCTAGTCCTACAACGTAAGACACATTACCCGATATTTTTGTTCTGGGTGCATGTACTATGTCTTACATTGTAGGACTAGACCTTGCCGTGTTCGAGATCAATGATTTTGAATCTCATGTCGGTTCAACAATCGAGCTTGGACCACTAAGCAAAGAGAAAGATTTTTTTTCGCAAGTTTTTTTTCTTCTTGAATGTCTGGTGGAAAGGCTTGTGAAAGAAACAAACAATTATGCCAAGAAAATGGGGAACCAAAAGCAAGACCTGAAATGGTATGAAACCAGCATCACAGAGATGTGGGCATATCTTAGTAACATACATTGTCATTTATGTGTGGATAATGACTGTTTTGAGAGGTACTACTCTCAGCTTTGTAATTAGATAGTGGATTTCGTTTGTGTTTTTATATGTACATATGTAAATATTGGATTTATTTTGTGGGATTCAAAACAGTTTACTTGACTGGGATTTCTTGTATGATGGGGTGGAAATATATGAATAACAGACACTGTACAAGGTAAGCTGTTTTTTATTTGACTCAGATTCAGCAAAAACTAATGAAATAATGAATATAAATGTAACCATGTTTTTATTGTCAGTTTCTGTCGTCAGCTTTGATGATGCTCTAGTATTCAGCCTAGCAACCAGCCTCATTAGTCTTAGTAACTGATATGATAGCACCCGACAGAAGTGAAACTGCACAACAGCTGTAGTACTGGTAGCTAATGGCTTACTTGAGGTTGGAAGAGGGTTTGTCTTTTGTGGCATTAAAGTAGAAAGTTGTGGATGTAACTCTGCTCACATGGAGAAAAAAAAATATTTTAGCAGCTGGATCTATTTAATGTCTGTGTTGGCCTAATGAGTGCTCAAAATAATTGGACAAGTAAGATTCTATGTTGGCTGATGAGTGCTCTAAATAATTGGACAAGTAGGTTCTATTTAAATATATGTATTGGCTGATGAGTGCTCTAAATAGTTGGATGAGTCGGATCTATTTAAATATACGTGTTGGACTGATGAGCGCTCAGAATAATTGGACAAGTAGGATCTGTTTCAATATTTGTGTTGGCCTGATGAGTGTTCAAAATAACTGGACAGGTAGGATCTATTTGAAGGCCACTGGCTATGCTCTAACATTTTTCTTTTTACATCAGATCTGCATTACAAGATTAAATTAAAAGTAGTTATACTTGCACAAAAAGAATAAAAATATTATAAAGTGTAAAGAAGAAATAATTTAATTACTTGAAATAGATGTATACTATGTTGTTACTTCCACACTGCTATGATTTCCCACCTATAGAGGATGCCAATCAGAAATGATGTACATTTATCCCCACAAGATGAAGTACATGCTTCTTGTTGTCGAAAAATAAAACACTGTAAACTATGGATAGGGAAAATTTAGATGAAACTAATGAAAACTAATTTACTGTTTAGCGTTATATCAATATGCGTGCCCGACACACTAGACTGTGTTGCTTTAAAAAAATTCAATTTTTTCCAAATTATTGTCAAAATTTCTGTTAATACAGATAAAAAGAATCAATGCTTGTTTCCCTGTGTCAGCAGACTTTGTAAAAAAAAAAAAGAAATTGGCACACTTAAAAGAATCCAAAGGAACCAAAGTTGGGTTCCTTATGTTGGCCGACTTTATAAAAAGAAAATTGGCACACTTAAAAGAATCCAGAGTCATTTTCTGGGGTTGGCTTGCTTTGTAATGAAATAACCTTTGTATTTGATATCCTGCTGGGAAGTTTAAGCCATGAGTTTATTTTTCACTGCCAGTTGTGTTTATTCATCACCCAGGCTTCTATTAGTTTGCTATATATAATCATAATTGATATGAATGGGCATTGATGTTGATAGGGTAAATAGTATACACAGCAATAACTGGCTTTAATAATACTTTTGTAACCCGTGCTAGTGAAAAGATTATCATTTGCACTCACAGTGACTATTTTCAAATAAATATTTTTATTTGCAAGAAACAGTCGTATAGTTAACTTGGATACAATACAATTTTGGTCATTTTGCACTTTATAACATATCATGCATGAACAGCAGGTGCCTTCAATTGCACTGAAAGTATCAAGGAGTCATTTTGTCTCACCTTTGCAAGCAGGTTAATTAAGTACCTAGTGTTCACAGTACACAGGTGTACAGGTGTAAAATATACCCAATTATGACATGGTGCACTTAAATATTCCTTGATGGGTTCACTTTGTGCACATAAAAAAAATTATGTGCTTGGAGTAAGATTGAAAAGTGTAGATTTAAACAATGCAAAGGAGCTGTATAACAGTTTTGGCAGTAGTTTGCATCATAAGTAGCTAATGTATACTGAGGAAAAAACAACATAAGTGACAGTGATTCTTTGACCAGTCATGAAATTATGTTGCAAAATGGAATTATGGAGCACATTTCAGTAATATTAAACATGTCAGCTGATTGAAACCTAGTGTATCTGACTGATGGCGGAGGATTCCTAATTGCATAATGTGCCAGCAGATCTGGGGCAGTGCAGTTTTTAGGAGTAATCAAGAAACAACATGGACCCTGATCTGCAGGCACATTTTGCGACAGTGGCTCAGGATCTTTGTTGTTTACAGTTTGACTCGATCTTTGTGGTTTGCAGTTTGACACAATTTATAAGCAAGTATATACAGTAGTGTAATGAATTTCTTTGCAAAGTATAGTGTAATAGTTTATAAAAAGTCTAATGTACAGGGTAGTACTAAGGGGAGAAAGGTTTCTGCTGAACGATACATTTTAATTTTATTTCCAGCTACCTTGTGCATCAAAGTCAATCAAAACAGAACTGTATGCCTCCATTAGCCCTACACTGGAGGAAACAATTAGTAAGAATCAGGAGAAGACAATCACAATTGAACCATTAAATAACATCCAGCAGGTTTCAAAGATTGATAACTCCATGACAACACCTCTTGCCACATCTGTGTGTAAATCATATGACTCTGCCACACTGGACCCACATTTAGGTAGTGACAGGCTGGAATCACGTCCAGTTTCAAACCAGGGAACACAGGACCCACATCTCAAGTCAAGCCAGGTTAGCACCAGTACAAGCCTTACACCAGTACCGAGCATGATGGCATGCAACCCTTCAACCTCACAGTCTCCTGGCGAGGAAGGAGGTGATATTGATTTAATAATGACGGCAGAGGACGAAGACTTTGAGGACTCCGATAATGAATGGGTACCACAGGGAGATGAATCTTCAGATTCAGATTATTGCCCTGAATCCTCGCCGGATAGATCCACAAAGACCAAAAGAAAGATGTCCACAAAAGGACCAAAAGCAAAGAGAAGTAAAATAGACACCCCATGGAATGCTAAGAAGAAAAAGGTTGGAGAGGATAAGGTCAGTATTTAAATTTATTCCCAATTTTTTAAGTCCCTTGTAATAACAAATTTAGTCCCAAGTTTTGAAGTTCCGTTTAGTAACAGATTTAGTCCCAAGTTTTGAAGTCCCGTTTAGTAACAAATTTAGTCCCAAGTTTGAGGATGATCAGGGTTACAATTGTATCAACTCACTGTCATTTTGCCATTTTGTGGGTAGTTTGGTGTCTTTCTTATCACTTGAGATAAATTTCTGAAGTTTTGCTTTTCTAGTAACTATAGATCTCTTTAAACAAAAATACGTTTATCTAGTGCAGATTTTAAAATTTCAGATTGCAAGTTAAGACTTATTGATTCTTTGACCCTCATTTTGATGCTTACTGATTATTTGATGCAATAATTGTGCAATGGCCATTTATTTTTATAGAGAAAACAATCATATCTTGACAACTCAATCATCAGTCTCTTGAATATATTTGGTTTTGGTAAAATGTCTTCTTCTGACCTTGAAAACTGAAAAAGGCCAAGTAAATGCACACAAATGCACATACACACAAAATGTACAACCTGTAGCACTGTGGTGGGTGTTATGTAGTCCATCTGCTGTTAAAACTCATCTAATCACTAATTAAGGTTTATTTCTACATTTAGACAATGTCATTTGTGTCGACTTGCATGGATATGGCATTGTCACATATATTGAATAAGATCTACCGTATATACTCATATGCAAGTTTGATCCAACTGTACATTGCATAGACCCGGATCTGCTGTCACATAATGGGCTGGTGGATCTGGGTCTTTGTTCTTTGCTAGGACTAATCAGTACATCAAACAATATGGACCCATATCTGCCAGCAAATTGTGTTGAAGCAGATCATGGTCTTTGCTGTTTGCAATTGGACATGGCTTATACATGAGTACATATGGTATTTAAGAGCAGTTTATCCACAATGTAGCAATTTAAATTACTGCATACTGTAGCTTTTGGATATTTAAAGATGAATCATGGGCATGAAGCAATACCAGTGATTGAGCCAAGTGGTCTAAAGTGCTCGCAATCACAAATCACTGAACATCTCACCTTAGTCTATTTGGGTTTGAGTCTTGGTCTTGACCAGTGTGGGGTATGTGAGAAAGCTTGACAGTAGTTTCTTTGGTCCTGGTTCTTATCAGGGTTTTTCTAGGTTCTGATTTGGGGCCCCGAGTGGCCGAGTGGTCTAAAGCGCTCTCCGTTACGGATCACTGCCATCTCACCTCTGCGTGGGTTCGATTCTTGGATCCGGCTAATGTGGGTATGTGAGAAAGCTTTCCATTAGCTTCTTGTGGGTTGGTGGTTCATTCCAGGTTTTCCCGGGTTCCTCCTTCACCATTAATATTGGCTGCCATGCATAGCCTATTGTGTGCTGAAAAATGGCTTTAAACCCTACAACAACTAGGTTCTGATTTCACCAGTTATACTGGCCACCATGTATAGCCTATATTGTGCAGAGAATTGGCGTTAAACCCAGAACAACAACGCCAAGATGGGGGCATGTAGTATTTGGGTTGTCTTTGACTGGGTGTGTGCAGTGACAGATCTGGAAAAAAGTTTGTTTCAGTCACTTCTATCTTAGTATCCACTTACCTGATTCACATTATATTTGGAACATATTATCACAAACTTCCCCTCTCTCACTTCCACTCCTGCTTCTGTGTGGACCTTTGTGGTCAGGACAGGAACACTTATATTTGGAATATTACATTATCACATACTCCCCCTCTTTCACTTCCAGTCATGCTTCTGGGTGGAATCTTTGGGGTCAAGATGGGAACACAATTTGGTTAAAAGTTGTTTTCATCACCTACATTTTCCTAACACCTCAGTCTGTTCACGGCATATTTAGAATATAACATCATCACACTTTTAGCATTTATTACTCTTGCCAACACATTTTGTCACTATGGGACCCACCATCTCATTTTTGGGTAAGGGAGGTGGGAAGGGTTAACAAAATACTGGCTCCAAAGTAGCTTGAAAAAAGTATTCTTGCTTATTTGCAGAAATAAATTTATTATATAAGTTGAAGACCATTACTTATATTGAGGTTAAAGAAAAATTTCTAGTTCACATTATATATTATCACATATTTTTTTCACCACCCCTCTCCCCACTCCTATTCTTTCAATGTATTTCTGCTCCTGGGTGAATCATGTTGTTACTATACCTCAGTAACACTCCTGGTTCAGGGTAGAGTCATGGGATCAATAGTTACATTAGAGACAGGTTTTGGTTCAAGATGTTTCATCACTGATATTTCCATAGCCTCTTGACTAATCTGCTTTATGTTTGGAATATAAGTTCATCACACATGGACTTGTTTATGTTACCATTTCAGTCCCCATGTCTTGTCTTTGGTAGGGATTGGGTCAGTAAGGCATAGTTTTGGTTTTGAAGTTTTTCTTTTAATATTTCAGTAATGACTTACCCAGTTCATTATATGCTAACAATGTAAAGTAATCATACACTTTCATTCCTCTCTTCACAACTCCAGCCCTAGATAGGGCTATGGGGTTGTGATGGAGGACTGTGGTTCAGAGTTTTGATTCTGTTGTAATCGGAAACTACAGATCATTTCATTGTGGGATTATTATATGATCCCACACTTCCTTTCCTTGCTTCACCACTGTAGACCATGTACTGTGTTCCCTGGATGGGACCATGGGTCAAGAAGTTGAACACTTTTCGATTAATTTTATATTCTGTCGTCTTGATAATCCCTCTGCCAATTCACTACCTATGCCGTCATTATTAAATCAATATCACCGCCTTCCACACCAGGTGACTGTGAGGTTGAAGGGTTGCATGCCACCATGCTCACTACCTACACTTTTCATCTGAACTACTGTTTCTCTAGGTTATTCATTTTGGGTATGATGCTTGATTAATTCTCTTCTTTTTATTCCAAATAACCATAATCAGTTCAGTCTATATTTGGATGTATTCGGCCAATGTGGGTATGTGAGAAAGCTGGCCAGTAGCTTCTCGAGGGTTGGTGGTTCTTTCCGGGGATTTCCCGTGTTCTTCCTCCACCATTAATACTGGCCGCCAGGTATAGCCTATCGTGTGCTGAAAAATGGCGTTAAACCCCACAACAACAACAACAACAACAACTATATTTGGAATACAACATCACATACTATAGTATTCTCACACAAACCTGTTTGTTTTAAAAACAAAACAACCCACTGATTTTAAAAACAAAAGGCATCAAGGATATAAAAGGTGCATAAAATTTGGTTATTTCATTCATTGATTTATAAGTTTTAACCAGAATGTTGCCAGGGCATCCCAAGCAATGCCAGCCTGATGGTGTTTCCAGTCAAACAGGAGTTTCTTTAGCAACTAGGTTGCTATATTTGCTTGGGTCAGTCTATATTCTCAAGTAGTAGATATGTAGTTTGCTGTCTTTGATAATCTCAATAATTCTATAAATTTTGGAGTTATATCTCTTTGAACACATACATACAAGACTTCCTTCTAGTTATTTGTTCAGTTTGTTTAGAAATGTTATAACTAGACATTGCAAATATTGTACTTCAGTGACACAGGTTTTGCCAAAATAAACTATTCTAGAAACCAGAAATGGACAACAAACAGACTGTTTGCTTCTTTACATCGAGAGCATCGGTTTGTATTAAAACACCAATATGTTGAAAGTGTCATGGATCCCATGGCGACAGTCAGGTTAGAAATTATAAATCAGTGAAAGCATTGATCAAGTTTTGTGTATTTTTTATATACTTGATACTTTTCATTTTTAAAAATCTGTGTGTGTGTGTGTGTGTTTACAAACAAACAGGAGGGCATGCTTTTACTATAGTATTTTCCTGCCACAGTGGATGAGGTTGTAAGAATCATAACTTGTATTCCAGTAGTTCTTTATTGATTTTACACTGTATCTCAAATATACTGTAACATTATATTTTCTTTACTCTCTGTAGCATTCCTTGGCCATGGTTCATGCTCAGGCTTGAGCAGTGGCAAGCCATGGTATATTGCCATTAATTTATATGCAGATTGGGGAAGTGGCAAGCCATAGTAATATGCCGTTAATTTATGCTCAGGTTGGGGCAGTGGCAAGCCATGGTATTATGCCATTAATTTATATGTGGGTTGGGGCTGTGGCAGGCCATAGTAATATGCCATTAATTTATGCTTAGGTTGGGGCAGTGGCAAGCCATGGTATTATGCCATTAATTTATATGTGGGTTGGGGCCGTGGCAAGCCATGATGTTATGCCATTAATTATACACAGGTTGGGGCAATGGCGGGCCATGGTATATTGCTGTTGGTTTATGCTCAGGTTGGGACAGTGAAATAAGAGGGCTATTCCATTTGATATATTGACAGTTCATTTAGGGGGCACATCACATGTTTATGTATTTTTTTCAAAGTGCTTTGAACATTTTATAGATTGTGTCATTTACAGTTTTGTATGAACTGCTCATGTGGGTATATACGTTTAGCTAAACCACCCCTTAAGGAAATAAAAAACAATATTACAGTTGTTATACAGACCTTGAAACGAGTAATTTTACCAGTGAAGCAAAAATGAAAAGTAAATGAGTTGCAATACAGAATGAATGCAAATGAAATACTGAATGAACACACATGAAACAATGAATCCATTTTGAAGAAAATGGAGAGCACAAATGCAAAACAGGGAATGCATAATGATGAGATATAAATGAAATAGGGGCAAAACGTGAATACATTTTATAAATCAGTTTAAAATATTAATTACCTGATTTTTGAATGTATAAAGATTTGTTGTGATCTGTGGGGTGTACAGATTTACAAAAAAAGATCGAATTCATGAAAGTGCCATCATTATGGTTGCATATTTAACTGTCTTCATACAGTAGATATAATATAACGTTGGGATTGGATATTTTTGGTGTTTTTATTTTGCTATTTGATATCAGAGAGAATATATTAGTTCCAGATTCTGTTGTATAATGCACATTTTATGACGTTTAGACTTAGATTTAATCCAACAAATGATTAGTTCCCTTTCTTCCAGTCACAGCAACAACAAAAAAAATATGTAGTGTGCCATCCAGTTTGCTGTAATCGATCCATCGTATGGTAGCCGCCAGCATCAGTACCAAAATGTTTTTAACAAAAAAATAAAAAATAATCTACTTGTATGTCACATGTTTGTCAACCTTTTATTGTTCATTAACTTCTGGGTCCCAGGCGGAATAGTGGTCTTAAGTGCTCGCCTATGCCGATCACTGCCGTCTCACCTCAGTCTGCGTGGGTTCTGGTCTCAGGCTTGGCCAGTGTGTTTACGTGAGAAAGCTTGCCAGTAGCTTGTGTGTCGGTGGTGTTTTCTAAGGTTCTTCCTCAGTGGCCACTATATATAAACTTTGATACGCTGAAGGATGGCGTTAAACACAAAGCAACAATAACATTAACTCAATGGATGAATCGTCTATTCAGAATAAAAAATATTGAAAAACTGCTTTAAAACTATTTTGGAAGTTTGCCGTCGGGAAGGAAAATAAGCTCATAATATCAAGTCCGGTATACATGTGTATTCAACAAAGAGGAGGATGAGATGGTACTAAAATTAAAAGAAAGTAAACAGCATTAAAATTTGCCGGTAGATTAATCTAGTTGTGGGTAGATGGAATGGCAAACCTGCACACATATGCCACAGTGATCCCTGTTGAGATTCCATGAAAGTGGAGTCGGCAAATTTCGACTGTACCGTTATTGATCTGGATTTTCAAATCCACCCTTCTATATCCTGACCTTACTGATCACTTTTCTGTACATGTATCATATTGCTTTCACTACTGGTAGTTCTGTGAATAGGAGTTTGAATTCTGGCCATATGTCGAAATAGATAAATAGAAATGTGTTCATGGAGAAATTGGATCCCACCCAAGTGCCTGCAAACGGGCATAACCACATAACCTCACCAAGTTATGACCGACAGATGGACAGACATGGGTATAAGCCCCATTGTTGTCATGATGGAGCATTAAAATACAGCAGGGGTGCACAACCCCCTGCCCTCGAACGTGTTCTGTCGGGCCCTTAGGGCAAATTAAAACAACACAAAAAATCTGGCTCGTGAACAGTAAATATATTAAAGAAATTAGTGTTTGCGACCCTCGAGTGGTCTTAGAAAATGCAATCGGGTCCTTGGCTGAAAAAGGTTGTGCACCCCAGAAATGCAGAATACTAGTGCTTCACATTTTCCTTTCACAGGATTTTTTTTCTTTGATCCCAAACATCTGTCATTTAAGAGCTTACATGTATTTTATGATCGATGCAGTATGACTTCACAGCATTATACCCAAAATATTGTGAACTTGTTTATTTTTGTGGGTATCAGTTTTAGTATTTTTTTTAATGAAAAATGACCTTTTTATTGGTACAGAAATGTATGCTTTGTGGATGAGGTCTTATTATGAAAGGGGGCATATTGTGAAAGGGATCTTATTGTGGAGGAGGTTTTATTGTGAAATGTGTAATGTTTTCTCAGGAAGATCATTCTTTGTTGGGTCTTTAAATTTGTGGTACTGTATGTGGAAGGGGTCTTGTAGTTTTCTCAAAATGGTCATTGTTGATTGGGGGAAATGATCATCTTGTATTAACAAAAGGATCTTGCTTGTTGATTGTGGAATGGGCCCTGTTGTTTTCACGAAACTATCATTGTTGGGTCTTTGGAAGGGATTTTATTGTTTTCATGGAGATTATGAAAGTGGTCTTATTGTTTTTACACAACGATCGTTGCTGGCTATTTAAATTAATGGTATGTGGTAGAGGGTCTTATTGTTTTCACAGAACAGTCATTGTTGGTTTGGGGAATAGGTCTACTGATGTGATTAGTTGTGGAAGGGGTTCTATAATTGTTGGGTCTTTCAATTCGATGATTGTAGAAGGGTCTTATTGTTTGTGCAGTATGATCATTGTTTGTTGTCTGGAAAAAAGGTCCTATTGTTTTCATGATGTGGATGGAGAAGTTTTGTTGCTTTCATGGAAAGAGCAAAGTTGTCTGGGTCGTTATATTTATGGTTCAAAGCAGCAAATATAGGTACCTCATAAAAACTTGTGAATTCACAGTCCTTATAATATATATATATATATATATATATATATATATATATATATATATATATATATATATATATATATATATATATATACGTGAATCAGGAATAGCAGTGGGGTGCGGGCAGAGAAAATTAAAATTTACCAATAGAACATGCAAAATGGATAGCTTTTTGATTTACAGATGCGGGCAGTGCTTTCCAATGGTGAATGGGAGAGGTCAGTTGAACTACCGTTTTGCAGTTAAATTAGTACATTCCCTTGTCTAATAATACGTAATGGCCAATACAGTTTTATGCGACAAAGTCACCGTGAAACAATATTTAAATGGCAACGCCTCTAGCAATGTACAATAATGCCACTTAATTAGTTTTGGTTTAGTTTATCCGATAAATGATGGTGTGTAAATGTCTGAGTTTGATAACCTAACCAACTATATCTAATTCATCGGATGCTTGTAATGTTCCTGATCATTGGATTCCAACATTGCATCGTTATTGTTGGTTACGAATCCTGTGTAATTTAACATTCGATTTCTGTTTCAAACATTGAACTTAATACCTTATTCTCTATCACCAAATGAAGCTGTTCCCAGTTTTAACGTTTTAAAATACTAATTGCCATTTATGGTACCAAAGTAATTTGTAAAGTATGTTACTTTCTATATAATGTAGTCTAATTATACATAGTTCTTATGAAAATCAGAGACAGTTG
Organism: Sinohyriopsis cumingii; assembly: GCA_028554795.2. Lineage (NCBI taxonomy): Eukaryota > Metazoa > Mollusca > Bivalvia > Unionida > Unionidae > Sinohyriopsis > Sinohyriopsis cumingii. Next base: position 70,196,910 of record CM068833.1, on the reverse strand, counting down.
GCAATTTTAAGCAAATTTCTCTTTTGTTAACTTCTCAAATCACACCCCATGCCTTCCTCCCAATCTGGATCGGCTTCAGTATCAGGCATATAGGGGAAGAGTATTTGACAGTTTATTTCTTTGTTCCATTTCTTTTTTTAAAACTAATTTACTCTCAGCTTATGTTAATGTATTTCTTTTGGACAGTAAACATTTACAACTTTAGCAAAGCAGAAAGCTTGAAAATCGGGGAGCATTATTTGATGTTTTAGTTAAATGTAATGTTCCTGACGTGAAATTGAGACTGAAGAGAACTGGGGAGGGGATAATTGAGAATGAAAGAAAGACCAGTAAAGGTGCATAATGAGTGTACAAAATAAACGATGACCCGATTAAGTGCAACAAAGCTTTCATTTATATATGAAATAAAATTTAATAACATGTGTTGATTAACAAACCATTCAGACTTGTATTTTTTCTTTCTCTCAAACAAACTCATGAAATTTGTGACATAACATATTAATGAAAGTGAAAACTTGGACATTGTCAGAGACTACTGGGGTCCAGTACGTACTCTCTTCTCCTTGAAGGCACCCACTTTCGAAATATAAGTCAGTAACCATCACCATGTACAGGTTTTCAAACTTGATAGAGAATGGAGAAATACGGTCATTGGGGGGAGAAAAAAAATTGCATTGCAAAGTCAATACCTCTGAGATTACCCCCTATTAAGTCACACCAAACCTCTATCCCTGCATATTGTTAGAAAACCCCATAAAGAACATACATGTACGGGAAACAAACTCAGGGAAATGTTTCATATGCCTAAGGTGGAAACAGTGGCATTACAGATTTTATTTTATTGAAGAGGAAGGTGGACCAGTTTCCCACAAAGTCACTTTTTTAAAAAAATACAATGATGTTACAAAAAAAAAAAAAGAATAATTGTTTGGCTGAAATCATGTTTATAAAAGCGTCGTCTTCATTGTTGTACCATGAGTAGATCTTAGCTAGGGAAGGTTCCGATATGATACTCCTATCTTATACCTTGGCGGATCGAACATATTTTAATGCTTTGTTCTGGCGACATCTATTAAATTTTATGAGTTGCCCCCTCCTCCCTTAGTATGTAATGCCAACTAACCAATAGCGTGTAACAGTGGTGCATTGTACATCGACGGGAAATGGTTCAGGCAATTGGCTTAAAATGTTAGTTTGTAAGTTTAACGTCGAACGTGTGACTACGTACTCGAGAAAAGCCATTATTTGTGTTTTTGAGTGAAATGTATTTGTACAAACGCGAACCGGCAGTGAAAAACTGCTTATTTATCAGTCTATTCAGGTTGTGTTCTCCCCTTGTCTCGATTATGTAGGAGCAGTGTTTAAATTTGAGAAACTTAATTTTGATTGGATGCGGTGGCTTGCGGCAAGCCACCCCATCTAATGAAATCAACAGACCCGAAGCACAGAAATATCTGCTCGTTACGCCAAGGTGTAGATCGGGTTATAATATCGGAATCCTGGCTAGCAAATATGCCATGAGTGAGTCAAGAGATATTTTTCCACCCCTAATTCCCAGTGCCACGGTATCATGATCATTACACAGCGGTATATAAAATTCCCACCCACCCAACCCCGGAGAGCGTAACCAAGGTGCGACACTGCATCTTAATGTACAACTTTATAAAGTGTGATCTTTTTAGTATATTGTCTGTTAGTGCCAACAATTTATTGGCCGATTACATTCCATTTAGTTTAAAAGATGGGGCTCATTGAGTAGCAACGCTTGAACCGACACGTGTTTTTGATTTCTCAGACACACCCATATATGTAAAACCAAGGACCAGAATATCTGATGACCTTCCTGTACGACAAGGCAGATACTTTTGCTTGTTTAATCATTAACAAATCATCAGTTTGGCGGCCCGTATATAACAAAGTACATGCGCGTAATTTTGATGGAATTCCATCTGCAAATAACAAACCTGCATTGTTTCTCAGTTAAACCTCCGCATATTTGTCAACTTCGGTAAGTATGTTTAGTCATCGTCTACTCAGGTAAGTCTGGTTAGTCATTTTTTCCTCAATCACGTAATACATTCAGCTATTATAAATATTTTGTATTTGGCACGTATGTGTTTCAAATGCTTATTCTGATCTTAGGGGGATTTGCAATGCATAAATTATAATATAAATATTATTTTGGCGACATAAGATTGCTGGCATTGTTTAAGTTTACAATTTACAAAAGTGAAAATTACTTTTCAACGTACATATAGATGACTGCTTCTAAAATTTATGAATGAAAATAACTGTAGATAATATTTTGTATGCATTTTCTTATATTTTTCTTTTTTTTGTTTCTGTTCTTATTATTTGCAACTTTATCCTATTTAATAACGTTCCAGTTACGTTATGAGGTCATATGGCAAAACCAGCAAGTACACTTATAGTATGATCTTTCATCTTATATCATGTCATGCATTAACAGTTGCTTTTTACAATTTTTCAAAAGCCACTTCACTGTCTTTGACTAAATTTGAATGTACATTTTGTCGGGAAGCTCTTAATTATTTCTTTCTAAAATGATGCCAATCCACCATCAAATATGGCCACTGTTACTGAAATTACGAAGACCTTTAAACATCCTCTTGAAAAAAAGCTTATCGTAATCTGCGTGAATATGACACAAAGCTTCATGGTATGAAAGTCTGTTATTTTGTTAAAATGATGCTGATCCACTATCAAATATGGTCACTGTTACTAAAAATAATAAACCATTAAATGGCTTCTTTGACAAGGCTTTGACCGTATTTTATAAGAAGTATCCTGAGATGAAGCTCCTTCAGATTCGTTCAAATGATGCCAATGCGCCATCAGTTATGGCTTCCGTTACTAAAACTAGAAAGCCTTTAAACAACTTGGTTTCAAAAACTTTTAAATAAAATTGGACTCTAGACTTAAAATATTCTGCCATTATGGTCTTTAATACATTTTAAATGATGCTAATGCACCAACATGTATGCCGTTCATAAGTAAAATGTGACAGAAAACATCCTGGCACCGGTAACCTTCAGTTTGATACATAGAATGCTGATCCATCATCAGATATGGCCGCCTTTACTATAAATAGACCAGTGAACTCCGTTTAGAAAGTGCTGTGCAGAAATTGACCAAATTTGAGATAACACATCCAAGCTATAACAGCTTTCAGGTTTATTCCGGGCCTCTTGTTATTCTTTTTTAAAATCTTTCATTCATTATTTATTCAGTAATTCTTTAATCAGTTTGTCATCTTTCCGTTCTTTGGTTAATTTTAGCTGGTTGTTGGTTGATAATTAAAAATTATTCCATCCTTTATTAATACAGTTTTCTTCATACGTCGTGTTTAATGTCTCATAATTGTCCAGTTAAGTGTATATTCAGCAAATCTTTATATGTTACCTTCACAAGATTATGGGTTGTCATAACGGTAAATATATTGATATAGAAATTGATTTAAGAGGAATACCAGTACTACAGTTGTAATCAAGCGCCCTAAAATATTATAATATGACTGGTTGTGAAAAAGAATAAATGTATCTTCGTTGGTAAAAACGTGCATGTCCTCCACTGCAGACTGAATAGTCTAATTTCAAATGTTCCAACCCTTTGAAAATCTTGAAAAATGTTATTATCATCGCATCAGAAAAATGGGTCATCAAAATATATATTAGATCCAAAAATAATTGGGTCGTCTAATTTTATTTGCTTGCAGACATGCTTGGTTTATTTCCTTTGTCTGCTTCAGGTGTTTTTGCAGAATCGTGCTTAAAGAAGTCTCATAGTCAGCACAAAATCTAAACTCATAGTCAGCACAAAATCTAAACTTGTGTTCAAAGTTAAAACTTTGACCTTATATTGCTTTGATCTGAGAAAGGTGAAATTGACACAAATTTCAGGATTTTAAATTTTTAAAAATCTTTTATTCATGCCACGCTTCAGTGTGTTTTTTTTTGCACATTCCAAGTTTAAAGTGTATTTCTTGAAACGTGCTAAGTTCAATACGAAGGAAGTGGAAACTAAATTTGAAGGATGTAGTATACATACATGCACATTGAAACATTATAAAACGTATTATAATTCTTTTCTTTGAAAGCATTTAAAATTAAACAAATACATGTTAATGTTTTATTACCAGATTACGACATGGCCTTAATTTATGAAACAGCTATGTTGATGTCTAGCAGTGAAACACTAAAATTAATTGGGGGTGGGGGAGAGTTTTGTAATACGTGTGGCTAATTTTCTATTGGATTATTTAAATTCATTGTATGGGGAAACAACGAAATCCAAAAAATTGATACCCCACGAAATTAGTGATATCCCAGAATAAAGGGAAAATGATCCCGATTCACCATAAAGCTTCCTAATTATGAATCTAATGTTTCTGAGAATTGGTTTGTGTGCGCGTGTGTATGTTTGTGCGCGCGTGTGAGTGCACGCTTATGTGCGGCATGCCAGTTGATGGCTTAAATTAGATTTTTGGGTCCTGCCTCATGGATATACAGTTGACTGTTGTGGTCCCTAGGTCATAACTTGGAAACATTGAGATCCTCATCCTAGAACTACATGTACACTTACTAGGCATGACAGATTGAATGCAAGTAATATTAGTTCAAAAGTACCTTATCGCTGAGGCTCAGATTTTGGGGTTGGGTGGGACAAAGCTGGGAGGTGAAGGAATATTGGTTTTACACTCTATTTTTACCCATATTAAAACATTTGATGCAAATACGTCTACATCACACAGATCAATAGCCCAGGATAGGGAAAAGCAATAACACAAAGATTGTTAAAGTGGTTTTATGTCAATGTACAGTTAGATATCATATGGAGACCAGGTGTACATTTGGGTATCACACTGAGACCTTTTTGTAATATTAGGTATCATACGGAGACCAGGTGTACAGTTAGGTATCACACTGAGACCTTTTTGTAATATCAGGTATCACACTGAGACTTTTTGTAATATTAGGTATCATATGGAGACCTTTTGTAGGAAACTGGCAAAACTTGCATTACAGATAATTACACCAAATTTGTCAACTTATTTATTTTTGGAGTACTGGAGTGTTGCAAACTAAGAATTTCACTCATTGAAATGAGCTTTAAATATTTGGGGTTTAGGTACAAGAATATCTCTAATACAGTAATTTATTCTCATCTGATTTTAATTCTGTGCCAGTAAATACTTTCTGTGATGTGTTGATATTGTGCCATGTTTACTTTTGAATCATCCCAAGCATAAGTGTCTTTATGAGCAGAAACGTTCGTTTTTTTCCTTCCGATTATTATTAGGTTTCTCACACAATAATTACTTTACATTTACAATATATAACATTTTGTTTTCAAATGCTACCTTTTTAAAAGTATTTTTCATTGTCAAAAACATTTACTTAGAAATAAAATGATATCGTGTTTACACCATCATCCAACTAGTTTATAAGACATATGCCTTGTTTTTGTTTGGGAGGGCTCATTTGTATATTTATAACATGTAGTCCAAGTGCACATTGTACAGACTCCAGTCTGTTGGCCATTGTTTAATTCAGCAGCATATCAGGGCGTAACATGCTGTTTCATAAAGGTACATACAGTTTACATGAATTAACAATTACAATGAAATGTTTAGACCCAGATCTGCTGTCCAGTGTACAAGTCACTTGCATATCGGGGCGTACTAAATTGTCTGCATGAATTAACAATTACAATGAACTGTTTAGACCCTAATCTGCTGTCCAGTGTACAAGTCACTTGCATATCGGGGCGTACTAAATTGTCTGCATGAATTAACAATTACAATGAACTGTTTAGACCCAGATCTGCTGTCCAGTGTACACGTCACTTGCATATCGGGGCGTACTAAATTGTCTGCATGAATTAACAATTACAATGAACTGTTTAGACCCTAATCTGCTGTCCAGTGTACAAGTCACTTGCATATCGGGGCGTAATATATTGTCTGCATGAATTAACAATTACAATGAACTGTTTAGAAGCTGATCTGCTATCCAGTGTAAAAGTCACTTGCATATCGGGGCGTACTATATTGTCTGCATGAATTAACAATTACAATGAACTGTTTAGACCCTAATCTGCTATCCGGTGTACAAGTCACTTACATATCGGGGCGTAATATATTGTCTGCATAAATTAACAATTACAATGAACTGTTTAGACCCTAATCTGCTGTCCAGTGTACAAGTCACTTGCATATCAGGGCGTACTATATTGTCTGCATGAATTAAGACTTAGAATGAACTGTAGACTGTGATCTGGAAGTCAATATATTACGTACCAGTATAACGGGGTGTTATGTGCTATTTGAATGACATCACAAGTACAGCGAACTGTGTAGACCCTTATATGTCAACTGGTATATAAAAGACCAGCATAGCAGGGTGTAATGTGTTACTCAAGTGAAATCACAAAAAGAATGAACTGTGTACACCCAGATCTGCCAGTTGGTGTATAACGCACCACAAAAGCAGGGTGTACTGTGCTATTCGAGTGAAATCACAAGTAGAATGAACTGTGTACACCCATATCTGCCAGCTGATATATAACGCGCCAGCATAGCAGGGCGTAATGTACTATTCGAGTGAAATCACAAGTACAGTAAACTGTGTCCACCCAGATCAGTCAGCTGATATATAATGCAGCAGAACAGCAGGCTGTAAATTCGCTATTCGAGTGAAATCACAAGTAGAATGAACTGTGTGCACCAAGATTTTCCAGCTGATATATAACGCACCAGCATAACAGGGTGTAATGTACTTTTCTAGTGAAATCACAAATAGAATGAAATGTGTACACCCAGATCTGCCAGCTGATATATAATGCAGCAGAACAGCAGGCTGTAATGCGCTATTCGAGTGTAAATTGTATACACCCAGATCTGCCAGCTAATATATAATGCACCAGCATAACAGGGTGTAATGTGCTATTCGAGTGAAATCACAGGTAGAATTAACAGTGTAGACCCCAACCAGGCCGTACTATTCGAGTGAAATCACAGATAGAATTAACAGTGTAGACCCCAACCAGGCCGTACTATTCGAGTGAAATCACAGATAGAATTAACAGTGTAGATCCCAACCAGGCCGCTAACATATAATGCATTAGCTTATTGAGCTGTAATGTGTTGTTGACATGAAATCACAAGTAGAAGGAAGTGTGCAGAACAAGATCAGTTTGTCAGTTTATAACATACCAGCATATTGGGATGTAATCTGATGTGTAATCACAATTAGAATGAACATTGTAAACCCTGATATGTTTGTCAGCTTAAAATGTACCAACATGCCAGGATGTAATATGACGAGGAATCGCAAGTAGAATGAACTGTGTGGACAATGATCTTTTTGTCAGCATATAACGTACCGGCATATTAGGGGTTTCAATGATCACATGAAGTTACAAAGGGGCTGAACAGTTTAGACCCTGATTTTCTGCATATATTTACATCTATTGCAGTTGTATCATTTGTGGTTTTTTTTTTGTTTTTTATATGTATTGTAAATTAATTAGTGTTGTTTGAACTGCAAATCATTTTTGTTTTATTAAAGCACACATATAGTAGAATACAAAAGCAATAGTTTTGAAAACAGAAGCGCAGATTTTGATAAATGCATTTTAAATGAATGAAAACAAAAGAAAATGAGGAATTGAAGCAATGATCGAAAAAGCAGAATGCATATTAGAGACTGCAAACGAACACCCTCCCCCTTCAAAACAAAACAAAACAAAAAACAAAATCAAAACAAGATAATAACTGAAATGCATCGTGAATGGAATGCCAATGAAATGCAGCGAGATGTAGATCTGGTAAAATTACCCATTTCCGGGTCTGTATTCCATAGGTATGTAATGATAGTTGATTCTGTTGTAAATTTTAAGAACAATAATTTTAAAAATGTTTTTTTTTTTTAATTATAAGCTGTATAGTGTCCATACTTGGATGTCACAGAAAAGAATTTCCTTTTCATTGTTTCATGTCTTTTATGCACAATGACCAATATTTTGTTGTCAGGGTCCATTTAGTCTGATGCTCTGTCACACAGGCCAACATTTTGTTGTCAGGGTCCATTTAGTCTGATGCTCTGTCACACAGGCCAACATTTTGTTGTCAGATCTAGTCAGGTGCCATATCACATAGGCCAACATTTTGTTGTCAGGATCCATTTAGTCTGAGGCTCTGTCACACAGGCCAACATTTTGTTGTCAGATCTAGTCAGGTGCTATATCACATAGGCCAACATTTTGTTGTCGGGATCAATTTAGTTAGATGCTCTGTCACACAGGCCAACATTTTGTTGTCAGGATCAGTTTAGTTAGATACCCTGTCGCATAGGCCACCATTGTGTTGTCAGGATCTAGTCAGATGACCTGTCACACAGGCTAACATTTTATTGTCAGAATCAGTTTAGTTAGATGCCCTGTCGCATAGGCCACCATTTTGTTGTTAGGGTCTAGTCAGATGACCTGTCACATAGGCCAATATTTTGTTGTTAGAATCAGTTTAGTCTGATTTTATCTTCTGCGTGAAAATTATGTGAAGAATAGTGTGGAAGTTTGAATAATTGGTTTATAAACGAAAATAAACATATGCTGAAAATAGGCACAAGCCTTCCTTCAGTTTTGTAGCAGTTTACGTTATGCACAAATTTGGAATCCATGCACAAATTTAAGACTAAAAGACAGTTGCATAAAATCCATAAATTTTAGGATGTGGTCAGTTGACATCAAAATTATTTTACTAAAAATAGACAATTATTTTCTTTTATCAAGTTTTAACTTCAGGAAGTTCATTTTGTTTGTGTGATCAATTGTAAGTTTTTGGTGGGTCAAACTAGAAGATGGTTTTAGACACTGTACTGATGTTATCTGTAGGCCAAGCAGATCCCCTCCTTGGAAGTATCTAGTCAGTAATGCGATTGATGTTATCCTTATGTCCAACAGCTACCTCTTTTTGGATGTATCTAGAAAGTAACCAAATTGATGTTGTTATGTTGCAGGTGCAAGAGATCATATGTGGCAAACACACCATCTCTTTGCAAACACACAAGGTTGTGATAGTAAGCTCAGGCGATGACCTTAGGAAAGCTGTTAATAAAAATTATCAAGAGACAGTTGCAGAAGATAATAGATGCATTTCCAAGCAAAAAGAAGAGGTGTCTACATCGACTGATGATACAATTCAGGACAATATTAAAAAGATTTTAGACTTGCTTAGAGTCATAAATAGACAGAAATTGGAGGAAATACTGAGACTTCTACATAACTTGCATACATACAGAGCGGTTAACAGTAATTTAATGGAGGGAATTGTACAAGACATCCAAGCCACTGACACTGAAGGTAAACTTCCATTACTTGTCCAGCCTGAAAACAACACAGTGCAAGAAGAAAATACAAGAGATCCTGCAATGGAGCAAATACAGTACCAATCATCCCATCCTCCTCCTAGCACATCTGCCCTGCCAGAGTGCCAACCCTACAATCATTCTCTTAGCATATCTGCCCTGCCTGAGTGCCAACCGTACAATCATTCTCTTAGCACATCTGCCCTGCCAGAGTGCCATCATTCTCATCAGTTTCCTAGCACATCTGCCCTGCCATCTCCACCTGTTGAAATTAAACCAACAAAACCTTGGCAGGTAATGGACAGCATCTCATCACCTCCACAGCCAGCTGGAGCACCTCGCCACAAAAGACCTGTAAACCTAAAGTGCAACAAAGGAGCTCTCCTTGAAATTTCCTCACATGATGAAATCAATAGCAGTGTTCCAGCTGATACAGAGATTAGAATCAAAGGTCATATGCTGAAAGAGGCACAGTCAAATGCAATTTCTCTAGGGAACTTTGCATGGTGGATTGCACAGAAGATATTTCGAGAAGACGAGATGACTGGTCGTAATTATTATGGTAACAAGGGAAAGCTTCCACTGTCACCCCGGAGGATACATGCTATCGAACATGCAGTTATTGACATGTGTGGTCCACATGTGGATAATATCAGAGAGGCAGCAAATGCTATAAACACAGGCATAAGGAATCGTGCCCATCGCAAAGCAGACAAAATTGTGAAAAGGACGTTGTCTTTCGTTTAATTTGATCGTAGTGTTCGATTGTTTGCTTCAGGGTTTCAAGAACTGGTATTCAGAACTTGAACAACCAGCATTCAGAGTTACGATAGTAATAGTCATTCAAGGAGTAATAGTTATAGATCCTTTAATCTTGGAAGAAATAAATCTATTCATCTGAGACATCTCAAGCAAAAACATTGTATATGGTCGATGACATTATCACAGTGCTTCCCAAACTTTTTTATGCGCAACACTAGAAAATATTTTATTTTTCTTAGCCACACGACCCGTTTTCAGTTTGATGGGTTTTTCCACCCTAAAAATAATCCTCACGACCCTCCAGAATATCAAGACGTTGAGTTGGGTCGCGACTAGGAGGTTGGGAACCACTGTAATATGAACGTACATGATGACATGAATGCGATATCATAGTATGTATATTTATTTAAGGAGTTAAGATTAGAATTTGATTGTGAGGAAAAAAGTAATTATGTTAAAAATAATGCATTCATAATTTTGTTTGGTGTGGATCTTTATGCTTGTTATGACCTTTTATGCTTGGTACGAACCTTTTGCATGGTTTGGCCCTTTGTGATTATACGCCCATTTATGATTGTGACCCTTTATGCTTGGTATGGCCGTTTATATTAGGTATAGCTCTTTATGCTTGTTACGTCCCTTTTTGGCTGTTATGGCCCTTTATGCTTGGTACGGATCTTTATTGTTATGCTTGGTTTGGCCCTTTTATGCATGAAGTGGCCCTTTATGCTTGGTACTGTTTAATTTTTAATGCATCAGTAAAGTACAAATAAGAAATAAAAATAATCTGCTATAAATGATTTAGTCGGTGAAAAATTTGACAAGACATATAATGTTGCAAAATATATTTAGTACTTAAACGAAGCATATTTCATCCAATTAAATAGCTTGATGAATTGGTTTGACATAGTTTGTTTAAAAAGATTTGGCAGACATAACACTAGACTTTTGTTTATTTAGACTAAAATTAGCACACATATATTGGAAATTGTGTTGCCTGCAGTCCAAGCGAACGTGTCATGTAGAATCCACATTCTCTTGAAATGGAGTCGAATGAAACTTGTACATGGTGAGAGAAGTAAAACAAGGGGAGATTTCAGAGGTATACAGTAGGTCACTGAATTACACTTAGCAGCACACTACACTAGTACGATTGAAAAATGGTTAGTACACTTTGTACATATTGTATATTACAGCATTCTACATTTTTTTTTCTGCAAATTTTCCACATTTTAATAATTCACTATCATCAATATAAAGCATATTGTCTGAATTGACTTTGGTGATAATGGACATTATAATTTTCCCCTGGCGACGTTCCTCAGCAGTCGCCTCTCTTCCGCTGTGAGAGGCCAAGTGTTTCTTAACCAAGCAGTGTTTTCACCCTATCTTCCATGGTCAGCTTGGATGTTTTTTTTAAATAACCAAGCAATGGTTTCACCCTGTCTTCTGTGGTTGGTAGCCTTATGTTTATTAAACAAGCAGTGGTTTCACCCTGCCTTCTACAATCACTGGAACGTATCAGCAGTGATCGCCTCAGGTATGCAAATTAAAGTTCTTTTGTCTGGTGAGCAAGACATAGTATATATAAAGGTATATTACATGAATTGGCGTTTATACGTTTCATATTTTGTTTGTACTATCTGCAATCCAGTGAAACTCAAAGGTGTTAGTATGTCTGCTTCAAAAGCAAAAGGCAGTTTTTGTCCTTACAGGAGAGGATCAGAGCAATTCTATTTTAAATTGATTTTCTCTGTTTTCCCCTGTTAATAGGATGAATCTGTTAAATATTTTATGATTTTGAACCAAAGCTCTCTCCGGTGACAAGAATACATGTAATCTCCAAGTAGAGGTACCCTGCACTAGTGATAGCCCTTACGGTTTAGCTGCTGCTAATAACACAAGTGATAGCCTTTAAGGTTTATTTGCTGCTAATAACACTAGTGATAGCCCTTACGGTTTAGCTGCTGCTAATAACACTAGTGATAGCCCTTACGGTTTAGCTGCTGCTAATAACACTAGTGATAGCCTTTAAGGTTTATGTGCTGCTAATAACACTAGTGATATCCCTTACGGTTTAGGTGCTGCTAATAACACTAGTGATGGCCCTTACGGTTTAGGTGCTGCTAATAACACTAGTGATAGCCATTACGGTTTAGGTGCTGCTAATAACACTAGTGATAGCCCTTACGGTTTAGGTGCTGCTAATAACACAAGTGATATCCCTTACGGTTTTGGTGCTGCTAATAACATTAGTGATAGCCCTTACGGTTTAGGTGCTGCTAATAACACTAATGATAGCCCTTACGGTTTAGGTGCTGCTAATAACACAAGTGATATCCCTTACGGTTTTGGTGCTGCTAATAACATTAGTGATAGCCCTTACGGTTTAGGTGCTGCTAATAACACTAGTGATATCCCTTACGGTTTAGGTGCTGCTAATAACATTAGTGATAGCCCTTACGGTTTAGGTGCTGCTAAGAACACTAGTGATAGCCCTTACGGTTTAGGTGCTGCTAATAACACTAGTGATAGCCCTTACGGTTTAGGTGCTGCTAATAACACAAGTGATATCCCTTACGGTTTTGGTGCTGCTAATAACATTAGTGATAGCCCTTACGGTTTAGCTGCTGCTAATAACACTAGTGATAGCCTTTAAGGTTTAGGTGCTGCTAATAACACTAGTGATAGCCCTTACGGTTTAGGTGCTGCTAATAACACAAGTGATAGCCTTTAAGGTTTAGATGCTGTTAATAACACTAGTGATAGCCCTTACGGTTTATGTGCTGCTAATAACACAAGTGATAGCCTTTAAGGTTTAGGTGCTGCTAATAACACTAGTGATAGCTCTTAAGGTTTATGTGCTGCTAATAACACTAGTGATATCCCTTACGGTTTAGGTGCTGCTAATAACACTAGTGATGGCCCTTACGGTTTAGGTGCTGCTAATAACACTAGTGATAGCCATTACGGTTTAGGTGCTGCTAATAACACTAGTGATAGCCCTTACGGTTTAGGTGCTGCTAATAACACAAGTGATATCCCTTACGGTTTTGGTGCTGCTAATAACATTAGTGATAGCCCTTACGGTTTAGGTGTTGCTAATAACACTAGTGATATCCCTTACGGTTTAGGTGCTGCTAATAACATTAGTGATATCCCTTACGGTTTAGGTGCTGCTAATAACACTAGTGATAGCCCTTACGGTTTAGGTGCTGCTAATAACACTAGTGATAGCCCTTACGGTTTAGGTGCTGCTAATAACACAAGTGATAGCCTTTAAGGTTTAAATGCTGTTAATAACACTAGTGATAGCCCTTACGGTTTATGTGCTGCTAATAACACAAGTGATAGCCTTTAAGGTTTAGGTGCTGCTAATAACACTAGTGATAGCCCTTAAGGTTTATGTGCTGCTAATAACACTAGTGATATCCCTTACGGTTTAGGTGCTGCTAATAACACTAGTGATGGCCCTTACGGTTTAGGTGCTGCTAATAACACTAGTGATAGCCATTACGGTTTAGGTGCCGCTAATAATACAAGTGATATCCCTTACGGTTTTGGTGCTGCTAATAACATTAGTGATAGCCCTTACGGTTTAGGTGCTGCTAATAACACTAATGATAGCCCTTACGGTTTAGGTGCTGCTAATAACACAAGTGATATCCCTTACGGTTTTGGTGCTGCTAATAACATTAGTGATAGCCCTTACGGCTTAGGTGCTGCTAATAACACTAGTGATAGCCCTTACAGTTTAGGTGCTGCTAATAACACTAGTGATAGCCCTTACGGTTTAGGTGCTGCTAATAACACAAGTGATATCCCTTACGGTTTTGGTGCTGCTAATAACATTAGTGATAGCCCTTACGGTTTAGGTGCTGCTAATAACACTAGTGATATCCCTTACGGTTTAGTTGCTGCTAATAACATTAGTGATAGCCCTTACGGTTTAGGTGCTGCTAATAACACTAGTGATAGCCCTTACGGTTTAGGTGCTGCTAATAACATTAGTGATATCCCTTACGGTTTAGGTGCTGCTAATAACATTAGTGATATCCCTTACGGTTTAGGTGCTGGTAATAACATTAGTGATAGCCTTTACGGTTTAGGTGCTGCTAATAACATTAGTGATAGCCCTTACGGTTTAGGTGCTGCTAATAACACTAGTGATAGCCCTTACGGTTTAGGTGCTACTAATAATAGCCCCAATCTTCTTTTCATTCCCTAATCATCAAAGCAACAGCTTAATCCATGAGTTATCGATTGTTTAAAATGTGAACACCTGTTTTATGTCTAATTATACCAACTGCCCTAAGAAAAGTCATTGTTTTTTGCACTTTACATAAGTGCAGGAATGCATACATTAAGCGTTTGTACTTCATTTTCAATAAAACATGCTGAAATTAGTAATGGAAGTTTCACACATTGCAACTAATATGGGGAAGGAGATATGCACAAAACGGACTAAGATCAGTGAATTTTTTAAGGCTTAGTTATATATTGCTTATGATGGATTAAAGTGAAGATACGGTATTTTTGTGTGGAACTTATTTTTAAAAAAAATGTTTTCCTTTTTGCTACATACGCAAACTAAATACATGTATCTTGGTAGCATACTACTACTACTGTTAATAATAATACACGTGAAATACTACTACTATTACTAATAATAATAATAATAATAATAATAATAATAATGCTATTTTTGATTCATAGCACATAAAGTTTTCATAAACCAAGTTTGAGAGCTGAATTTGCCTTCAGAGGTCACCAGTCTGGTATAATCGTGGATGTTCTTGAATGAATTCATAACAATCCCAAAATTGTGATTAGGCCAAAATTCAATGAGTTCTTCATAATTCCAATGGATAATTTAAATAAATAAATCCTCTTAAAGTATAACTGAACACAACTAAAAGACTGATCCCACCTGGCAGAGGTTAAAATAGGAATAAAGAATTCTGATGTAAACAGCCTTATATACGTCTCCACTTGACCTATGTTGCAATAAATTGTTTTGAAAAAAATCCATCTAATGGAAAATTACCTCAAGCTGTAAACAAAAATATAGTTTCTGGAATCTTCTGTGGTCAGAATCCAGGCTGTGTCTGGAACCCAAACCTCAAACCCAAGTGAAAACGTTTTACGAAAATGACATTAGTCAGGTAGGCCCAAACTCCTACCCTCAGTTATGGCCAATGGTCATTCACACAATACAGATTAAATAAACATAAGAAGCCCAACATATCAGTATAATGTTACGCCATTATTCTGCATACGTTGGCACAACTGTGCACATATATACTAATAAGATGTTCTTTCCAGAAGAAAATCACACGTTGTTCACAAAAGAAAAGCCATCTTTAACATGATGTATTTTGTTGTTGGCATATTAGTAATATATAGAAGACACAATACATGCTAAAATGGCCCTTGATATTCCTCAGTGCAAAGATAATTTGCTCCACTTTGTAGAGGGACCAATCAGTTTAGGACATGAAACTCGATTTTCAACATTTACCTCATGCATGCTTTTACTTGCAATGGCTACAGTGAACATTTGCAGGCATTATTTGTACAAGATCTATATGTAGTTTTGATAGTGGGGGAAGTTGATGAACAAACGAAGAAAATAATAATTGAGATGCTTTCTTATGAGAAACCTTTTTGTTCTGGAACAATGCATATATATGTATGTAGAAAAAAATCAATACGAAATATGAAAATGAAAAAAAAAATCATCACAGGTAAACTTTGTTTAGTAATGTACTTAGCCGGATGATTATGTGTGACATAAAAAGAAACATGGTAAAGTTTATATGCACAGTTGTGTTATTTGTACACAACATGAAATATTATATGGAAGGATCTCTCGCTTTTTCATTAGCCATTTTAAAGCTATTATTTATACAGGATTGGTCTACTTAATTGTAAGATTTGGAGTGAATTAATATCTTTGTTTATTGGATTTATAAATTGTAGCTTTGTGGGAATCGGGAAATCCATTAAAAATTGGTATATGGTGAACCAATAATGTCTAGAATTCTTTTGGCCTGCTTCTGTTTATTTAAAGGATTTAAAATGAACCTTTTTCATGAGTATTATCGTTGCAAATAATGTCAGGTACTGCGAATTCGTTATTTTGATGGTGTACCAAATTTCATGGATTTTGTGGTAAGAACAAATCAGAAATCTGGACCCAACTAAAATTGATCTTTCTGTGACAACAGTATGACCCGAACGACAAACCACCGTTTTTTGTTTGAGAATCGACAAAATTATCATTTTTTGGAAACCAAGAAGAAGAAAAATGCAATAAAACTATCCACAGAAATAAACCAATTCAGTATGTCGTTTGGGTTTCACAGTCCTACGTGGGCTTGAGCAGAGTTGTGTTTGCGAAATCTGTATGCTGTGCCCCACCCCAGACCCCACCATTTAAAATTCCAGGAGAACCATGTTACACACATTTCTTTAAATTAATCATATTTTATGTACAGTTCATGAAATTATGGCTTTACTTTTCAATGGAAGCTGCTGAACAAATGGCTGTGCGGTACACGAATGTGCAACTATCCAAGTGTTGATACCAGCTATTGAATCCAATTATTGTTTAAGATGGCACAATAAACAAATTGAGAATATTCAAACAGTATCTGAAGTTCTGCTGTATAATGCTTTTTTGGATAAGTGAATTAGGCAGAATAAATCAAGTGGAATATTGTGTTTTGTGACAGAATAAATCCAGCGGAATATTAAAATCCAGCGGAATAATGTTTTCTGCGACAGAATAAATTCAATGGAATATTGTGTTTTGTGACAAGATAAATCCACGGAATATTGTGTTCGGTGACAGAATAAATCCAATGGAATATTGTGTTTTGTGACAATAGTGGTGTGCATTGCCGTAGCGTTTATCCCTTTTAAATATCCGGTAAAGGCAGTATCCATTCAGATACCTGGTAAAGGCAATATCCTTTCAAATAAATGCCTGGTAAAGGCAATACTCATTTAAATGCCTGGTAAAGGCAATACCCATTCAAATACATGCCTGGTAAAGGCAACACTCATTTACATGCCTGGTAAAGGCAATACCCATTCAAATACATGCCTGGTAAAGGCAATACTCATTTAAATGCCTGGTAAAGGCAATATCCTTTCAAATAAATGCCTGGTAAAGGCAGTACTCATTTAAATGCCTGGTAAAGGCAATACCCATTCAAATACATGCCTGGTAAAGGCAATACTCATTTAAATGCCTGGTAAAGGCAATACCCATTCAAATACATGCCTGGTAAAGGCAATACCCATTCAAATACGTGCCTGGTAAAGGCAATACTCATTTACATGCCTGATAAAGGCAATACCCATTCAAATACATGCCTGGTAAAGGCAATACTCATTTAAATGCCTGGTAAAGGCAATACCCATTCAAATGCATGCCTGGTAAAGGCAATACTCATTTACATGCCTGGTAAAGGCAATACCCATTCATATAAATGGCTGGTAAGGGCAGTATCCATTCAAATGCCTGGTACTGGGGTGGAATATTGTCCCACAGAATGTTATCATTTATAATGGAATTGATAATCCCAAAAAGTAATCAAGAATGAGCCCTTTCATTGTTGGAAATATCTCCCTACAGGTGTACTTCTACTAAATATATGACAATACGTGTAATAACAACAAACACATTAAGAATGTTTAGCATGTGGCTTCTCGTCTGGAACCCATGATGTGAATTTCTGATTTGCAAAAGCTTAAACATTTATTTATCATATTGTTTACACTTCAAGCAGGAAGACAAATGTTGCACAGTAAGGACAACAGTAAACACATATACTTAATACCGCTAAATACTTTATAATGAAACTCTGAAAACCTTGAGATTACTTTGTTGGATGCTTAATTTTTTGCAACTTTAGTGGCCAATTTTAATTTTAATTTTTCCTTGTTCTTAGCTATGCTTGAAGGAAAAGATAACTATGTTTTCTTATGTTACGTGTTTAGGCTCTAACAAACAGTAATAAAGTAAAAGTGAAAACAACAAGCTTTGTAAAAATTTGTCCAAGAATTCTGTATAGGCACACAAATATTTCCAGGAAAAAGAATTATTCTTTTATAATCCAGAGAATTTGAGTAAAAATTGCAATGTAACTCCAAACTGGGCACAACGAAGCAGTTTCCAGTGTCCAAGGTAAAAGCCCAAACTGAGAAATATCTCTCTAAACATCACTATTAAATCTAACTACTGCGCAATTTCGGAAAACCCAGAATTGCGAAATAGAGGATATTTGCATATCTAAAGTCACATACTGCTAGTATGACTTTGATAAAAACCAATCATTTTACTCCGAGAATAAAATAAAAATCGAAAGTTGTTAACTTGTCTCAGTGCAGTGTTTCTATTATTAGTTGTTTATGAAAAGAGTCAGGTCAAACTGAATTTTCTGAAGAAAAAAAAGCCAAATCAAGTAAATAAGATTACATTACTTTGACATGTAATTAAATTAAAATAAAAAGATTTTAAAACGTACAAACAGTTACATTAAATCAAATATAAATGAAATCAAATATACATTAACAGTTTATATAGCCCACTCTTTCTTCACAATGGGATGTTAGAATCGGGTGCTGTCAGTCCGTCAAACAAAGAAACCTATTATTGGTGGGAATGGTATGTTTGTGGACTTGCAATAAATCACTGATAATACGTTTCCCTTTATATTGTTGTTGTTGTTGTTGTAGGGTTTAACGCCATTTTCAGCTCAAGATAGGCTATACATGGCGGCCAGTATAATTGGTGGAGGAAGAACCCTGGAAAACTCAGGGAAGAACCACCGACCCACGAGAAGCTACTGGCAGGCTTTCTCACGTACCAACGTTAGCCGAGGCTGGACTCGTTTCCCTTTATAGCTAAACATTCTGTTTTTTGACCACATGTTATAAACTTTATAGCTCTTTTAGTATGTGCACCTTCTTTAAACAGAGTTAGTTAATTCTGGAGTTATATCATAAGGAAATATTTAAAAGTTGTTGTTCTTGTCGTGGGTTTAACACCATTTTCAGCACATTATAGGCAATACATGGTGGTCTGTATAACTGGTGGATGAAGAACCTGGGATATCCTCAAGATGAGCCACTGACCCACAGGAAGCTACTGGCCAGCTTTCACACATATACACATTAGCGGAGCCTTAGACTCAATCCCACGTGGACAGAGGCGAGATAGCAGTGATTGGCTAAAGCAAGCGCCTTTGACCACTCTGACATAGAAGTTTGTGTGGAGAGTAGATATTTGGCTATGATTTGGTTATCGAATTTAGGCTTTTGTACAGTTTGGTTTGTACACTAGAGATAGATAAATGTTTGCAGTTGACACACTATAGATCGATAGATTTCTGCAATTGACACACTAGAGATAGATACATATTCGCAGTTGAAACACTGGTGATAGATATCTGTTGTTGACACAAGAGATAAATGTCTGCAGTTGACACACTGTAGATAGATAATTGTCTGCAGTTGACACGGTAGAGATAGATTTTTTTGTCTGCAGTTAAAGCAATATAGATAGACAAATGCCAGCAGTTGGCACACTAGAGATAGATAATTGTCTTCAGTTGATACACTAGAGATAAATGGGAAAGATGGATGTTTGCAGTTGACACACTAGGGATAGATAAATGTCTGCAGTCGACACACTAGGGATGGATAAATGTTTGCAGTTGGCACATTATAGATAGATGTCTGCTGTTGACAAACTAGAGATAGATAAATGCCAGCAGTTGACACACTAGAGAAAGATAAATGTTTGCAGTTGACAAACTAGTGATGAGCAAATGTTTGCATTATAAGCTAGGGTAAACCATAGAGTTGGTAGTCAGCATGTAAAACTACAGTATAACGGTTCGTATGGAATAAATGTATAAAGGAAAACTCTCTCTCTTGTCTAATTCCCAGGCTGATAAAAATGCACTGTATCGTTACTATGATGTATACATTAGACTTTTATTATGTATATATTTAATTTGTATTGTGTGATTGGCCTTTGTCCATATTTGGTGGTAGTTATTTGGGCCTGTATGCTGAATGTATTTTTTTATAAGCCTGTTTACTTGGTTTTGAGTTCTAGATGTAGCTTTCATTCTGAACCTAATAGATGTCAGAAATTTTGTTCACAGTTTGATGGGGATTTCCATTTAGATGACCCTCATCCCAGTCCTCTTATTGTGTCAGGTTTTTATATTAAGGATGTATACATCTGAATTATTTATATCATTCTTCAACTTTAGTTTTGTTTGATTGGTCTTAAATGAGAATGGTGCCAGTCTGACATCCAATATGTCCACCAAAGCAGCTAATTTGATAAGTTTTTTATTTTAAAAAATATCAGGGGTGGTTAAACACTAAGCAATTTAAAGGAATAAATGCTCTTGAATTCGTGGAAATTCTTATTGGCCAGTAGATCCTACTGAATGGTTGGTTATATGGATACAAGTTTTTCGCCAGAAGACTAATTATGGTCTTAAATTAAAATGGTGCCAATCTTACATCCAGTATGCCCACTAAAGCAGCTAATTTGAATTTTTTTTATTTTAAAGAATATCAGATGTTGTCAAACCTCAACATTTAAAAGGAATAAATCGTCTTGAATTCGTGGAAACTCTTTTTGGCCGGTAGAGTGTTTGTCCTTTCGAGCCTCGAGGGACTCTTGTTTTAAAGGCATTATTACAATAGCACCTCGGCTTCAACATCGTTGAAAAGTCAGATCTGTGTTATTTATGTTGTATGCATTTAGCACTAATGGTCATTGACGATGAGAGCTTATGAGATCGCCTGTTGGCCGTTGTCCATTTTCATCTGTCCTATAGCACAAACTTTTTATCACCTCTCCTCCTAAGCTAATCGGAGAATTGCAATAGAACTTTGTAGACGCAGTTATTGGTGGTTCAGTTATTCCTAAATATCGGTGTCACTGGGAAATTCATTATAACATATCCATCACAGCGGCTGTAAAAAAAAAATTCTCGTTATCGCTGCTCCTCCAGAAAGCCGCCTTATGATATCTTGTTGATACTAAATTATATCAAATATGGCCACCACAGCAGTCGTCTTGACGGTTTTGCTTTCTTTGATCTTCCTGAATGGAGTCATAATGACTTGGTATTTGGGCTGGAAGGCTTCATACAATGTCTAGTTGCTCCAGACTTATTTGAAACTCTTGTTATTACCGAATAAAATGCGGGATGGTTTCAACACTCAACACTTAAAAGGAAGAAATGGCATCGTCTTGAATTCCTTGAAATTCTTCTCAGCTAGTAGATCATTTGTCTCTTTAAGGGACTGTTGTTTATGTCTTGACAATGGGCCAACATTACATTTCCTCAGGTTCAAGACTTTTGTCAGAATCTGTGTTTCTTCATGACAAAATAATGTTTGCAATCACAGTTCTCAAAGGTGAGGAAACGTGTGAGAAGCTTCATGTTTCAGAAAAGATAAACATTTGATTGCCATTCGGAAAATATTGAAATATTTATGAAAATGCCAGGAAAGTCAGGGAATATGTATCCTCTTTGAAGGGAAGTTAATATGGACAGGTGCACAAGGAAATGTTTTGTATTATTTCCAATTGAAGGGCTGTATTCATATCATTGATTTCAAGTTTGCTTCATTGCAAACTAATCGGAGTAATCTCTAAGGCTGCAGTGCTTTTACATGTGTAAACGACATAGTTGAGTGCCTGTAAATTGCTACAAAATCAGTAACATTTTAAATGAGCATACACTTGGCTGTCAGTGATCCACGAATTCCCGGTTCCAATTAAATCTTATATTTCCACATCTCTGACTGTTTAGGATATTCGAAAACTGCTTTCAGTTATCAAGTGCTCTTGTCTGGAATAACCTTCCGTATAAAATTGAATCCAACCCAAGTAGCTCTTCCTTCCATGGTATATGTATTAAATGGAGGAGATTCTAAATACCATACATAATTTACATCCAGTTTTTCTCTTCCTTGGCATCGTAACATGTCTGAATATTTAATGTATTGGCAATGTGTGTGTGTGTGTGCATACATGTATGTTTGTACCTAAGGTAGATTCGTTATTTTTTGTAACTGAGTCCTTCTCTGACAAAAATCTTAATTGTATTGCTATTGTTATCTTTAGTATCATCATCATCTAGATCACTGTTATTATTATTATTATTATTATTATCATCATCATCTAGATAATTATTATTATTATTATTGTTATTATTATTATTATTATTATTATTATTATTATTATTATTATTATTATTATCACAAAGATTGTTAGCACACTGTGATCAATGTTGCTTTGTGTTAATTTTTTAAAAAGTTTTAATGTCACATATCTTCAACATCAGTGCCTTCATTCAGCTTTCGAATAATATAAACGCTTGTATCCCCGTAGGTCCTGTCTTGCCTGTTTAAGTAGAAAGTATGTTTCATCATTTGTGAACGTTAAAGTTTTGTGTTGAAGTTTTCGAAAATCACTTGTCTTCTACATTTCCTTCGCATTCAACTGAAACTTTGGTATTATATTACCATAATGTTAACGTCTGTGACCAGTTATGTTAGGAGTCCATGTGTTGCTTGTCTTGTCTGCTTAAGCAGGAAAGGCGTATAATAGATGTAAGCAATATTAATGTTGCAACCAACGCAAAGGAGAGAATGTAGGCACGTTTCTCTGCCTCTTTTTATGTACAGTGATGGACATTTCATCATGAGGTTTTTCATAAATAGTCAGGATCACATCTTGGAAATTAGTTTTCTTTAAACCTCAAACCTTTTGCAAAGTACGAAATTCTAGAGCGGAACCTAAACTGAAAGTCATATTGACACGGGGTCTCACTAGAAGACATCTTATCATGTCTTCTTGTCCGAAATTAAAGTTGTACTGATATGACCTCAAATATAGTTTCCATGTTGGCCATCTTGAGAATATTATTGCTACTCCTTCTAGACGGATGGACATATCGACGTGGGATTTTCATTAAAGGACTTCCTATGGTGTCTAGTTGGTTCCAACTGAAAATAAAATAGCTAACGGATGTAGCAATTTTTTCATATGACATTTGATTTAGTTCGTTACAAACAAGATGCCACTTGTCAAAAACTGTTTTGGCTTGCTACATATGCCGAGGGTTAAATGGCGTGGATCGATAATCATTGTGGCATGAGAGAATGTCTTAAAGGTCAAATACGGAAGTTTTTGTTTCAGCTTCATTTGAATCTTCAGCACTTATAAACCTCACCATTTAATAATTATGGAGGGTGGGAATGGGAGAAGAAAATAAAGACAAAACATGGAATCGTGGACATTTTTTAGGTGGGGGGAGGAATTGTGATTATAGTGGATTAAGACGATCTTGTGCCTTTATAACAGTTCGTTTTCTAATTTTTTCATAGTCACGAAGTGAAGTCCATTAAACCAAAATATATTTTTTTATCCAGATTTTCAACAATATTTCTTGAAGGATAACATCATTAAGCGTTGATGTAAGAAAATGACATTCTTTTATCATTAAGCGTTGATGTAAGAAAATGACATTCTTTTATCAATCTTTTTCATTGTTTTGCTTGAGATTTACTCTCTCTCTCTCTCTCTCTCTCTCTCTCTCTCTCTCTCTCACACACACACATACACACACACACATTATTGGGAGGGGCCGCGGTGGCACATTGGTTACCATGCCGGATTCGTGGCAAAGGATGCTGATTCTAATCCTTCCACTGGATCAGCCTGAGTAAGCTGTCATAGTGTGTCATTAGGCAAGGCATTATAAAACAGTTACCTTGGCGCTAAATAACTTAAGTTGCTGTGGCGCAAAACACAATTCCAAACCAAACCAAAGTGGTATTGGGCAAGGCTCAAGTAAAACGCGTGTGATTTAATTGTTTTTAACCTTTATAGATGCGCACGACATGTTTCTGTCTTTTATTTTATTTGTTTTATATGTTTTGACCTTCATTTTCCCGATATTATCTAAATTTATGTCGGATTTAAGTTGTTTGCGATAATTTGATCTCAAGTAGTAAACTTGGGCAGGGTAAAGAATGTGCGCTGATTTGTTCATGGTACTTTCGGTTCCACCCCTGTTTAATGTACCGACCTTTGAGTCTGTGCTTCTTCTGCTGCAAAAGTTAACAAACAGAAAAAATATGGCACTTCTTATTCTTGCTGGTAAGTGGTGATTGTAATGATCCTGAAATGAGGGATTTTACCACTGATAACAAAAAAAAAAAAAAATGCGGAGCAAATGAAGAACAAATACAAATGGAATACACTATGAACACAAAATAACTTGCAGAATGAATGGAAATGAAATGATGAATGCAACAAACGCAACCACAAAATGTTAAACAATCAATGAAGAAAAAAATTGACGAAATGAGAATTGATTTTAGTCTTGATTATTTTCAAAATGCGGCTAAATTTCCACAGATGAAGGCCCCTTGCACCCGAGTTATGAGTTAATATTCTTTACAGTGAGTTTTTTCGCCGTTTAATACTCACGAAATTGTTCTGTTAGAGGTTGAAACAAATACAACCGCCAATGATATGATGACACAATGAATTGTGTTTGTGTGTTTAAACTTCATTATTTCCGTGAACTAAATAAATGCTGCCATACTGCATTTTTGCACTTGCGGTTATATTTTCAGAGGTCCCGCTAGGATTTTAAAACTTTTGGTAAAAATAGGAATCCCATCATCAAAAGTCTGTCCCTTCTTTTCTACAGAAACAACAGTCTTGAGTGCAACTATTTTTAGATGAAGAGGTTTTCGTAATGTAATCACTCACTTTATTATAGCTTCATTACAACAGTCCATTGACAGGATTGCAAATTTATGGTTTATTTATTTGTCTACGTCCTTGTAGTAATTTTAGGCATTGGTTAAATAGTATCTGATTTGCTGTGTTATTCCCGTATTTTCGCAAATACGTGTCAAGTCGGAAAACAACTTAGACCTTAAAGCGCATCTGGCGAATTCCACAACACAGCATTGTCCCATACGTTTCTGACCTACATATATTGCATTTTAAAGTTAAATCTTTAATAAAATAATACCTTGGCTTTGCTTTCAATGATTTGTATATTTTTCTGAAAATATTTGCCCGATGATTTACGAAAACAGACAATATAATAAACTGGTACATCCCAGACTTAGCGAAGTCCGCCTTTATTTCCTGTTAGGCCTATTGGTTCAAACTAATTTCATGACGAAATAGTGAACAAGAGGCAGTTAATATATATCCAGATCACAGATTCTGATCTTAAAACACGTGTTTGTATGTTTTATGATCAAAAGATATTATGCAGGAAACTGATAGTTGCTACCTTACTCGGAAAAGGGTTAATGGTCAATCAGCTATTAAAACATATGCTTGTGAATGGGCAAGAGTTTGTTTGTCAACGTAATTGATATAAATACTAGGCCTAGCTACCGATGTCTTGATGAATACATTTCGCTACAACACTAGAACTAACCAGGCTAAGGCGGGGGGGAGGTGTATTAAAAAAAAGTATGGTCAGTCAATGTACCTCTTAAAAGGCTCGTGTTCGTCCATCAGAGTGATACTGAATTTTGTCAATCCAAGTAAGGAGGGGCCCCGAGTGGCCTAACGCGCTCTCCGTTACGGATCACTGCCATCTCACCTCTGTCTGCGTGGGTTCGAGTCTCGGATTCAGCCACTGTGGGTATGTGAGAAAACTTGCCAGTAGCTTCACGTAGGTCGGTGGTTCTTTCCGGGGTTTTCCCAGGTTTTTCCTCTACCATTAATACTGGCCGCCATGTATAGCCTATCGTGTGCTTTGAAATGGCGTTAAACCCTGCTACAACATCAGCAACAACAACCAAGTAAGGACTTATTTATAGCACTAAGCTTGGCATCACACACTTTCTTACACTTAGCTACTGTCCTATCCGAACTATCAATTCTAGCAGCTTTAGCATTCTTCTGAATCTGGTTACAATCTTCGTTATGTTTGCCGTTTAACCCAAAAATACTTATCCAAATTTACGAATGGCATTTTGTCTAAGTCTCAACATGTCTCCATTCTGAGGTCACGTGCACTACTTATTCCGATACATTCGGAAATGAGCACAATAACAAAAGCTAAAGTTGTTTATTTGATGTACTTTTATAAATGACCGCATTTACATCTTTGGGTCTTTATGACAATGAAGTCTATCACTGTAAATATAAGTACAAATCCACCCGGCCGCCAGTCAAAACCTTTGAACTTGCCGCCCAGCTATTGCATCATGTTCTTTTTTATGTACTCTTATAATGGCAACATGTATGTACACCAAGGGGTCTTTCAGTCACTGAATTCTGTCAATGTAAATATCAGCACAGCTAACTGATCAACACATTTTCCCACAAAGCAGGTGGGTGAAGCAGGACTGGCAGGTCTTTGAATTGTGCCGCACGCACGCGTACGGAGGACTCCCGTCTTAGTGATTTTCTGCGTCCCAGATAAAAAATTGGCGTCCAAATACGCGTAATTAAGCGTTTCCGCGATCTCTGATTTTAATTTATTGTCAATTCAGTTCTGTCTCTTTGCATTTCATGCATTTGATATTTCATGAAGCACATCTTCAATAAGACAAGCTTTGTAACTAAACTTAAACGCTGAAAATTATAAAGCTCACCTTTGTAAATGCGTTTCCATATGATTATTAAAACGAGCGTCTCAATTCATTTCAGAGATCATAAACAAAACACTAGCTGAAAGGCATATGTGAATGGAAAACAAACGAAACAAACAAAACGCAAATGAAAGACAAACAAAAGGAACTCAAAATGCATATAAAAGGTTAATTTCCGATATTCTTGCAGATATGATGCATCATTAATTGCTGGCTAACTATATTGCAGTTTAGCGTCTTGGCATATTAGCATGCAATCGTGTATTATGATTATCTGATTTAACAAAACCAGAAACAGATGTGCATTATTTGGCTACGTGGGCTTTTGCCTACAGATACGAACGATAGAGTGGTTCTAAGCTCAATATGTTTATTGTTCATTGAAACTATTATCAGCCTATTTATACCACTGGACTATAATTTAGGTTTCCAAAAGAAAAGTTATTTCTACCAATTAGTGGACATTTGAGAGGGAATGCTTGTGATTGAATAAGGACGTTTCTGTAAAAAAAAATAGTTAGCATGAGATGACTTTAGTGTATTATCGCTCTTTGTAAATGTTTATAAAGAAATTTGGTGGCATTGTGCGCCAAACTAAGATTGGCGTACATCTGAACCCTGTCATTCTTATACCGAGAAAGTATATTTCCACGAATATTATAAATGAATTGTTCGATCATGTAACGTATTACGTATAAATAAGCATTTCAAAGAATTGGCTGTCCATTAGATTGATGAAAGATCTCTCCAAATTTTCAATCTATTTGAGTTTTTTGGAAGTGATCTGTCTACATTAAGACATTCGTGATTACTGCTGTACATCTTGCATGTCCGTTTACAGTGTTGCCAATTTAGAAACGTTTACTTGAAGTTATTACACAAGCCCGTTTACATATGCAAACGTTGCAGCCGTAGATACTTATTAAAGTAACGTGTCTCAAAAAGGGACAGCAAAGGTCTGCTGTTGGCACAATATACATTTAGAGAGACATTGGCTAAACCAAACTTTCTATCTTACACTTGAGTGTTGTTCCGAAAAAATGATTAAGTCCAACCAGTAACATAATCGAATAAGTTTACAAATATGACTTCGAAAATATCCATCATGAATCCTCAGGAAGAAATTATGCCTCGGACTTTTGCCGACTTAAAGTGTGTCGCTGATTTCCAGGAAATGTGTATAACACAATTTAGGAACAGCAAAGTATTTCTACAAGATCCCATTACTTTGCTGTTGTTGAGCATGTCTTGGTGGAAGCTCGACCTTGAAATCGCTTTGACATCAGTGTGCATGTCCACACGTCCGTACATTTCTCTGCACTCTAGATTAAGGATAATGTTAAACGTGGGGTGGGTGGGTTTTAATTAAGCTTAATGTTACAGTATCCATCTGTTTAATGATATACGAGCTTTTTAAAATATATAACAATAGGTGTAATGTATAGCGGCTAACAATTTTCGTTCCTGATGGTTGCACAAAAGCACGTTCAGTTTTTTTGGGGGGTGGGGGTGAGAATCTATCCCTTTCAAGTGGTGGTCATTTTCAGTTGTATGTGATGTAAACAAAAAAAATTTTT
This sequence comes from Sinohyriopsis cumingii, assembly GCA_028554795.2. Lineage (NCBI taxonomy): Eukaryota > Metazoa > Mollusca > Bivalvia > Unionida > Unionidae > Sinohyriopsis > Sinohyriopsis cumingii. Next base: position 70,168,499 of record CM068833.1, on the reverse strand, counting down.
AAAAAATGATTGCTGTCCAAGGTATATTGACTTTCAGAAGCATTCAGATGTCAGAATAATTACTGTCAATGTGAAATATCTAATATGTCTTTCCATGCTGTCAGTATATGGGAAAATTGAAGAGCGCAAAGAAAACCAGTCACCAATTAGAAATACTTTTATTTCAGATGACACCAGCAGACATAAAGAAAATTGGAGACTCTAGGAAAATGCCTATGTCCAGTGGCTCACCAGAGCATTTAAGTAGGGTTCACACAGTTGGTAAACCAAATAGACTTTTTGTGTCAGATAAGTCGTATACTGCATCTGATTGCCCCGATGCAGAAGAAAGTGATCACGTTACCGACCAGGCTGGTATTTTAAACATGACAGAAACACAGCTTAGTGCATATGCTAGAAAGAAAGGGTCTTTTATGACTTCTTCTCAGAGCGTAACAAAAAGCAAAAGGACGCATTGTACAGGGCATGCATCATCAGCTGGTTTGTGTACCAGAAAAAGGACCGCAAACAAATTGAAATCAACAAAATATACACAGGACAGAGCAAACGAAAAACACATACAGGCCAATAAAGGAAGATTGACTGATACAGATTCTGTATGTGGTAATGAGAACAAGACGAAGCAAATGGAGCATAAACTTAAAATAGTGGAACATGCGGAGATACACGGCGTGAAATCTGCAGCAGAATTATACAGTATAACGGAAGACATCGTTGAGGATTGGATTATGCTTAAAACTCATTTCACAAAGAAAACAAGGGTAGAAAAAAAGCTAGCCTTAACCCATAAATACAAAAAATTCATTAAAATGGGCGAGCACACAGATCTTGAAGATATGATGATAAATTGGCTTGTTGAAACCCAATACACCCCGGGCATGACTGACGATGTGACCATCATTCAGAAAAAATCGTTAGAGATTGCTGAAGAAATTGGAAAACCAGATGTAAACATAGGGAATAAGTGGGTAAAACAAATGCTTGAGAAATACATTAGAAACTTAAAAGCTGATAAAACTAATGCATCTTTGAATATTTTTAATTTTGAATTACGGCAGAAAGTTAGGGACTATGCTAAAAAGAACGGGGTAAAGACTACAGCGGAACATTTCAATTTGCCTCAGGAAACAGTGGCCTGTTGGAAAAAAATTAGGAATCAGAAAGATGCTCCTGATACAAAGTCAACTAGGAACAGGTACAAATTTAATTTCAAATTAGATGCTGTGAAATGTGCAGAACAGGTTGGTAATATGGGAGCTGCCCGAGTTTATGGGGTGTCAGAAAAGAATATTCGAGACTGGAGGAAGCAAAAGGAGCAACTAATAAAGTATGAAGAAAATAGGTTGAGGATCAAGCGATCTGTTACTCGTCCATACAGCTTGATTGAAAGTCTTCTTGAAAACTGGATCCTGAGTGAGAAGCGCAAAATGACAATAGAAGAGGTTCGGGCCAAAGCGCTGTTGTTTGCTGAACAAACAAATTCACCTGAGTTTAAAGCCAGTTATACTTGGTGTATTCGATTCCTTAAACTGCACAATATGCGTGAACATATGAAATAAGAAAGCTCCAAAAATGCCAAATTTGAATTTGAGAGGAAAAAAGAGACAAGTTGCGGGAAGTTTCTGGAGATGTAGTCTTGGAAAGTTTTAGGAAAAAGACGGGGATGTTGGTTTGTTAAATGGTCTCAAACCAGATGTCGCGCAATTGGCGGAACACAATGGGCATAAGGAAATGAAAACAAATATTGGAATCTCCGTCTTTGATTCGTGATTAGCAGTTGAAAATGACCTTATTTCGTGTAACGCATTTCAGCTACTAGCAAAAGGACCTTTCAGAATATTCTTTCTATCTCAGGGGTTGTTGTACATCATTATAATATTCTCCTTTGAGGTCTTTTTGACACTTGTTTGTGCAAGTATAAAAAAAAATGATTTTTCAGCAAAACGAACACTGTTCAAAAGATGAACTCCCATTTGACCCATTGTTCTAATCCTTGGGTGTGTGTGTTTAAGAATAGACCAGTGGACCAGATTTAGGTGTATATCTGAATATGTGTCGTTTTTATACCCAGTAAATTGATGTATAGTTACTGGAAAGGATCAGAGTAGTTTCCAAGTTATGCCCCAGGGTCTGTCTCTGAGAATAGGGATCCACCCAGGTACCAATCTGCTGCGTGTATACATTTGCCATTTGCTCCCCAGAATGTGTATATAAGGTTATACGGCGGGGATTCATTGCTATGTGAAGACCCGACCCAGGATTACGTACCTGTGGTTAAGAATGGATGCAGGGGCAAAAGTCAGTTGCGTATTTGAACATCAGAATTTAAATGATGTTGTGATGCATCAGATCTGTACACAGGAGTATTCGCCGATTTCATTATTCAAACTGGATGCAGACAAGGTGGAACTCAGAGTTGGGCTTTTCTTGCTCGATACATTTTGAAACTGGACATTTACTTGAAAAATACAGTCGTTTCAATTGTATAACATACGTGGGAATTTCGTGGGGTGGGCTCATTTATGCTGCTTCATAAAGTAGTTACGTTTTTCCGACTGTGGGGGTATATAATTGGAAAACGCTAGTGGGAGATAAATATGTATATATCAGAGTAATAAAAAATGATTACTTGAGGCTATGTATTTTTATAATTATGTAATACAAATCTATCATGATTCCGTTCGTCAGATTTACATTTCTCGTTTATGTATCATCTTTTTCAATGCGTGACTTAATTGTTGGTTGTTCTTTGGAAACTCTTGACTTGTACCCATCTGCACTCTGATGAAAACTTGAACTGTAAAATGTGTTTTCATTTCTGTATTTATCGCAAGTGTTGGAAATAAACATGTACACTAGAATTAACACTATCTAGTTTTGACTATATTCATTTTTTGGAAGGAATAATGCCTGTATTTATCCCAATCTTGGAAATAAACATATACACAAGAATTGACACCATTTACTTTCAATGTATTTTTCTTGTGGGTGGGGTGGGAGAAATAATTTCTGTATAATAATAACGTCGACGTATGTTACATAAGGATTGATAAATGTTTTCGTGAATTTCTTAGTTGGATTGTTTGTTTTAACGGCATTTTTAACACATTACTGGCTATATCATGAGGAGGAACGGAAGCTACGTGCCTATCCCAAGGACATGCTGAGGTAGCAAACACGGGTTGTCATGGGCAGATATTAAACGGCAACCCTTGTATTCCATCGTTGTACCAACTGAACTACCATGGCTCACGAATTTTGCGACAGACCACAAACTTAAATGTGTAAGGTACCATGATCAGTAGTGATGACAGTAGGACTTGGTGGTGTCAATCCAGGCTTTGAATGCAGGAGAAGTAATCGTTGTATAAATATCAAGTGTTGCCGATGAAAATAAATGAATTCAGAATATACAAGGGAATGCACCAGTTAGCACACAGAAGCAGTTGCCACAACATTGCTACTTTTTCAAAACTTTATACGTCATTTTTATTAGCTGAAGACATTTACCGTGCATTATACTGTTCCAAGTCAGGGGTATTTGCTTGACCGAGTGGTGTCAAGCCCTGGCGCGATTCCTGCTAGAAGTCATACGTTTACACCAAATTTCCAAAGACTTCCATACAACTTCAGTTGTAAATTAGAAAGCCCGACGTATCCGTTCTATACATAAATTTTACTATAATCAATGCAAGACCACACATCTCACAACTTGACAAATATATACATCGACCGCATATCTGCATAGTTTCTCTTCATGTTTCCATACCGCCAGCAGTTCACGCCGTAGAAACTATGCAACTTTTCCCTAACACGAGGAACTATTTTAACTACACCACCTTAGGCCAGTCAATCTGTGGGTTGCAGGCACATTTCGCCAGTACAACTGCATCACATTTGCCACCAAGGCGACATAAACGGTATCTGCCGAGTCCTTTCTTCTTTATTCCTTTGCGTAATTGACTGGTTTCCTACCGTAAATACTGCCACTGCAGTCACACCACCTATGTACACCACTGAATTATAATAGGGACTATGGTATTCCAGGGTCACTTATTCGGTTTTAATCTGAATTCACTACTAGTGAACCATGGCACCATGGAAACTCACTATCACTTCACTCAGTTACGTTTGCTCCTAGTAATTGGCTAATTATTTCGGGCTAAGGAATATTTCCATTGCACCGAATTCCAATAATCAGACAAGTTATCACAAAAATCTAAGAATTCCTTAAAACGGGTCACTATAACCAAATGCGCATATTCCAAATTTATTACACTATGTTACATTTTTCATGTCAGTTGAAAACCATACTCCTGAGAATCAAGAATATATAATTATGCAGTAACTGGTCTCGTGGGGGACCCAACTGGTCTAAAACGCTTGCCTTCACCGATCACTGCCATATCACCTTTGTCCGCGTGCGTTGAGTCTTGCGATGTGCCAATGTGGGTATGTGGGAAAGCTTGCCAGTAGCTTGGCGTGGGTCAGTGATTCTTCCCAGATTCTTCCTCCAACGGATATACTAGCCACTATGCAATGCATAGTCTATCATGTGCTGAAATATGACGTTAAACACACCCAAAAAGATCCTAAACGAAAATTGTGCTCATCTGACGCCCAGTATGGCCACCAAAAGTCTTATTATGCTATCGAATTTGTTCTAAATGACTATGGTCCTCCTTGGACATCAAAACATGGCCGCAACAGCGGTCATCTTGAAAGTCGAGTTGTCGCTACTTCTCATGAATCAACACAAGGTTTTCACACCAAAAATATTCCTTATGTGACATACGTCGACATTATTATTATTATTATTATTATTATTATTATTTTTATTTTTATTATTATTATTATTATTATTATTATTATTATTAAACACGAATTATTCCTTCAAAAAATATACAGATATAAGTAGATGAGGTTAGTTCCAGAGTACATGTTTTATGATGTCAAGCTGGTCTTAAATCAAAATGATGTCGACCAGACATCCAGTATGACCGCCATGACAACCATCTTGAAAATATTGTTTTTGCTTATCATTCTGTACAGCAGGTCATATCAACATGGGGTTTTCACATCAATACGGCTTTTTGTCATGATTAGTTAGTCCTAAGTTAAAATGATTCCACTCATAAATGGCACATTGGATTGTCGTATCAACATGCGTTTTTCACTAAAAGACTTTGCATGACGTGCAGCTGACCCTAATTAAAATGGTGCCAATTTGATATATGATATGGCTGCTTTGGCAACGATCTTAGAAATGTCATTATCGCCAGTGTTCCTGAATGAAAAGTCATATTGGCATGGGGTTTTCACTAAAGACATCCTTTGATGTCTGTTTGGTCCTAAAGGACAATGGTCCCGCCCAGACATCTAATATGGCTACCACAGCCGCCATGTTGGTTATCTTGTTACCAGTATTCCATTTGAACAGATGATCATATCAACATGATAATTTTACTAAAAGACTTCTTATTATGTCTTAGTCGGTTCTAATTGAAAATGGTGCGATTCTGACTTCCAATATGGCTGCAACGGCAACCGTCTTGAAAAGCTTATCGGTTCTTACCCTGAACGTAAAGTCATACTGACATGGCGTTTTGAAAAGAAGATTTTTTATTTTGTCTAGTTGGGTCTGAATTAAAATGTTGCCGCCTAAGCATTAAATATGCCAACTACAGTGGCCATCTTGAAAATCTTGTTATTACTACTCCACCTGAACGGAAAGTCCTATCAGCATATGGTTTTCACCACGAGACTTATGATATTTGGACGGTCTTAAATACCGATTGTGCCTATCGATAACCGATGAGGCCTTCAAGTTGCCATCTTAAAAATCTCATCGTTCCTATTATGTTTTGTTGGTAGTTTAAAAGATTGGTGCCGATCTGACATCGATCTTGCCACAATGGTATCCATCTTGAAAGTCGTGTTTTTGTTTCTTTTAAATGGAAAGTCACATAGACATGGAATTGCACCAGAAGATGAATTATAATACCTAAATGACGCCGATCTGACCTCATATATTGCTGCCACAATGGACATGTTGAAAATCTTATCACTAATTATCTTGCACGGATAGTCAAAATGAGATTGTCAACTAAAAGTTTTCTAATGGTAGTCTGGATCGTCCTAAATGAAAATGTTGTCAATCATACATCGATTATTGGTTGCCACGCTGGCTAATTTGAATCTTGGCGCTCAATAAAATAAGACACGGTTTTAACACTTTAACACTTAGAAATGATCTTATCATGGATTTCTTGTGATTCTATTTGGATAATGGAGCGTCAGTCCTTTCGAGGGACACTTGCTATTTTTTAAAGCTGTCTCAATGCTTTAGGCGTTTCCATTCACAATAACCAATATCAGTATTCAAAACATATTAAAATTTAGAGTTTGGACATACGATAATAGCATTGTCAGATTTAAAAAAAATTTAATTTAAATTTCTTATGAATTTTGCCCTGAAATTTACAAAATGAAAGTGAAGAAAATATCATTTTATAAATTCATCTCTGCCCAGTATTTTAGTTGCCGGAAATACCCACCATAAATGATTTATCAGTTAAAAGCAGTAGCTCATAGTTTTCATGCATTTTCATTATGGGGCTTCATACGAACAAGTCTGATAATGAAAAATTCGTGCTTCGTTATTTGCGTTACACGATAACAAGTATTTGAGTGCCAATATTGAATTCTTTCTTCCTTTCTACAGAGGTGGTTAGAGCGTCCGCCTCGGATGCTGGAGTTCGCTGGTTCGAACCACGGCCGAGTCATAACAAAGACTTATAAAAACGTTACTAGCAGCTGCCTCGCTAGGCGTCCAGCATTAAGAGGTTAGGGTTAGGACTGGTCGGCCTGGTGTCAGGATAATATGACTGAGTGGGACATCGTGCTACATGTCTGCGGCATGATGCCCCAGTGCTAGACATCACTATAAACTGCCACACTGCAGACATCGTAGCGATATGACTGAAAAACTGTTAAAGCTACGTTAAAAATCCAAATCACACACAAACACACACACACACACACACACACGCATACACACACACACACACACACACACCTACCTTTGTACAGAGAAAGTTTACAAATTGTTTAATTACTTCTTATGTTTATCTTTATATATTCTTTGCATTAAATAATACTAATTACATGTCCACTATGATGCAATAAGAAATAGTGTATCAGGTAATCGAAATTCACGAAACTCATCCCTACTTTCTTCATTCCATTCGTGGGGCCCCGAGTGGTCTAAAGCGCTTGCCGTTCCGGATCACGGCCATCTTGCCTCTGTCTGCGTGGGTTCGATTCTCAGGCTCGGCTAACGTGGGTACGTGAGAAGCCTGCCAGTAGCTGCTTGTGGGTCGGTGGTTCTTCCCTGGGGTTTTTCTGGGTTCTTCCTCCACCAGTTATAATGGCCGCCATGTATACCCTATCTTGTGCTGAAAAACGGCGTTAAACCCCACAACAACATCATTCCGTTCCTGTCATTTCGATCTCTTTTCCAAAGCGAAAAGATCAAGCATAAGCGGATTTTCAGCAGTCATGAAATTCATGTTGCATCTGTCAATATGGTCATCTTAAACTTGTCCTTTCAAAGCCAGTTTATATTTATTCAAAACATAACTTTCATTTAAATCATTGCTTGTGACAGATGTTATAAAAGATGAGTTGCCGTATTCCAGTTCTCATGTACTGACTGTTTGCAACCAGTTCTAGAATCGAGTTTTCTAGTCATATTTACCCTAGTAAAAGCAAAATATGCACAAATTTCAATGCAAGTTCATTATGCGCAAATAATACCATTGACGTCATCTGTACATGTTAATGAAGCTGATACGATTATATTTATTGCAGCTGACACAGTATATTCTGAGGAATTAAAAGTGAGTAATTCCCAATATTTTTATAATGGTTAATAGTTACAAGCTGAATTGGTTTTGACAAACAATAGAAATCATTTTTTGTTTAAATGTACTATCTATCTCGTATAAGTCGAATCCAGATGCAATCATTATAGATCCAGCATGAATTTATTACCCTAATCAGTAGAAGAAAGAACATCCCTAATCATCCAGTACATTATACTGCGGAGGGGCCCCGAGTGGCCGAGTGGTCTAAAGCGCTCTTCGTTACGGATCACTGCCATCTCACCTCTGTCTGCGGCGGTTCGAGTCTAAGATTCAGCCAATGTGGGCATGTGAGAAAGCTTGCCAGTAGCTTCTCGTGGGTCGGTGGTTCTTTCCGGAGTTTTCCGGGTTCTTCCTCCACCATTAATACTGGCCGCCATGTATAGCCTATCGTGTGCTGAAAAATGGCGTTAAACCCCACAACAACACAACAACAACATTATACTGCGGGAGGGGGCCGCGAGTGGCCGAGTGGTCTAAAGCGCTTACCGTTACGGATCACTGCCATCTCACCTCTGTCTCCGTGAGTTCGAGTCTCAGGCTCGGCTAATGTGGGTATGTGAACAAGCCTGCCATTAGCTTCTCGTGGGTCTATGGTTCTTCCCGAGGTTTTCAGGGTTCTTCCTCCACTAATTATACTGGCCGCCATGTATAGGCTATCTTGTGCTGAAAAATGGCGTTAAACCCTACAACAACAACAACAATACTGCGGCAGATATGGGTTTGTTAGGTCTAATCAGTAGAATAATTGATATAAACCCAGCTCTTCCGATGCATTATGCTTATGCAGAACTGGGTCTGTTAGGACCAGTTAGTAGAACAAACATTGACCCTGATGTTTGAGTGCATTATGTTGTGGCAGATCTGCTCAGATTTTGGATTAATCAGTGGAATAAATATTAACTATCCTAACGTTCCAGTGCATTGTGCCACGGTAGATATGATTTTATGGTGTTTGTAGTTGGATCACTCTTTCACACAAATACAGACAATATTAAAAAACTATTGCTCTAAAAAGTCAAGATGTGATGGAGGAATCACATCAGGGGTTTTAAAAAAGAAAAAAAAATCATGCTGGTGTATAGTGTGTTTTCAGAAATTCCCATTTTCTCGAAAAGAAAACATTGTGACATTGAATATTTGTTTGGAGTTTTTTCGCTTTATGGTTCATAAACACAAATTATTTAGCGCCTTGGCAATTGGACTAAAGTGTCTTGCCCATGTAATAATCGAAAACATTTCTTAGCTAATATGATTTTTGCAACATTACAAAATTTTTTTTTTTTTTTTTGTAACATAAATCCGTTGTTTTATCTATTGGTTTTGAAGTGGAAACAGCTAGTATTTTAATTTTGGATTACTACTTACTGAAATAACATGTTTGCAAATCAGTCATAAATCATTAACTATATCTGTCCAGAAAACTTAACATAATTTGTATATATTATTAGAGTTTATAGGTAGTCTGTGCTAAGACAAGGGCCTACTGAATTTTTTTGTTGGTCAACAATTGCTTATGTCACATGTAGAGTCATGGTTTCGGAAACCATTCTCATAGTACATACACTTACGCCTCCTAGGTCACAGACGAGCTCAGTTAGGATCATTTAGTTAGTAAAGCATCTGGTTGACTGGGCATTTTCTATTCTAGAAGCCTAATTTATAATGTTATTATTACTAAACCTAGCGTTTCATGTATTCAGTTGGAAGATCTTGACTTATAGGTCTTAATTGTGTAAAGGGAAATATGGTTAGTTTAGGTTGATACCGTGCAAGAGGCTTGATGTTTGAATAGGTTTTAATTAAACTTTATGCTCATAAATGATCCACGCGTTTTTTAAATGAATAAGACCGCTTGAATGGACCAAGAAATCAACCAGTCAGTAATCAGACAAATTTTTATTTCAGATGAGGTCAGAAGAAGATGAATCTAAGAAAACTCTTAAACCAGGTAGTTTGCAGACTAGCAAACTGGAGTGTTGTAGTCAGTTCGGCGGGGCTCTTAAACCATTACAAGTCGATTTGACAGGTGAGACAGAAAATGCAAATAACAAAGTCACTAATCAGACTGGTATTGTAAACAGTACTGTGGCAGACGAAGGTTCTCTCGATCATACTAACAAGTTGAGCACAGTCTCGCCACAGACGGACGATTTAAGGAAGAAAAGTCATTGTTCAGAAATTTCAGCGCCAAGCGATTTACCGGATACAGAAATGGCAAGGGATGATAACACTTCAACAGATCTATCGATGAAACCATCTCAAGATTCATCTACAGAAAAAAGTTCAGCTGACAGAGAGCAAAATAACTGCCATTCACCTTCAGCAGATACTGATGAGGAAAAGAGGAAGCAAGTGGAATACAAACTTAAAGTAGTTGAACATGCGCAGTTGCAGGGTGTGAAGTCTGCAGCAGAATTGTATAACATTACTGAAGACATCATCGAGGATTGGATTATGTTAAAACAACATTTCAAAAAGAAGACGAAAGGAAAGAAAAAGGCAGTTTCCAGTTCTCGCAAGCCACAGCCAATAAAACTGGGCGAACACAGCGATCTTGAAGACAAGATTGTAAACTGGCTTCTTGAAACTAACTACAGTTTTGGTCAGTCTGACGATGTTAATGTTGTTGGGAACAGAGCAGCAGAAATTGCACGAGAAATTGGGAAACCAAATCTGAGAATTGGAGAACTTTGGGTCAAACAAATGCTTGAAAGGTATATTAGTGTCACTAAAGTCAATGAAACTGGAGATGTATGCACCCACGAACTGAGGAAAGAAGTATCTAAGTACGCCGCAGAGCATGGGACGAGGGCAGCAGCAGAACGTTACGGCTTAACTACGGATATAGTGGGCTATTGGAAAAGATATCTGAATCCAAAGACTTTTGGTGGCAGTAACTCTGCTGAGCCTTCTATGGAAATCACAAGAAGAAGATACACGGTAAATTATAAACTAGAAGCAGTCAAATGCGCCGAACAACTTAGTAATCGAGCAGCGTCAAGGTTGTATGGAGTCAATGAAAAACGGGTTCGAGAGTGGAAGAAACAAAAAGAAGAGCTAGAACGGAGCCAAGGAAGCCAGTGGAGACTGCAGCCAGTTCAAAAACATAGTCCATATAGTTTACTTGAGAGTCTCTTAACAGATTGGATCATAAATGAGACGCGTAAAATTACAGTTGCAGAGATTAGAGCGAAGGCACTTTTAATTGCTGAACAAACTAATTCTCCAGAGTTCAAAGCAAGCAATACGTGGTTTACTCGATTTATGAAACGCCATAACCTTCAGGAATATGTAAAGCTGGAAAGTTCAAGAGAGGAAAATTTTGTTTTTGAGAAAAGAAAAGAAGTTGCCGGAAGCTTGATTAGAGATTCACATGGAAGGTTCAGACGAAAACGTGGGAAGGAAGCAAGTTTCACTAATGAATTCAAATTGCATATTATTGAATTTGCTGAATGTAGTGGAAATGAGGAAGCAGAGCAACAATATGGAATCAGCAAAGCACTAATCAGAGATTGGAGAGTGCAAAAAAGTAGTTTGGTGCAACGCATTCGGGCAAAAAATGAAGATAGAGAGGGAGAAACGTAACTTTTGTGACAGCAGATAGCCCATTTCTGATGGAAGGGCTAAATAAATAAAAAAAGATTTTGACGCTTCTCATTTAAGCAAGGAATGAGAACACCCATGAAGAATGCATACGTTTTTGTACCATGGATTTTGGCTATAATGGGAGGGATTAGGAGTGGAGGGTAAGGGGCTCTATGTATTATACAGATATGACCAGGGAGGAAACTTGACATGTCTGTATTATGATCACTGTCGTGTTAAAACGTCTGTATCAAACGGTATGAAAAAAAAACTTCGCAAGGCAGAACTTAATTGTTTGGTTTTGTAAAACATTTATTTTTCTGTCACTGCTAATTAGTAACTTCAGATCATGTCAATGGAGTTAAAGCCTTCCTTTTTAATGATGAATGTTGACATGCGATGTGAAAGTTACTTCGAGTCCACATCAAAGTTTCACCCACAACTGATTTAATTGGTGGGTTATAAAAAGAATTTTGCCATATCATTATTTTTAATAACGAAAAGAGCAGAGAAAAAATGATATCAATTTGCTTATAATATATGATGTTTTATCATTCCTGTGTTTTTGAATAGAAAAGATGGCAAAGTGCTATTTATTGGCCCTTTAACTAACCAGTTAGATTATCCGTGTACGCAGGTTAGGTGCTTTTTAATAGAAACTTTCAGATCTCAGGTCATCATTCATCAAAAATCAAGGCATTTGGCAAGTTTCCTCTCTTGTTATTGATGTCAAACACATTGAGGCCTCCAAAGACTATTTCATTACTAATATGTCCGATTAGAACCCTGATTCCGGTGGTTTTACTACAGCTGATAGCCGTTATCAGGGGACCCTGAAATTATTACTATTTTTATAAGATTTGTGTGTGTCGAAACATTTTTTATAGTCCATATTCTCAAATACCAACTGATAATATTACTGTATAGGGCGTGTTAGTTCTCTTCGGTTAGGTCTAGAATGAGGTTCTGTCAATTACGTAGTTTTAGTGGCAATCAATTTTCATAGTTATATGAAAATAACATTTTCAATGGTACTAAAATTCATGGATTGGGGAAGTTGGCCATTATTATACACAGGGGGATGGAATCGAGTGTTCACGGAAATATTGTTCGCGGAAGCTGTTCATGATGCAACCCTGAAATCCTCGAAAATTGGTACCCCTACCAAAAAAGTGAATTCACTATTTGGTTTTCGTTCACGAATAGAAATTATTGTTATTTTATGGACATATTTCTTGTTCGAGCATATTTTTCCGTTGACGTCTAGGTACGATACGTGGCTTCCGATACAGTGTATCCTAATGTTTTTCTTGTACGAATAATGTAGGTTACTCATGATCATTGCAGTTCAGTACTACGTTTGATAACTTTGGTTTCGATACATTTCAGTTAATGCAAAGTGTATTTCATTGTGTAAACTAGTCATACTGCGACAAAATAAATTTGGTACAAGATGAATATAGACAGTCCAGTTGTTTAATCATATAACTGTCCCATTAAAAGTGTCGTTGAATTTATAAAATAAAAGTGCATTACTATCTTCAAATTTTCTGGGTGTATTGTGTGCACCGTGATTAGGTAGAATTTTTTTTCGATATACTATACTACGACAAAAATATCGATTTCCCGAGTACATATCGTGGTATTGTTAGATCTCTATGACTTGTACGATATACTGTGCTTTGACAAAAATATCGCTATCGCGAGTACATATCGTAGTATTGGTACATCTGTATGACTTGTACGATATACTATACTGTGACAAAAATATCGATATCCTGAGTTCATATCGTAGTATTGAAAGATCTCTGACTTGTACATTCATATCATGATAATAAGCAGGAGGCAGAATCCCCCTTTTGTGCCCCTCCTATCTACCAGAAGACAACGTGCATCATCCGGATCAAAACTGTTTACATTTGTAAAAGTTGATGACACAGACATATTTTTCAGAAATAAAACGTAGGAAGGAAATGATGGACTAAATTTCTAGACAAAACCCATGAATATTGCTGAAAGACTATAAATTTTGACAATAAACATTCGTTATACGTGATATTTGTTGTAAAGTCGCCCTCTTGGTAAGTGGGGTGGTTAATTGCATTTGTGCTGCGTTATCTAGGGGTTGACCTCCCTCGATTTTATGGCCCGGTGTGAGTGCGAGCCCCCTTAGATAAGAAAAATAATTTTTTTCATCAATAACAATTAATAACCTAAGTTATATCAACATAATTTGTCTGCATTGTCTAATTTAGATTTATTTCATCATAATAACGAGTGGTGAAAAGAGCGCGATGTCCACGAATTATTACATCATCTTCCTCTCTTGACCCGTGTATCACACGTCTGTCTATTCTCTCTAGTCTTCCGAACGCTTCATCTCTTTTTGGACTTCCTAGTCTTTTATTCTGAATACGTCATCTCTTTCCAGACTTTCGTCTTCGGACTGCCGATTCTGTCCCAGAAAGCTGTTTCCTTAATGCTGTTTTCTCTCAGAAATTATGCATCCTAACATCAAAACCTGTCTTTTCTTACAGGACAGCCACTTGGTCCCCTTTACTTGTTTAAAGAGGAAAGCACTTTTCTTTTTAGTTTTCCTCGGACCCAAACTTCTCTCTCAGGAATTTTCGGACTAAAGAATTTCGACCAAGGTCGTACTTTAAATTCACATTACTTCCAAGTGTATGCCTTGACTTTGATCAATCGTATGCAGCGGTTCCTAAATTTTCCCAAGATAATCATTTATTTCGTCAGATTTTGGACAGCCTAGAGAATATGTGAACTACGTTGCCTATCAATTTCCATTTGAAAATGACTATTTGACATGGGTTCCTATCAAGCGGTTATGGTTGGTAGCTCGAATGTTTACTTTCTCAGGATGCCAGGGTCAAATTTCAATGAGTCTTATGTGCAGGCCTTTCAAGTGAAGAAAGGTCGAAGTGACTCTTCACAAAGATGTGATTTTGATTTTTAACGTAGCTTTAACAATTTTTCAGTCATATCGCTCCGATGTCTGCAGTGTGGCAGCTTATAGTGATGTCTATCACAGGGGCATCATGCCGCAGACAAGTAGCATGATGTCACACCAGTCACATTATCCTGATACCAGGCTGACCAGTCCTAACACTAACCTCTTAATGCTGAGTGCCAAGCGAGGCAGCTGTTAGTACCATTTTTGTAAGTCTCTGGTATGACTCGGCCGGGGATCGAACCCACGACCTCCCGCATCCGAGGCGGACGCTCTAACCACTAGGCCACCGGAGTTGTTATTCACAAAGACTTTTCTGGCATAAATGTGATAAAAAGTGTATGCTTAATTCATTCAACTTTAAGGTTCAATACTTGTTCAAAATTCGACACTTTGCAGTTGTCAAGAAAGGAAAAGAATGGATCATACGTTATTTTATTTTCGTCTTAATTTTCGTTCAGGTTTTTTTTTACACAATGTAAAATTTGTTTTAAAGATAAATGATGCATTTATCATCATTCACAAAATGTTATGGCCGAGTTAGCAACTCTAGTTGCAAATGAATGTAAAGTTAGTGCATATCATATTCAATTCCTCTCTCTCTCTTTCTGTCTCTCTCTCTCTCTCGTCACATACATACACAGTTGAACATGCTTTTATTACAGCATTCAAACACTAATCTTTAAGAAACTTGCATTTTATTCGACTGAATTGAGGAGCAAAATTTAAGGATTGATGATGTCCATCGTCTGTCTGGCATGAGGTTAAGGTTTGCATATGTCATTTTCTTAGACACTATTTCTTGTAGAGTCAGATGAATTGGCACAGAATGTAAATGTTTCACGAAGAGTACTAGAATCGTCAGTGAAAACTTGGTCACTCTGACCTTTATTTCATTGTTTGCATTCAAAGACGGTTTTATTGTTATTTTGGCAAGTTTTACAAAGAGACAGATGGAGATAGTCCATTATCTTGCAACGAAAGTCACGAAACTGTAGTGGAAATCAAAAAATCTAATATATGTAATCGTGCCACACACTGACAGGTAACCACATGGCCTGATGTTTATAAAACGTACGAATTTTATACCTTATCAGTTATAGTCGAGTAATCGCATAGTCTCGTAATCATAATATTTCTGTGTTCGATACCTTATCATAAACTGACAAGTTATCAAATCTGCCTGATCATAAAACTTCTGAGCTTGCTACTTATATCTCACAGACCGATACTCACATGGACTGATGATCATCAAACTTCTGTTTTTCATATTTCATCACTTACAGACCTATACTCACATAGCTTGATAATCCTGAAACTTCTGAGATTGCTATCTTATCGCAAACTGAGAGGAACTCACATGGACTGATGTGAATCAAACTTCTGTTTGCTACCTCATTCACCTACAGTTAGTCACATGACCTAATGATCATACAACTTGAGCTTGATACCTTATCACAAACTGACAGATAATCACATGGCCTGATGAACATCAAACTTCTGTGCTTCCTATCATACCACTCACATACAGATAATCACATGGCCTGATGATCATGAAACTTAGCTCTTGACACATTGATAGCTTATTGCATGGCAGTATGATCAGTCACTGACAGGTAATCACATGGCATGGTGGTCGTTAAACTTAGCTCTTGACACATTGATAGCTTATTGCATGGCAATATGATCAGTCACTGACAGGTGATCACATGGCATGGTGGTCGTTAAACTTAGCTCTTGACACATTGATAGCGTATTGCATGGCAATATGATCAGTCACTGACAGGTAATCACATGGCATGGTGGTCGTTAAACTTAGCTCTTGACACATTGATAGCGTATTGCATGGCAATATGATCAGTCACTGACAGGTAATCACATGGCATGGTGGTCGTTAAACTTAGCTCTTGACACATTGATAGCGTATTGCATGGCAATATGATCAGTCACTGACAGGTAATCACATGGCATGGTGGTCGTTAAACTTAGCTCTTGACACATTGATAGCTTATTGCATGGCAATATGATCAGTCACGGACAGGTAATCACATGGCATGGTGGTCGTTAAACTTAAGAGCCTGAGTTTCCGCTCAATATTTAGTTTCAACAGGGTACAAAAAATGTACCTTTGAATGGTCGATTTTGATTGGTGTGACTTTAAAACTGAGTTTCGTATTCAGTCTCAAAATTTGATCTTAAAACCAGCTCAGATAAATGAAGCTATTCATGTACGATACACATATTGTCCGCAAGGATAATGTGGCCAGTCACTGGGAATTATTTTCGTCATCAGCAACCATATCATTTCATTTTCCCACATAAACAGACTTTCTTTGTCTTTTATGACTGCAAGTCGAAAAGATAGCTCACGTTTTTCTCCTTTGGCCCATCTGAATGGCATCATGGCTAAATATATTTGTGTTTCAATTTGTTTTCATTGGCTAATAATGAAATTTGTGTCAACTATCAGACTTTGCAATCAGATATGGTGTAATTTCAGTGAAACCCTTGACCATGCACCGATTTTAGCAACATGTCCTAAGTTTAAACGTAGAATTAAGCCATTTAGATTCGTGAAACTTAAATTACTTTTTAATTTGATGCAATAAAATTGGAATTATTGTACTTTACACCCACTCTACCAGTGACCATTGACCAAAATTGCTTCATTTAATTTAGATGGACTCTCGTGAATACATGGAAGATTTAGTATGTTCACCTGAGGTCAGGGTGTCTGATAGAACATTGATTATACACCCAAAAACTCAGTTTTGTGGTCTGCCATGATATAAATGGAACTTTACTTATGCACCCTAGAGGTTAGTGTTGTTTGATGCCATGATAGAAATGGAACATTTACAATGTATGTACCACAGAGGTTAATGTGCGTAATGCCAAAATAGAAATGGAACATGTTCCTACTCTTATAAATAAGCCTTAACAGCAGATTGGCTGAGGTGGTTATTTTTTACCACTATGGTACATTTCTAACCCACTTTTGATCAAACTTAGAAAATGGAATTAGGACCTCAAGATTTTTGATGAATTCGATATTAACGAGGCCATGCATATTAATGCGGTGATGTTACATCTGATTGGGTGAGTTTGTTGCGAATCTGGAGGCCATATTTCTGATCTGATTTTAATCAGATTTGGACAATGGTAGGAAATCTGGAATCTGATTTAGCATGTTATCGCTAGGGGCGTCATGTCATGTCCGAAATTGATCAAACGTGGAATGTGAGCTTATATAACGGATCTCTCGGATGCTTATGATGACATTTTCGACCAATACGCAAGCTTCATCGACTTTGATGTCAGCTCTTCAAGAAGAAAATCAGACAGAAGAAAGCTCAATATTTGGAGTAAACATTAAATGCACGTGCATCTAGGTGTTCAAGTTAATGTTTCGATGCATTTACATGAACTAGCACTATCAATAAAGCTGGAACATTTTTCAGACAGCTGTCAACAGAAGAAAACGTTCCCTTTCGAATGAGCTCATAACTCGTAGCCAGCTACGGATAAGGAGAGGTTGTTGTTGGGTTTAACTCCATTTCGCAGCACAAGATGGGCTATACATTGCGCCAGTATAACTGGTGGAGGAAGAACTCTGGAAAATCTCGGCAAGAACCACCGACCCGTGAGAAGCTACTGGTAAGCTTTCTCACGTTCTGACGATAGCCGAGATGAGACTCGAACCCGCGCAGAGTTGAGATGACAGTGATCCGGAACGGTGAGCGCTTTAGCCCACTCGGCCACTCGAGGCCCCCGATAAGAAGAGGTCTCATAATTTCTTGATTGAAGTGTTGATGGTTCACGCGTGAAGAGTCTTCTAACTAGGCTAAGTTATTAAAAGTATTAGGCAATGTTAACGCAAGCACTAAAAAATACACCCTAAATGCCAATGACAACTATATCAATGATATTGCAAAGCAGTTTCTAATTAGATCCCCAAAAGGTTTATATTTATCATCAAGAATAGAGCGAATGACTACAGAGATGTTTTTCTCTTGTGAAAAGATGGTCTTATATTTTGAGACGCACCAACAAAGGAAACATCTTTGCCTCGTAGTTCACCAAAGACCTAAGTTACCTACCAGGTCATGAAAATACCGATATATTTTCCATGTATTCTGTTGTTTTTAGCGACCATGGAGTCGTCCTGTTTCGTTGCATCAAAACACGCAAAGCAGCTAGCTCGGACCAAATAGCTGGTAGTTTACTAAATAAGCTAGCATATAAGTATGGCCTAGCCTTACGAGACTCTGCCAAATCACCAACCGCCCTAGTTTCACCACTCATCAGAAAGGATGATCCTTCTAATCCAGTAAATTACCGGCCGGTGTCCATAACTTCCATTATGTGTAAGACACTGGAACGTTCATAAATAGTTCTATAACTTCACGTTTCGAACGTTACCACATATATAGCTAATGTCATTATTCGTTTCGGAAAGAAGTTAATGTCCCACACAGCTCTCTCCATGAAAGACTTATCAATGGGTGTAGATACAAGCCAGGATATCGATGCAGTCCTATTGGATTTATGCATATCATTGGACAGATTATCCATTCAATCCCGCTTCAAGAAGCTTCATCACAATTGTGTGATATGTAAGGGTTTAACTTCATTTTCAACACATGATATGTATACATGGCGGCAATAATATCATGTGGAGGAAGAGCCCGGGAAAGTCCCGGGAAGAACCGTCCAATCGACTCTCGGGAAGCTGTTGGCAAGCTTTCTCATATACACATACTGGCATCTGTAATGAACAACACACTTAACTGGATTGTGAACTTTCTATCCAGCCATGAACAAGAGGTTGTACTAGACCAGTAGTTCCCAAAGTAGGCAGTGGGATAACTGAGGTGGCGCTAATGCTGAATAATGCTTCTTACGGTGTAAGGTAGGGAGCGCTGAGGAGAACCAGGATGGCGGTGGTCCGCGATTTTTGAAAATAACTGTTCTAGACAATATTTATTCTACTGCTACACCAGCAGCACCAGGCTTTCCACAAGACATAGTTTTGTGTTATCAGCTATTCCTGGTATATAACAGTGTCAGTGTGTACATCATGCACAGTCAGGTTCTTTGCGGAGGATTGCCTCATCTACACAATCATCCGTTCCACCGAAGATTGTGCTACAATTCAAAAGGATTTTAACAATCTCCAGGAGTGTGAGTCCACATATCAGATGGTTTTCAGTCCAAATAAATTTGAGGTGTTATGGGTCACCAAAAAGTGTCGCAAAATTATTATCGACTTACACCATCCATGGTTACACCGAGGCCTCCAGTAGGGAGAAATCGTTTGAACTTAACGCACTCACATATCGTGACATCAACAGCAACGAAGCAGTCCTAAGATGAGCAGTCAGGTTTGTTTAACATGAATATTAGAGCCTAGCAGTGTAATATCAGAGCTCAAAAAACTTTGGATGGGAAAGCCTGAAAAAAGAAAATATAAATCTAGAGTAACCATGCTGTAACTGATTCTTCACCAAGTGGTTGAAAAACTATCCATTTATAATTCCAAGTACTTCATATAGGACTAGAGGACACATTATTGTTCTTTTTTTTTCGGATGGTACCACTTTTTAGACATTATTGTCTATCGCTTGCTGAGGTAATACAAATACCGGAAGTTCCAAACGAGCTCACCTATCTATGAGAATACTTTCTTTCCCTGGTCTGTAATAAAGTGGGACAGCCTCGCTTGGAGCCTAATCAGCTAGATTACAGATAGACCCGACCATCTTCAGCCTCTAATGTGAGAAACCCATTTTATTTTGTAAAACTAAATCCTCAATAAAGTGATATTTTTATCCAACACATGTTCACACCAAGTTTCAGTCATGCACATTTCTTAGTGACTCAGCAAGATTAGGATGGTAAGTGAAATGCATGCATATTAATGGGTTGATATTGCATGTGATTGGCTAAGACTGTTACGACTCTGGTGGAATTATCTCTGATCCGATTTTGATCAAACTTGGTTTATGGGCTTATATTATTATGATCTCGGAAGGTTCGATAATGAGCTAGATCCATACATACTAAGGGGCCGTCCATTTAGTACGTACGCATGGAGGGGGAAGGGGTAACCCAATGCATACGTATGCTTATAGGGGCGGGGGTCTACTGATAATGTACATACGCATAGGTCCAAATTGTTAAATAGTCAATGTCTCGGATATGATCATGAGCAATATCTACATATATTTATGAGTTAAACTTTTTTTCTTATTGGCTGAATTTGTTTCAATTACAGAGACCGAACGTTGAGTCGATTTTTCTCCAATTTGGTAAATAAGCTACATCATCATGGTTTTATGCTATCTGACTGGCTGAATTTGTTATCACCCTCGAGATCGAAATTTGATTGAATTTTGCTCAAACTTGGTAAATAAATCTGTATCATCAGTGTTTAAAACATCTTTTAGAACAATTGATTTAATGATATTGCATCTGATCGGCTGAGATTGTTACTTCTCCTG
Organism: Sinohyriopsis cumingii; assembly: GCA_028554795.2. Lineage (NCBI taxonomy): Eukaryota > Metazoa > Mollusca > Bivalvia > Unionida > Unionidae > Sinohyriopsis > Sinohyriopsis cumingii. Next base: position 70,147,515 of record CM068833.1, on the reverse strand, counting down.
AATGTGATTGGCTGAGATTGTTACTTCTCCTGAATGTGATTGGTTGACATTGTTACTTTCCCTGGAAAAAAATAATATTTATCGTCCGATTTCGAAATAGGCTCGTGTGGTGGATATATTGGATGAGTTTGATGGTAAATGTAAAGTGTCAATTTTTGAATTACAATTTTATCGCATTTAAGCCAGAAAAGTCTTTGTGAAAGATCACTTCGACCTTTCTTCGTTCATCCTCCCATGTCGGTGTAAACTTCAAAAGGGCAGCATTCCAACTCAGTGAAATTGACCGGGGTATCTTTACACGGTCCTTAGAAAGTAAACATTAGAACTACAAACCTTAACCGCTTGGCAGGAACCTATGTCCACTTATCTTTTTTTCAAAGGGAATTTGTCACGCACTGTCGTACACAGGTTCTGAGCTGTATAAATCTGATGAAAGGAATTATTTCTTCGGGAAAAATTAAAGACCGCTGCCTACAGTTGGGCAGAATAAATTAGGGCGTACACTTAAGAGCAATCAGACTTTAAAGTGATGACCTTAGTCAAAATTCTTTAGTATGAAAATTTCCTGGAAGAGGATACTTAGTCGACTCCGGGGAGCCTAAAGAGAATAGTGCTTTCCTCGTGAAACAAGAAAGGGACCAGGTGGTCGTCTTGTAAAAAGGAAGACATGTTTTTGTGCTAGGACGCACAAGTTCTGAAAGAGAACAGCAATAAGATAGGCAATTTTAGTTTCACTTATATTCTGTTATTTGATTGTTTGTTGTATGCAAATGTGTTTGCTATCACTAGGTTTCCATATTATGTATCATTTATTCAATTTCATGTAAATGTGTTGATGCTAGAGTCGTAATGCAATTCATTTTATTCAATTTCATGAAAAGTATTGATGCTTGAATTGTTATGCAATTTACCTTTTAGTTTTAGTTATTAATTCATCGGTAGAATTGATTGCATGCGATCCAAATGTTCACATGTGTAGGATTTAATAGGGTTATATGAAATGACTTCCTTTGTTTGTTAGGACAATACAGATCATCGTGAGTTTACGATACTTACCTGATTATATCTGATTTTGTAATGTTTAAATAATCTTGTAGGTTAAGGATAGCTATGAGTTACAATTTGTAAATTTCATGCAATAGGAATCCAACATTTAGTAGTATGTAATCGACCGCTCCGGTGGCCTAGTGGTTAGAGCGTCCGCCTCGGATACTGGAGGTCGTGGGTCCGATCCCCGGCCGAGCCACACCAAAGACTTACAAAAATGGTACTAACAGCTGCCTCGCTTGGCGCTCAGTATTATGAGGTTAGTGTTAGGACTGGTCGGATTGGTGCCATGATAATGTGACTGGGTGGGACATGATGCTACATGTCTGCGACATCATGATCCAGTGTTAGACATCTTTATAAACTGTTACACTGCAGACATCATAGCGATATGACTGAAAAGCTACGTTAAAAATCCAAATCACACACACAGTAGCATGTAAAAGAATACGGTAATACTTGATAGACGCTCACATGGTAATTTAAGGCCTGCCGCTGGAAGCCAGGTCAATGTCCTACCGTCCTAAATCAGAATTTACGCAATGTGTGGATAGCAACATGCTTTGAATAACGTAAGTGAATTTTTATATCTCTAGAGAGTGTGGTATACAGAATTATGAGGTAATTTTGTCCTTTAAGGAACAGCTTTCTGAGAGAAAGACAAGACAGTCTGAAGATAGAAGTCCGGCGAAAGAAAGAAGGACGATGTCAGAATAAAAGGACATGGAAGTCCATGAAGGGGCAAAGCATAGACATTAGGAAGGATGAATTAGGAGACGTTGATATACGGTTAAAGGAAGGAAGGTGATGCACATAAATCTTGGAAATTGTGCTCTTTTCACCTCTCGTTATGATGATGAAATAAATCCAAATTAGACACACCTGTTAAATTATATTGACATAATCTGACTTGAAGTGGAATTGCCGTTGTTAATTTATTCTAATTAAATTTGTTGTTTTCTTGTAAAAAGGGGACTCGTATTGTTTTATTTCTCCCCTGTATTCTCGCTCAGTTCTCTATTGAAATTCCATTCTTCTTTCACTCGCACCGGGATATAATATCAAGGGAGGTCATCCTCTAGATAACGCCAGCCAAATCCAATTAACCACCCCTCTTACTAAGAGGGCGACGTTACAGTAAACTTGAGCTATGCATACTGCATTACACAAAGATTGGGAGACAGTTTGCATTGAGTTATTTTCTTTCAGTACTGCCTACTCCTGCTTTCTGAAATGGTCAGCTGCATGGATTTTTAAGCCCGGTGAGTTTTTTATTCAGGTCAATTAGTGCTTTGTGTTTTAAGAGTGAAATATATATTATGTCTATTGTAAAGATAAAAAATTTAAACTGGACACGTCACTCTGACCGATGGTCCATTCATTCTATTCAATGAGCCAGTCTGAACGCTTTGGAAAGTGGTAAAAGTTTGATTTAATTATCACACAAGAATTGCAAGTTTCCCATTTTCTTATTGGTTTAAAGTAACGTTTCGTGCAGATTACAACAGAATGCCTTTGTAATGTATCTACTAACAAAATTGAACCATATGACTTAATTTAGGCGTTATCTGAGCTAACGTCAGAATACATTCTCACTTTTTGGCATGTATTGAAAGTCTAGAAAGAATTTATGCAAACTATTGGAAAAGATTTAGACTATTCGAAGAAGAAGAAAAAATTTACAAACGGTCCTCATTAATGATAAATGCCCAGTTAGTTTGATCTTTTACTTTTCACATCACTGGATCATATTATTAGGAAATTCGAGTATTATTTCGTCCATGAGGTAAACTAATATTTAATTTGAGGAGATATCGAGAATATGTGGTACGACGCGGTTTGTCATAAAAACGAAGGTTACAGGTCTGGTGGGTTTTATCCTTATCATCCAGAAATAGACTATTGATACATTCAGGCTGAGACAATGGTTTAAGTGTAGGACGGATATTACAATGTAAAATGTCCTTACCGGTACAGTGATTTAAGGATGATAACGCTAGTGTTGTGTAAAATTGATGGTCATCAAATAAAAACATTATGTCAAGTAAATCAAGTAATTATTTAACGTGTGTTGATGATACGCTGATTGGGACCGGAAATGAATGAATTTGATACGTCTCGAATGGTCGGTTACGGGACGAAATAGGAATCTGTAGCGCAATATATAGGTCGCGATCGTTACGCGTCGCTATAAATGACCCAAACTGATTGTGGTAACGTGGATCTTTCGGCGTTATTGAATAACTCTGATAATCAGTAGATATAATGGTCTCGATTTGATTGATTGATTCCGATAAAACATGAGGTGAAATCAGTATAGCAGGTAACTTGCCTGCTGCCAATTCCGCTGTTGCTAACTGTAATTTCTCTAATTCACGCCTAGTTTGCTGAGATTTCAGCATTTGAGTGGCAATGACTTCTTCTGGTTTCTGATATTGCAGACGTATATTTTCTTCATTTTCAATCATCACTTTCTCCAATAGGAGAAGCGTTCTCGAGTTTTGACCAATCGCTGTTAACATATTATTAAATAGATTATCGACTTGTGAGATATAGGAAGAAAAGTCATCTCCATGTCGAGCAAGGCCACCTAGAATTGTATTATTCTGTGTCTTCAGCATATTTATGTGACTTGCTAATTTAGCAAAGTCTCCCGTTGTGGCCAACCCAAATAGGTGTTTACCTATTTCACCAATGAAATGCAAGATTGCTCTTTTTGACACATTTGAAGGTTGAAAAACACATTCTGGTATTAACTCATTAATTAATGAGATTGTTGTGTTGAACCGTGCGTTCTTTGTAAGACGAATTGTATTATTTAACTGCTGAAGAATGGAACTTTTGTAGCTACATTTTACAAGTTTAACACAATGCTCTATAGGTTCAAATGAAATGTTCTCTGGAAGCTGTATTTGAAAAGTTTGGATCCACTTTACGGCTGAACAATATACTGGTGGGAGAGATTGGAAGATAACTCCATAGTTCAATCTTTGATTATCAACTGCAGACCCTGGATTCTGAGTCAGGATAAGCAGCCCTACGACCTAAATACACATTCCACCCATACCTTAAAGAAAAAGAAAGAGGTTTGAGAGATTTACCGGGAAGAGGAAAAAAAAAAAAAAAAGAAATAGAAGACATGAGGAATTCAAGATTTGGCGGAAAGGACTAGAATTATCACTCCCAGTTACTAAAAAATTCCCTTCTGAGGTTCGTATTGAATTCAATGACGAAATATTCGACCTAGTCGTTTGCGACGTGTATTCGATTGTTTGCATGTTCTGTAAAATGCTTCTTTTAATGCCTGAGAGACATTCTCCGTTGGTTGCCAAGATGGCGTGGATCCATCGGTCCACTTTACCAAGGAATGTTTCTTCCCCGAAATCCATTTGGATTTCAAAAGTTTATCAATTGAGTACCATTCTGTACCATTGTCAGTTGGTGCATCACCATTGCTTGCTTGATCACGTGGTGCCTGAGTCGACTGACTGACTGTGTTGGATGCATCCGGTCTTGGAGGTCGATAATCCCTAGGATCTTTATCATGCTTAAGCCTGTTGGTGTGTAAAAGTGATTTCATTTCTTTATTTCGGAAGAACGGCGTAATCTGTAAGTATTAATCGGACCTAATTGAGTAATGTAATACAGACCCTTCCATCGGGGTTAACGCTTTTTTGATAACCCTACGGGTAAATGAAAGCTTTGTAGGTGGACATAATCTTCAACGCGAAAGGATGGTTTCTTTGCTATCTGATCGAACTTTTGTTTGATTGTGTTTTGCGCTTCGCGGGTGTTTGCTTTAGGTAGTTCTTGAACTATTTTTAATCTTTGAATTAACTGATCTATATATTGTTGTGTTTGTTTTTCGACAGTCTGTCGAGGTGTAAGAGACACGTCTAAAGGTAAAGTCATATAATAAGGTGAGTAGCCAGTTGAGTTAACTGCTGAGCTCATTCGGAATGCCATCATTATGCTGGGCAATAGCGACGGTCAATGATCTTGGTGTTTGCTACAGTAGGCTCTTAACGATTAACTAATTGTGCTATTAAAACGCCCCCACGCGGCGTTGGTTTGATGGTGATATGAACTGGTATGGTGACGTGTTACTTGAAATAGTTCACAGAGTGCTAGGATAATGTGAGACACTGACAAGTGTTCGCGGTGCACCATAATGTGTGAAGATTTCGTTACACAAAACACTGGCGATCTCCATTCCTGTCTGAGAACGCAAGGGAAAGGCTTTACTACAATGTGACAAACTGTCTGTCATCAATAAGATATACTGGTAATCTTCCTTACTTTTTGGCATGCACAAAGTGTCCATGTTCCACCGAGAAAATACATCTTCCGGAGGCAATGGGTGCAATGGGGCCTTTCAAGCATTGGTGTCCCGTTTAATGAGTTGAGATTGAGAACATGATTTAATGTAGTCATACACATTTTGATACAATTTAGGCCAAAAGTATTTTGTTTGATAGCTTGATATGTACTTTGGACCCCTAAATGACAACCACCTGCTTTATATATCGTGATAAGACAGAAGGACATCGTGTCTCAAATTTGTTGGTAGAGCAACCTGTTTTATGAGTTGATCTGATGAAGTTTTCTGTTTTGCTCGAGGCTGGAAAAATGATGTAAGACACCATATATAAGTTCATGCTGACTTGCTTCATGCGAAATAGCTTTTGCGCGACGAGAATTTTCTTGTAATATTCCTTGCTCTAAGTAAACATACATATCCTTGAAATCAGGGCACTCGTGCTGATATTGGGCGATATCTGGTAGTTCTGAAGAAGGATCACTGAATGTGCTATCATTAGTGTGTACTGCTGATAGGATTGGGGTATCATCATTAGTGTAGTTTAATGTAATTTCTGTTAATTCTTTTTCTATATAGACTGAACAGCTGGCTCTGATTGAATAGTCTGTGTGTCTATGTAATCTGGAGATTTCTCCGCCTCACTGTGGGCTTTATCAGTTTGTTCGTAGTGTCGACGTGAAAGTGCATCAGCATTTGTGTTTTTTATATCCTGGAGTGTATACGATGTCGAAATCATATTCTTGCAAACGAAGTGACCAACGAATTAATCGATTTGAAGTGTGTTTTTAAATGTCTTAAGCCACAGTAGTGCTTTGTGATCTGTAATGACAGTAAATTTCTGATGTGATAGGTAAACATGATATGTTCGGATACCCTCCAAAACAGCTACACATTCTTGTTCAGTAACTGAACAGTGCTTTTCAGCGTCTGTTAAAGCTCTTCCACCATAAGCAGTAACATGTTCCTTGTCATATGTCCTTATTTGAGACAGAATATACCCTAGAGCGGTGCCGCTAGCATCACATGTGAGCCTACATGGTTTGTTAAAATCAGGTAAAGCAAAAATAGGCGCTGAAGTCAGAGCTGTCTTAAGAGTTTCAAATTATTTCTGACACTTATCTGTCCAAAGGAATGAACTGTCTTTTTTCAACAATTTATTTAATGTTGTTGCTAAAGTAGAATAACCGTGAACAAATTTCCTGTAATAATTGCACAAACCTAGAAAACTTCTAACATCTTTATGTGTTTTAGGAACAGGAAATTATGTAACTGTATTTATTTTAGATTCATCTACTTTGATTCTTTTTGTTGAGAATTTATGACCAAGATAAACAATTTCAAATGCTGCAAATATACAGTTTGAAGGCTTGAGTGTCAAGTTTTTTGACGTAAACGATCAAATGTGAGTTCAAGATGTTTGAGGTGGTCTTCAAATGAATTGGAAAAAATGATAATGTCATCCATGTATGCAAGACATGTTGACCATGAATATGACTTAGAAGAACACAATAAGTGGCGGGTGCATTTCTAAGTCCATACGGCATTACATTCCATTGGTAAAGACCACGTGATGTTATAAAAGAGCTCTTATGTTTCGTATGTGGGCTCAGTTTAATTTCCCAAAATGCTGAATTCAAATCTAAAGTACTCAAAAGACATGCTTGAATTTGTCCAATTGTATCGATGACATCTTCCAATCGTGGAAGAGGGAAAGTCATCGGTTGTGTCACCTGATTAAGTTTTCTATAGTCAAAAGCAAAATGATAGTCACCATTTTTCTTTTTGACCAATACGACTGGGGATGCATAACTAGATAAACTGGGTTCAATTAATTGATGTTCTAATAATTCCTGTACCTGTTTGTCAGTTTCTTTATTGATGTGCGGTGTAGCACGGTAAGGTTGACAACGAATCGGCATGGAATCACCAGTTTCTATTCGGTGGATGAATACGGTAGAGCTACCCAATTCGTCTAAGTTATCAGCAAAAACATCCCTATGTTGATTCAAAAATGAGTGAAGTTCCTGTGTTTTTTCTCTGTCATATCTGAAGAGTGTAAATCCAAATTAATTGGTTTTGTGGTTGGTTGACTAGATTGTGTATTCATGATGTTAGGATGTCATTCCTGTCAAGAGTGTCCTTATTGATAGTAAATTCATTCCTGTCAAGAGTGTCCTCATTGATGGTAAATGTTGTTTGTGGGTATAGTTCGTCCACACATGCTAATACGGTATTGGCATGTACATGCATAACCATTGGAGTAGGGTTAACAATTTGTAAAAAGTTCTTTTTGGCAACAGTCAAAATTGTTCTAGCTGGAAGAAATTGTAAAGTTTGTCATGTTATAAGACGGTTCAAGTAAAACAGATGTCCCTTTTGGGATCTTACTGATACGTATTGTGATTGTGCATATTGAGTTAGGCTGAATGATCGCGAATTTCGTGGTGCGTACTAGACCAGACTGAGCATGAATTAAATTTATAGTTGCCGTATCGTCTGGCAAGGTGAACGTTTGTGTATCTAGATTCACGACAGTTTTGTATTTAGCCAAACAAATATATGCCCAAAATTGACGAATGATGTAAAGCAGGTACAACATAGAATGAATGAGAGAAGCGTATGGCTGCTATTTTCAAATTAAGTTGAACTAGACCTGAAATACCATGATGTTTACCACCGGCTCCTACCATTTGGGAAATAGTTGATTTTTTAAACTGACGCGAATTTAAGCTTGCACGATGAAGGAAATTAAATTAATGTCCGAAATAGGTGCGCCTGTGTCTGCTAATGCATATGTTGGTTTATCTCTAACAAAAATCGGAACGAGGTTTTTGTGAATGGATGTGACTAAGGTAATGTGGGGCTGTTGATCACGACAGGTTTGTCTCCTCTTGTGAGATGCGCATTCCTATTGTTTTCCGGTTGTCAGGCGCACAGGCGAAAAGTGAACTATCTTGTGGCAAAAGTGACACTGTACATTGCATGCGCGACAGACTGAACGTGACGTACGTTGTCCACCACACCCAAAACAAGGAGTGGGAGTACGACTTTGTGGTTGTGGCTGTTGTGAGCATTTATGAATAGTATAATTGTTTGGAAATGCTGGTGGCTGTGCTTGAAAATGTGTATTTTGTTTGTAATACATACCGCGCTGTTGGTAGGTTGAATGTTGAGGGCGAAATTGCTGTTTAGTGGCATTAATATGTGCATGTGTTTGAGAGCACGAATCAATGTACGGTTTTTTTCTTAGTTTGCAATCTTAACTTCATTTTTGAGCTGTGTTACTTCATTAAAAATTGTGTTAAGGGCAGACAGGTCAGTGTTATCAGTAGTGGCAATAGATTTTTCTGCTAGAACTGCTGCTTGGCGTAAATCTGTCATGTTTGTTGGATTTTTGTTCATTACGAGCCATTTTATGGAAGGTTTCAATCCATTCAATGCCACCGCTAATAAAACTTGATCTGGGATAGTTTTGTTAGTTGCGATTTGAAAAAAGCGACTTAGATAGTCCATAACTGATTCAGAAGACCCTTGCTGAGTTTGCAAAATTGATAGATTTAAACTGATATTGTCATTGTGAAGTCTAGATTTAAATACTTTGACTAGAATGTGTCAATTGTTTGTAACAGTATCTGGTAAGGTATCGTACCAGATTTTAGCATGCCCCTGAAGATGAAATGGAAAAGCTTTCAAAACCTTAGCTTCTGACAATTCATAAAACTTAGACCATTGTACAAAACGATCTAACCTTTTAACAGGATTTTGAGACTGATCACCATTAAAAACATCTAATTTGATAGCAGAGGACATACCTGTTTGCGAGAATCGGTTGTTTCCAAAAATATTAGCACTCCTAGATAAAGGTTCTGGCGGAGTTAGATCTACTTGCACCGGATTAGACGGCTGAACCGTATATGTTTTAGTTTCTGACACAGCAGGCAAAGTTTGTGTAACGTTCAGTGGTTTTGCCGTGAAAAGAGTACTTTTTGGAGTCACAAACACTGGAGAAATTTTCGCAAACGTTGACTATAACTGGCTGAAACTTTCGAACGTTGCTGTGATCACATCAGTTGGACGATGGATCACTGGTGTTAAACTAGACGTTTGTGGCGTTAGGTCAATGAAATCGTGGTCAAATGGAGGCTGTGTCACAGTTGCGGACCTAGTTGTGGACAAGGTACCTGTTGAACATTGTTAAAATGGTCTGCAAGGTGGTCCGTGGTGGGAAGATTGCCACTGGTGATGTGTAGATGGCTGCTGCACCATTCAGTAGGAGCGAAGTTATGGGAATCAGGAATCTATCTTGTGAATGTGGTGGCGTTCTCACTTCTGGAGTTGATGTAGCATAGCTGGGCGGCGTGAAGTTGCGAGTCTGTTCCGTAGATCATAATTATGCGGAATGACACCCTTATTCATGATATTCTCCACTAATTGTTTATTCTCCACCAACTGTTATGATAAGGTTTGTATCATTACCTTGTTCTCACCTCTTGCTTTGAGACGGGACTCCTCAAAAGTTAATAAAAGCCCATGGTTAGAGAGAGAGAGAGAGAGAGAGAGAGAGAGAGAGAGAGAGAGAGAGAGAGAGAGAGAGAGAGAAGATGGAGTTCAGGCTCTCTAACAAGGGTGTCACCCATAACCGTGTAGATACGGCTACATCTTGGGGAATGAGGTACGGAATCGCTATAAGGAAAAGACAGAGCTGTTCTGACTCGGGGAACGAACTATATATATATATATATATATATATATATATATATATATATATATATATATATTCTTGAAATACGTCAATAAAGCCTTTATATTAAAAATATACGAAATACTTATAACATTACACTTCATCTTCGAGCTTACCAACTTCATACATTTGTATAATTTCTGCCTTTTAGAATTAATGCAGATAGATAATTCTCGATTAACTTTATGATAGCCAGTGAGTATAAATAGTTGCGATTAATGCAACAATCATTTTTAAGAAATTTATTTTACAAAATTTTTAAAAATAGAATTCTAATTTGGAATAGGTTACTAAACGTTACTCATTATTACTTAAAAATCTTTTCTTTCCAAATTAAATCTAAACATGAAGTTGGTAGCGAATTCATATTTTACAATAATACATACCACAACTACAATTAGACATTACATTACATTATAGTATAAAACATAAAGAACTCACAACAATGTTGGGAAAATATGAATTTTACCGTAAAATTTCAAATATTAGAAAGTGCCCATTCTTAAAAGAAGTTTGCGAACACAGACGATTCTTACCTGCAGGGAAAATACAGAGCTGTTTTGAATCGAGGAACGAACTGATTCTGCGTAAGTCTGCTTCTCTATTGATAAGCAGTTTTTGTTTTTCGTTCATTTCGGATCAGACCAAGGCTCTCGACCTTTCCCATCGAAACCGTGTGAATCATCTCGCTTAACTCATCCATTATTGATTTAATAATTTGCCTGTTCAGCAGCTTCCCACCAAATCTAAATTGCCGACCTTTAGATACAAGCGAAATGTATTTTATGGATTTCTCCACCTGGTCAAGCGCGATCTTTATAAAATAACATACAGTTGTATTACACAGATAGATACAATTAATCTCTATATTTTAGTGGAAAATTACTTTCAACATAATTTAATGAAAACTTTCTCTTAATACAATTTAGAGAAAGTTTCAATCTTAATATTTTTACTCAAACATTTTTCCTAATAATATTGCTTGACTGAAGTCGTTTCGGGAACATATTTAACGCATTCTTCATTTGTGAAGTTTGCCTTGTACACCTTTAGTACAGACTTTTCATCCACCAAAAATTTAAAGATTTGCTTGTCTTCTAAGATATTGCTACACACAAGGGGTCTTGCTTCCGAGCAAACCAAACACATGTATGAGCGTGGCTTGAAATCCATTGTCTTCCCTGATTTCGAAAGACCCCAAGACAACAGTCGTTCTCAACGGAAAGGGTCGTAAATGCGCGAATGCTACAAACATTTGCATGTTTTTTTTCTTCTTGTTACATGTCTGCATGATTCGCCAGTAAGCTTTTCTAAGTGGAATATTAGCATTTTACGCCATCGCGTGTACAACACGACCGAAACACCCGACATAAAAAAGTATGCCTGTCGCAAAGTATTAAACACGCAGACCTAAAATTACCAGGTAACTTCCTATGTTAAGAAATTGGAGAGGGTAGATATTACGAAACTAATCCATGTTGGCACAAAGTCTCTGGTTTATTACAGATTAAATCCATAGTATCGATCATTTGCAAGGTTTACAGAGATAATACAGACAGACAGACTGGAGGATAAACATGGTTCGACTTTCGCTAACCTCTTGTCTAAAGCGAGTTAAAAGTTAAACAATATCCATATTTTGTTTTGCGTTAAACCAGGAGAAAGAATAATGTCTTGTCTGGAAATTATTATCTTAAATTGTCTCACATTTCTGATCTAGCTTCGAAATCGTAAAACTATGAGAATGTGTGTGTTGAGGTTGTGTTTCCTCACTGCCAGTGGAAAGGGACCTTTATAATTGGCTGATACAAAATCGCAATCTTCACTCAATTTTAAAAGCTCAGCTTTGGAAACTGGTGTTATCATCATAGTATAAGTGCTTATTTGCTTGAACACGAAATGCTAAGACTTTATTAAAGGAAAAAGCATGCGAAATCTTAGCACGCAAAACTTAACTACATTGTCTTTTCCAGATATCGTATGACAATCAAGCAGAATGCCGTCCCCAAGGCCAGAAGCTCGATGATACGCTAGATCAACATAATCAGACAGAAAAAGACAGAGATGGTACAAAGGACATATGTGTACAGCAGCATATACGGGACAAGAATGGTTTACAACATCATAACCAGACAGAAAGAAGCAGAGCAGGTACACTAGGTATCTCGATCCAGAAGCAAATTTATGACACGAATAGTTCACAAGAGCAATTTGAGCATGTTGAGACAGAAATGGATAGCAAATGTACAAATTATAAATTTCTAGAACAGCAAATGGGCGAGTGGAATTGTGTACAACCTCGATTAGAATATTTTATGCAAAAAAGAGACAGAGATGATACAAAAAATACTTTATTAAAGGAGAAGCACAAAGAAATAAGTCGTTCACTACAGCAATTGAAGCATAGTCTGACAGAGAAAGGTTTTAGAGATGCCAATGGCACGTCGTTACATGAGCAATTGGAGTGTATGCACAAAGAAAGCGGTAGAAAGGATACAAGTAACACAACTTTACAAGAGCAATTAGTGTATATGCACAAAGAAGGAGGTAGAGAGGATGCAAGTGACACGTCTTTGCAAGAACAATTAGAGTGTAGGCTCAAAAAAAGAAGTAGAGAGGATACAAGTGGCACATCTTCACAAGAGCAGTTTGAGTCTGGGCACAAAGAAAGTGATATGGAGGATACAAGTGACACGTCTTTACAAGAGCAATTAGAGATTAGGCACAAAGAAAGTGGTAGAGAGGATAGAAGTGACACGTCTTTACAAGAGCACTTAGAGTTTAGGAACAAAGAAAGAGGAAGAGTGGATACAAGTGACACGATTTTACAAGAGCGAATAGAGTGTAGGCGCAAAGAAAGAGGTAGAGAGGATACAAGTGACACGTCTTTGCAAGAGCAATTAGAGTGTAGGCACAAAGAAAGAGGTATAGATGATACAATTGGCACATCTTTACAAGAGCAGTTAGAGTATAGGCTCAATGAAAGAGGTAGAGAGGATAAAAGTGACACGTTTTTACAAGAACAGTTGGAGAACAGGCACAGAGAAAGAGAGCGTACAATTAAAACTGCTTTACAAGAGCAGTTAGATTATAGGCAGATTGAAAGAGTTAGAGATAACAGTATTAAATTTTTGCATATACAGGATATGAATGGTTCGCAACATGAAGCTGAGGTTACCTCACTTCAGGTTACTCCGAATCAGTGTAAAATATGCGGCAAAGTTCTGACCAAAAAACATAATCTTCGAAGACATATGGCAGTTCACAGCATGGAAAAGCGACATCGGTGTCTGGTTTGTCAGAAGGCTTTTGCCAGGAAAGATGTTCTCGAGAAACACAAAGTTGTACACACTGGCGAGAAGGCATACCAATGTCATCTTTGTGGTAAAATATATTCTCAAAATGCACATTTACAGCGGCATGTTTATAATTCTCATTTTCCACAACAGGGTGGAAAGACGAAATCTACAAGAAATTGTGAAACTTTCCAATGCAGGGTATGTAGGAACACATTTTTATTGGTAGAAAGTCTTCACCATCACATAAAGTCCCACATAGATGATAATTCTCATAAATTTGCAATCAGCCGAAAAACATTCATTAGGAAAGACGACCCGAAGAAACGTATACAGAGTTATTCTTCGCCTAAGGTTTTCTCTTGTCGATTGTGTGGCAAAACATTTCGAAAATTGAAAACTTTAGTGAAGCACGAGCAGACTCACAATAGAAATGTTCCATTTGAAAATAGCACATGCAGAAGTGACGCAATTAAGCAAGAAAACGATCCGGAAAAGTCCGTACAAGATGGAATACTTAATGAGGGTGAATGGCAGGAATTGGTAGAAAGTGGCCGAGACAGTCGGGTGATGAAGATGAACGAGTCCTCAAAAATTCTGTTTTCCGCAACGGAGGTAGAAATTCTCAATCAGGGAAGTGACAATGAACAGAAGGCTGAAGAAGTGACGCAGCAGTGTGATGTATGTTCCAAGGTCTTTACGCGGCAGCAAAACCTACGTCGCCACAAACTGGTACACGAATTAGGAAAACGGTATCAGTGTGCATTATGCCTTGGTAAGTTCACAAGAAAGGAAAGTCTTGAAAGACACCGGGTTAGGCACACAGGCGAGCGGCCATTTCCATGTGATTCGTGCGGGAAATCGTTTACACAAAAGTGTCATCTGCAGAGACATAGGAAAATAAATCATCCAAACACTACTGGGTAGTTTGGGCCTAAAGAAAGTGTTGCAGTTAAAACACACACACACACACACACACACACACACACACACACACTTCGGTATTGTTTGAAAATGCATATATTAGCGTTCCTGGCTACATGGTGCCAAATTAAAGATGAAGTTCTACATGTGTGAACCAAATTTTGGTAAATTTAATCGGTCATTATTTTAACTGATATAGTGCATATTGTGTTTTGGTTGCATTAAATTTAAGAAGCAAGCCGATCTATAGACATCCATGAATGCTTACTTACATACATTGTGTGTGATGGATGACACGTTTTGTATAGAGGCGTATTGTCCTATATTACTCGCAAACGATTTTAGCATACATGATCTTTATAAATTTTCATTATGCCATGGGTGTGTTGCAGAAAACATAAAAACATACTTCACTTGCTGCTTTTTTGGAAAGTAAATACGTGAACAATTGAAACCGTTGTTTTCTTTTGGTCCTTATTCTGTGAATTATGTCGTGTAATGAGATTCAACGTGCAATATTCCAATAGAAGAAGTGCGTAAAATAAATTTTTTGATCTATCTATGTACACTTCACGTATCTGTCCGCGCAATTTCAACGCTCTGTAATCTTTGCTTATCTTTGAAACTCAGTCTTGTATGTCTTCTAAATCACTACTTATTCACCTCTCTCTCTCTCGATTGATTGATTGATTAATTGATTGATTGATTGAAACTGTATCCTGTTTGGTATTTGGTTCATTATGAAGTTCATGATGACCCAATTAACCTCATTCATGTTTAATTACTGACGCTCATATATAATTTGACCAATTAAATCGACACGTCTTGTCATAAGGTGGTGTACGACAAAAACGTTGTATGCCTATTTTGACGGGTGAGAATAACGTAACCCTTCCCATTCAATCATACGAAGAGAAAAGTAAACCCTGACTCCACGCAAAAAAAAAAAAAAAAAAAAAAAAAAAAATTTGCTTTAAAGACTCAACAAAAATCTTGACCTCTCGACAATTTCATACTTGCGGGTAGATTCCCTGCTGTAATCTTCATATAAGCGTGTGACGGTTATCGGTTCATCCCAGTTCTGTCATAGACAAGGAAACGATAGTACAGGGGCTCCTGATATAGATGTTTTCATTACTGAGAATGCAGATTCGTTATTACAGATGTAAAAAAGAAGAGGTAATTACATTGGGACGTTGAATTACTGGAGGAAAAAAAAAGAAAAAGATGCATCGGCCGGGAATCGAACCCGGGCCGCCCGCGTGGCAGGCGAGCATTCTACCACTGAACCACCGATGCATATGTTTACATTGTATCATCTCTTTTGGTCTAGGTTAACCTTGCCGATTAATTTGGTTAATCGTATTAGGTCAAATATAAGTTGTTTGACATCCAGACTAGCGTTATGATGTATGTAGGTACCACCATGTCGGTCAATTATGCCCAACGATTAGGTCAAATATAAGTTGTTTGACATCCAGACTAGCGTTATGATGTATGTAGGTACCACCATGTCGGTCAATTATGCCCAACGATACGTCATTTCTGTAAACATTGGATCACGTGTTATTTTGGGTCAAATCCATTTTGTATCAAAAAAGAACGACCGTACATTAGTTAAGAAAAATGATATTCATAAATTGTACAAAAATATCCCACATTTCGACTCGAAATGTATATGAAAATGTGATTTCTAAATGTCAACATGAAGACCTACTCCATAACCTTTAACCCAAAAAATCCTGCTTACAATGTATATTTTAGAATTATACAAATAAATTCATTATATAAAAGATAGAACTGTATACCTTAAAAAATTCTGCATCTTAATCCAAGTTTCCAATTTTGCAAGAAGTTGTACCACACGTACAATATCGTATGCTACCCAACGTGTTAATTTGCCGCTAGAACGGCATTCTCAAGAAATTCTGTTTCTAATTTCTTTAGTAATTCTTCCCATAAACAAGACGTTGAAAACACATTACATTATATTCATTGTTGTTTCTCTTCCACATAATAGATTATTTTTTTATAAAATGTCGAACTTTACTAATTTATTTTACAAGATCAGTTTAGTTTGCTTAATATCTCTTGCCATTTATTGGATTTTTACGTTGAATTTTGCAAAACTAGCTATAAATCTGACCTAATTAATCGACTAAATTGCTGACAGAAACAGTCAAAAGTAATGTATTTCATTTCTATAGCCTTGTGGATAAACATTACATCTTTTCAAAGCTGTGCGCAAAATAGACCGACATATCGCAAGTCATGAAAACACGGGGGTGGTATCCCGTGCGCACAAAATTGATATTATTTTGAAGAGAATATTCTGGTGACAATTGCCTCTTTTCAAATGGTAAGCGTTGCAGTATATTATTTTCGTCAATCGGTCGAATTCGGTAACCGCTTTGCTTCAATATTGGAGAGGAAACCGTAAATGCGCAGAAATGCTCGACTGTATTGGATAAATATTCCGATACCCTGACTTCCTTCACGCGCTACGAATCAACTGTTGGTATAAAATTCATTGAATTATTTGAGAAGATTTTTTAAAATATTTTTTATTTTTATTTTTTATTTTGTTGTTGTTGTTGTTGTTGTAATAACAACAGGTTTTGGTAGTAGCATGAAAATTGAGTTTATTTAATTCGATTAGGACTTAGCACTAAAATACATTACTTTAGCTCTTTGTCATCGATTTAAAAACATGGTCGTTTCTAGCTGCCTTAGCAAACTGTTCTGTAAATTTTTAGAAGAAATATTACACGAATATATTGACAAACTTAATGTTTCTAATTGTTATCAAATTGACTTCAGAACTGGATACAGAAAAGGGATCACAGTTTATTGTCCTACATTCCATTATAAAAAGGCATATATTAAATGATACATGTTTTTGCGTGTTTTGTTGATCTATGAAAAGCTGTTGATAAAGTGTGGTGCAGAAGGAATATTGAACTTGCTTAAATACAACAACATAAAAGAAAAGTTCCGTAAGATAAAATTAACATGTAAAATTAGAATAGGTTTCTGTGAACCTAAATTATAGATTAACTGATTCCATTTGTAGTAATACTGAAGTGAAACAGGACTGCAACCTCAGTCCAAACATTCTTAATTTTTACGTAAATGATCATTCTAATAGTTTTGATTCCTCGGCTGATCCTGTTGTAATACACGATACTAATATAAATTACGTCGAGTATGCAGATGACATTGTATTATTAACATCTAATGCAATGGCTTGCAAAATGTCATATACAAACTTTATTCAGTATTCTGGTCCATAATGAATCGTACCCAACCTCCGGTCTTCGAAAGTATTTACCTGGCACAGTTAATGTCGAGCTGAGGATTATTCATCCCCATTTAAAGCTTATAAATTTCAAACCAAACCTTGTTCCGTGTGCGCAAACTTTTTTTAATTTGGGAAAATAAAGGCGAAAATGGCTGTTGTTATGCTAAAGATATTATATTTATAGTAGACGGACAGTGTAATAGACATCGAAAGGTGCGTGGTTGTCTTTCGGTTGCTCGCGCAGTAAAAATAATGGTGAATTTCTAATGTTTAACGTACAAGATATAGACATCGAAAGGTGCGTGGTTGTGACTCGGTTGCTCGCGCAGTAAAAAGTAATGATGAATTTCTAATGTGTAACGTACAAGATACCAACTGTGATAACCAATCATATTAAAAATAAAAGGAATAAAACTTAAGCAATTCAATTTTCTCAATCACAAAAATGTAATCAAAGTAGAAGATAGATTTTATCATTTTCGGTACATAAAAGCGACACATTCCGAAATGATGCAGTATGAATACAAACGTTTCGTAATATTTTTTTTCAAAATTAATAATTAAGTAGCCTTAAAAATGTTAGTGCTTTGTCTGCATTTAAAATAATATTAAAATATTAACATGATAATACTTGAACTTTTCCAAAATCAGTGATGAATAATAGTGTAAAGTAATGGCTGATAGTTTTTTTTTTTTTTTTAAGTTGCACATTTGTACTGTAGATCTACTCTGTAAACATCATGCAAGACATCTACCGCTTTAATGCCTATGACAGTAATAAACGGATATTTCCTAATTTTAAATTATGTTTTTTTTTTGGGTTTTTTTTTTTAAATGAGCCATTGTTTTACAATATTATGTCTATTTTTATTTGTATTCTTTGATCTGGTAAAAATATTGTCAATTTAATATTTTAGTTATTATTTTAGTTATTACTTATTCTGTGCGCATGTGTACATAGTTCTTTCTCTCTTATAATAATAGTGTGTGTGATTTAGATTTTGAACGTAGCTTTAATAATTTTGGTCATATCGCTGCGATGCCTGGAGTGTGGCAGTTTATAGTGATGTCTAGCATTGGAGCATCATGTCGCAAACATGTTTCACAGTCACGTTATCCAGACACCAGGCCGATCAGTCCTAACTTTAACATTATATGATGAACTCCAAGCGAAGCAGCTGCTAGTACCATTTCTAAAAGTCGTTGATATGGCTCGGCCGGTGTTCGAACCCGCTACCTCCCACATCACATGCAGACGCTCTAACCACTTAGGCTACCGGAAATGTCAATAATAATAATAATACTTCCAATTTAAATGTAGTCAAAGCACTGATATTTTAAATTATACTTAATTATGAATTTTTTAAGAAAATATAAAGGCAGTTTTAATGACTGCGTTATTTTTGGAATCTGTGGCATATAATTAAAAAATAAAGTCAATATTTTACTTACATTGCATGTTTATGTTTCAGAGAATATTGTCACTGCAGTTTCGTACCCTTATATCTTGTATACTGTATACTGTATAAATGTGCCAACTTTTATTTGTACCTGCGCGAGCATCCACGTCACAGTCATGCACCTTACGATGTGTATAAAGCTGTAGGTCGTCTAAAATGGGAATATAATCTTGGAGTTTTGATGTGTATGGATTTACTAGTCAGTCAAAGTGAAAATTGAAATGTCCAAGAATAATCTGGTTGCCACATATCGAATTTCTACAGTACAGGAGTTTAGGAAATTGCTCCAAAAAGAGAGATTCAGTGAGGTTGTTTATTCGACTAGGAGGGCGGTAGAAGCAGAAAAATGGGCTGAGACCGTTCTTTTAAACGAAACGAAATGAAAAAAGCTAACGCGTTAAAGCAGGTGTCTGAAACACGCTGCCCGCGGGCCGCATGCTACCATTGGATTTATTTCCTACAGCCAGCAAAGTCCCGGAATTTGTAAAAATAAGTAAATATTTCAATTTTTTCTTTACAGTAAGCCAGTTCAAATAAAAATTCGATTTGTTACATCGTTTAATCTTGTTTCCATCATTTCGGCTACCTTTTATTTAAGCCGCTGTATGAAATTTGGGCAAATGTACCAGTCCTCACATGGTCCTCGTGGTGATCTGAGTTTGAGACCCAAAGCATGCGTCTAGCGCATTATAATATACTGTTTTATAGAATATATTTTAGCGCGAGATGGAAGTTCCATCCGGTGAGAACGAGTTTCACGCGTGGTTCCTAACGCTATGAATCCGCACGTTTTCTTTAAAATATCTAACGCGTTAGAAATAATCGCTAACAGGTTAGATATATGTTTTAGCGCATTAGAAGCGTGCTTTAATGCTTTAACGCGTTAGTTGGAAAATATAAAGCGTTAGTTATTAATGTTTTATTCATCCGAAAGTTAGGTACTCGAAAGCCTGAGGAGGCTGACTACATAGCGAATGAAACAACATCTGCATGTGCCATGGCTTGACGTTGATGTATGCCCCGTTTCCAACAACCTCTAGACAACTGTGTTTGTGAACTGAAGGGTTCTTAAATGCTCAAATACTACAATTAATTTCTTCGAATTAACTGTCGCAAGAAGTGTTTTATCCAAAACCCCACGTGGATGCCACCATTATGCAATATGTGTGTTAGAGCAAACCCATGTTGAATGATACCATGCATGAAAGAAGTGTGTTGTTATGTATATCTATATATATTTTTAACTCCTAATACATGACCGTATATAATTTTTACAATTTGTATGCGTTACTGTAAATTATACAGATTATCTTTAGTTACATTTTGCCTTCGTGACCTGAGTCTGTTAAGAGCGGATCTATGAATAGATGCTTACTTATGTGTTGACAATTATTAATAGTAATCTTAATAATAAGACTTAATGGCGCCTTTGGATTAATTTCTCATTGGCTGATGGGCTTTCGACGTTTCTAGAAGTATTCAGTTATTTCCCATTGGTTGGGCTAGATTACATGAATAGACAAGTTCGACGCGAAATGAACAGTGTGATATGTCACCTGGGGTATATTGTGAAATAAGTCATAATATTAGGTGTATATAAGGAAAAACCTTGGAAACAGGCAATTGAAAGGGGCGTGAAAACCTCCTAAAATAAACAAACTTGTTACTTAGCAATATGGAAAAACAAGACCAAATTGTAGAATTCATGTGGATACCGTCCCATATTAACAACCCAGGCAATGACAGGGCCGACCTAGCAGCAAAGAACCAACTCAACGAACCAGAACCGGTCCTAATCGATTACAGCGTCCCAGAATTATTCAGCATGATATTTAAAAAAAATCGCCTCTAAATGACAAACCGAATGGGATAATGCCCCAAAGGACGCACGCTGTACTCGATCCAAAAAAACAGTGAGTTGCAAGATCAAAGCACCATCAACTAAAACCAAACGCAATCAAAGGATCATGAACTGAACAAAAACAGGAAAAACCCTACTTGCAGGTAGTATGGGACAATACGTGCTGGCTAATCGAGGAAATGGAGCAAAATGCTCCACTTGCGTTGATGATGAAGACCTCCGGCATGTATTCAACATATGCCCGAGATATGAAGAACAAAGGAAAAATTTAACTACCTTGCTAAAGAAAATTGGCTCATCATGTACATACCCGGAACTACTGAACCAAAATAATAATAATCCCAATGAAACAAATGAAGCCATATTAGTCTTCCTCACGGAGATTGATAAAATTGGCAAGATGTAACCCTGTCCATTATATTCAGACCGGTTTGACATTTCATAAACCCTATATACCTACATAATAACCTCTCATTCAACCCAAACACCCAACTTCTAGTTTCATTCGCTGAAACAGGTGGGGAAGTGGGTGCGGAGGTAGTATACGGTTTACCGCCCAACTAACGGTGTGTACCGCGAAACGCGGACTTTTGCTGCACCTGTACCCATCACCCACTACGGCACCATGAGTGGTTATATAGGCAATGTAGTATAGCGAGAGATAAAAAAAGTAGGTCATCTCCCAATCCCCATGTATACAATATCTGGTCACTTCATCACCGGACGCTCCTCTTGGAGTGACTGGGTAGGGATTTAGTTGCGGGGGTAGCATACGGTTTACCGCCCAGGTCGGGGTGTGAACCGCCAAGCGCGGGCTAATGTTGCACCTCCATCTACCACCCACTGCAGCACCCTGGGTTGTCCGGATGTATGACCCGCTAAGCAATGCAAGTAGTTAAGTGGGCCACCATAGGGACAATGGGACTTAGCATTAAAAACACCCCTGGGCCACTTTAGGGACAATGGAAATTTAACATGGAAAAAAACGCTGGGCCACTTTAGGGACAATGGGAATTTAACATAGAGTTTGGGTCTGTCTAGGGACAAGGGAAATTAACATGGGAATAGAGTTTGGGTTTGTCTAGGGACAAGGGGAATTGAATATGGGATTTTTTTTTTTTTTTTTTTAAAGTTTTTTTAAATTTAAATTTAAATTTAGAAAAGGGGTAGGCAATGGAAAGGCTATCTCTTTTCGAAAAATATGGCTGGCCCTGAAAAGGGCCTTTGGGTTTATGTTAATATTAATATTAACATAGATGGCATCTGTCACATCTTCTTCTTCTTCTTCTTAAACTCCTTCTAACTGCCGGTCCATACAAAAGTACCCTCTTGAGACATCCTTGTCTTTCTATGTAAACTCTCCTCATCTATTGACTAGTATCTGTCCTATCAACAACAGTCCACTTGGACCTGACATACATGAGCATGTCCGTCCTAAACATCATGGAAGACACAAGGGTGGATGACTCAATGAGCGGGTACAAACACAAACACACAAACACAAACACACAAACACATACGCTAAGAAACAATAAACAAAATCCATAATCTACTATCCACACAATCGTACGTGAGCGGTTACAAAACCCAAACTATACTCTCCGCATACGCTAAGAAACAATAAACAAACCCATAATCTACTATTCACACAATCGTACGTGAGCGGGTACAAACACAAACACACAAACACATACGCTAAGAAACAATAAACAAATCCATAATCTACTATCCACACAATCGTACGTGAGCGGTTACAAAACCCAAACTATACTCTCCACATACGCTAAGAAACAATAAACAAACCCATAATCTACTATCCACACAATCGTACGTGAGCGGGTACAAACACAAACACACAAACACAAACACACAAACACATACGCTAAGAAACAATAAACAAAATCCATAATCTAATATCCACACAATCGTACGTGAGCGCTTACAGAACCCTAACTATACTCTTCACATACGCTAAGAAACAATAAACAAAATCCATAATCTACTATCCACACAATCGTACGTGAGCGCTTACAGAACCCTAACTATACTCTTCACCTACGCTAAGAAACAATAAAGAAACCCATAATCTACTATTCACACAAACATACCTTAGCTCTTACAAGCACCAACACACAAACACATACCCTCACACTATCTTAAAAAAGAGTTAGTGTTTATATTCACACTACTCTACCTACACATTGGCAAATTGATGGTTATTTCTTTTCTAGAGTATTGGGTAGCCCTGAAAAGGGCTGTTTTTTGTTTGGAACTTCATGGACACCTGGTTAATGGTGGCACCTTCCAGGCCTGGCGCCGCATACACATCTTATCCCCCAATTACATTTTACCTTTTGGGGGGAGAGAGCAGAGGCAGGATATGTCGCTTCAGAATCCCAATTTTCGCTCTCTGGGATTCTGAAATTTCTTCTTCTTCTCTCCTTTTCCTCCTCCTCCTCTTCTTTGTATCTTCTCTCCTCCTCTTTGTATCTTCTTTCCTCTTCTTTATATCTTCTCTCCTCCTCTTCTTTGTTTCTTCTTTCCTCCTCCTCTCTTATCCTTCCCTCCTCCACAATTGCTTCCGCGGCCAGTTCATTTAATATGCGCCTGGCATATTCCAGATGCACATGGAGTTCCAACAGTTTCTCCAGTCTCGTGTTCATTTTTGGTGTTGATCAATCAACAAGGGTAGCTGGACTGCCGAACGAGTTTCAATTTATAGTGAAAGCGCGGACGTGAACGAAAACATCCCCTAAAAACATAAAATTGATCTTACCTAGATCATGACCATAAAACAACGCGCCGACCTAAAAGAAACACTCACTCACTTTTTTATGCTACCCATCACTATTTTAAAATTTTTTATAAATCACTTCAATAGACTATCCACATACGCAAAGCAATCTAACTCCAAATATACACCTCAAACACCAAAAAAGACATAATTTTAATCTACTATCCATACCAACTTACTTAACCACTTACAAACACAAACACACAAACACATACCCTCACATTTTTTTAAAACAGAGTTAGTGTTTATTTTCACACTACTCTACCTACACACATTGGCAAATCGATTGTTATTTCTTTTCTAGAGTATTGGGTAGCCCTGAAAAGGGCTGTTTTTTTTGTTTGCTATGGCATTCTTTTTAGTTTCTAAGAATGCGATGTCCTCTGAGGATAGACTTTCTGGCGATAGGTCTGCTTCTTCGGAAAGAGAAGAAGAACTCTTTGGTGTCGATACGACAATCGACAAAGCCTCTGTCAGCTTCAGGTTGCTGCTGCTGCTCTTGTTGTTGTTGTTGCTGCTGTCTCTGAAGTCTGTACTTCTCTGTCCATTCTTCTTTTTCTCTGTTCATTTCTTCTCTGAAGAGCTCTTCTATCAGGTCTTCAGTGATTTTTAACATTCTCACATTCTCTATTTCTTCTGGCTTCGGTATCAGACTGTGTCTGACCCTATGCAAATTCACGTAGGCTTCGTTGAGTTTAGCTACTTTGGAGCACATCTTCTTAGGAGGATGAGTCGACAATGGATGGTTAGACTGGAAACAACCCGGTTCTTAAAGTCAAAGCGCGGACGTGAAGGAAAACATCCCCCACACGGTTTTTGAGTCGCAACGTTTAGTGAGTGTCATGAGAGGGATAGTAAGAAATGAAAGAGCATCAATCCAACATTCTTATAGCTAAACAAAAGACAAAGGCATTTTTTTCAAAACACAACATTTTTTATTCAAAAATCACTTAACACTAAACAACAACAACTCTAACATTTTTTAACAATAATCCAACACTAAAAGTTTCTCCACTAGGTAAAGAGGGATAACAGTCTTCCATGGTTTCTAGTAATCTAGGATGACTTCTCTCAAACTGTTGATTTCTATGGTATTATCGAATTCTGCATACAGGATGACGTTCACCGTTTCATCAGGGTCTCGGTCTTTAAACTGAATTTCCACACGAATCTGGCCGGATTTTATAGGGTGGAAATGTCCGTCGTCGCTGCCTTGGTCTGGAGTGAAATCGAAAGCCCACAAAGCGTAGCCTCCTGCATAATCCTCGTACGTAATACCGTGACTGGTATTGGTTCCTAACTGTCCGGTGGCTTCGGGCAGGGACAAGTACGATCTCAAGTAATTCTTCTTGGTAAAGTCAGGTTCGAAAGGTCGGGTACACAAGGTCTTGCCATCGCGACTGACTTCGATTTTGGACACGCCAAAGTGTTGAAAGTAGAAAGGATTTTTTTCGGCAGCTCCGTTGAAGGCTGTATTCTCGACGATACCAACGATCAAACGTTTGGGTAACTCTCCTTGGAACAGATGATCTTCGATCATGGATCGCTGTCCCTTGGGAATGGTGAAGGTTTTCACTTCCACGCGTCGTAAGGGATACTTGGCAGTCGTTCTGCTCAACGTCTGACTGATGTCGTTTCCCACTTTAGGTAACACTTCCACACGGCGTACGTAGAGTCTGGCTTCTAGGATTTTGGTTTTGTAACCGTCACTATCAGCCATCAAATGGAAAGCGGCACTGCTACGATTCAGTCTCAGGCGGACATCCACCCCGTTCAGCAAATACTTTTCTTGCAACCACATGTCCAAATGCAAACGATCCATCAGTTCTAAACTTGTGTCGACTCCCGTGATTCTCTTTCTTCGTTCTACAAATCCATCATTGTTGTCTTTCTTTTCATCAGTTTCCAATATTTCAAACTTGGTAGGTTCGTCAGCTTCCCATACCACACAGGCATTGAGATGAGTGTTCTTGGCATCTATTCCGTACGTCAAGAGATTTTCCAGGTAGGCACGATAAGGGTAAGTATCCATGCTGTTGCTGACCAGTTTGTTATTCAAGTACAAGTCCACTCCACTGAACAAGGAATGCATGAAATTGTTGACGGGAGCTACTGCTTCATCGTCTATGGCACCTCCAGTCTTATCTAGAATTTTGACTTTCAGGTACAAGTAACTGCTATTCAGATCGATGTAATCTTCGGGCTGTCCTTTGATTTCAAACTCGATGGGAGCGGAATCGGTCAATGAGGAGACGGGGTGAAATTCCACCCACTGCGATTCTTGCATCGTCATCATCGTGGGGGGCATGGCAAACAGATCCAGTTCCGTCTTGGAACATGCGCAAGATTCTCGGTGCATCATTTTTTTGTCTCTTTTCTCAATAATCGAAAACGTCTAAGTCTCGAACGGTTCTTCTTTTCTTGGCCTTTCTCGCTTGAAGTCTGGTGAAAGGGTGTTTTCTTCGTCGTCTCTTTCTGCCTTGTCCTTGCTGAATGCCTGACTCGGTAGCGTGCAGGGCATTTATAGGTGTTTCTCGGTGACCCAAAATATCTTTGCCCGTTTGCAGCAAGACATTTTTGCCTGCCCTCATGAAGGCTTCTTTAGGGTTTTGTTTGTCGATGATGACATTTTGGAGAAATTCTTTGCCTTGCGTCAGTGCCGCATCTTTCAAGGCGTGCAATCCGCGTGTCACCATCGGTTTCAACACCGGGGCCACCGAACGAAAGGCCGATTTTAACATATCTCCTAAACCGTGTCCTCGCTGTTGAGCAACCCCTCGGTACACTGGATACATGACTTACGAATCGTGAGAAAACCGTTTTCGAAAATGGAGTTTCACCGTGACTTTTCCTTTGGTGAATGGATTTGTCCCAAATCTCCTTTTATAGTAATGTTGACCGTGTCCAAATACGACTTACTGACAGGCAAATAGTGAGGATGTACAAATTCGCGGTGGACGTGGTAAGTGTTTCCACCTTCCTCGTCAGTGTTCGTGGCAGAATCCACTTTGAAAGGAATGACACGCAGTAACGGTACGGAGGTGTGTCCCACCACGTTATACTCCACCACATCGGAGTACACAAACATCAAATTCAGTCCTTGGTTCAGTTCTACCGGGGCACGAAATAACTTGCTAAAAGACTCGTTGTCGTAAACGATGGGGAATTCGCTTTTCTTCATCATGCTCATTCTCAGGTTCATGTCTCCGCCCAACATGTCATACAATTCAGGACAAAATAAAATGGACAGGATTTTACTCCGTTCAAATTTCATCAAGAAGCGACGAGCTGTTTTGTGGTACTCCATGGTGACACTTTTGTTAACATGCTCCAAAGCTTTCAGAAACACGGCATTAAACCTGGAGGCTATGGTGCTGACCAAATGTTGACCACTAAAATAATAGCCTGGGGAAATGAACAAGTGATAGGTGGTGTACATTTGTGTACGGGTTTTCTTGTCATATTTGACATTGCTATCCATCCACTGATGCAATTGTTCGTCATGAACTTCCACATAAAAAAAAGTTTGATTGGGAAGGACATTGAGGACTTGGGTCGGGTGAATCATTTCTACTAAAGCCACTTCCCAATGGGCTTCGTGATCTAAGGGGATGGCTTGAGGTAATTTGGCCGTGTAACAGCACAACGTGTTCTTGGGAAACACCTCCATGGAACTGTCACTGGGTAAGGTTAAGTAAAATTGGTTTTGGTGACTCATAATTCCAGAGTTCTGTGGCTGTCCGAAGGGTTAGTGGACGTCACAGGCGTGTCTCCGCGCAAAATGGGGTTCTGGTTGTGGTTGGAGTGGTGACTGGCACTGGCACTGGACACAAGGTTCCCGTGATTCCCGTTGGAGGTGAATTTCAGGGAGGGATTAGGAAGCAGGTAACCGATGCAACTGCTCAATAAAATGGTCCACAATTGTTTGTCTCCTTGTTGCAAACTCAAATTGGCGATGGCTGCCCCGATGATACAATACACCACGAAGATTTGGCAGAAAAAGACGATTTGCGTTTTAGGCACACGTTCTCCACACCACACCCACAAGGGTTGTTTTTGTAAATCTTGCACAGAAGAACTGGGTGAAGGAGGAGTGGTCGAGGTAGCTGCGTCTGTGTGAAAAGGCATGATGGTCACTTCTTTTTATAGTCGATGACTTGCGAAGCGTCGGTCCAAGAATCAAAACTGGGTGGATATCCTTTCCAACGTACTTTGACTTCTTTGACACGTCGTTTGCCCACTTTACGGGTTCTGCGTTCGAGAATGCTTTCGATGTCGTACACGTCATCTTCTTTTTTGGTGACACGTTGTAACTCGGGCTAATAAAACGTTCCTTTGAGCACTTCTCCGTTCATGTCTTCCAATTTATAGACGGCAGGATGACGGCCATGCACTCGTCCAGTGACGCGAAACAATTCGGTCGTCCAGTTAGGTAAGTAACCTTTGTCGAAAGTGCGTTTGGTTTTGCCAATGCGCACCCAATCTCCTACGGCCAACATTCCACTTTTCTCGGGGACAGCCCTCGTCGGGGACGTACCAAACAGACGCTCAAACACCAACACTTCGTTGTCGGGAGTCACGTCTTGCGGGGCACGTCCGATGCTTCGATGGTAAGATTGGTTGTACGCTTGCACCAGGTGCGGTAAGATGCCGATGTACTTCAGAGTGTGGTGATGCGTAAAATATTTCCACATGCGTTCTTTCAAAGTGCGTTGAAAACGTTCCACGATGCTGGCTTTGGTTTCGGGATTCTCGGTGGTAAAAAAATGAATGTCACGTTTCTTTAATTCTTTTTGGAAAGCTTGGTTCAGAAATTCGGTGCCTTTGTCCGTTTGCCATCGAAGAGGGTGACGACCGCTTTGTTTCAACACCCGTTGCAGGGCTCGCACTAACTCGCTGCTCGATTTGGAAGTCAAGGGTACGTCCCAGGCAAATTTGGAAAAGACGTCGATGACACAAAACAAATATTTGTAGCCACGATTGTAGCTGGCCAAATGAGAGACATCGGCTAAATCGGCTTGCCATTGATGATCGATGCCTTCCACTCGGGTGCGACTTCTGGCAAACTTGCGTCGAATGGGTTTGTGTAAAGTGTAGGTAGCTTGTTCTTGTAACCATCGTTGCACTTGAGGTAAACGGAGACTTTGCAGTCGCGTTTTGGCAGCACGATACAATTTTTGAACTCCTGCGTAACCTGCAGGATGGGAGGGATCGTAGTAAATGCTGGCTAAGACTTTTTCCATTTTTTGTGTTGGTTGGTGTGTTAATAAGACACCCACTCTTGGAGGATGCTACTCTTTTTCTCTTGAGGTATTTTCTTGGATTGCAATGCTTTGCGTGTGCGACCAGCAATAGGTGTCGAAGAGGAGAAGGATGTCTGAGCTAGGGATATCGGTTCTTGTTTCACTTCTGTCTTCACTTCTGTCTTCACTTTCTTTTTCTCTTGTGAGGAAGAAGGGGTGGCCATCATCTTTTTAATCCATCCAATTCTGGAGGTAGGTGGTTTTGTTAACTTGCGTACTTTTTCTGGTGGAGTTTGAAACCCTTCCTCTTCTTCTACTTTTTCTGTCTTGGTCATGTGTACTGGTGGTACTGGTACTGGTACTGGTGATGGTGCTGGACTTTTCATCAAGGTCTTAAAATCTTTCAGAGTGGGTAGAGCTGTTTCGTCTAAAGCTTTCTGGTGAAAGAGTTGCAGTCGTTGCAAGAGTTGACCGTACTTTTGCGATTTTTCTGTTTCGGACAAATCTTGGCGATCCATCAAGGACTGCAATTCGTGTTGTAACTGGGACATCTCGCTCAAATGGGGATTGGGAGGTAAATGCGGGGTGTGTTGTTCTTGCCACCGATGGTATTCCATCCATCGTTTGTAAGGCACTAAAGCTAGTTTTCGTCCTTCCATGGGGTTGTCAGGGGTCGATTCTGAGATCTTGGAATTTCCGAGGCCTTTTTATCTTGCTCCCACCAGTCCTCCCAACATGGTTCCCAAGACTCCTTTCAGTATGGGGCCTAACAAGAGAGGTAAAATACCTCCACGTTGCACTAACATCTTCTTTTTATGACGAATGGGAATTTTCTTTTGAACCATTTGGCGAAGAACGTGACGATGTTTGCCTAAGCATTGTTTCTGGTGTTTGGACAAAGGGATCGTGCCTTTCAAAACGTTCAAACAATATTCGCACACGGTATCGATGACCTCTTTGGAGGCCGTTTGAATGAGTTTTTTTAGTAGGGGTGGAGAAGCTTTGGACAGGACAGATAACATGTCCCCATGTTTGGCTAAACGTGGTGGCAGTCCTTTCCTTTTCTTTCCTTGGGGTTTTCTGGAGGGTGACATCTTTGAGTCTTCAGGAACACCAAAAAACACTGATACCCCGACTTGGTCACAGGCCTTTTTTATACTGGAACGCGTCGCCACTGATTGTCTTGACGTCGTATTAGTTTGAGGACAGGCATGACACGTCGTGCAGGGGTACGTAACGGACTAAATCGAGCCAGTTCTTGCTTGGACAAATCCAGTAAACCTTGTAACATTCCCGATCTTTCTTGAACTTTGATTTTGGGAGAAGGTACTTTGTGAGCAGCAGCCACTGCCACTAAATTGGAAGGTCCTGCCACTGGGGAAGTTCTTTTGGGGGTCATCAACGGAGAAGTTCTTGGTGTGATCAACGTCTCCAAGTACTCTTCAGTTCTGGGTGTCATTAACGGAGAAGTGGACAAACGTGAGGCTGCCGGAGAGGTAGTCACCGACGTGGCAGGTCGTGGTTTGCGAGTGTAAGGTTGCGTCCTGGCCGAAGTGCCTCTCTTGCGACTAGTTTTCTGTGGACTTTTCTTTTTCTGGGGACTTTTTCTCTGTTTCTTTTTCTGGGGGCTTCTTTTCTTTTTCCGGGGTGGTGGTGTCTGGTCAGAGGAGGGCCCTGCCACTGGAGAAGTTCTCCTTGGGGACCTGGTCTTTTTCTTCTTGGGGCTTCGTTGGACTTTTGTCTTGGGTATAACTTTGGGGGCATTAGGATCCCATCTTAAGAGTGAGCGAATGATGACCCCTCCTAGAGTACCGCTCCCTCCAGGTTTCAAAATGATTTGTTTTTTGGTTTGAGTGTCGATGCGGGAATCGGCCAGTTGGACCAAAGCGACTTTGTTTCGATCGAAAAAGCGTTTGGTTTGATGAGGAATCTGAATGATTCCTTGGAGTAATTGACGCGCCGTCACCGTGAACCATCGCAAGACTTCTTTGAGACTACTTTCTAAGACACGAGCTCGTGTTTGTGGATCTTTTTCTCGACTGATGCCATACAAGGCACGAATCAATTTGACGGGAAGATGCGACTGAAGGGACGTCATGTTCACACTGTGTGAGACAGACGAAAAAGGGTCTGAGGTTTTTATAGATTTTTTATGGAGAGTGAAATGAAGTCGAGGACGGAGACGTGTACAGGACAGGCCCTCCGTCTTGGCACCAGTGGTGAAACAAGTGGGTACGAAATCACAAATCCTCGGGAGTCGTAGGTTTCAAATCGACGAGTAAATAGGCGTGTGGCGTTTGAGTGGCATCGTCGTACGCCTGAGTCAGCCAAGGCGTTCCTAACTGTTTGGCTAAGACTTGCACTTGCGATTTATCTCGAGGGCTTTTAAACAAGACCACGTAATGCGCATTGAGACTGATGGTGCGATGGGCTTTACTTTGTTGAAACAAATTTTGGGTGATGTAAACGACACTGGCATTACGGTGATGCCCTTTGCGCGTGAACCACAATTTAATTTCTTCTTCGTCTTCTCCTAACATGTCGTCGAAAATGACCAAATGGGTTAGACGGGAGTCAGAGACGATGCCATCGTCTTCTTCAGGAATGCCTTCCACAAACACGATGGAATCGCCTTGACTTTCTCGCAAGAGGCTGTACGCCGATTGCCACTCGTTGTAACACCACACGATTCGTTGAGGGGGTCGATCGATCAAATGATGTTTATGTTCGATCAAACGTTTGACGAATTCGGTTTTGCCTGAACCGCTAGGTCCAGCAATGAGCATGTTAAAGGGATGGCGAAGATACAAAGCCTCCCAACTGGCACGATCTAAGTGTTCGTCGATGATTTTGACAGTAGAGGAAGAGGGAGCAGAGACAGCAGAGGTAGCCATAGTGTGAAAAATGTCACTTGTGACACGAAAAACAAACAAGACAAGAGTTTATATACTTTTTCAGAACACGTTTATTGAATGTTTTTTTCAAACATGAATACGAAAGACAAAAATACATAAAAGCCAAAGGCTTAAGTACAAGAATAAAAGGCACATGATAACCATGAACGTGGAATAAACACAAGTGTCTGTACAACATGTTTTGGGTAAAGTTCTAACCAGTTCTATAGTAGGGGGTAAGGTCACACAAGTGTCCTCCCGAAAGGGTCTTTCAGGCCTGTCCACGACAGTCCTGTCCTGGGTGACGGGTTCTTCTGGCACCGTCACTAACACAGGTTGAAAAGTAACTTTTTTCCTTGAATAACTCTCGTGCATACTGGGCCACCTCTTGTGTCCAAGCCTCAAAACCCTGGTCTCGGTGATGTCCAACATTTGACTCCTAACCAATCTGGTTTCTTCTTCGTCAACGACATGGTAAGTTACTTCAATGAACAATGAACTATTGGTCTTGGACGTTGTCCCTTTTTATATGCTGACCAATATCGATGTGACCGTACGGCAACGTAAAGTGATTGGGAAGTCTCACTCGCTTCTGGTACACGATTTGATAGATTTTTTCCAGGGGCCGACTGACGATGTGGTGAGTGGGTAAACGTACAATCTTGTTCGGTTGATAAGTGGTCACTTTAAAGTTTCCATCCTCTCCCGATTGCAAGGCTTCTTTCAATACCCCAAAGCTGACCACTCGACTGGTACGATGATTCAGAGTCAGTCCTTTCACTTTGCACGTCGTGTGCACTTCTCCTTGTTTGTCCCGGTATTCGTAGCCGTAATTTTTGGGACCACCACTGACGAAACTTAGAATCTTGTCGTCGGGATGCTCGTCTGTCCAGGCTCCTAAACGGTCTCCTTCGATGTCAGGGTGCTGTTGAATCGGGTGATGGATGTAAATGCAACTGTCCGTGTCAAAGTACAGGACGCGTTCTTCTAACAGTTCTAAAGCTTCGTACAATTTTAAGCGAGCATGAGCTGTCACGTAAGCCGCAATGATGACATTTCCAAAAGGGTCGTCTTGTACAAAGTCCAGATCTTCTTCGTAATTGACCAAGATCAAATCCTCTCGAACGACGTCCACGTGTTTCATGTATTTGGTTTTGTCGTGAATCATCTGGAAGTAGCGGGAAGGTTCTGTCAAATATTCCGTCTTGGGTAAACAAGGTCGTTGTGCCATTTTACCCCACAAGCAATTTAACATCACTTTGGCAAACGATCGCCTGCCTTCGTTTTTTTCGATGTGGTCTAAAGAGATGCCTTCTTGTGCGTAGTATTTCTCTTTGAATTGTATTTGGTCTTCGGGAGTGTGACACCAGGAAGGATAGCCGCTGGCTTCTTGTTTCAGTTTCAAAAAGGCATCCACGTAGTCAGCGAAAATGCCTTTCTGAGTAGGGTCACCCTTGTGGTACTGTTGTGTCTTGGGAAAGTGGCAAATTTCGTACACTTCTAACAGTTGGTATCCCATGTCCAGAGCTTTGAACAATTCCACGCTGACCCAGGTTCCCGTCAAGGCACGTTCTTCCTGGCTGTGATGGCAAGGCTGGTCCTGGTTGCACGTTTCGGCACAAGTACGGCACAAGGGAAACATCAGTTTGCCTTGACAATGGTGAGGTAAGACGGGATGGTATAGGTTCGTGGGAGGCAAAACTTTACACTTGATCAAGCCTTCGTATTGTCGAATGTTTTTCAGGTCGATGTGTTCCGTCAACAATTGCGGGTGCCCTACAGGAAAGCGACAATATTTGCACACGTAGGGATACAGCGAACACACGTCCAAGTATTTGATTTCTTCTCCTTTCTCTTCGTCGGATTGGTACAGCAAACAGGTGGCATTGGTCCTTCCTCCGTACAAACTATCCCTCGGGTTCAGCGGGTCCATGAACTGGTAACTTTCCACGAGGCGTTTAAACTCGGGATCGGTTTTCAAAAGGTGATCGTACTCGTGTTCCCACATTTCCACCACTTGGTATCCTTCCTGTTCTAACTTTAGGCGTCGCTGACAAGTGTCCTGGTACAAGTCTTCCATGGTTCGTTGCAAAAACTGATTTTTAGTGCCACGGTCAGGGTAACAGACGGGACATCCGTGAAATAAGCAACCGTTAAACTCGTACACGATCTTGGGGTTTTCTAAGTCCCAGCCATCTACCGAATACGTTCCGATGGTCTTTTCGCCTCCTCCGTTGCGGGCATGCTGAATCCATTTGTCTTCCTTGTCGCACAAGTAATGTAACCAACGTAGGGCTTTGACCGAGTATTGACGCTTGACATAGTGGGTCGTTTGAGGACTGATGACAGCCACGGTGTTTTCAGGCATGAATCGTTGGCGGTACACTAAGGAACACGCTTTGGCAATGGTGCAAGTTTCTTTCAAAGGATCGACCCCTCCGTGTTCCATGAACAGTTCTCGAAATTTTCCACAGCAACGCCGTAAAATGTCCACGTCGGAACGACAATACTTTAACATTTCTTCCTGAAAGTCGAAAGGGTCCGAGGCGTGAGCTTGGTACCAAGTGTAGAAAGCTTCTCGTTGTTCGGTACGCATGTTGTCGGGGTCGTAATAGTGAGCCTCAGGCAAATGGGGTAGAACGGCATGTTGATTGGCTTCCGTATTGAAAAAGTGTGGAAAGTACCCTTTAGCCATTTCTGTCATTCCAAACGTTTTAGGCATTCGGCTCAAAGGCATGGCCAAGTAACTCATCGAATCTTTAAACTGTACTTGTCCCACTTGCATGAAAATGATTTTGGCTCCGTTCAAAATCACTTTAGGACGTTCGGTGCCATGTTCCGTATAGTACCTCAAAAGAAACTGTCCATCGTATCCGGAGAAATTGTGAGCCATCACCGTGGCATGACGATGACAATCTCCGTAACGTTCGATGTCCTCTTGGCTCCACGTCTTGTCGATGGGGTCTAAGACCCATTGGGCAAAATCGGCTAACGTGTTTGGTCCCCGAAAGATTTTTTCACGTCCTCCAGGAATCTTGCTGAAGTGAGGGCAATGACTGAAGATAGGTTCTTGAATGCACTTCTCGCACGCTCGATGAGCCACGCAGAAATTAGGGATGTGAATGCCAGTCTGTTGCATGCATTCGAAATCGAAAAAGATGAAATTGCCTTTCTTCTTGTGACCGTCCTCTTTCTCTGGTGGGGGTTGGTATTTTTGCACGTAACATTCGTGTTCCAAGTCCACGATGTGGTGACAAATGTGACATTTTTTCTTTCCTCGACATACGTGTGCCTTGGCATTGTTGGTACGTATGCCTTGTCTACACGTAGGGCACAATCTCAGGAGTTGACAAGCACATTTCTTCTGTGAACCTTGTGTTTTCAAATGTTGTTGGTAACAGGTAGGGCTGACAAACGTGCGCAGACAAGTCGAACAAGGCACTGGTTCTTCGCTCAGACAGGGTGGAGAGGTCAAACATCCTGGGCATTTCCATCCACAATGCTTGTGTTGCTCTCGATTATTATAACCATAGTCACATTTCTCACAGTAATATCTGTATCCCAGGAATCCGGTGATACTGGTAATGGTATCGAAATGGTCATCGTGATGATAAACATGAATGTATTTTCCGTCCTTAAAGTCTTGGCCTCGAAACAACAGAGACCCGCGCATTTCTTGAGGGTGCACTTTCAAGGTGTAGCGTGGAGCTAGGGCATCTTGCAATTTTTGCATCTCAGGAATGCCACAGGGTGTGTCTTTGGACAGGCCAGCTTGTTGCAACAGGAGTTCTGCTTCGTTTCGTTGTTTGGTTCGGTTCGATTTTCGAATGTTCTCCCAGGTTCTTTTCCATTCTACCGTGTCGTTCTTGTTGGCATAGGTTCGTCCCACCACGATGGCACGGGCTAAACACATCTGGTCATGAGGATTGTGAATTTGGACAAGACTACGCTTAATGCTGCGAAGCTCGTTCACCAATAACATCTTTTTGCGTCCTGTCCCTTGAGGAAGAGAGACGTGGGCCATTTTCAGTGTGGCTTTACCATCGGTGATGTCAAACTGGTCATTAGATTGTTGTACGTGTTGAATCTTGTCCATGATTTTGGAAGAGGTTAGTTCTGCAGGTCTGCTAAACTCGATCCAAACAGGGGATTTCAAACCGTCGTGATCTATGGATAGTGTCAAGCGATCGTCTTCTTTGGGTTGATATTGTCGCTTGAGTGCGGTGAGCAAAGAATCCCACATCTCGGTGATAAACCCTTCTGCTTTCTCCAACGGTACGTCGGCCTTGAAATCTTTAAACTTCACCGTGTAGGTGTAAGCCGTGGTTCTAAATTTTCTAGAGGAGCGCTTTTCCGTCTCTCGAATGGAATAGTACTTTTCAGGGTTGACTAAGGGTGGTGAACTTGGTTTAGAGGTTTCAAATTCTGGTTCACTCATGTCCTCTTCAAAATCACTGGCATGAATTTGTGCCAAGATTTCAGCTCTGGTACGAGGCGATAGATCACGTTTCTGCCTCTTACTTTCTTCTTCTTCTTTCTTCTCGAATGAATGGGATCGTTTCATCTTGAGTGAAAAACGTCAAATGACTCAAGTTTAAACACCACAGACTAATTTATAGTCATGGCAAACCAGCGTATATAAAAAGGGTGTGTGTCTTGTCCTTTCACTATTCATTTCACTCTCAAACCGAGGAGAACGATGGAAGAGACTACCCAGATGGAA
The DNA here is from genome assembly GCA_028554795.2 of Sinohyriopsis cumingii. Lineage (NCBI taxonomy): Eukaryota > Metazoa > Mollusca > Bivalvia > Unionida > Unionidae > Sinohyriopsis > Sinohyriopsis cumingii. Next base: position 70,110,910 of record CM068833.1, on the reverse strand, counting down.
CGTTTCGTCAGAGCTTTGCGAGGGGTCATTAGAAAATTCTCTTCAGACCAGCCGACGGACTACTCTCCTTCCTTTCGAGATAAAAGTCAAGATACTTGCTATATCTGTCAGAAGAAAGGGCATTGGTCTTCAGAGTGTCCAGACAGTCAAAAAAGAAAAAAAAACAGGGGCTAAAAAGGACAAAAGTCAAGATACCTGTTATTATTGTAAAGAAAAAGGACATTGGTCTCCAGATTGCCCAAAAAAGAAACAAGAGGAGTCAGAAGAAAAGAAGGATTCTTCAGAAGAAGAGAGGGATTCTTCGGAAGAAGAGAGGGATTCTTCAGAGGAAGAAGAGGAAGAAAAAAGACAATTGAATTTAAAAGAAGCAAAGAAACAGGAGAAGAAAAGAAGAAGGGAAGAAAATGAGGTAAAAACGGTGAAGAAATTCAAAAAACAGAGAGACTAAACAAGGAGAAAGAAGAAGTCAATGAACTTTTAATTAAAGTGTTCTGTGGTGAATTGTGAATTGGATTGTAAAAAAATGGATAAAAGAATACATGAATGATATAAGGTAAGTGTCTTTGAGTTTTGATTTTAAAATAAGAAGCTACACTCACGCACTCATACACAGACACGTACTATAAGGGTAAAATGGGTGGGGTTTATTTTTGAGTTATTGGCAAATTGAAATTGTATTTCTTTTCGAGAAATGTGGGTGGCCCTGAAAAGGGCCTTTTTATTTTGGTGTAGGGGTGAGTTTAACCAATCATCTTTAACTGCCTTAAGCCTTTGCCACGGCCAAGGCCTACTTCTGATGATTGGGTTGAAATCACTAAGGGTGGTACGACAGGCTTAGTCACAGGGTTGGCGTGTTTAGCTCGGGAAGGTCGTATTCTCTTCGGTCGTGATAAAGAAGTCTGATACATTTGTTTCAGACTTCTTAACTCCGCTAAAATGTCCAACAGTACCGTGGCCGTTTGATTTTCACCCTCTTGTTTCTTTGCTGCTACTTCTTCTTGCTGTTGTTGCTGTTGTTTTTTTCTTACCTGTTCTTGTTGCTGTTGCTGTTGCTGTAGGAGAAAAGCTTGTTCCGCTTCCTTTTGTCGTTGCATAAATTTCTCCAATTCTTCTTTCTGTCTCTGTCTAAAATTCTCCACTTGCGGTAATGAAGAAGGTAACGAAGGTTCTGGAACAAATTCTTGCGAGGTAAGAAAATCCACAAAATCCCAGTGTACCTCTTCTGAAAGTAAGTCCGGGTTCCCTTGGGCAGTCTCCCCTGCTGGTGCACCCCAATGGATCGTTTTCTGAGTTTCCGTCATGTTGAATCACTGTCGCATAGATTGACTGCACACAAGCGCTAACGAATCTATATAGACCACGTGACGTCACAGACTGCTCTCTTCGGATTGGATGCGAGCTGACTGAATTTTGTAACGCGTGTTCGGATTGGTGAATGAATTCAATCCGTTTCAATCCTTCCTGTACCTATAAATAAGCACAGTTCACTGCATTGATTCACCTATTCGCGTCGCTTCAAGATGTGGACCACAGTTGAGTCATCCACCCTTGTGTCTTCCATGATGTTTAGGACGGACATGCTCATGTATGTCAGGTCCAAGTGGACTGTTGTTGATAGGACAGATACTAGTCAATAGATGAGGAGAGTTTACATAGAAAGACAAGGATGTCTCAAGAGGGTACTTTTGTATGGACCGGCAGTTAGAAGGAGTTTAAGAAGAAGAAGAAGAAGATGTGACAGATGCCATCTATGTTAATATTAATATTAACATAAACCCAAAGGCCCTTTTCAGGGCCAGCCATATTTCTCGAAAAGAGATAGCCTTTCCATTGCCTACCCCTTTTCTAAATTTAAATTTAAATTTAAATTTAAAAAAACTTTAAAAAAAAAAATAAAATCCCATATTCAATTCCCCTTGTCCCTAGACAAACCCAAACTCTATTCCCATGTTAATTTCCCTTGTCCCTAGACAGACCCAAACTCTATGTTAAATTCCCATTGTCCCTAAAGTGGCCCAACGTTTTTCTCCATGTTAAATTTCCATTGTCCCTAAAGTGGCCTAGGGGTGTTTTTAATGCTAAGTCCCATTGTCCCTATGGTGGCCCACTTAACTACTAATGCAAAAGGTGATTATTAACCAATTAGCCATCAATAATTATACTAACAACATCTATCTGCTCTCACCTCCGACGTAAGGCCTGATGAATCACTTAAATATAGTAATTAAAACTGGCCAATTAACTTTGATATTATAAGGTGGCTTAAATCTCAGCCATCAGGACCCGCTGCACATTGAGGCAACGATTTGACTAATAAACTTGTTAAAACTTAAAGTAAGAACCTAAAAAGTAGATCTATAAGGTGGCTAAAATCCCAAAGCCATCAGGACCAGCTACACAACGAGGCACCAGATTTACATAATTAGGAAATATGTCCCCGAAAATTAGAATTAGAAGGTGGGTAATCACCAGCCATCAGCCCCCCCCCCCCCGCACACGGCGGAAAAATTAATGATTAGAGTATGGACCCCAAATACCATCAGACTAAATAAATTTCACTAAAACAGAATAGGAAGATTCATCATGTCATCTTTATCTTATTCCACAAACAGCAAAAATAATGATTTTCCTAATTACAAATACGGCAAGACGACGCCATTTACTATTCGGAAACTGGGGAACAAAAGAACGATCCTGGATGTAAGGCGCATCCCTTCCATTCAGTCAGACATACCTTTGCCAATTCCAGACATGTACTATATAAGTGAGTGCGTGTGGGCCATTCCCACTCACCATGAGTCCCGTGAGACATCATTGTCTCGAAATCGAACTAATCAAATAACACTTTCTTAGTGCACTAATGCGTTGGGGAAGTGGCACCATTCCCCTCCCCGTTGAAAAAATCATTCAGCCCCAAACGGGGCACTAACTAGTCGTAAATGCCCATATGGGCGCAAACGACTTAAATTTAAATGACTGATTGACTGACAATCGCGTCATTCAACATTGAATAAACCAAGATGGCAAGTAACCATCTTGAGAAAATGAAGAAGCTGCAAGACGTTGTGGATAATTTGGGACTGATTGAAGAAATGCTGGTCAAACTGGATGACGATTTTTGTTCTTACAGTCCCCATCGAGTCAAGATGGAAATCAATAATTTAAGAACGTCAAAGGATATGTGAAGGGAGATGAAAATGAGAGAATGGAATGTAAAGATAGAAAAGGAAGAGGAGAATGAGAAAAGGAAGAGGAGAAGGAAAAACAAGAGAAGGAAAAAATGAGAAAAAAATTAGAAGACAACATCAATAACGAAACTCAGAAGATGGTGGAGGGAGAAGAAGACATTAGAAGAACAAGAAGAAGAAACCAAAAAACCCTTTTGAGGTCCACTCAGATGCTTCGAAAAGATATTTAATCTCTTTGCCATATCTGTGTTTGATGTTCATCAATCTATGTCCATGTGTTGCATATCTTATATACGTCTATGTCCCGCCCGCCAAGCCTTCTAGTTTTCCCCCGCTGTTTTGCCCAATTGAGGTCACCCACTTACAACATTGTTACCAATGTCCGGTACCGTGACGTCACCTGACATGTTCCATTCCTATTATCCCTATACAACAACCCAACTTTCCCTTGACGCTATACAACACCAATATTGCCCATGTTAAATTCCCCCTCGTTGCTAAACATCCCCAGGGTTTTGTCCATGTTAAATTCCCAATTGTCGCCATACAGCCCCAGCAATATTTTTTCCTTGTCGCCATACAGCCACACGACCTTTTTGACTGGGACTTACATTGTCGCTATACAGCCCCACTGTACTACTTACATGTCTGAGCCATTCGATTCTGCGTATCTTGATCTCCAGGGAAATGTTGTTACATTCGGTCTTTTCATACAGGATTACATTGGAGAACTTGTTTGGCCAATAGATGTTGCAGATTTTACTGAGGCAGCTATTGTGAAATTAATTTAATTTGCTCATGTCTGTATTCACTACTCTCCAACACTCGGACAGTAAAATAGGGTCGACTTTACGTTGCTATTGTAAAATCTGATCTCTGTCTTGAGGTTATATTGTTTTGATTTCCATATAAGGTTAAGTCTGTTGAAAGCACCGCTGGCTTTATTTAACGTGGTATTGATGTCCTTTTTGGCACTGTTGTCGTTGCAAATTAGGCTACCCAGGTAGGCGAAGTCCTTTACAAACTCAAGTGCATCAATGATAATTGGAGGAGTAGCTGTAGCATTTATGCACATCATTTGAGTTTTTTTTTTTTTATTGACATGCGGACCAGTCTCTTTAGTGCACCTGCTGAGTCTGTCAGATTTCTCTAAAAGATGAGAGTACCTTGATGAAATGACAGCCACATCATCAGCAAAGTTCAGATCTTCAAGATGTGAAAAAAACGTCTACTGGATCCAGACAGATCTTGTCTGATGCATTATCCAGTCGATGGTGAGGAGGTACAGGATGGGAGAGAAAGGATGCAACCATGATTAACACCAATCTTCACTTTGATATTACGATTCTAAGGTCTTAAGATAAGTAATAGAAAAGAGCGAGAAGCAACAAGCTTTATAAATTTCAATAAATACTTCCTTTGCCTAGAATACAAAGTGAAATGTAAAAATAACTTACGGTATTGCAAATCCCAAATGAAGTTCCAACACAAGTTATAATGAATAAAGTTCTGAATAAACTTTAGTGGTATTCCAAATAATTTCCAACGCTGAAGGTGTTGATGTTCCTGCAGTGGCAGGTAGCTTCTGATGTACTAATGTACCAAAGACATGAATTGTAATGATGTGCCATCAATCTTTTGTTGAATCACAGTAATATAATCCAATGTTTCCTTGTCTGAATTCACAATAATTCCCAGTTAATGTATCTTTCTAAGAACAGTATTGAACACTTTGTATTTCCAGTGAATACATAATTTGAATAAATAAATTCCAGCCCAAATGAAATACTAAACACAAAAATTGATTCTTCATCAAGATCTTACAGCAGAAATAAATATTTTCCAATTAAACACGATTATAAAGTCTTCTTATAAAGTCTTCTACTAGACATAGTCATAATTAACATTTTCTGACACCCCCCACCTATTGCTTAATGGAATTGTCTATTATAAAATATTATATTTCTAAAATGATAATAAAGAACATCGTAAACACGGTGTCCTTGACTCACACCAATATAAATATCTTTACTTCTGTTGATAATGTTCCTAATTTTAAACCCATGGTCATAGAGGAAATATTTGCTCTGTATTAGTTGTTTACTGATGCTACTGAGTCTGTGTTATATAGACTCGTGCGTAGGAGACTCTCTGTCTCTCTCCCTCTCTCTGATATATATATATATATATATATATATATATATATATATATATATATATATATATATATATATATATATATATATATATATATATATATATATATATATCATGAGAGAACTTTCCAGTTCATGAATATATTAAATTATTAAAAAAAATTATTATTCAGATGCTTTTACACTGCTGCTGGGAAAAAAGCGAGGGAATTTTTTTTTAATTTGGTTCCCAAAAGATGACGTTTTGTTCACACAGGATTCCGCCATGTATTTCTATGCCAGTATTACTATAGCCGTCCTTCTTATTTTCAGGAATAAATTTTAAAATGTAAAGACAACACTTTACAAATCTGCTTGAAGTAAAACCGAATAGTTTTGCAACGCAATTTACTGACAAGGGTGACTTTTTTTTTAGTTTTGACATAGTGGACCTAAAATTGACGGCTACCTGTACTGAGAAAAATATAAGAATCTCACGTCGATTATTTTTTTTTTTTTTTTGATACAGTCTAATCGTTGCCTACTATGAACTGAGTGCTGCAGAAGAGTTCACAGATAATCAAATACAAAATGTGTAGTTAAAGTCAGGTTAAGATCAGGACCGTTATGCCACAACGGTGGATCCTAATAAGATTGTACGTTTGTCAGATCATCGTTAGTTGACATTTGGAAAAAATGCATAACGAGAAAGACTTCGTCGATTTCAACACGTTATCGCACAAACAAATCAATATTCAGTATAAACATTTCATAAAAATAAGAAAATATCGTTGTGAGTACATACACGGACCTAGAAAGATGAATTCACACAGAGAAACGGTATAAAGGACAAATTAACTCAAGTTCAAGTCAAGCGCTATGCCTGGCTACTGAAAATTTTAAAGTCGATGCTAGACTTTCAAAGGGAAATAACCCAACTGTCTGGAAGGAACTGTTTTAATTATTCAGCTTCTGGAAGATGTTTTTTAAATTTTGTTTTTTCTTTGGGAGAAATAGTGTTTATGCTGTGATGTGAAGCTTCACAAGTGGGAATGTAAAGAACCAGCTTTGAACATTCCAAATGATGTCCGTACACTCTCTACCTTCTGCCCAAAGTATGATCCCCATGTTAGATATGACAAATTCCCACTGTCATTTCAATGTTAAAGTTCCCTTATGCCCGAGACAGCCATTTCCATGTTAAATTTCCCTTATCCCCAGAGTGCCATTCCCATTTAAAATTCCTATTTTGCCCCGTAAACTTTCTACCCATTTTAACGTGGATGTATGACGCGCTAGATTGTCATCATAAACTATTTATCTTGTCCAAGTTTAATCTGCTCTTTCTAGTCCCATTTTATATATTTGGACAGTTTTGTTGAGAATAACCATCCAACTATCTAAAACGGGGTGGGAAAAGTCAGAGAAAACTGGGACTAATTCTATCCTCCCCTGCAAACTTCCAAAGTCAAAAGCACCACCCAAAAACAACAAAATTAACACCACTAACAACAACAACAAAAAGAAAAAAACAAACCAACAACAAAACTTGGAGTTATCCGGTTTGAATAGCTTACGATGAATAAATCCGTTTTGTTTTCAGGTGCAAGAGCTTTATATGTTAATTAGTGGGACATATCCCAGAATTCCAATTAAAAGATGTCTGCGCCCATGGTCCTACAGTTCACGTCAAAAATCTGATATTTCTTTTCAGTTTAAAATTATTTCCAGACCTTGAAAGCAAACAGCAAATATTAGATAAGAAAATGGTAAGTTGTACCTACAGTTAACGTACCAAACTTGCTACTGTCATCGATACATAACGTTTCCAAATCGATAATTTGCAAATAGATTGAACAGCTGGTGTTATTCAGGTATGTTGTTTACCACCATGTCGGGTAATTCTGCGCAACGATAAGTCATTCCTGTAAACATTGAATCACGTGTTATTTTTGTTTAAAAATCCATTTTGTATCAAGAAAGAAAAATCGTACTTTAATTAAGGAAAGTGATATTCATAAAGTGTACAAAAATATCCCGCATTTCGACTCGAAATGCATCTGAAAATGTGATTTCAAAATGTTAACATGAAGACCCACTCCATGACCTTCTTCAACCGGTAACCCAGAAAATCCGATTTACTATGTATCTTTTAGAACCACACAAAGAAATACATTATATAAAAGAGGGAAATGTATACCGTAAAACAATACTGCATTTTTATCCAAGTTTCCAGTTTTGCAAATTGTCCCACATGTACAAAATTGTCCGCTACTCAATGTGTCAACTTGTCACTAGACATACATTCTCAAGAAATTCCCTGGTATATAGTCTGTTTATAAATTTTTTAGTAATTTTGTTCCCATCAACAAGACGTAAATACATTACATCCTATTCATTGTTGTTTCTCTTCAAAATATAAGCTTTTTTTTAATGAAAAGTTGAACTTTACTAACTTTTGTAAAAGATCGGTTTAGTTTACTTAATATCTCTTGCCATTCATTGGCATTTTTACCTTGAATTTTGTAAAACTAGCTATAAACCTGACCTAATTACTCGACTGAACTGCTGACATAAACAGTCCAAAGTAATGTATTTAATTTCTGTAGTCCGAAGGATAAACATTACATCTTTTCAATGCTGTGCACAGAATAGGCTGACATATCGCGAGTCATGAAAACATGAGGGTGGTATCCTTGTATTTTATTTTTGTCAATCGTTCGAATTCGTTATGCGTTTTGCTTAAGTGCGCAGAAATGCCTAACAGCACTGTATTACTTTTAAAAAGAAATCTAGCTCATTAACACATTTGAAACATTTCCACAAGTATTACCTAAACTTGAATACAGCTGTAGTGCCCTTCAAGAGGGAGCTTTTTAATACAATGCGACCCTGCCATAACGCGCCCATTGATAACGTGGTCATGGTGTGGCTCCCAAAAGTTTGTATATTCATTCGCACATGAAAAAATATTTTTTGTTCCAAGTACATGAAATAGTGTATAAAAATGTATTATCATTTTGGGGAAAGAGATTGTGGGTGAATTTGAATATAATACAATCGTGGCTTGGTTCCTGAAATTTTAATGTATATGCATTTTTCTCATACTGGGAATATTTTTAAGTGCGAGAAATAGTGTGTAAAACATTTATTATCATTTTGGGGAAGAGTTCACATATGAAATCAAATATAATATGCTCTTGGTGTGGTTCCTGAATTTTTATGTACATGTACATGTATTTTTCTCGTACCGGGAAAAAATATTTTTTTTTTAAGTATGAGAAATAGTTTGTAAAACATTTATTATCATTTTGAGGAATAGTTCACATATAAATTTTAATATAATATGATCGTGGCATAGCTTCTGAAGTTTAATAATTTCACCATTTTTTAAAAGTGTTTTGCCAAAATAAACATTATCGGAAATGTACTTATTATTGATTCATGAGTAAAGCCAGAAAGTCCTGTTTTTGATTTTCTTCAGTTAATTCTGTATACAATCGTTGCTCAAACAATAGCCAACATGTATTTCTTCTTTAACTGCATACACAACCAAGCAGCAGAGAATACGGTGGTTGATAAAAGACTCTCACAATTTAATAAACATAAAAAAATGAAAGCCGCCATAAGTTTTACGAAATTTACACTTAAAATACAAACTGATGACATACAAGCAAAGACTGGAAGAATGATCATTGCTGAAAAATCCGGAAAATTTGTTCATACTTGTTTGATTTGGATCCAGATTTTATATTAGAAGTGATGAAATTGGTCAGGGAACCAGACAAATTTTACAGCAGCACATCAGACGCTTTAAACTGCAGCTATTTGTTTATGCAAAGCATATGCATGATCAAACTGTTGATCTTAGAATTTTGTAAAAAAATGGCATCCAGCAGGTGATGCATGTTTAAGACAAAAGGGGAAATAAGCCTCTTGAAAAGTGTTAATAAATCAACACAAAAATAAAAAGTTATATTCAGATTCTTGCGATTCTTGAGTATGACTCGTGGCGGGGAAATATGATTGCATTCATGTGGAATGGAAACAAGAATTTCCAAGCCATTGAGCTCCATAGGGTATGGAACAAAAATTTGTGCAACTGTACTAGTGGTAAATAAAGTCTACACGTGCTTTACAAACTTTTCAACTGAACGTAATGTTTATCATTGCTGCATGTTCCGAATACCAAACTTTTAATTGTTTTCCAGCTTTACAATAACAGTTTATGGTATTTTGTTACACCTTACTGAAAACTAGTCAAATTTATGGAAATAAATCAACTGCCTTACTGAGACGGACTCGTCAGGGTCGGCAGCTCTGTTAGTATAGTAGTTTTCACATGTTTCATTTGGTATTCAAAAAATCTAAAGTAAAAGTTATATGCATGCTGAAAATATGCATTGATTGTTAATTATTCTTGCTGTAATCATTCAAACAAATAGGCATACAAGCGTTAATTATTGGAAATTTGCGATTGTTAATTATTCTTGCTGTAATCATTCAAACAAATAGGTGTACAAGCATTAATTATTGGAAATTTGCGATGGATAAATGTACACGGAAATGCATATGAGAAAATTTTAGCAGTATGAAATTTGTAGACACTGTTCATAGACCCTGGAACCTAATGAACCATACACGTGCTTCATCTTTCTTAACCTAATTTTGCTGTTAATTTTTCCAATTGCATTCAGACACATAATGATCTGTGACAAAATTATTGAATAGTTTAAATATGTATGTAATTTTTGCAATGGAATTACATGTATTATGGATTAATTGCAAGCCCAGATGGTACGATATCAGATGGAAAGTAAACATTGTCAATATTCTGTTCATGCTGTATATTAGACGTTGAATTCAGACACAATGATCTGGGACAAAAGTATTGAATATCGCAAATCTGTGTGCAATTTTTCAATGGAATTACATGCATTATAGATGATCTGCATGCCACGATGGCCTGATAGTAAACGGTGTTGATACCGTATTCATCATATACATCAGACATGAATACACGTATATGTGCCAATGAGTTGTTCTCTGAAAAAAGTAAAATACTGTAAACCCCGCATTAATGCAACCCTGATATTAATGTGAACCAATTTGTTTTACCCCAATTATCACGTTATAGCAGGGTTCCACTGTACCGCCATAGTGCCCTTCAAGAGGGCGCTTTTTGATACAGTCATGGTCCCCTTTTTGATATAGTCATGGTCCCCTTCAAGATGGTCCTACAGTGTAAGACATTGATGCTCATATTTATGTTTTTGCTTTGGTGTCCAACTGTTAAATAATGGCGTTGGATAGCATGTCGACTGACAGTGGAACTAGAGGCCAAATTTTCAGGAAAGAACTCATGTTTGGCAGCCCATATTAATGCTTCTCTCCAAATTGAAGTCATATTACTTTAGTCAGACTTAACTTAATCTGATGTCTATTTTTCTAACAAATTCTCATTCTGACAAGCAAATGAATGTTTCAAGTTCTGTTGACCTACATTTCAATTGACTGGAATGTGATGACAGCGGGGAATGCCAAAATAGGTAAAAAGGATGATAAATATTTTGAATGAAACAATGCCAGTTAAAGACTTTCTTCAGTATTGGCATATTTGTATACATTTCTTGAAAGAAACTTATCTCAACTTCATAGACATGCTCATTCAATAATTGACATATTGCCTTGCATGCATATGTTCAAAACTTGTAACAAAAAGGGTTACAGGTCTAGTGTTGCATGGATTATTGATTTTCATCTCTACTGATCATAGGTCTTTCATCTGTTGTCTGTTATCCACCATCAGTCCATCTGATAGTACAAGTTTGTTAACCTCTTAAACTACTTGGAATGTTGCCATGAAAGTTTGCACATGTGATTATTCCATGGTCTGATTGGTCCTAAATGAAAATGGTGATGCACAGACCTCCAATATGGCCACCGCCATGGTCATCTTGGAAATCTTTGTATCGCTATGGAGGGTCATATCTTTTTATGATGTCTAGGTGGTCCTAAATGAAATTCAGATCAATCTAATCACCAGTTTGGCAGTCATATTGTGGCTAACTTGAAATTTTGTTATCACTACTTCTTCTAAATGAATGTTTATATCAACATGGGGCTTTTACTAAAAAATTCTTATATATTTATTTATATTTATATTTTTTATTATATCCTAAATTAAAATGGTGTTGATCTGACATATAATAGGTGCATATCTTGAAATCTTTTTACTACTAGGAAAGTCATGTTGACATGGGTTTTCATCAGAAAAAATATTGGTGTGAAAATCAATAACCTCAGTATGGCCACCATGGCAGCCATCTTGAAAACCTTGTTATCTCTAAGCTTCCCAACATGGGTTGTACACAAACAGACTTATGATAACTAGTTGGGCCTAAATGAAAATGGTGACATACATCCAATATGTCTGCTATCATGACTGTCTTACAATTCTTATTGTCACTACTCCTGAATGGATAATCTTTATGACATGGTGTTTACACCAAAATTCTTATAATGTCTACTTAATCCTGAATGAAAATGGTGCTAAGTTGATGATCAATAAGTGCATCACAGACGGCAATTTGAAAATCTTATTATCTCTGAAAAATATTAGAAATGGTTTCAACACTCAGAAGTTAAATGGAAGAAATGGTCTTGAATTCTTGGAAATTCTTTTCACACAGTAGAAAATCAGTTCTTTTGAGGGACTGTTGTTTTTAAAGATTATTGAAAATATATTGAGCAGTTTGCTGTTAAAATAGTTTATTTCTAAATTTTACATTCTATGGTAATACTTTTCTATTGTAAATCAAGAAAAGGCTAAGAGAAACAAATGGCAACAATATGTTTTGTTAATGTACATGTATTTTAAGAAGCTGTTGCAGTCATTGGAAAGGTCATTAAAGCTTCTGGAAAAGGATAAATTATGTAACCCTAATAGTCAACATACAAAAAACAATAGGGGCCCTGAGAGGCCGAGTAGTCTGAAGTGCTCAGTTACTGATCACTGCCATCTCACCTCTGTCAGCGTGGGTTCAAGTCTTGGGTTCGGCCTATGTGGGTATGTGAGAAAGCTTACCAGTAGCTTCTCGGGGTTGGTGGTTCTTTCAGGGGTTTTCCATGATTCTTCCTCAACTATTAATACTGGCTGCCATGTATAGCCTATCTTGAGCTGAAAAATGGTGTTTAACCCATCAACAACAACAATAACAACAAATAACAATAAAGTGTAACTAGAATTTTGATTGTTTCAATATTTTAGAGGCATGCTGTATGATTGTAATGCTTTTAATAATCATATGCATTTTATACATCAGGGGTCAGATAAGTGGAGTGTCTATTTTGCGTGTTTAGAATGCAGATTTGTATGGTCATGAGTTCTTTTATTTCAAGAGCACACTTTGTATATTTAGGAATATGATGTAATAGTAGATGTAATAGTAGATGGTCTTCTTAAATCGTTACAGGCTCAGCATATTGGACAGGTTGATGTAGAAGAGGAGGATGATTTTGGAGGATTTGAGGTAAATGCCATGTATAAGTAAAACCTGTTATAACACGATTCATGATATCGCAATTCTGCTTATAACGCGATGGCAGCATATCTTTCATTTTTTAATTTAAGGTGACTTCTCTTTTTAAAATCCTAAAAACATGCTCTTGGAAAAGCTGGTTATTCATATCCCTATCAGATTTTTAATCCCAGAACTGCATTTGAAGTTGCCTTAACTTTGCCGTGCACCGTTCCCGCCATATTGGCATGTATACAGTTCAAAACTGAAATATACTTGATGTCTGATGAAACCCGGTGAAAATAACAAACAATATATGATCAGGAGGTTAGTTTAAACTGATGACATTGAAATTTCAGTGCACATTTTCTATTGGGAAGGTTTTCGAAAAATTTGTTATCGCGATGTCGCTTATATCGCTTTGTCATTCTTTTGACCCTGAGCGTTATAACGGGTTTTACCTGTATAATTAAAATAGTTCAATCCAACTCTGCAGTAACCTGCACCTACTGGACACAAGGCTGTCACAGGTGGTACAGATATGGACATCTCCACTTGCCCTTCTTCAGTCTCCACTTGTATCTCTTTCCACATTTGTTTCCTTCCTTCTTTAAATCAATGACACACTTAATGTTCTATGTCATATTGGTTTTCTTGTAATAATACTCACTGTTTATGTACATGTATAATGAGGTAGCAATCAGCCTTAAATATTTAGCATTGACAGACTTGGATTAATAAAATATCTTTAATTTCCTGCCATTTATTCTGAAAACATTTTGAGTACAAAACTCCAATTTAAGCACAAAAGTTCGAAATCTTTGAGTTCTGTATCTTTAACTAAAATGAAGTTAAAATCATAGAACTTTCAGGAGCTTTCTGAACTTGGGCTACTCATCTTGCATGCTAAATTTAAACTATACTGGCTTACTTCATTTCTCTAATTTCATTTTGGGGTTTTGAAATTCAGCTTGAGTTTTGTATTCTGGAGATTGCAATGACTAGTGTATGTGTAAAGATGACTTCTTATACAGGTAGTTATACTGGTAATTTAACTCACATTTTTAATTCCTGTTACCTTTAGATCATGGTCATTAGTAGTCTTTAGTAACCATCATTTTCAGTGGCAACAATTTCCTATACATATTTGTATTTTATTATTGAAAACAAATTATTCAGTTATAGAATGGAAAATGCTGAAAAGGAATTTTAGTAATCTTTTGATAGATGTTTGCAAATATGTGACCACATTTCCTGAATCTATAAACATGTTGACACAAAGGATGAATTTAGCATTCCATGGACACATTGTCTTCATTATGAATTCAGTGTTTATTATATTCATGTACTTTTTTGCCTTTTGGAATTTTTCATTCTTCAATTTTTCTGATTTTATGATTTTAAAACTCAGATTTTTGGATTAGTCTTCATATACAAAAATGAGCAATATAATTTTGTGACTAACAATGATTGATGTTGTATTTGCTATTTTTGGCTTTTACCTCACCTGGTTGCATGTTCAAGTGAGCTTATGATACTGCCATGTATCCATAATACATTGTATTCCCACATGCATTTTCCATCAACACTTGCCATCTTAAACCTCTGATGTAACTGGACCAGTTTCAACCAAACTTGCAAGAGAGCACCCTGGCATGAAGAGCTTTCAAGTTATGATGTATAATGCACCATCAAATGGTAACTGATACTAACATTAGGAAACATTTATGCGACTTCCTCTCAACAAAAGTTCAACAGAATGTTACCAAATTGGACAGAAAGCATCCTGGCATAAGGAGTTTCAAATTTATACAATTGATGACAATCTGACATAAAAAAATGACATTGTCAGAATTTAAAAAGGCAACTTTGAAATAGACCAATATGTTGGCTTAGAGTGGTTAGAGCATTCACTTCAGATGCCAGAGGTTGTGGGTTCAAACCTGGCCAAATCTTACCAGAGACTTATAAAAATGATACTAGCAGCTATCTCACTTGGTGCTCAGCTTTAAGAGGTTAGTATTAGGACTGGTTGACCTGGTATTAGGATAATTTGATTGGGTGGGACATGATGCTACATGTTTGTGGCATTATGCCCCAGTGCTGGACATCACTGTAAACTGCCACACTGCGGACATCGTAGTGATGCGACTAAAAAGTTATTAAAGTTAAATTAAAAATCCAAATCTCTCTCTCTCTCACACACACACACACGCACGCACACACGCACACACACACACACACACACACGCACTATACTGCAGCCCTCTTACAACACTGGATTTGTTATAGATCTATACATATTTATTTTACTATTTTCTGATTCATGATAGGGTCACACTTGACATTGTTCTTTCAGGCAGCGGTGCCATTTGCCCCAGTTGAGGCACGTGCAGTAGATTTTGAGGCGGGTCCTAGTCCCTGGGTTATCTTTCCACCTAGTAAGTTTAATTCACATTGCGGTACTGTTGATTCACATTGCAGTGATGTTGATTCACACTGCGGTACTGTTGATCATAATGAATAAATGAAAAGCGTTCACTTATCTTATTGATGTATACATGTCCTATAGCACTGTACATGTCTTATACATAAGTGTACATATGTATAGAACACACCATGTATAGCAGTATATATGTATAGAGCACACATCTTATAGCACTGTAAATATATATCTAGAGCACATCTTATAGCAGTGTAGATGTATCTTATAGCAGTGTATATATGTATAGCATCTTATAGCAGTGTACATATGTATAGCATCTTATAGCAGTGTATATATGTATAGCATCTTATAGCAGTGTATATATGTATAGCATCTTATAGCAGTGTACATATGTATAGCATCTTATAGCATTGTACATATGTATAGCATCTTATAGCATTGTATATATGTATAGCATCTTATAGCAGTGTAGATGTATCTTATAGCAGTGTATATATGTATAGCATCTTATAGCAGTGTACATATGTATAGAGAACACATATGTACATATATCTTATAGCAGTTTACATGTGAATAGAGCACATCTTATAACAGTGTATGTATGTATAAAACACATCTTACAGTAGTGTACATGTTTATAGAACACACATCTGATAGCTGTTTACATATATCTCATAGCAGTGTACATACATACATACATATATATATATATATATATATATATATATATATATATAATGTCTTATAACAGTGTAAAAATATATTATAGCAGTGTACATGTGTGTAGAACACATCTTATAGCAGTGTACATATGCATAGAACACACAACTCTTATAGTAGTGTACATATGCATAGAACACACAACTCTTATAGCAGTGTACATATGCATAGAACACACATCTTATAGCAGTGTACATATGCATAGAACACACATCTTGTAGCAGTGTACATATGCATAGAACACACAACTCTTATAGCAGTGTATACCTTGATCAGCCACTGCTTAATTTCCCATAAAACATCTTGACAGAACACACATCATGATACATAGATACAACTTCCAATAGTGAAGACCCTGATCTGCTACTGCCTAATTTGTAACAGCATGTATTGCCATGGGTATCATTGTATAATATATATGATGATACACGGATCGTGGTGCAACTTCCACCAGCATTGACCCTGATCTGAGACTGCTTAACTTGTTGCGATGTGTATTGCATCATGTGCCACAATATGATACATAGATCCTGATACAATATTTCACCTTTGTATTGCTAGATTTTTTATATACATTTGAATAAATATAATGTGTATTTCATTATTAAGACTAGCTACAATATGACCAAATTTAAATTCATTATATTAAGACAAAATTATGAAGAAAATTGATAGAATTTTGTAGTTACACCAGTCAATGAATTTCAAAGCGCCAATAAATTTGTAAAATTAATATTTGTTTAAAGTTCTGAGGGAGTATTATTTTTCATATGGTACATTGGTGGTGATATGTTATATTGTATATAAATATGAATATTTCTGATACATATTGCAACATCATTACATCCCTAATAATTTGTTGGTTTATCAAGGTCTACATGGTTTGTTGTAAATGGAACAGACAAAGTCAACAATAATCAGCTTGTATCTTCTGTGAAATAAGGGTATATGCATTTGAGATTTTATCATAGAGCGATTCAAAAGATTTTGCATTTATTTGATGAATACAGGCAAGAGGTTGCCATAGAGCAATTTTTATGTAACAGCTGTTGAGGAAATTCTGTCCAAATTTATGTAATTAGAAATGAATATAAAACTGATTCAAATAAATGTGTTAGTGAAGTCTGAATATCATTATGCTTTTAGTAAGAAACATTTTTTCACAGGTTTATAAAATTAAGTTTATTTCTTCCCCATGGTTTTCATCACCAAATGACAATGCTTGCATCAGCTGTTTCAAATGTGTAAATACTAAAATAAGTCTAAGTGCCAGCATAGTGTGTGTGTGTGTGTGTGTGTGATTTTTCGATTTTTAATGTAGCTTTCAAAAAATTTCAGCATAATGAAGACACAGACAAAAAACATAAACATTATTTTTGTTTCCTAAAATGTAGTGCCAGTACTAAAACTAAATGACCATCCGGATGAAAGAGACTATATCTGTGTTTCATGATTTCTGCATCATGAGATATGATTTCTTTAAGAGTTATGTGTGTTTTTATACACAACGTGGAATTTGGGACCTACTTCAGTTAAGTCATTATCAGTAACACAAATTATACTGCAATTTTTGACCAGGAAGAAAATTAAGTTTATTTGTTTACTCTGGTTATTTTGTCCTTGAGTTTTGAGAACATTGTGGTAGACAGATTGGTCTTCCTAAAAAACTGAATAGTTTATTAATTTTTACATGTCAGGATCTACAAATGGTATTGCTTACTTTAATGGTCTATTTCTTACCTAATGATTTTTGACAAATGCGAAGATTTCCAAGTAACCCACCCCTAGTGTCAGTCCTCCTGACTTTTGGTTCTCTGTCTACTACATTACCTACTCACATTAACATTAGGAAATAACCACTGCTACATCAGAATTCAGCCCTACTTGAAAGATGAAAAACATCTTTCCATCTGTATGGCATAGAAGCAGAGAGGAGTAATTCTTACAGATTAACTCCCCTTTCCACTACTAGGTGACCACCCATGTACTAGATGTTTACCAGTTTAAGCTTTTTGCTCAAACTGTTAACTGTGCCTCCAAGAATCCATCACAATTTATCATAATTTTAGACCATACATCATATTTTTTACAGTGGTACAATAACTCAGAAGTTTGATATGTGTAATGTATACTTTTGTATCTTTTCTGGTGAATTTATTTATACTGATTCATGTTTATTGTCAGTTGTTATTGTCCATGTGATATTGTTTGGTAATGTACCTTCTGGTCACACGTATTCACCCAACTGAATACATTGTA
Source organism: Sinohyriopsis cumingii (assembly GCA_028554795.2). Classification (NCBI taxonomy): domain Eukaryota; kingdom Metazoa; phylum Mollusca; class Bivalvia; order Unionida; family Unionidae; genus Sinohyriopsis; species Sinohyriopsis cumingii. The sequence goes on along the minus strand of CM068833.1, from coordinate 70,092,642 downwards.
TGTTTGTTGCGTGCGCTTGTTTTTTCCCTACCATTTCAGAGATGTCAAGCAAGTAGAAGAAATATAAGCACTATAATATCTCTGACAATAATTACGAGATGCACCTTGCTTACACCAAATGTAGATCATTACACCCAGATGTATGGTCCAATAACTTAAGAAGGCATTAGAAGGGCTGAGAGAAAGAGCACATTTGAAATTGTCCAAACATGAAGTGTTAAGTATTCATTGGAATTAGGAATCGTTGGCAAATTTTATGGGGCATGTGGAGATGACATCCATTCCTCTGACAGAGATTCCCAGAATGGCACGTATTCAATAATTATTTCAGATCACATCGATGCTGTATCGATTTCACATAGGCTGTACTGGAATTAAGGATGATGTACATATAAAAGAGGTCATATCTTAAAGGTTGTTGACAAGCAATTTCTAGAAAACTGGGGCTGTTTTTATCCCAGATTGGCTGCCCACTGGGAAAAACTGCCCACCCCACACAGGCATGTTCTTAGTGTCATAAAATGTGTGATTAGAATCTGATTTTGCCAGATAGCCGCACCTTCAAATTACACATGTGCCATATGCCATCTCAGCTTCTAACCAACAATTCCAGCGTCCAACCAGTCAGTGTATGGTTTGGGCAGGTATAACTCAATCTTTTAGGACTGGTGAACCACATGTCACTCTTCAGTTCTGTTTGCAACAGTAGGCTTTGTCCCACAGGCCACCCTCGAAGGCCAATCAGCCAGATCCATGACATCACAGGTGGTGCCCACTGGCCATTCTAGCCGTAGGCCAGCATACACACGGCTGGATTGTGCTCTGTGTTGGATATGATATTGCCAGTTATAATAGAATATCTGGCAGTTAGGGCCAATCTTATGCATGGTGGTGAGAAAATATCATGACCATATAGAATGATTTGTCCTTGATGCAGAGTACAGGAGGAGGACAAATGTCCTGTTGATGAGGGGGATGACACAGACTTACCTGAACTTTCCGATCTGACAATGGAAAGGACCATGTTTTAACATGTGTTAAGGTGGCAGTTGAAGATATCAAAAGAATTTGCCTCCATCTGATTACCTTTCTCCTCAAGCAGTCAGTGCCCTTTACAAGCAGATCTTGATGAAGATCAACTGTGCTTTAGAACTTCAACACAGTTGGCAAAGATTTCTTAAAGTACCAGGCTTCTGTTGGATATAAACCCCAGTAATTCAAGTCAGTTGCTTGCAACTTTCTCACCCTACTGATATTTTCCGACACTAAGTTTTAAAACTAGAATTTGCTTAGTCTGTTTAACGACACATGATGCTTAAAACTTGAATTTACCTAGTCTAGATAATGATACCAATGCTTACAACTTGGATTTGCCTAGTGTAGAAAACAACACCAATGTTTAAAACTTTAATTTCCTTAGTCTAGATTCTGATGCTGATTCTTAAAACTTGGATTTGCCCAGTCTAGATAATGACACTATTGCCTTTAGCCAATCTGCCCCACCCCATTGTTATAAGGTGAACAGACAGGTGTTAAGTTGGTCAGGATCATTGTGTTGACTTCCACCCAATGTGACATTTCTTGCAATCTTTCACCTAGCTGAGAAGGCAGGGAGGAACCATGCCTGGGAATCAGTATGTCAGATTGTTAAGATAGTCATCAAGAGTAGCTCACCACAGAATGGTTAATACCTTAACAGCTTCTTTCATCCTTGGTTTGATAGATGTTCTTTTGTGATCTTCGTCTCTTAAACTATGCCATACAGCCCCTTATACTCTCTCCCATTTGGTTCTTACATTTTTTTTGGGCTGGGGTTGAATTAATGAGCTGAAAAAGCAGGCATCACATGAATAGCCACTTCTGCTCTCCTTGCAAGACCCTATCACTCAACATCATCAGGGGATATACTAGAAAAGTGATGATCATTGATAGACTTTAAGAATACTACTCAGTAACATTGACAACGCTCTTTTGGCCAGTGAATTATAGGCATCCACATGCCCTTAAGGTATGCATTCAGGATGGGAGGGGGAGAGAAAGCAAAGTTTTTCCTCTCCCAACCCTCCTGCCAACCAACAATAACTTGGTATCTCTACCAGCCACTAGTGACCTCTTACTGGAACCAGACAACGGTTCTGACAGACTTGGATCATCCTATTTACATGAAATGATTGAGTGATTCATATTATTTTGGAGGGGCTTGTCCTGGCCCCTCAACTTTCAGCAAACCTTTCCATTTCATTAGACCCCTTCCTAAGCAATCCCATAAAGGCATACATGTTACAGAAGGAAAGTGAACAGTGCAGGTTTTTATTCCAGACTTTTTTGTTCCCAAAAGTCAATGGGAAATTGCGACTGTTCACAGAATTAGGCAAGCTCATTGAGTTTATTGCAACCCTAAAGTTCAGAATCTTTTAATTCTTGTTATTGCTTCTCCTGAAATGGTTATGTCAGCATGGGGTTTTAAGTAGATGACTTATGATGTTATAATTTGGTCCACAGTGAAACTGGTGCTGATCTATTGTGGTCACAGTAACAGCCATCTTGAAAATCTTGTTAAATGCTACTTCTCCTGAATGAAAAGTAATATTGCCATGGTGTGTTCACCAAAAGACTTCTTATCCTGGTTTTTTTGTTGTCAATGAAAAGGGTGTAGCTTGCACATTTAGTATGGCTACCACAGTGGTAAAACCACATTTAGTATGGCTACCACAGTGGTATTGAAAACCTTATCACTGGTCCTCCTGAATATATGGTCATATCAACATGGGGTTTTATTAGATAACTTCTTATGATGTCTGGTTGGTCCTAAAGGACAATTATGATTTTTAGACCTCCATTATGGCCACTACTCCTGAATAAATGGTTATGTAAGCATGGGATTTTCACTGAAAGACTTTTTATGATGTCTAGTTGGTCATAAATGGAAATTGCGCTACATGTAATTTCATATCCAATATGTCCACTGAAAATATGGAAAATCATTTAAACATGTGGTTTCCACTGGAAGACTTAAGACATGTATGCTGACTTGTTGGTCCTAAATGATGTCATTTTGTTACTAAATGAAAATGATGCCAGTCTGACATTCATAGCTACTGATTTTAAAAATCTTGTTTTTGCTCAAGAATATCAAATATTGTTTCAACACTCAACAGTCAAAAGTAGACATAGTCTTATCTTGAATTCTTGGAAATTATTTTTGGCTAAAAAGGCATCAGTCCCTTGAAGGGATTGTTTAATTCCCCATTCCCATGGCATCAGTCCCTTGAAGGGACTGCTTAATTCCTCTTTCCCATGAAGTAAAATTATGCATGGACATACTGTTTTCATTTGGTGCTTAGTAATGCCACCTAGTACCATGAAAATTTAAATCTTTTCCAATATTTAATTATTCTAATCTGCTGTTTGACATTTAAGTAATAATACAAATTATAATGGTACCACAAGCAGCAGGGGGGGCGAATCCTACAAAATACTTTTCCGAGACACCCCTTTCACTGAAACTTTTCCCGATAGAAGCGTTATTTCCATGAAATAACACTTTTATTCAGAAAACGAGACAAAAAAAAATGTCCTTGAAAATGCTTTGTATTTCCGCTGATATAACGCGAGTTACTTCAATAAATCCGACTCGTATCCGACATAATTTCCACGGTGAGGTATCATCGAAAAATCAGGTGTAGTTTGCGCCCCCCTGCTGCTCTACGAAGACGAAGATTTCCAAGGAAACATTTTTATGTTAACCATACAGTGTATCAAGTCCGATACGGTATCTTGTTCTGGGATCGTGTAAATTTATTGTCACAAATCCATGCGGGGTTCTTTGAGCGCGACTAAAGAAATTCTTAAACTTATTAATATCCATATCGCCGCTACACCAGGTTTGATGAATATTTCTCAGCGTGTGAACATCAACTCCATTAAACACCGCAAGAAGATTACAGTTATCCCTGATTACTTTTGGTATTTGTGTATAACGTTGAGTAACATAAATGACATCGGTGTTTTTATGACGACCCCGTGAAAATATTCTTGCAGGATTTTTTTGCTTGTCCAGCATCACATCATCATACACTACTAGGTTATTTATTTCCCCGTCGAGGTCTTCCACGGACGGAGCTTCTTCAATATCAGTTATAAATTCAACAACATCCTCGCCGTCTTCACTCAGCGCTTTTGCACTCTCATTAAAATCTTTTATAACATCATAACAACGTTGATCATCCACAGACGGAGCTATCAAGTATAGTTTGTCCCATTTCATCCACTTCATTATCATGTTCAGTAGCAGTTGCGTTTTACCTGAACCGGATGGCCCAATTATAATCGCGCGGATAGAGTTTGGTAGCACTGAATTATGCTTAACTGGCTCCTTTCTTCGCGTCGCAGAAAAATCTGTAATTTCCATTTGTATATAAAGAATAATAATTATGGATCTATATTGTGTGAAGTGTAAGGCACGAACCCCTACAAACGACATAACAACCATTACAACAAAAAATAACAGACAAGCACTTTCTGGTAAGTGTGTGCAATGTGGCACAAAAAAATTTAGATTTCAAAAAAAAAGCCTGACAAAGTCAGCGGAGGTGACATCGCAGCAACCCTCGGACGACTTCCAGGTACCCCTTGGGCTAAATATCCCGGAGAAAAGCATCTCCCAGGATACAATTACTGCGGTCCAGGGACACGACTAGATATCAGACTTGATGAACAATCTAAACCAAAACCGGGAGAGTATCCGATAAACGCTATCGACGCAGCGTGTCACATACATGATGTTGCTTATCGAAGTAAAGATCTACAAGACAGGCATATCGCGGATGTGAAATTAATTCATGCACTAAGCTCCATAAAAAATAAATCATTTAAGGAGTCACTCGCTAATTGGTTAGTAAGATCAGCGATGAAATCTAAATTAGCATTAGGCGCTGGATAATTAATAACAATGGAAGCGATTTATTATTCCCCAATCGGATACTGGAGAGGTAACTCAGCAATTAATAAACTCGCCAACGCGGCATCAGTAACACGCAAGGTTGCCAAAAAATGGCTGTCAAAACAAGCAATATGGCAAATCTACTTACCACCACCTCGACAAATCAACTTTGCACATTTTGATGTTAGTACCCCCAATGAAGTTCATCAGGCTGACATACTATTCCTGCCTCATGATACTGTCCGTAGAAAAACATACAAATACGCGCTAACAGTAGTTGATGTTGCTAGTAGATACAAAGAAGCAGAACCGTTAGCGACTAAAACAGCCGCTGAAGTTGCCTCTGCGTTTAAACGAATTTATCAGCGAGGACCTCTAAGCTGGCCCCGATTATTACAAGTTGATCCTGGCAAGGAATTTCAGGGCGCGGTGTCATCACTGACAAAGCAGCATAACGTTACCATACGACGAGGACATACTGAAATTCATCGGGATCAGGCAATTGTTGAGCGATTTAATAGAACACTCGCTGAGAGATTATTCGGATACCAGTACGCGAGGGAATTCATTTACGATACGAGATCTCGTGAATGGGTTGCAAGACTGCCAAACGTGATAGCCGCGCTGAATAATGAAATTACCAGAACAACAAACATGAGACCTGTAAATGCAATCACAAAAAAATATATACCCCGCGTCAGTGAACGCGTTTCAACGCAGCCAACGACGCTAGCGTCCCCACTGCTGGGTAATGTCACCGTTAGGTATTTATACGAACCAGGCGAACTAGAAGGAGGAAAAAAAAGAGCAACCGATCCCACATGGAGTGTTACCACACACAAGATATCCAGCATAACCAGATCAACTGGGAGAAACGCAATCTACAGATTAGATTCGACTGCTCCTCAGCGTGGATTCACACGCGAGCAACTTCAGGTGATTCCCACGGATACACAATTACCACCTCGATCACTTAAATAACTGCAGCAACACCTCTGCGTCGATTACACTCAAGACAGGTCAGCATTACATTTTCACGCGTATGACCGAGATTGCTGTCTATTCTATCCACGGTAAATTGTCTTGGGTCGTTTTTCGGATACTGCCACAGCAATAAACAATTACAACTCGCACAGTGATTATTCTGACGCTCACGTAACGACAACACAGCGTTGATATCCAGGTTAAACTCTCTATTATTTTTCTTGTCGCTTTGTCGGTAACTGTCTAATTTTTTTCTTATTTGATCTTTTTGCGTTAACTCAACAACGGCTGACTTCGTTGACGTATCTAATACAATTCTTCGTAACTGAGCCATCTTTCTTACTCTGGACACGGCTAAATAAACTAAATTTGACCATTCGATGCGGTCATCAACGATCCAAACAGTTGTATCAGAAATAGTTAATCCTTGTGCTGAATGAATCGTCATAGCATATCCTAGTGTCCACGGTGATTTATTTATTGCTAATGCATCTTCGACCGCATCGACGTTAACTGTTACTATATCATTCAATACTAAATTTTGTTTCTCTGGTTTTCCGGGAATATCAACATCAATATTCTGCAATCGTGTATCATCTGGTCTATAACATAACGGCACTTCCAACGTTGGAAATTTTTGCCGCTGTAACTGAAATAGTCGCCGCTGAAGTGTATCTCTGACTGATTTTCTACTTGCAACAATTAAATCATCTGGTTTCCACGCCGTTAAAAAGTTATCAAATGAAGTCTCTGGAATTATTTCACGCATTATTTCACATTGGACTTTATTGGTTTGTAGCCTAATTAGTTTTTTAAACTCCTTTAATGTGTCATCAAGCGCTCTGATGTCATCACGCATTTCCTCGTAATAATCAACAAACCCTCTCAACCATTCGTGGGGAGATTCGCCGACAAATGGTGGTGGTTGACCATGATCGCCGCACATCACAACTGCGGTATTTTTCGTTAACAACCACGTCAGGAACCGTTGTAATGTATCCAGCGGCACAGTGTCTATTTCATCCCAGATGATTTTTTCCGGGATATACTTCGTTCCCATTCGTGTAGGAGTCCATGTACCGCCGCTGTATTTGAAAAAGCCGTGATAGGTGCAGGCCTTTACTCCGCGTTGTATCATTTCTCTGGCAAGTCTGTGTGTTGGTGTTAGCACGACCAAATCAGAACCGCGGAATAGTTCGATTGCACGAGTTGTCTTACCACAGCCTCCAGGTCCGTTCAAATAAACTGTTCTGTGTCTAGCAATTGGATCGTACACAGAAGGCAACGACAAAGTTGTCCACGACAAGGTTGTTGATTTACGATATTCATCTTTAATTTCAACATCAGCTGATTCACAGTACGCGTGCAACTCTTCCTTTTTTACTCGCCATGTTCCCCATTGATCATCCGATGTTGGTAAATCTAACGCTGTTAAATCGTCTTCGTTAATATAAAACGAATCTGTTGCAACCCTTACCGCGAAGGGAACTCTATTCACCATCGACAATAAATTTATAGAAACATAAGCCAGCATAGAGGATCTCAAATGAGTGTACTGAGCTGAATCACCGTCGATATAACTAACAACTGTTCCTAATCGTTTTCCAGGCATCCCCGGCAATGATATTATTATATCCTCGCGGCTACAAAATGTATCTTTCGCAGTAGTATCAGCGATAATGAAATTTAATTCTTCTTCATCCATAATTAATCGACTGTGATGTCGTTTATGATCATATGCTCCACCTTGAGTAAATTTACCTATCAATCTTCGGCCGAGATCTTTACAGTTGCGCTCATCATGTTTATACGCCAGTGTGCGTAATTCTTCTTCAGACGCTGTAGGATAATTTAATTTTAAGTCAGAATAACACGCAGTATCAGTTGGAGTTGGTAACCAAACTGAGGTTTGTTTTGAGTAACAAATAATCCCCTCACTGACAACAACAGATGTTAGTATTGTTTTGTCAACCATAAACCGCAACAACGGAAACGGCACCCACTTCCTTTCGTGGAAATGTCTGCCAAACCAAGCATAATTAATAGGATGTAACCGTGTTGCAAATTCGAACGATTCCACGCGAGCAAATCCAGTCAGGTCAAAATCAGGTAAAGGTCCGTTAATAGCTACTCTTGTCATTAAATTTGTGGGATGTCCAAATCGTTTAAAGTATTCAGCGCATTCGCCATAGCCAAGAAAACTTCCTGGATAGCACGCAATCATATCCACCGATACCATATTATCACTAACAAATACACTATTCCATAAACCGCCGTGTCCGTATTCGATGCAACTCTGCTGAACATTCTCGAGAAAACTCTTCATGGTTGGTTTCCAATTATTTTTTTGTCGTGCTATATGTGCGGCAACACTTGGAACAGTAAAACAATTAGTTAGTAATTGATCAACTTGCTCAGTTGAATATTTTTCTGTGAGCGCTTTCATTTCATTTTGTAACTCCGCAGTTCTATATATTTCTCCGTTCGGGGTCACGAACTGGTCATAATCACCAACTTCAGAACTTCTAAACAACCATACCGATACCGGATCGGTTTTACTCATTTGATAAATACAATCAAACATACCCGCGGAATAATACCTTATAACACGATCGCGTGGAAATATTTTAACTGATTCCGTCCAGGCGTGGCTGTTATGATCAATAATTGTTATTGAAGCTCCACTACGGTTGTATTTCGATTTATACAATTCCTCGCCTGTTAGCGATAATACCGTTATAGGAAATCTTAATAATTTTTCTAGCGCGGCAACATCCTTAATTGTGGCCCCTGTATCTTTGACTCGATTAGCCCATGTTGTTATTTTATTTTTTCTGATCTCAGTTAGACCATTTCCACGTGCTGCGTTTTTAAAATGTTCCATTACTCGCTCAGCTACACAATTTAACATTACTGATGTTTTCATTGGCGTGAGTTTATCTACACTTGGTTTCTTTATCGGATATATTCCGTAAACGACTGCAGTTACTGGATACGATCTGGCGTAATACGGTATATCAACCCCCGTCAACATTCCTGGTCTAGAATTATTGCTCAACAAAATAGTTTTCCTTTTAATGTCAAGGATAGGATCATTTTTATCACGGATAATCCACGTGTCATCGTCGTTTTCGTTGACCACTTTGATAATAAATTTTATCTGTATGAAATATCTTCTATCGTCGAGATACCCAATTATGTTACGCGCGATTGTATCGTTCATGGTAGCATCAATGATAACGCTCGCGTCGGGGATAATTTTATATGTCGACCACACATGTGCGGCACCATCACGACGAAACTCTTCTTTGGCGTTCTTGATAACACCAAGCAACCCCTTTAACTCTCTTCGTCGTGGATCAGCGGTTAACCGGTCAAGATCGAATCGAGAACCTGCGGGTTTTATTCTGGATAGTCTTTCAAAACTCATTATTATAATTAAGACAAGTATTTAAATAGACAAAAATATTATATATAATGAACGGAAACTCAAAGAGTTTCTCTGGAAATGCAAAGCATTTCTCATGCAAGTGGATCAAACTAAATTCATCAGCGCCGTGTAACAGACGTTGCAGAGGCGAATACTGTGGACAACATGCTCAACAGGTCCGCGGCGGGAGTCTAGGACCGATACCGTGTATCAGATGCGGCATTGGAGTACGAGGAAAAACGCAATTATGTTCAGCGTGTGGTGGAAAACGCTATCGAGAACTAAAACGGTATTATGATAAAAAATATCCAGCCTCGAACACTCTCTCGGAGCGTGATTACATAAATAAGTTTTCAGACAAATTATGAATTAGACAAATGATTTGCTTATAGTATAATGAATCAAGAATTTGTTCCACATCCAACTATTCCAAATTATGAGGCAAACCGAGATGGCATAGTACGACACTGCACGCGAAGACGACCAGTTGGTGGAGTTGATAATGCTGGTTATTTAAGATTTACTGTTACCAAAGGGAGGTATTTATGTCATCGTTTCGTCTATGAATGTTTCTTTGGAGTGATCCCTAAGGGGTTTGTCATTGATCACATTAACGGTAACATACTTGATAACTCTATAAACAATCTTCGCGTGGTCACTCAGAGCAAGAACTGCCTACTGGGTAACACAGGGCGTTGTAAAACAGTTGCAAGAAGAGCTATTAAATCTATAAACGCAATTACAGGTGAAGAAATAATATTTCAATCAATAAACGCCGCCAGTAGGTATTTCGGTATTTGTCCACCTTCTGTACAGCATGTCGCAGATGGGATCCACAAAACAGCATTTTCCAAGAAGCTCAAACAGAAGATTTCATTCTGTTATATAACTCCTATCATTGACACAAACAACGATATAATATAAGACCAAGAAAAAAAAATCCTAACAAAGGACTCATGAAGAGTACCCCGGTTGAAACACAAAGTGTTTCCAGTGATAACCGCGTATCTATGTGTGTGTTTTTGTTATCGTTGGAAACTCAAAGAGTTTCTCGTGCTAGCATAGCTCAGTAAAGCATTTCTCTGGAAGTCCAAGGGACTTCTCATGCATTTAAAAATATGAAAATATATAATAATATGAATCACGAAAACATAAATACCATACTTGTTGAAATTAAAGAATTACAACAGCGAGGTTTTAATATTTTACTAGACACTGAAACAATTATGTCAGATTTTGAATCCCTGAATGAGCTATCACGGTTGGGGAAGAACAATCTCCCTGCGTGTTATAGGTTCATTAAAAATATACAGAATCACGTTTACAAATCACTTGCGTCGATAACGTCCAATCAGGTATCTGAATTTATTCCACTGTGCCACGCAGTTGAGAAGATTCGTCTTGGATTGTCATCCGAGTATGAGACTCGAAAATTAATTAACACCAGGGTGAGACTGTTAAAAGGGTATATAAAGAATCTAGAAAACGCTAACACTTCCGAAAACTCTTCGAGTTCTGAAAACTCTTCAAGTTCTGACACGGAAATGCCTAGTGTTTCTGACTCCGGAAACGCATAGCGTTTCCACGAAGTGTAAGTGAAGTAGAAACCTTTTCGTGGAAACGCTTTGTACATTTTCACGGTAAAAAAAAATTGTATTATTTTTTTTTTGCCTTGAGAAACGCTAGCGTGAGACACTTTCAGTGTCAGAAACTCAAAGAGTTTTCGGAAGTGTTAGCGTTTCCCATGCTATGCATTTCCATCTAGGATCCGCCTAAGTGTTTTAACATCTATACAAGAATGAGAATAGTTCATAATCTGATTTTTATCAGCGTAGACGACAATGACATCTTCGCGCGCCAACTGTGCTTGTTGTGACGGCGTCAACAGAAAATCATCAACGCCATACTTGTCAACGACGATAGCAAACCGTTGGTGTGACTGTTGATCCGCAAATACGGTTTTTATTGCCGTGTGAAGAATTTGCTTATCATGAATATGAACTCGCACGTGGATGTATTCGTGTGTGAAAACGCTATGCGTTTCTGGAACTCTTTGAGTTTCCATATACGAAACTGCTCTTTTTTAATTGTGAAACTCAAAGAGTTTTCGGAAGTGTTAGCGTTTCTAGGATTTCACCAGTAAGTTCACGGAGACAGTCTCGCCACGCAGGTCCAACAAATTTCCCCGTTGGTCGACGAGTTTGAAATTTATCGTTGACAACCACCGGTTATGACACCGCAGATAGACCGGATTGATTGGTTCTTGCACAATCAGAAAACCAGGGGGGTCTTTTGGTGTGAACGTATACAGGATAAACCCCTGTTGTGCCGTCGTAGTATCTGATGCGCTGTAACTGCCATCGATGACGTCACATACAAGATTGACCGCAATAACATCTGTGATATTTACGATCCCGGGTGAGATGTGTCTGCCATCGGATGCTGTACTGTTGTCGTGTCTTAAAATAACAGGTTGTGGTCTTGTTCGCGTGTACGCGGCAAGAATATCTTCGAAAGATTCCGCGATGAGATCAGAGACTGATTTTCTCAGCGTGTGCGCGTTATATCCAGGAAGTTTAAAATCTGGAATATCCTTCACGGGAATACCAAATCGGTTTGCAAACTCCGATCTTTTTCGGTTTCCATAATCATCCTTGAGATTCAGTAGATGCTGAATTATTTTTTGATTTATAATTTCCATCGCGGATGCGAGTTTGTTTAGTTTTTCTATGGCTGTGATAATTTTATCGCGAGAACTGCTTGTAGAAACGCTAGCGTTTCCAGTTCCCGAACTGCTTGCAGTTCCACTTGTTAAATCAGAAATATAATCTTGAAAATATACTCGCAACAGTTCTAGCTGTTGTTTATGTGCTTGTTTGATCGGATTAAAAAAATGAGCTTCTATATCTTCTGGCTGATATTGACGGTATTCCCCGCCCGTGAAAGCTGCCTCTATTTTATCTACGGGAATTCTAGGTGATGTTGAAAACCAGGCTTCTCCGGATATTAATTTATCTGCAAATAATAAATAATCCCCGACGAGGTCGTGTGGGTCTTGCTTAACGGTCTCGAAATCTGATTTTTGGGGTGGTGGTGGGCCCGGTTCAGGTTCGGGTCGTTTTTGTGGCCATCCTAATACGGACCTGATTGAGCTTTTATAAATATCCACGGCGTATCCCGGTGTTGAGATTTCAATGACCGCAGACAGCGTTGGTTCATGAGCTGTTATAGATATTTTGGCTTCCTTGCCGGTGATTCGTTTTATTTGGCGTTGTATCTCATTATTGATTTCTTCGATCTGATAACTCCCAGTGGGGAGTGTAATTGTATCCCATTCAAATTCACGTTGTTGTGGGTCCGCGCTGGGTTTCCCGAACACGAACGAATTATTCGGCTGCTGACCGCCAAATGATGCCGACCTGACATTGGGCCAGCTGTGATACGCACTGAGCTTTGCTAATGCGATTTCACTCACACGAATTGGAGTTGGAAAATTAATGCTGAATTCTGGTGTCGTCGAGGACACTGAGATCATTGTGGTCCTTACCGGTGTTGTGTTTGTGACTATTTGCTGAAGCAGTTCCTGTGGCGTTGCCATCAGTGACATTATTTATTTGTTTAGTTTTCAAATAGTCATTGTACGCATCTGACATTAGTTTGAATTCAGAATCTGATATCAACGCAGCGTCGCTGGATTGCACGTCTAACGATGATGATATCAGCGATGATAATTTCTGATATGCGGTCGTGGCTGTATTTAATTTTGTCGTGTAATCGTGTAATTTTGTGTTAGCACACGAGGATATTTTTTTTGCTATGATGCCGAAAACTCCTGCCGTGGTTGTGGTCGCACAAACAGAGATCGTGGCAGCGACTACTGCTGTTACCGGAGTGACCGCTGATAGTATTACTCCCGCGGATGCAACAACGGCAGATACTGAATAAACCATAACGTCTAACACTGTTATGCGTCTGCGGTATTTTTTTACTTTTTGGGACGTCGCGTCGATGACAGTTTTTAACTCAGATTGCCACTCACGGACTTGATTGTATCGATACGCGGATGCTTCCATTATTACTTTACCCGGTGATCAATTAAGGTGTTTCGGCGATAAATTCCAAATAATACCAGTAATTGACTGTGGCTAATCCTTCCGGTTTTTCGGCTTTGGCTTCCAGCGTAAAAGTTTCTTCGGTTCCTTTGTTTATCACCACAGACGCAACTCGGGAAACCTCGCTAGTTAAATAATGTCTGGTAGATATCTTAAATTCTACAGCAGAGAGTACTGTCAGTCTGTATATTCCAGTAACATCTGCAGTATGTGTAATAGTCCTGATTTTTTGTGACCATGTTTCCTTTCCTGATTTTATCGTACACACAAGGGTTTTTGGGGTTACTCCGGCAGGAATTTTAATTAAATTAAATTTTTCCATTATTTGCGGAATTCCATTTACTACGTTATCTAATGTTTCCTTAATTTCGGTGAGTTTCATACTGACGGCATTAGGTTTCCCGAAGAACTCATCTACGGTGTTAAGAACGTTTCTGCGAAGTCTTCCAAACTGGGTCACATGAACATCATACTCAGCTCGTAACGTGGATAATTTGGTATCTATGACGCTGTCGGCTGTGTCCACATACTGTTTGTTTGCTGCATCTTCGGGACCTTCCGGATTTTTTAAAACGGTTATTTTGTTGCCGTTCATGCTGAGTTCTCCTGTCATCGTGTCACCGTCTTTTTTCACGCACTTGTCAACACCTTTATCAATACTGTCTTTGATGCTTGCGATTGATATGTTCGAGTCCTTGATCCGGCCGCCATCACTAAATGCAACGAAGTTATCCTTGGTAGCTCCAAGAACTCTGCGGATTAAATCATTCCACTTAATGTTGCTCGTTCTTAGTTTTCCTTGCCTGTCTTGGAAAATAGCAACTTCATCTGGGTCAACTCCGGCTAGATTCAAAAGATTATCGACTTCATCTCGGGTCGCATATTTTGAGAGATCAACATCTGTGCTTGGTTTACCTCTTCGTGTGAAAGGTCTTCCGTAAATATCCACCATTATTCTTATTGCTGTTTTTTAAATGCGAGCATAAAAATGCCTAGCATTGGAAACGCTAGCGTTTCTCGATGCGGTATATTCATACACTACTTTATGAGGAGACGTTGCTGGATTTCTTGAGATTGCATCAAGAACATTTAAAACCTCGTTCCCACAAATAGGCGGATCGATTAATGTTTGTGTTGGTAGCGTCGACTGCCACACTGGAACATTATAAAATCTGCTGTTGAGAGTGCGAGGCACTCCGCGGACATACTTGAGAAACTCAACTGGCGGTGCTAAACCGTACGAATCAAAATAGATAATTCCACGTGGATCGATCGCGTAAGCAACCCAGTGAGTTCCCGGACCATCTTTGTTGTCGAGATTGATAATGCCAGTTTCTGGATTATTCGGTTGTTGCGGTAATTGATCTCGCATAAATACTCCTCTGAAATGTTTTATGCGCAATTTTTTAACAGCATCGAGTAAATCAAAATTGCTCAACGGCGTTAGAATTTTTTTGGATACCATGATGCCGGAGTTCCTGGTAGTCTTAGCCCTGATCCGCGAGCGGATCTCCCCTTTTTTTTCTTATACCCGTGTCCGGTTGCTTTCTTTAGTGCCATTCCAGCTGCGGTTCCAACTGCACCAAGTGCTGCTGCCTTTGCTACGGCTGGTGCTGCCGCGGCAATCAACGCCGGTATTGCTGCGAGAAGAGGAAATATTCCACCATGTCCTTGATAGCTGCAGCAGAGAAATCAAGTCGGACACCGGTTTTTGCTGTTAGTGCCTTATTAAAATGGTTAAGCTGAGTATTAGTCAACGACAGCTTGTTTGGACCACCAGTAATCTGATCTCGTTTTAGTGTTATTGATGTCCCGCACGTGCTTGCGTTCTTTGATTGCAATTTCTTCGTTTGACCGGAAGTCAAGGTGACATTAACATGACTGTATGACATTATATTTCAGAAACTAATCTAATTGTTACATATTTTCTACTGGAGCGTCAATAACTCTCATTAGTCCGCCAACACCTTCAAGCAGCATGGCTTTATCGGAGAGTATGACAGCGACAGCTCTAAAACCACCAGCGGGAACACCTACACGAGCTCGGAAATGTAGGTCGACAACAGATTGTTTAACCAGATCAAGATGTTCCAGCGAAAAGTAATAAATCGGATATAAACTCATAAAGTCTCGCTGTGATATTTGCAGGCCAGTGTCTACATTAAGGTCGCGCCCCATAAATGACATCAGACGATGATACGCGCGTGCGACACGATGATGTTCGAAATCTATTAATATATCCTCAGATGGCTCCTGATGCCCATTTATTCTCAACGAAACTTCAGAAACTCCAAGTGTATCAAATACCATTGGATTTCTTTCCTGGCTATCTGTTCTAGCACGGTATTGAAATGCAATGAAAATATGTCGTGGTGCTGATACTCCTTGTTGCGATGATATATGCCATGTAAACAACCCGCCGTGATCACCCTGAATAACGTCCGTGGTTGTTGTTTTCCAGGATAGCAGTGATTTACCGCCAGTGTCCATAAAAGACAACAGTCGTTGTTCTTCGGTGATTGACGGAGACAACACTGGCATCCACAACCACAGTTTAGTTAGTATTATTTGACCAGCGGCAACAGCAGCATCTCGCCAGATAGCGTCATTATCATCAGGTTTTCGCACAAGTACAACTGTGTGTTTGGCACCGAATATGACCTTGTGGACATCTCTGCAGAATCCAAAGATGTGAGACAATGGAATCACACCTGAGAACTCTTCATCTCCACTTAACATCGATCTACGTGTTGCAAAACCCAAATTAAAATTTTCGTTCATCGATGCAACTGCGTCACCGGCATTATTCATTGTTACATTCCTGTTCTCGGGGCTGTCGGTTATATCCTTTGCAAACATCATTGATGGTCCGGCTGATCTGGTGTAATCATCCGAGTATCTCGCCAACCCGAGAATTGTTGTGGCAACGTCGACGTTATCATGAATTGTTTCAATTTCTTTTCCATCTATCATATAAATAGCGGATTTAAATAACGCCATGATCCCGTTGTTAACAAATCCAACTCGGTCGCCGATTCCGTAGCCGGTGTTATCATTCTTTAAAAGCCTACCTTCAACTTCGATGAAGGCCTCAGCGGGCAAGAAGTATCTACTTGTATCCTGGACCTGTAGTTCAATTCTTCCGCGTTGGTTAGGATCACGTGCTTCATAAGAATAATATTGAAAATCACGTACAGAATCATCTTTAAGTACTGGTTTGGACATATCAAACGCGTCATTGGATTTTCGCACAAACATTATTATTATTTGTGATGGTCTAATTAAAATGTTATCGTCGCCGGAAACCACTACCAGCTATCAAATTAGCAGTTACACTATCTTGCAACGCTTTGGAGGTAATTCCTGTTGTTGCGATCTCAGCTAATTTCTGATTTACGGCCTTATTTACTACGCTACTAACATTTGCCGGCATAGCTTCAGTGGATGGTAGTTTTACTGGCACCAACCTCTCGACTGGGTTTTTTTTTCGTATCAGCTGTGCTAGTCGATCCTTGATTGATTGAAATGCTTTCCCGGCAAGACTACCAACAGTGCCAATGGCTTTATCCTTGACAACATCAGCGGCTTTCATCGCGAATTGTTTTGCTAACGGTCCAGCTTTCGGAGCGATTCTTGTGACTAAATCCCTAACAACATCACCGACTCCATCTCCGTAAACAACCTCGTATACTGGTAATCGTGAGTTTACTACTCTGACACTTCTTGGTCTGCGAAAAGAATCGTGTAGTATCATTTTATTTAATTATTGTTTCTCTAACTAAATTTACTAGTCGCTGTAGTAACCATCCGCGAGTTCATCAATGAGTCCCCGGTAAACGCCGATATCCATAATGCCACGCTGAAATAGTCTCTGACAGATATCTGCGGCTTCATTTATAATTTCCGGAGAGTTGTTTCCGGCACGTCTTCCTCCGATGAGAACTTCCAACCGTGATACGTCATTGACGATATTATCAGGGCAGGGAATAAAACCGGATCCTAAACCGCTCCCGGATTTCTCTCCAGGGTCACTAAAAAATTCCTCTTCGGTATCCCCCTCCGAGGATGGCTGTGGTTGTTGTTGTTGTTGTGGTTGTTGTTGTTGTTGTTGTTGTTGTTGTTGTTGGCGTTGTTTATTTACTATCTCTTTCACTTCCGCATTAAATTTTATGTATCCGGGATCGTTTACATCAACGGGCAAATCTTGCATTCCAAAATATACCGCCTTTGCCCATTCCCAGAAGGTATTAATTTTTTGTTCATGTTTTTTTAGTAAAAAATCTTCTCTGTTATTAAAATTTTTTATAGTAAAAATGGGAAGATTCCCTCTTATTTTTTTAAAACCGGCTTTCGTAAACCACCCCCGAGGTGTTTCTTTCTCGGTCTGCTGCAACGGAGGAGGAAGCCGATATAATTCTTCTGTTTCTGTTGGCGTTGCGACGACTTCCGGTTCTTGTTCTGTTGGCGCTGTGACGACTTTCGGTTTAGCTGTTTTCCGAGTTGGTTTTTTATGTCGCTTTGTCTGTCGCATTTGGACATCAAATCGATCTGATCCTGACATATACTCTCGATAAAATACATCACTGGTATCTAACCGTTCGATACCCTGTTTTATTTTATAAATTCCATCGAGAAATTGTTGCTTAGATATCTTTTGATTAGGATCTTTTATAAATTTTTCTCGAGAGTGATATGCCCTAGCAGCGTCAGCACCAAAAGCAATTATTTCATCTCTATTTCTGACTGGACGATTTTTAATTTCATCCACAAAACCTTCAACGAAATCCGTTTTATAATTAAATCCTTTGATCGGTTTCGGTTGAGCCTTCCTAAGTTCTTCTATCGCTTGAAGAAGACTTTGTTGCGGTTTATCAGGATCAGGTTTTCCTATGATAGCAGTTTTTATTGTTTCAGTAGCTTTGGTCACGGGTTTAAATAATTCCTCCGCGGATTCTGCAAAGCCTTCCCGTGCTTGCTGTCTTAGTTGTAATTTTTGTCTGACACTATCACGGACAGGAAGAAATTTCTGAATTGCTTCGAGACGTTCTCGAGCTAATCTAGTCGTATGTGCTTCTCCAATATTTGCCATTATTTATTTGTCAATGATTTAATTCCGCTAACATAAAAATGTTTTTCCTTGGAAATCTTCGTCTTCGTAGAGCAGCAGGGGGGCGCAAACTACACCTGATTTTTCGATGATACCTCACCGTGGAAATTATGTCGGATACGAGTCGGATTTATTGAAGTAACTCGCGTTATATCAGCGGAAATACAAAGCATTTTCAAGGACATTTTTTTTTGTCTCGTTTTCTGAATAAAAGTGTTATTTCATGGAAATAACGCTTCTATCGGGAAAAGTTTCAGTGAAAGGGGTGTCTCGGAAAAGTATTTTGTAGGATTCGCCCCCCCTGCTGCTCCACAAGTGGCCGAGTGATCTAAAACTCTCACCTTTATTGATCACCTCTGTTTGCATGGGGTTGAGTCTCTGTCTCAGCCTGTATGGGTATGTGAGAATCATTACCTCTGTTTTCTTGGATTCTTCATCCACCAGTTATACTGGCTGACATATATAGCTACAGTATATCAAAAGTAATCCCACATTTATTAGCAAAGCAAGAGTTTCACAAAAGTTTTATAACCTTGGGAAGTTACATTTTTCTGACAAGGTATTTCTATTTCGACTTCATTGACATTTTACTTTTAGATGTTCCTGTCCAGCCAGATCTGTTGTGCAGTCAAAACCATTTCCCTCGTCATCTGGATACACCAAATACAGTAGACATCACCAGTAGTGCAGCAGCTAGCCTGGGAGCAAGTGGACATAACTCTGACAATGGAGATACCCTGGAAGATGAGTTTGATTTGGAAAGAGATTTACACAATTCTGCAGAGGTATAAATATGTTTTATAGAATTAGAAGAGTTGCTCGTTTTTTGTTTTTTCATAAATCGGATTTGTATGCCAGTGGCTCTAATTTTTAGCTGGGCTATCCAGAGAATAGGGAGAGATTATACAGTCATCCAGGCATCATTACTGGCATCAGTTGAAAGGGAGATGTGGTAGTTAAATTAATAGAGCAGTAGATTCAATATCCAAAGGTCATGGTTTATTATCCACACTGGTCAGCTGAGGTATGCTGCATCATTGTGATGTCCTTGGGAGAGGCACTTAGCTCCAATTTCCTCTGCATGATTTGGCCTATAATGTGTTGAAAGTGTCATTAAAACCAACAAAAAACAAAAACTGACATGATTACAGTTTTGGAACACGTTATTATTTTACAAGCAGTATCTATGCTACTTTGATGACTTAATGGACTTGTTTTGTTTCGATGGACCTACTTCTTATCATCATCAGGCTGTGAAAAATGTAGAGAAATCAAATCACACAGTCAGGCAGGTACTGAATATTTGTACTCCGGGCAAGCAAAAGTTACCAACTGGGTGAGTTGATTTCTCTGTATTGAATGATTTTACTTGCCTTGAGAAAGCAACTCACTCAGTCAGGCAATTACTGATTATTTTTATTTGCTGTGAGAAGACTCTTACTAAACCATCTGTTTACAGAAATTAAACGTTGACAATATTAATGACCTAAATTAAATTGTATGAAATCTTGTGACCCTTCTAATGCCATTTACAGTTAATTATATATGGAAAATACATTTATTTGTATTGAAGAGTAAGAGCAAAGCACTTGTGTGAGCTTGATCAAAATAAAGGGAAAACAAGCATCAGGTAGATAATATGGATTTTCATGTAACAGATTCAGGAATGTTCTGAACATAACATACTTTTAGTATAAAGAGAAACACTTGTCAACAATGAATCAGGACTAATCTAATTGCATAAGTGATTGGAAAATTGATTTGAACTCCATAAATTTTCATTTGCCATTCCAAGTTGGATGTGTGAAGTTCCAACCCCTAATCATGTTTCATGGAGAAAGGGCAGTCCAGTACTAAGCATATTTTATAGCCAGTTTATGGTTAAGTTATGCAACTTTGAGAAGAGAGGAATTGTCAGTCGGTCATTTCTTGAGTCATGTTAGCTTGTCATACAGTGGCACTTTTTATTATTTCCTGCCTGGTGAGGAAATTTTCCATTTTTTTATTTTATTGACAGCATACAACTAGTATTGATACATCATAGTACTAGTATGGATATATGATATAACTAGTATGGACACAGAATATAACTAGTATTGATACATCATAGTACTAGTATGGATATATGATATAATTAGTATGGATACAGAATATAACTAGTATTGATACATCATAGTACTAGTATGGATATATGATATAATTAGTATGGATACAGAATATAACTAGTATTGATACATCATAGTACTAGTATGGATATATGATATAACTAGTATGGATACAGAATATAACTAGTATTGATACATCATAGTACTAGTATGGATATATGATATAATTAGTATGGATACAGAATATAACTAGTATTGATACATCATAGTACTAGTATGGATATATGATATAATTAGTATGAATACAGAATATAACTAGTATTGATACATCATAGTACTAGTATGGATATATGATAAAACTAGTATGATAACAGAATATAACTAGTATGGATACAGAAGATAACTAGTATGGATACAGAATATAACTAGTATGGATACAGAAGATAACTAGTAAGGATATATGATATAACTAGTATGGATACATGATCGAACTGGTATGGATACACCATAGAACTATTATGGATATACCACAGAACTAATATGGATACATAAAAAAACTAGTATGGATATATAGATATACAATAGAACTGGTATGGATATACCATTGAAATGGTATGGATATACCATAGAACTGGTATGTTTATACCATAGAAATAGTATGGATATATCATAAAATTGGCATGGATACACAAAAGAATTAGTATGGATACACCATAGAACTGGTATGGATGTATAGGTATAGAACTAGTATGGATACACCATAGAACTGGTATGGATGTATTGATATAGAAGTAGTATGCATACACCATAGAACTGGTATGGCTGTATAGATATAGAACTAGTAAGGATATACCATAGAACTGGTATGGCTATATAGATATAGAACTAGTATGGATACACCATAGAACTGGTATATATATATAGATATAGAACTAGTATGGATACACCATAGAATTGGTATGGATGTATAGATATAGAATTAGTATGGATACACCATAGAATTGGTATGGATGTATAGATATAGAATTAGTATGGATACACCATAGAACTGGTATGGATGTATAGGATACACCATAGAACTGGTATGGATGTATTGATATAGAACTAGTATGCATATACCATAGAACTGGTATGACTGTATAGATATAGAATTAGTATGGATACACCATAGAACTGATATGGATATACCATATACTAGAAATGTTTTCTTCACAATATTAGTTCTACATCAGAAACCATGACCAAACTTTGAGGATGGGTAAAGGAAGAATTCTCTTGATTTTTTAGGTAAAATGGTCAAAGTCACTATGACTGAAGGAATAAAAACGATTTCCTCACAATGCTTTAAGTTTTATGTAGCAAACTTGGACCAGACTTTGTCGATGACCTGACCATGGCATGAGGAAGGAGCCTGTCAGTTTTGGGGTAAACATTTCAAAGGTCTATATCATTGTGACTGAGATAAGAATGATAGTTTCTGCACATAAATGTCAGTTCTCAACAATATGCCTTGATACAAGTTTGCTGATGACTTACACATTTGATGGGAAAGAAGACAAATGTTTTTTTGCACAGTAACTTTAGTTCCAGACCTTGACCAAAATGTTTGGAGGGCAGGCACTATGGATATGGAAGAGGTCTGTCGATTTTTGCATAAAAAGATGTAAGGACAGCAATATTGTGGTTCCAAGAAAAATAGATTTTGTAGAGTAATAGTTGTTTTGGAGAAAGTTCCTTCACCAAACATTTATGGATTCCAGTGTTTAAGGTAATAAATAGCCCATAGTTTCTGGGATCTGAAGGTCAGAGGTCACTATCACGACAAGTCTAATAAGAACATAATGGTTTCTACACAGCAGGTTTAGTTTTTGAATAAAATCTTTGACCAAACTTAGTGGATGGCTTGCACTTAATGTAATAAAGAAATATATAGCTTATGGGGTCTAAAGGTCAGAGGTCATGGTTATGGTAAGTCCAATAAAACTAAGATTTGGCACCCATGATCTATAACTGTGTTCAGACATAGATTATAATGTTACTAATTGAACTTTTTCTGTAACCTATGACCTTAAGTTCCCTTTTTGCTTCGACAGAAGATTTATTTATTTGATGGTACTTCTTACATTGCAGTTGGACCAAGATGCAAATTTTGCCAATGACATTCTGGATGGCAGCTTTAGGTCAGCATTAAGTAGCCAATCAGGAGCCAGTTTTGTTCCACATGTGCAAGATGACCCCATTCCTATAGTTGCTGGACTTGACCTTGACCCTGGTATTGGAGCAGGTCAGCAAAGAGCAGAGAACTCTATGCAACAAAATTTTGACCATGAAAATTTGTTTTTTGGTGGACTGTCTGCAATTGAAAATTTTAATGTTTCAGCTGAGGAGGCTTCTACTGCATCTAATTGTTCTAGTTTGCAACAATATGATGGCAGGGGGCAGGGTGCCATGGACATCAGAGTTCATGACCTTTCTCATGAATTTGGTCAAAGGTCAAGTGAAAGGGGCCAAAGGTCAATGGAAACAGAAGATTCATCAGCATGTGTCATTGGTTCAGACAGCAATAATGAAAGGACTTTGTTATTAAATGCTGAAGAGGAGAAACTCAGTGTTCAAAAGGTTAGTAACATCAAATCTGAAGTTGGTAAACTTTTAATATTAAATTACACAGTGTTATAGTCAAAATTAATTTAAAGCCTTGTAGAAGAATGCATCTGTAGATTGATACAGATTTTATTTTTAAAGAATAATTTAATCAGAGAAATTAGTACATGGTGTTTTTTTTTAATATATGTATTACAATTGTATGAGCATATTTTAGACTGGTATAAGACACAAACTTTAAGTTGAATAAATACATATCACATAGTTACTTGTTATCAAAACAGAAATGTTGAACACCTTCCAGACACAGTGTTTACTTGTTATCAAAACAGAAATGTTGAACACCTTCCAGACACAAATATTGTTGACTAATGAAAGTCTTTTTATGTGCAAAATGGATTGAGAAAAAAAGTCTGTAACAGTCTGAATAATCTTTTATGCTGAGCTCAGAGTTACCTGGATGCATGTGTTTAGTTCATGAAGTCTGGTGAGCTGCTGTATGATGTTACAACTTGTATCACAATATAAGAATAAATATTGCAAACTATACAAATTGTTGATGTCATAACAAAGAATATAGAAGTCTTTGTTAAATCTAAATGTTTCATATTAAAGTGCTTTGTATGGGCAACTGAATTTTAATTGGGATAAAAAAAAATATTTTCTTGCTTACCCACTTATACTGTTTAGCCTTGCTGCCATATAATTCTTGCTTGCCCACATAAGATATAAGTTTGAAATATGTTATAGACTGTCCATAAAATGCAGATTCTTCATAAAATGATCTCCCAAATTTAGTTATAGCCAATTAATACCCTAATGTATTTTACAGTGGTTGTAGGCATGGCATAATGGCCTCCAATAGCTGATTAAATATCAGAATTTTGAGTTGAATTTGAGTGAGAATCTTTGGTTATCTTTGGGCCAGATATAATATGGGGTATGCAGAGATTTATGGATCAGAGAGGTTAAATACATCTTTTTTTCAGGAATTGGAGAACTTGTTTGCTGAAAATAGACATCTGTCAGAGCATTTAAAAGAAGTTCAAACCATGAAGGAACAGGCACAGAAAAAATTGGAAGAAATTCAGGTAATGTTGGAATAGGCAATGTTGTAATTGGTAATTTTGTAATAGGTAGGGTTTGTAATAGTAATGTTGTAATAGGTAATGTATTAGGTGTGTGTGTTTGTGTGTGATTTGGATTTTTAATGTAGCTTTAACAATGTTTCAGTCATATCACTATGATGTCTGCAGTGTGACAGTTTATAGTGATGTCTAGCACTGGGGAATCATGTCACATTATCCTGACACCTAACTGACCAGTCATAACACTAACCTCTTAATGCTGAGAGCCAAATGAGGCAGCTGTTAGTACCATTTTTGTTAGTCTTTGGTATGACTCGGCCGGGGTTCGAACCCACGACCTCCCACATCCGAGGCATATGCTCTAACCACTAGACCACCGGAGCGGTATTATGTATGTTGTAATAGTTATTGTTGTATTAGGTAATGTTGTAATAGGTAGTGTTGTAAAAGGTAATGTTGTAATAGTAATTTTTTAATAGGTAATGTAATAGTAATTTTATAATAGGTAATATTTTAATGGGTAATATTGTAATAGGTAGTGTTGTAATAGTAATTTTGTAATAGTAATTTTTTAATAGGTAATGTAATAGTAATTTTATAATAGGTAATATTTTAATGGGTAATATTGTAATAGGTAGTGTTGTAATAGTAATTTTGTAATAGTAATTTTTTAATAGGTAATGTAATAGTAATTTTATAATAGGTAATATTTTAATGGGTAATATTGTAATAGGTAGTGTTGTAATAGTAATTTTGTAATAGTAATTTTTTAATAGGTAATGTAATAGTAATTTTATAATAGGTAATATTTTAATGGGTAATATTGTAATAGGTAGTGTTGTAATAGGTAATGTAATAGTATTGTTGTAATAAGTAATGCTGTAATAGGTAGTGTTTTGATAGCTAATGTATTACATTGTTAAAGTAATGCTATAACAGTAATGCCATAATAGGCAATGTTATGATAGGTAATATTGCAATGGGTATTTTTGTTCTAATATGTAATAGGTAGTGTTTTGATAGCTAATGTGTTACATTGTTAAAGTAATGCTATAACAGTAATGTTATAATAGGCAATGTTATAATAGGTAATATTGTAATGGGTATTTTTGTTCTAATATGTAATTGGTAGTGTTTTGATAGGTAATATTGCAATGGGTATTTTTGTTCTAATATGTAATTGGTAGTGTTTTGATAGGTAATGTTGCAATGGGTATTTTTGTTCTAATATGTAATTGGTAGTGTTTTGATAGGTAATATTGCAATGGGTATTTTTGTTGTGCTATGTAATTGGTAGTGTTTTGATAGGTAATATTGCAATGGGTATTTTTGTTGTACTATGTAATTGGTAGTGTTTTGATAGGTAATATTGCAATGGGTATTTTTGTTGTAATATGTAATTGGTAGTGTTTTGATAGGTAATGTTGCAATGGGTATTTTTGTTCTAATATGTAATTGGTAGTGTTTTGATAGGTAATATTGCAATGGGTATTTTTGTTCTAATATGTAATTGGTAGTGTTTTGATAGGTAATATTGCAATGGGTATTTTTGTTCTAATATGTAATTGGTAGTGTTTTGATAGGTAATGTTGCAATGGGTATTTTTGTTCTAATATGTAATTGGTAGTGTTTTGATAGGTAATGTTGCAATGGGTATTTTTGTTCTAATATGTAATTGGTAGTGTTTTGATAGGTAATATTGCAATGGGTATTTTTGTTCTAATATGTAATTGGTAGTGTTTTGATAGGTAATGTTGCAATGGGTATTTTTGTTCTAATATGTAATTGGTAGTGTTTTGATAGGTAATATTGCAATGGGTATTTTTGTTCTAATATGTAATTGGTAGTGTTTTGATAGGTAATATTGCAATGGGTATTTTTGTTCTAATATGTAATTGGTAGTGTTTTGATAGGTAATGTTGCAATGGGTATTTTTGTTCTAATATGTAATTGGTAGTGTTTTGATAGGTAATGTTGCAATGGGTATTTTTGTTCTAATATGTAATTGGTAGTGTTTTGATAGGTAATATTGCAATGGGTATTTTTGTTCTAATATGTAATTGGTAGTGTTTTGATAGGTAATATTGCAATGGGTATTTTTGTTGTAATATGTAATTGGTAGTGTTTTGATAGGTAATGTTGCAATGGGTATTTTTGTTCTAATATGTAATTGGTAGTGTTTTGATAGGTAATATTGCAATGGGTATTTTTGTTCTAATATGTAATTGGTAGTGTTTTGATAGGTAATGTTGCAATGGGTATTTTTGTTGTACTATGTAATTGGTAGTGTTTTGATAGGTAATGTTGCAATGGGTATTTTTGTTCTAACATGTAATTGGTAGTGTTTTGATAGGTAATATTGCAATGGGTATTTTTGTTCTAACATGTAATTGGTAGTGTTTTGATAGGTAATGTTGCAATGGGTATTTTTGTTGTACTATGTAATTGGTAGTGTTTTGATAGGTAATGTTGCAATGGGTATTTTTGTTCTAACATGTAATTGGTAGTGTTTTGATAGGTAATGTTGCAATGGGTATTTTTGTTCTAACATGTAATTGGTAGTGTTTTGATAGGTAATGTTGTAATGGGTATTTTTGTTCTAATATGTAATTGGTAGTGTTTTGATAGGTAATGTTGCAATGGGTATTTTTGTTGTAATATGTAATTGGTAGTGTTTTGATAGGTAATGTTGCAATGGGTATTTTTGTTGTAATATGTAATTGGTAGTGTTTTGATAGGTAATGTTGCAATGGGTATTTTTGTTCTAATATGTAATTGGTAGTGTTGTGATAGGTAATGGTGTAAGATATAGTGTTGTAATAGTAATTTTTTTATAGGTAATGTTGTAGTGGTAACATTGTTATAGTAATGCTATAATAGTAATGTTATAATTGTGTTGTAATAGGTAATGTTATAACATGTAGTGTTTTAATAGGTAATGGTGTACTAAATAATGTTGTAATTGGAAGTGTTGTAATAGTAATATTGTTATAGTAATGCTATAATAGTAATGTTGTAATAGTCTTGTAATAATATTGTTATAGATTCATTGTTATAATAATGGTATAGTAGTATTGTCATAGGTAATGTTGTAATAGGTAATTTTGTAATAGGTTGTGTCATAATAGAAATGTTGTAATAGGTAATGTTGTAATAGGTAATTTTGTAATAGGTTGTGTCATAATAGAAATGTTCTAATAGGTAATGTTGTAATAGGTAATTTTGTAATAGGTTGTGTTATAATAGAAATGTTCTAATAGGTAATGTTGTAATAGGTAATTTTGTAATAGGTTGTGTCATAATAGAAATGTTGTAATAGGTAATGTTGTAATAGGTAATTTTGTAATAGGTTGTGTCATAATAGAAATGTTCTACTAGGTAATGTTGTGATAGGTAATTTTGTAATAGGTTGTGTCATAATAGAAATGTTCTAATAGGTAATGTTGTAATAGGTAATTTTGTAATAGGTTGTGTCATAATAGAAATGTTCTACTAGGTAATGTTGTGATAGGTAATTTTGTAATAGGTTGTGTCATAATAGAAATGTTGTAATAGGTAATGTTGTGATAGGTAATTTTGTAATAGGTTGTGTCATAATAGAAATGTTCTAATAGGTAATGTTGTAATAGGTAATTTTGTAATAGGTTGTGTCATAATAGAAATGTTCTAATAGGTAATTTTGTAATAGGTTGTGTCATAATAGAAATGTTCTACTAGGTAATGTTGTGATAGGTAATTTTGTAATAGGTTGTGTCATAATAGAAATGTTGTAATAGGTAATGTTGTAATAGGTAATTTTGTAATAGGTTGTGTCATAATAGAAATGTTGTAATAGGTAATGTTGTGATAGGTAATTTTGTAATAGGTTGTGTCATAATAGAAATGTTCTAATAGGTAATGTTGTAATAGGTAATTTTGTAATAGGTTGTGTTATAATAGAAATGTTCTAATAGGTAATGTTGTAATAGGTAATTTTGTAATAGGTTGTGTCATAATAGAAATGTTGTAATAGGTAATGTTGTAATAGGTAATTTTGTAATAGGTTGTGTCATAATAGAAATGTTCTACTAGGTAATGTTGTGATAGGTAATTTTGTAATAGGTTGTGTCATAATAGAAATGTTCTAATAGGTAATGTTGTAATAGGTAATTTTGTAATAGGTTGTGTCATAATAGAAATGTTCTACTAGGTAATGTTGTGATAGGTAATTTTGTAATAGGTTGTGTCATAATAGAAATGTTGTAATAGGTAATGTTGTGATAGGTAATTTTGTAATAGGTTGTGTCA
Source organism: Sinohyriopsis cumingii (assembly GCA_028554795.2). Taxonomy (NCBI): domain Eukaryota; kingdom Metazoa; phylum Mollusca; class Bivalvia; order Unionida; family Unionidae; genus Sinohyriopsis; species Sinohyriopsis cumingii. The sequence continues at coordinate 70,063,983 of CM068833.1, read as the reverse complement.
TAATAGAAATGTTCTAATAGGTAATGTTGTAATAGGTAATTTTGTAATAGGTTGTGTCATAATAGAAATGTTGTAATAGGTAATTTTGTAATAGGTTGTGTCATAATAGAAATGTTCTACTAGGTAATGTTGTGATAGGTAATTTTGTAATAGGTTGTGTCATAATAGAAATGTTGTAATAGGTAATGTTGTGATAGGTAATTTTGTAATAGGTTGTGTCATAATAGAAATGTTCTAATAGGTAATGTTGTAATAGGTAATTTTGTAATAGGTTGTGTCATAATAGAAATGTTGTAATAGGTAATTTTGTAATAGGTTGTGTCATAATAGAAATGTTCTACTAGGTAATGTTGTGATAGGTAATTTTGTAATAGGTTGTGTCATAATAGAAATGTTGTAATAGGTAATGTTGTGATAGGTAATTTTGTAATAGGTTGTGTCATAATAGAAATGTTCTAATAGGTAATGTTGTAATAGGTAATTTTGTAATAGGTTGTGTCATAATAGAAATGTTCTAATAGGTAATTTTGTAATAGGTTGTGTCATAATAGAAATGTTGTAATAGGTAATGTTGTGATAGGTAATTTTGTAATAGGTTGTGTCATAATAGAAATGTTCTAATAGGTAATGTTGTAATAGGTAATTTTGTAATAGGTTGTGTCATAATAGAAATGTTCTACTAGGTAATGTTGTGATAGGTAATTTTGTAATAGGTTGTGTCATAATAGAAATGTTCTACTAGGTAATGTTGTGATAGGTAATTTTGTAATAGGTTGTGTCATAATAGAAATGTTCTAATAGGTAATGTTGTAATAGGTTGTGTCATAATAGAAATGTTCTACTAGGTAATGTTGTGATAGGTAATTTTGTAATAGGTAATGTTGTAATAGGTAATGTTGTAATAGGTAATGTTGTAATAGGTAATTTTGTAATAGGTTGTGTCATAATAGAAATGTTCTAATAGGTAATGTTGTAATAGGTAATTTTGTAATAGGTTGTGTCATAATAGAAATGTTGTAATAGGTAATTTTGTAATAGGTTGTGTCATAATAGAAATGTTCTACTAGGTAATGTTGTGATAGGTAATTTTGTAATAGGTTGTGTCATAATAGAAATGTTGTAATAGGTAATGTTGTGATAGGTAATTTTGTAATAGGTTGTGTCATAATAGAAATGTTCTAATAGGTAATGTTGTAATAGGTAATTTTGTAATAGGTTGTGTCATAATAGAAATGTTCTAATAGGTAATTTTGTAATAGGTTGTGTCATAATAGAAATGTTGTAATAGGTAATGTTGTGATAGGTAATTTTGTAATAGGTTGTGTCATAATAGAAATGTTCTAATAGGTAATGTTGTAATAGGTAATTTTGTAATAGGTTGTGTCATAATAGAAATGTTCTACTAGGTAATGTTGTGATAGGTAATTTTGTAATAGGTTGTGTCATAATAGAAATGTTCTACTAGGTAATGTTGTGATAGGTAATTTTGTAATAGGTAATGTTGTAATAGGTAATGTTGTAATAGGTAATGTTGTAATAGGTAATTTTGTAATAGGTTGTGTCATAATAGAAATGTTCTACTAGGCAATGTTGTAATAGGTAATTTTGTAATAGGTTGTGTCATAATAGAAATGTTCTACTAGGTAATGTTGTAATAGGTAATTTTGTAATAGGTTGTGTCATAATAGAAATGTTCTAATAGGTAATGTTGTAATAGGTAATTTTGTAATAGGTTGTGTCATAATAGAAATGTTGTAATAGGTAATGTTGTAATAGGTAATTTTGTAATAGGTTGTGTCATAATAGAAATGTTCTACTAGGTAATGTTGTGATAGGTAATTTTGTAATAGGTTGTGTCATAATAGAAATGTTCTAATAGGTAATGTTGTGATAGGTAATTTTGTAATAGGTTGTGTCATAATAGAAATGTTCTAATAGGTAATGTTGTAATAGGTAATTTTGTAATAGGTTGTGTCATAATAGAAATGTTCTAATAAGTAATGTTGTGATAGGTAATTTTGTAATAGGTTGTGTCATAATAGAAATGTTCTAATAGGTAATGTTGTGATAGGTAATTTTGTAATAGGTTGTGTCATAATAGAAATGTTCTACTAGGTAATGTTGTAATAGGTAATTTTGTAATAGGTTGTGTCATAATAGAAATGTTCTAATAGGTAATGTTGTGATAGGTAATTTTGTAATAGGTTGTGTCATAATAGAAATGTTCTAATAGGTAATGTTGTGATAGGTAATTTTGTAATAGGTTGTGTCATAATAGAAATGTTCTACTAGGTAATGTTGTAATAGGTAATTTTGTAATAGGTTGTGTCATAATAGAAATGTTGTAATAGGTAATGTTGTGATAGGTAATTTTGTAATAGGTTGTGTCATAATAGAAATGTTCTACTAGGTAATGTTGTGATAGGTAATTTTGTAATAGGTTGTGTCATAGTAGAAATGTTCTACTAGGTAATGTTGTAATAGGTAATTTTGTAATAGGTTGTGTCATAATAGAAATGTTCTAATAGGTAATGTTGTGATAGGTAATTTTGTAATAGGTTGTGTCATAATAGAAATGTTCTACTAGGTAATGTTGTAATAGGTAATTTTGTAATAGGTTGTGTCATAATAGAAATGTTCTAATAGGTAATGTTGTAATAGGTAATTTTGTAATAGGTTGTGTCATAATAGAAATGTTCTAATAGGTAATGTTGTGATAGGTAATTTTGTAATAGGTTGTGGCATAATAGAAATGTTATAATAGGTAATGTTGTGATAGGTAATTTTGTAATAGGTTGTGTCATAATAGAAATGTTCTAATAGGTAATGTTGTGATAGGTAATTTTGTAATAGGTTGTGTCATAATAGAAATGTTCTAATAGGTAATGTTGTAATAGGTAATTTTGTAATAGGTTGTGTCATAATAGAAATGTTGTAATAGGTAATGTTGTGATAGGTAATTTTGTAATAGGTTGTGTCATAATAGAAATGTTCTACTAGGTAATGTTGTGATAGGTCATTTTGTAATAGGTTGTGTCATAATAGAAATGTTGTAATAGGTAATGTTGTGATAGGTAATATTGTAATAGGTAATATTGTAATAGGTAATGTTGTAATAGTTAATTTTGTAATAGGTAATGTTGTAATAGGTAATGTTGTAATAGGTAATGTTGTAATAGTGAAATGAAAGAAATTCAGTAAACTGGATCAAAGTTAAATTTCTATAAACAACTTTAAATTGTATTTTTATCTCCATTGACGAGAATCCCCTTCCCAACTATATTTCTGTATAATATTTGTAAATGATATTATAGTTATAAATGATATTATATTTATTAATTGATATTATATTTATAAATCATCAGTTCTAGGTAGATGCCAGGGTATAGCAGTTACGGTTGAATTAGATTTTGGTTTTGGTTGGCAGACGACATACTTGGCAAAACGTAGACAATCAAAGTTTCAGTGACAAAAAGATGAATATTCTAAGAATTAAAAGTGAGATTGCTAAAATAAGTCTTATTTTTCCAGGCAGCACACAAGGAACAGTTGGGAGAATTGCACCAAGCTGGACATGATGCCCTGGCAGTGGTTGTGGAAGAATACAAGGTTCTGAATTGAATAAACATTGACTCCGAAAAGAAAAATAATTTGTTCTGTGCCACGCCTGGTTACCCTTTGAACCCATGTGTCATGAAAATAATGTTTACTGCAAATTCTTAAAGCATGGTCTTGATATGCAGGCCTATGCCATCTTGTTTTTCTTTGCAAAGTGTTTGAGGATCATTGCTGAACATTTTTGCAGTTTTTTTTCATGCCTTTTTTGGAGAGCTATTTCATTCACATTTTATTTTACATAAACATTTTTATGACTTTATTTCAATAGCCCCATAACTAGTTTATTTCATATTTTGAATATAACATAACTTTATACTGAACTCATGTATTTTATCTCCCCTTCCCCTGGGTCATGTCCCTGAGTGGTACCGTGTGGTCAAAAAATACATTGGAATTCACATTTTGGTTCAAGTTTATTTTTCCTAGAGTATTTCATTAATGACAAACCTGATTCATTTTTTGTTAGGAAGTTAATACGGTAATGAAATATATTTCTTTAAACTTATTTATTATTCACCTTGATTGTAAATCAACAGGTAACAAAGGGTTCATGTTTGCCTGCAACAGTTAAGATGGGGAGCTTACAGTTACAGGGCAGTCCACAAGTGCCTGTGGACATTCTTGATAGAATGATTGATGTTTTATCATATGTACTTGACACCAACAGAATGAAAAATGAATTTGTTATGAATTTCTTCTTTTGTCAAAATTTGTATGTTTCTTAACAGGAACTGATGAAGGTAACAGTGTTGCATCAGCAGGAGATGTGTGAAGAGAGGCTAAGGGAGAGGTTAAGAGAGGAGACACAGAGGTTCCAGGAGGTTTTGGAAGAACAGGTGAGGAAAGAGTATAGAGAAGCTTGCCTTAAACAGCACCTTTGTGTACAAGGCACCAGCCATTAAATATCACCTTTACATATCTCTAGTAAAATTCCTTTGAAAAATTGTTCTATTTATAAGGAACTCATTTGGCATTGATATAGTATGCTTACTTTTGTTACATATGACTTTTTCATTGTATATGAATTACAGTCTGTTCTTATCGTTAATTCCCCTTTTTGTGGGATTTTCAATTTTTTTTCATGGGATACCAATTTTGTTCTTTTATTTTGTGGCTTCTACAAAACTCGAAGTTAAAGACCCAGTGAATTATAATCCTCGTATGAAAACAATAGGAACTTTCCTCAATCCATGATTGAAAAAAAATTAATTTGTTAAAAAACCTAAAGAAAAAAAATCACCATAAATATCACAAAAAGAAAAATGTGAGCATTCTTATTTTTTTAATTTTTAAAAATAAAAATTAAAAAAAATAATTTCCCACTATTTTCCTACATAGTGGTTTGGTTTGATGAAATGAATTCATGAAAAACTTAAGTCTGTTAGTTATGGTGAAGACAAAAGTGTTTCACGTGATAGTTCCTTTGAAAGAACACTTAATATCAATAAAAGTCAGGTTTAATTGTGTAAGAAATGCATTGGATGGTGTAATTTTTAGACTGAACTGTTTAGGTCCTCGAGAAATGCATTGGACATATTAGTGTTAAGACTTAACTGTTTCAATCCTGAAGAAGATTTGTTGCTTCGAAATGCAGTGGACAGTGTGGTCTTAAGACCAAACTGTTTAAAGATTTCTTACTTTGAAATGCATGATGCCAATCATTCTTTACTCAACCATCTTTGTCAGGAAATCAACACTGTTGTGAAAATATTGATTACGAATACATTAATCTCCAAAGTGCAAAGTTTGGAAGATAATTAGCCAACCTAGGAAAGCTGTAACATTATTTATTGCTGTACTTGCTTGATTATAAACTTTTAAAGTAGTATCTTTAAGATTAGACAGAGATGGCATGGATTAGTCCTGCTGGCATACACTATGCAAGTACTTGAGATGTTTATAATATTCATTGATGACAAGTAGAGAAAGACAATAATTCTGATAATATAAATATAAGAAAGGTAATTCTCTGTTTTATTGTTATTACTTTCACTCTTATTACCATTTCAGAAGGAAAAATTCCAGATGTTATTAAGAGAGAACCAAGTTTCTCAAGAAGAAAAGATACAAGAAAGTATTTCTGAACAGTGTGAAAAAGAGAAGGTAGTGTATCAGTCTTCATTCAGTGAATTACAGATTATTGACAGTCTTGAAGTTTTCATTCAGTCAGTTATTGATTGTTGATAGTGTCTTAGTTTTCATTCAGTCCATTATAGGTAGAATAAGAAAATGAGCATATAATAAAAAGTTTACTACATTTGTATGGGAAAATATGAACTCATTTTGTCGGATGGATATACTGCACTCCCAAGGTCATGCAGCATTCCATCCGAAAAACTTGTACATATTTTCCCATACAAATGCAGTAACCTATAAATACAGTGCAGGGTGTGGTTCCTGTGTCATGTAGTGTGATATACTGGTGCAGGTGTGGCTCATGTGTCATGTAGTGTGTTACACTGGTGCATAGTGCAGCTCATTGATCATCATTCATATAGTGTGATTCACTTGTGCTGGGTGCAACCCATGTGTCACATAGTGTGATACACTTGTACTTTGTGTGTTACTCTTGTGTTACTTATTGTGATACACTGGTACAGTTCTTGTTTCACGGTGTAATTCATTGGTTCAGGTTTTATACTGAATAGATTCTTATCAAGCAAATGCTATAGAGCTGTTTAGTGAGCTATAAATGTTTTATGATGTCATTTACCCATTAGGCATTGCAGCATTGGCCACATTGTTTTCTGATAAACATACGATGCAGCATTCATTAAAACTTACTGTTATATTCATCTTTATCTAAGTGATAACTTTTATGTTTTAATAATGTAACTGAGTGTAATTGTTATAGCTTGTGTACCATAATGCGGTTGGTATAACAGTAATTGAGTGTAATTGGTATAGCCTGTTTATCATAATGGTTTGTGTACCATAATGCAATTGGTATAACAGAGTAATTGTGATTGGTATAGCCTGTTTATCATAATGGTTTGTGTGCAATAATTTAATTGGTATAATAGTGTAATTGAGTGTAATTGATATAGCATGTGTACAATAGTATAATTGGTATAATAGTGTAACTGGGATAGCCTGTGTACCTTAATGTAATTGGTATAGTTTGTATGCATAATGTAATTGGAATAATTATGTGATTGAGTGTAATTGGTATAGCCTGTAAACCATAATGTAAGCGGTATAGTTTGTGTACAACAATGTAATTGGTATAATAGTGTGATTGATTGTAATTGGTATAATAGTGTAATTGAATGGAATTGGTATAGCCTGTATTCCCTAATATAATCAGTATAGTTTGTGTACAACAATGTAATTGGTATAATAGTGTAATTGAATGTAATTGGTATAATAGTGTAATTGAATGGAATTGGTATAATAGTGTAATTGAATGGAATTGGTATAATAGTGTAATTGAATGGAATTGGTATAGCCTGTATTCCATAATGTAATCGGTATAGTTTGTGTACAACAATGTAATAGGTATAATAGTGTATTTGAATGTAATTGGTATAATAGTGTAATTGAATGGAATTGGTATAATAGTGTAATTGAGTGTAATTGGTATAATAGTGTAATTGAATGGAATTGGTATAATAGTGTAATTGAGTGTAATTGGTATAATAGTGTAATTGAATGGAATTGGTATAATAGTGTAATTGAGTGTATTTGGTATAATAGTGTAATTGAATGGAATTGGTATAATAGTGTAATTGAATGGAATTGGTATAGCCTGTATTCCTTAATGTAATCGGTATAGTTTGTGTACAACAATGTAATAGGTATAATAGTGTATTTGAATGGAATTGGTATAATAGTGTAATTGAATGGAATTGGTATAATAGTGTAATTGAGTGGAATTGGTATAATAGTGTAATTGAATGGAATTGATATAATAGTGTAATTTAATGGAATTGGTATAGCCTGTATTCCATAATGTAATCGGTATAGTTTTTGTACAACAATGTAATAGGTATAATAGTGTATTTAAATGTAATTGGTATAATAGTGTAATTGAATGGAATTGGTATAATAGTGTAATTGAGTGTAATTGGTATAATAGTGTAATTGAATGGAATTGGTATAGCCTGTATTCCATAATGTAATCGGTATAGTTTGTGTACAACAATGTAATTGGTATAATAGTGTAATTGAATGTAATTGGTATAATAATGTAATTGAATGGAATTGGTATAATAGTGTAATTGAGTGTAATTGGTATAATAGTGTAAATGAATGTAATTGGTATAATAGTGTAATTGAATGTAATTGGTATAATAGTGTAATTGAATGGAATTGGTATAATAGTGTAATTGAATGTAATTGGTATAATAGTGTAATTGAATGGAATTGGTATAATAGTGTAATTGAATGGAATTGGTATAATAGTGTAATTGAATGTAATTGGTATAATAGTGTAATTGAATGGAATTGGTATAATAGTGTAATTGAATGTAATTGGTATAATAGTGTAATTGAATGGAATTGGTATAATAGTGTAATTGAATGTAATTGGTATAATAGTGTAATTGAATGGAATTGGTATAATAGTGTAATTGAATGTAATTGGTATAATAGTGTAATTGAGTGTAATTGGTATAATAGTGTAATTGAATGGAATTGGTATAATAGTGTAATTGAATGTAATTGGTATAATAGTGTAATTGAATGGAATTGGTATAATAGTGTAATTGAATGGAATTGGTATAATAGTGTAATTGAATGGAATTGGTATAATAGTGTAATTGAATGGAATTGGTATAATAGTGTAATTGAATGGAATTGGTATAATAGTGTAATTGAATGGAATTGGTATAATAGTGTAATTGAATGGAATTGGTATAATAGTGTAATTGAATGGAATTGGTATAATAGTGTAATTGAATGGAATTGGTATAATAGTGTAATTGAGTGTAATTGGTATAATAGTGTAATTGAATGGAATTGGTATAATAGTGTAATTGAATGGAATTGGTATAATAGTGTAATTGAATGGAATTGGTATAATAGTGTAATTGAATGTAATTGGTATAATAGTGTAATTGAATGTAATTGGTATAATAGTGTAATTGAATGTAATTGGTATAATAGTGTAATTGAATGTAATTGGTATAATAGTGTAATTGAGTGTAATTGGTATAATAGTGTAATTGAATGTAATTGGTATAATAGTGTAATTGAATGTAACACTGGACAACAAATTTTTACAAAAGTCATGTTACTGAAATAAAATTAGTCAATTCTTATCAATTTTTATGTGCTGAACACGAATATGACAGTCAAATTGCAAAATTGGCTCTAGTTTTTTTGTAATCTGCAAGAAATTAATGTTTACATAACGAAATGCATTCCAATAGTAAAAGGTCAACTGTAATAGCCTACCTATAAAAAATCAAGTCATTGACTACATCTTAGATTTCTTCGCCTGTCTCTTGTACAGCTGTTCGGGAGCATCTCTGAGGAGTGTCCAGCAGTAGTCAGCCAGCATTGTAGTGGACCATTTTCCCTGGTATCTTTGTTCCATTGTTGCGATATCTTGATGAAAACGTTCGCCGTGTTCATCACTAACAATACCACAGTTGCTAGGAAAGAAATCCAAATGGGAAATGAAGGAAGTGAATCTTTAGAGACATATTGCAGCCAAGTTTCTTATACTTCATCAACATGTCTTCTACTAGTTCCTTATAGTTTTCTGCCCTAACATTTCCGAGGAAGTTTGTAGAAACTAGGCGAAAAGCATTCCATGCTTGTTTCGCGTCACCTTCCAGCAAGTTGTTGAACCGGTCATCTTTGAAAAGCTCTCGAATCTGAGGACCCACAAAAACTCCCTCTTTAATCTTTGCTTCGCTGAGTCGAGGGAATTTTTCATGCAGGTATCGGAATGCTGGCAAAGTCCGGTCAATGGCTTTCACGAAGTTCTTCATCAAACCTAGTTTGATGTGAAGGGGTGGTAGCAAGATTTTCTGAGCCTCAACCAGAGCTGGGTGTTGGATATTCTTCTCTCCAATGGCTACATTCTGCCTGTGAGTCCATTCCTTCCTCATGTAGTGCATTTCCCTTGCTCGGCTATCCCACTCGCATAAGAAACACATGTATTTTGTATATCCTTGCTGCAGTCCCATTAAAAGGGCAACTACCTTCAAATCACCACAGAGGTGCCAGCTGTACTTGTTATACTCAATGGAATTCAGTAGCTGCCTTAAGTTATCGTATGTCTCTTTCATGTGGACAGCATACGCTACTGGAATAGATGGAAGAATGTTTCCATTGTGCAAAAGCACAGCCTTGAGACTCAGTTTCGAAGAGTCCACAAATAGTCTCCATTCTTGTGGGTCATGAGTGATTTTTAACGCATTCATGAGGCCCTCAATATCGGAACAGAATATCAGATTACTTTCCTTTCTGAAGAAAGGCTCCAATTGCTGGTGGCGCTTTCGATATGCAGTAATTGTGACATCTTCTTCTAGAAGATTCCATTGTTGGAGTCTTGATCCTAGCAATTCTGCCTTGTTCTTTGATAAGTCCAAATCACGAATCAGGTCATTTAGTTCTTCCTGTGTTATTCTGTGTGGGGTTGATGATGCACCACAGTGAAAATCTGGATCACTGCATGCTGATGGACCAGGAGAAGAACAGGTCGACTCACCTTTGTCTTCGTCAGATGAATCAAGAGAATATTCTGCTGGAGGTTCTGGAATAGGAAGTCCCTCACCATGTGGAACTGGTCTCAATGCAGACGGAATGTTTGGGTAGACTATTCTCGACTTCTTTCGCTTCGTTATTCCGCCGGAAAGAGGAGGAACCAAGCAGAAGTAACAGTCATTTAGGTGGTTGCTTGGCTCTCTCCACACCATTGGGACTGCAAACAGCATTGATGACCTTTTGCAATTCAACCACTGTGAAAGCTGTGTTGTACATGTAGCACAGCATATATGCGGAGCCCAAGGCTTGTCTTGGTCACCAACCTTGCATCCGAAGTAAAGATGATATGCCTTCTTCACTTGAGAATTGATACTTTTCTTCTGGTTGGCAAATGTCACTTCCCCACAAATATAGCAAAAATTGTCCGCGGTATTAACACACTTTCGAGGCATTACTGTTCTTTATTGTACGTAAATGGATAAAATAATAAGTTTTATGTAACAGTAGCTTGAACTGTCTCGCACAACGTCTAAAATATTTTACATGCTGAACCTATCTGATTGGGCTTTATATAGTACACTGCTTACGTCAGCTTCAGCAGCCGCCTGGCATTAGTATAATAGGCCTACACATGTATAGTACACTGCTGACGTCAACTTACTTCAGCAGCCGCATGGCATTAGTATTGCATTGCATCAGAAAATGATGCAATCAACTGTGGATGATGTGAGCATGATGGTATTATGCAATGTTACATCATTATTCCGGATGTTGCTGCAGTCCTACTGGAGAAATTTACACAGTGAAACATAGAAAATGAGGTATATGAATATCTTCAAAACGAGAGCCAATACAAATTTTTCACGGTTATATTCGTGTTCAGCACACCAAAATACTACAGATTAGGGCCTTTTCAAGTCAGTAATGATTTCACTGTTGACCAGTGTAATTGGTATAATAGTGTAATTGAATGGAATTGGTATAATAGTGTAATTGAATGTAATTGGTATAATAGTGTAATTGGTATAATAGTGTAATTGAATGTAATTGGTATAATAGTGTAATTGAATGTAATTGGTATAATAGTGTAATTGAATGTAATTGGTATAATAGTGTAATTGAATGTAATTGGTATAATAGTGTAATTGAATGGAATTGGTATAATAGTGTAATTGAGTGTAATTGGTATAATAGTGTAATTGAATGGAATTGGTATAATAGTGTAATTGAATGGAATTGGTATAAGAGTGTAATTGAATGGAATTGATATAATAGTGTAATTGAGTGTAATTGGTATAATAGTGTAACTGAATGGAATTGGTATAGCCTGTATTCCATAATGTAATTGGTATAGTTTGTGTACAACAATGTAATTGGTATAATAGTGTAATTGAATGGAATTGGTATAATAGTGTAATTGAATGGAATTAGTATAATAGTGTAATTGAATGGAATTGGTATAATAGTGTAATTGAATGGAACTGGTGTAGCCTGTATTCCATAATTACTGTTTACAAACCATTTTATCATTTATCACCTTTAATATCCATTACACTCCAAGCCTTGTATCACTCTAACATTATGTATTGAATATTCCTCAAACTGGACAATGTTGTGACCAAATGTTCTGGCTGTTTTATTGAGGTAGCCAGTTCAAAACAAGTTAATTAGTACTAAATGGGTCCACTGGGACCAAAATATGTGACCAGTCAGCAGAAATTGCATGTTTAAATTAAGGCTATGTTAAAAATGACATCATTAAGAATATTGCAACATTTTATGATATATCTTGATTTGTTGAATTGGTTTTCATGTCCTAAAACTAATAATTGTAAGAAAAGAAAGGAATTTTTAATTTACAAAGCATATCTACATAATATTTTGATGATTAATTTATTAAATTGGGATATTTATTACTTTTTACCAGTGTTATCAAATTTTTATTTTGTACTTGTCTTTGCTGCATATGAATATTGTCTTTGTTAAGCTAAGGAAATGTTATTTAAAATGCTTGAATTAATAGTCATTGATTTACTTTGTTGTTTGTTTTTTAAATTATTTCCATTATTGGAGATGAACAGTCAACATGTATTGTGTTCTTATTGAATACTGTTGTATTTCAGGAAGGTTTTGAAAAGTTTCTTTCAAATGAAAGGCAAAGGAGTGAAGATAAACTTGAAAAGGCAATACAGGTAAAGAATGTATTTCTGTGACCTCACTTATTGGTTAACCGTTATCATTATTTCAATGGGTGGGTGCTCTGTGAAGCATATTTTCTACAAAACGATAATTGTTGTATGTCCTGCGATATTGTATGGAGTGGGCAGACAGTGTTAATTTCCAACACATATCTATCACCAAGTTTGTGTTCTATAAATATAGTTTGAAAAATTTAGTTGATTGAAACCTAATATTTTGTGTGATGCCTTACACAACATGGTTTGCGCAGTCTTGAAAAGTGCTTGTACTTTGGTCATTACCTTGAAGAGTACTTGGATGTTGGTTTGTTGCATTAAATTAAAAATTACTTGAATTTAAGGGAGACTTCAAGAGAACTGGAAATGCTCTTGAAAACATTTAATAGTCCATGAAAAGTGTGTGAATTTTAAAACAAATGCATTTCATTGAAAAATAGTCATTTACTGATATTGTTATGACTTTGTGGTCCTGAAACAATTAACAAGAAAGTGCAACACCAACAAGTTTTGTATAATTGAAAATATAATTTATTTCACTGAAATACAAAGTGAAAAGTAAAAATAACGTACAGTATAGTCAATGAAACCCTAAAGTCCTAAATAGTTCTCGCAAGTAATCCGAATGAGTTTCAAATGTAGTTAGAATGATGATCAATAATGTACTGATGTATCCACAGTTCAGAAGAATCACTGTGATATAATTTCAAAATGTCTTTAAATAAATTCACAGTAATCCCATAACAGCTGTGAATCCAAATAGTCTGTTAATGAAATCAGAGTAATTCCATATAGCTATTTTTCCAATTAATCCGAATATTTTGAACACTGTAATGCCAATGAATGATTAAATAAATGAATCAGTTCTCTCAGTATAGCTCTTCCAATACTGGTGATACTAGTAAGAATGTTTAATTCTACAAAATAATTCCATAATATACATTGCCAATACACATTAGAGAAAATGCAATACATGGTTTGAATGAATCATCTTGGCATTTTTAAATCGCTTAATCAAAAAACAGATCAGCTGTTTAAATATTAATCAATGAGGAATTAGGTCAGCTTGTTCTTTTAAAAAAAAAAACATGACCTTCATTCACATCATATTTACTTGAATCACAGTATATCTCAACCTTGAGTGTTATGAATGCATTTATGCTCTTTTAGAATGACTACAGTATAAACCCATTCATTTAGAATACAATTTTTTAAAGCATTGTTAATTAAATAATCCTTCCTATAACCATGAATGATAATGCACATAATGTAGATATACATAAGAACATAAATAACAAGAAAGAAAATAAAAGAGAATAAAAAATTAGAAGGTTTTAATCTCATGTCATGTTCAATAAGACTTCAGACTTTTAAACACAGCAGACTATGTATTATTATCATTCTTACATCATCAGTTACTTATGACATAAATTATATTCTTTCAAAAAAGAGCCCATCAGTTACTTATGACATAAATTAGGTACCATTAAAAAAGAGCCCATCAGTTACTTCTAACAGAATGTAACACAATTTTTGCGCAGGGTTTGTCTTCATCCCCGACAGGCATGCCAAAATATGCCTTGTAGGCCTCACACATTTTAGCAGATGCTTCCACGGAGTACTTATTTTGCTCTTGTCTTGATGAATTTGCCGCAGACATAGAAAAATGCATCTGCTGGACGCTTGCAGCCTCTTGATCTTTCACAAAAAAATATATATTCACGCAGTGGGCTTAAGGCCCCTGTATTCATACTACTGTTTATATTACTGGAAAGTTCTAGAAAGTGCTAGAAGTTAATCAAAGCACTGAATCTATCTGGAATGTTCTGGAGAATAGGTAAATTTTAAAATATCACTGTCCTGGTCACAAAAGCAAAGTTTGTGGGGAATAATAGCCATTTTCTATACTTTTTAAGCATAAGCAAGTATGAAATAACACTTACTACCCATAAGAAAAAAAAAAGTTGTTACATGGTGTTACATACCTTTAAAAAAGAGACCATCAGTACATTTCTGACATAAATTATATACCTTTATAAAAGAGACCATCATCTACTTGTGACATAAATTATATACCTTTAAAAAATAGACCATCAGTACATTTCTAACATAAATTATGTACCTTTAAAAAAGAGACCAGTACATTTCTGACATAATTTAGATAACTTTAAAAAAGACCCCATCAGTCACTTCTAACATAAAATATGTACCTTTAAAAAAGAGTCCCTCAGTTACTTAATGACATACATTTTATACATTAAAGAGAGCCCATCAGTTACTTCTTATAACAATTTTATACCTTTAAAATTAAGCCTCTTTAAAATTAAAAAGAATATAAATGTAAATCATACACATCAGGCCAAATAAAACGGGCATGATAATTAGGTCGAAAACATCTGAAATAATATGAAAAACATGGAATACTATACCCTTTTTGAAGTTAGGGGCATAATACACCATGAAGGAGTTTGATAAATTCTTTTTGAGTCTACACTTTATACATGCAAAATGAAAAGACTTTGAATTATGCATTAATTTTGCTGACTGATATTACTATATTATGCTCGTGATTAGCTAATACCATTATTTTTCTGCAATAATTTTAGTGTTAATACCTGCAGTTTTCAGAAATACATTTTGGTTTACATTGATAATCAGCTTCCATTTTTGCGGAGTCAGAGACTGGCTCTTTTAATTCTCATCCAATTCATACTGACATTCAGAACTTGAATTCAGTTCAGTAGTATGTATGGAACCATTCTATGAAGAATGACAATGCAAAAATGGCCACTGATTGTCTTCAGAGACCATCAAATGGTTGTTTAGCTGCAGTAAGTTTACCATCAACATGCTTTTAATTTGCAAACAGAAAATGATAACCTATCTGATTGATGTATCTCTCGTTTATTACTCTAACGTGACCAGATAAATGAAAATTATCGTGGAAAAATGCCAATTTTAGGTGATCTCAAAACACTTGAGGTGTTATGTAACAGTGTTGTAAGTCACAGTGTAATAAGTTTCATAACATCACATTCTGCTTCTGTAAGTGTTATATCACAGTGTGATAATTTTCATGGAATGATATTCTGTTCCTGTAAATTTTATTTCACTGTGTGATAAATTTCATGTCATGACATTATTCTGCTTTTGTAAGTGTTATGTCATATTGTGATCAATTTCATGACATGACATTATTCTGTTTTTATAATTGTTACGTCAGTGTGATAATTTTCATAGCATGACATTCTGCTTTTGTAAGAGTTATTTTACAGTGTAATAAGCTTAATACATGACATTATTCTGCTTCTATAAGTGTTATGTCACAGTGATAGTTGTTATGGCATGATATTACCAGCATATGAGATAATTTTCATAAAATGACAGTATTCTGCTTCAGTAATTATTGTGTCAAAGTGTGATAATATTTTGACATTATTCTTACACATGTGAAATGAATGTTTAAATTGTGATAATGTATGTCTTCTTGTTTTTCTATTGACATAGGAAGAGAAAGCATCTCTGGCTAAACAGATAGAACAAATAGTGAAAGAGGAGAGAATGAAGACTGAGGAGGAGCTAGAGAAAGCAAAGGTACAACAAAACATATTTTGCCATGGCCCATAATTTGCTGGTTATAGTTATTGAAAAATGTGGTTATGTTGTACTGGTCCTTGTCTTATAGAGGTGGCTCTTAAACTGTTGCTCACTACTCCGGTGGCCTAGTGGTTAGAGCATCTGCCTTGGATGTGGGAAGTCACAGGTTTGAACCCCAGCCATGTCATACCAAAGACTTATACAAATGGTACTGACAGCTGCCTCACTAGGCATTCAGCATTAAGAGGTCAGTGTTAGGACTGGTAAGCCTATTGTCAGGATGATGTGACCAGGTGGGACATGATGCTACATGTCTGCAGCAAGATGCCCCAGAGATAGACATCACTATAAAGTACCACACTGCAGACTGAAAAAATTGTTAAGGCTATGTTAAAAAGCCAGATCACACATAAACACTTAAAGCAGGCTCAGCTGTATATATCTTTGATGTCTTAAAAAGAACAATGGCAACAAGCTTGCGCCAGTGCATTTTGATTTAATCCTGTTGCTTTGTCCATCCATACATCCATCAAAGAAAGTTTGCAGATAAGATTGCATAAAAACCACGCCATGTAGACAAATGAAATTTGTTAGCTTATTTGTTTCTCTGTTGGAAATAATCCCCAATCACGTTAATGTCAGGGAAAAAAAACCTTTCACTTTCCAAATCCAGCCCTCCCAAAGAGACAAACTTGTTGTCTTTCCCATCCTTCCAACATCTAGATCAAGGGAAGGAACTCTTACAAGTTACCCCCCCCCTTTCCACTGCCAGGTATCTACCCTTAGGTTGGATTTGACCTGTATAAGTTTTCACAGCAGTACTAGTAACATTGACCACAAAGTCTCTTGATATCCAAGGAGAATCAGTTTTGTGCATTCCCATTTGGAATCCTCACAAATTGATGGGCTTTCACAAAGATTTATTGACTTCAGCATCATCTTGTACTTCATTAACATTGACTGCAGCGTTATCTGAAATACATCCTTAAAAAACATGGTAAGTTCTATTCTGCTGGTGAGCATCAACAGTCTGCTGTCCCATTTAAGTTTTTCAGGCTTTTAAGTGAACTGGGAAAGTTTGGATCTTGAACAATCAAAACATTTTGTTCATTTGGAGTTTGTCACCAGTCTCAATTTCATATGTCTGCACTATTTTATTGATTATCAAACTCACATAGTTAATTTCCAACAGGGAGTTGATTACAGTCCTAGCAGCTTAGCTCATTCAGTGACAGCATATCTGATTCTACTCAGAAACCTTTTTATGTGCCACTTTCAGTTTGCCCTGCTGGCACATTGGTGTCCCTTTTCCAGTCATCTTGATCATTTGCAGTTCGCCTTGCTGGCACATTGGTGTCCCTTTTCCAGTCATCTTGATCATTTGCAGTTCGCCTTGCTGGCACATTGGTGTCCCTTTTCCAGTCATCTTGATCATTTGCAGTTCGCCTTGCTGGCACATTGGTGTCCCTTTTCCAGTCATCTTGATCATTTGCAGTTGGCCTTGCTGGCACATTGGTGTCCCTTTTCCAGTCATCTTGGTCATTTGCAGTTGGCCTTGCTGGCACATTGGTGTCCCATTTCCAGTCATCTTGATCATTTGCAGTTGGCCTTGCTGGCACATTGGTGTCCCTTTTCCAGTCATCTTGATCATTTGCAATTGGCCTTGCTGGCACATTGGTGTCCCTTTTCCAGTCATCTTGATCATTTGCAATTGGCCTTGCTGGCACATTGGTGTCCCTTTTCCAGTCATCTTGATCATTTGCAATTGGCCTTGCTGGCACATTGGTGTCCCTTTTCCAGTCATATTGACCACCTACAATTGGCCCTGCTGGCACATTGGTGTCCCTTTTCCAGTCATCTTGATCATTTGCAATTGGCCCTGCTGGCACATTGGTGATCCTTTTCCAGTCATCTTGATCACTTGCAGATAGCTGAGTGGTTCCCCTTTTATAGTCATCTTGATCACTAAGTCAGGATCATGACCCAATTGTTATTATTTCCATGGAAAAATAAAAATTGGCTCAGAAGGAATCCTATGGAAAAGCCCCAACTGGAAATTGGGTCACAGCAGGTATCCCTCAGGAAAAGCCCTGACTGGAAATTGGGTCACCACAGATATCCCTCTGGAAAAGCCCTGACTGGAAATTATGGTTTGTTGAGGTGCCCACCTGTTGCTTGACTTTGACATTGTCATTTTCAGCTTGGATCTGGAGGAATTGCTTTTTCATATCAGCTTTCTAGAAACAAAGGTTTGAAGGCTTTTCATGTCTGGAAGGACTGACTCCATGGAAAAGTAGTCCTTATCATGTCAGATGTAGTGGCCTACCTCCTTAAACTACTGGCGGGAGGTTGGGGGAACAAATCATCCATCCTATGCATTCTGACTGGTAGCTTCAGTGCTGGTGCTCCAAGCTAAATATAACCATACATATCAGACACATTTCCAGCAGGCTCATTGTCCTGGCTGACCGTCTGTTAAAGAATGGCCAAATCCCTCATTCAGGTCAATTCATCCGGTGATCATATGTAGGTTTTGTGGACTTTGGGGGCATCCATTGATAGATTTTTTGCCACAAGTGTGGAATCACAAGCTACCCTCATTTGTTTTTTCAGTTCTGGACCCAGAAGCCTAAGCCATGGACACAACATTAATCAGTTGAGAGGGCTTTGGAGCCTTTGCCTACTCACCCCCCACCCCCACCCCCCGGATGGTCCTAGTCTAAAATGTTATAGAAATTGACAGGTCAGAATTGCAAACTAATTTGATAAACCTTCTCAACTGGACAAGTTTTGGTTCAAAAATCTCGATCCAGTGATGGATATGCCCAGAAAAATCAGCAGTACTGAATCTAATCCAATGTTGATGGTGTTGGGTATTTCATTTATGTCTGGAATGGCTCCTCCTTCACACCTGATTCTTGTCAGGATAGCTGTTTGAGAAAAGGAATTTCAGTCTGTAATTGTGGAGAGAATTTTGCGAGCATGAAGGCCCTCCACTTCGATAGCATATGAAGGAAAATGTCACATGTTTGGGAACTCTAGCAAAGTCAACAACATCATTCCTTTCAAGATGATCCTACAGTGATCTGATCTCTTTCTTTATTTCAGGATTTCAGGAGAGAAAGCTATCACCGATCACTATCCAAGGCTACTGCAACATGATTTGCAACCCATTAAGACATCGTGGCAGATAGAATATTGGTTATGATAAAGATCTGTTAGGCCTGCCAGCCATTTTCGACTTGAATATACCAAAATTCCTTTGTCCTGTTTTCAAAATGGAATCTCTCATAGGTCCTGATCATTCAGATCATAGCCTTAACGTTGGCATGCAGGGTAAGCAAGTTGCCTGCCTTTTAAATGGACCCATCCTATCTCCACTTCAGATCAGATGGTAACGCAGTGCTAATGATACAACAGGTCTTTGTACCCAACAATAGGCTACTGTCAGATGGCAATCAGAAAGTCCACTGTCAGTCCAGCCTTCCAGTCCTCCATCCAGCATCTGTCTTTCTGACTCTGAGCTTTTCGGTTCCCATAATGCCATTCAAGTCAGCAGGTACAATGTTGTGGGCCCATCTGGAGGACATTACACCCAGCAATGATGGGACTACCTATTGCCTGCAACTGGGTTAGTTATACGCCAAAACGCAAGTGATGCCTCAAGTGGACAACCTTCCACAGTGAATGCAGGGAAAACAAATCTCTGATCTGACATTGGAGCAGATGAAGTTAAATTTTAAAGATGTGGTCGAAGAAATTTTACCAGTACTTGTCACGGTCAGACTTGCCACCACTGGCGGTCACTTACAATGCCTATAAGGTCAAGGCCTCTGTTGATGTTGAGGATCATAGTTGGCAAAATTTTGTGAAATCTTGCATTATCAGTCTGATAAAATCCTGGATCTGGGGATTTGTAAAGCTTTCTTATCAGAGAGCTTTTTACTAGTATCTTTCTTGTCACTCTTGTTCTGTATACAGACATGTACAGTGTGGCCATTCTGAACTTAGATTGGATCATTGCAGTAATAAACATGTTTGCCCACAGAAGTTCTGCAAGGTTGATTGCTGTGTTGTTGACATGACATGCAACCATCATAATAAAGGCTGCACCATTTATTGGCTCCACGTTTGTTGCTGTTTGGTTCATCGCTGCTATTCAGCTTCTTTATCAAGGATGTTCTAAAATAGGTAACTCTCTTTACCCCTCCCCCAATTTTGTTCCCCCTTGCAGCCAAAATAGCAAGATGGTTGTGGGGAAATGAGGCTGAATCCCACGCAAGAGCAATGGTCTCGACCACAATCTAATTTTAGACAGTAACAGGCTTTTCAGTATCTGACACAGTATAATAAAGGGAATATGAAACCAAGTTTCTCTATCCCCAGTCATCCCAACAACACTTTGTCGGCACCAGGTTCCTTCATTTTGTCTTGGATTGGCATTAAATATAAACAACAAAAAAATTGAAACCATAGTAATTTTAAGTTTCTTGTAAAGACTATAGCACGTATTCAAGCCATGAACTTTAAATCCATACCTTTTTGGTAGCTGGTTTAACATCCAGTTTCAAAACTAGGTTGAGGAAAAATCTTTACATCCTTTATTGTTATAAAACTCTATCATTTTACATAAGAGCTTTACACATTGAATTATACCTTGAAAAGCAAGAAAATTGATGCTCAGACAATATTTAGCTGTATAACTTTTAATCAATAGTTCCCTGATCTGTAAGTATATCACCAATATAAAAAACCATGTTCAAACTATTTCCTGTAATGCGTAATAGTAAGCTAGTAGAAATTTGTTTTTATAAGATCTCCTGATGTGTTGGGTATATTGTTTTCTATCAACAATTTCCATGCTTTTAAAACATTACACCAAAAAGCATTTTTTTAAAATCTGCTCCTAATAGGTATTCAATCTCACATATTTAGTATTAAAACAGATACATTCTCTGTTAGAAGAACTTATCAGTACATGTTCATTTGAACAATATAAAATGCTCTTTACAATATTTTTTTCTCCAAAGAGTTAAAATAAAACACATGTACAAGCTTATAGTTTATAATAAGATTCCAGTATTGACATTGATTTATGGATACTAGTAGCTCTGTTAATATCTAGGAATGAAATACATTAAGAAAATAGGTGGTGGTGGTGGTGGTGGTGGTGGTGGTGGTGATGGGTTATCCTTACGTGTGACTAATATTTCATTGTGTGTTTGAATTTGCACTTCGGAGGAAAAATGAAAACCACAAATATTGGTTCCCCACAAAAATTATTTGATACCACAGTATGCCCACCTTATTTCATTTCTTTATCTCGTGGTTTCTGCTTAAGTGTGCTAAAAAATTGCTTGCCAAAAACTTGAATTCCAAAATGTAAAAATCTTTGACAGAGTTACAAATGTTGATGCTATGGCTTAAAAATATAATCAGATCATAGAAATAGTTACAAGCTGGCTACTAGCATGCCTGATGTGTGCCAACTTAAGCTTAAGCAAAACAACAACAAGGATATTTGCATTGCCAGGTGTGGGCTGGCTTCAATAGTAACCTGATCAGACAAGTATACTGAGGCAAACATAACTTACCACAAATTTTACTTTGTCAGTTTCTCTGATCACATTAACATCAGGAAAATAGGTCATGGGAAGAGGAAATACGATCAAATCTTTGTCCTATATATACTTAGAGGGAAATGTAACTGGAGTCCTTATGGATTTCCTTCAAAAGAAATGTAGCTAGAGTACCATAGGTATACATAAGGGAAATGTGGCTACAGTCCCTATGGAAATACTTAGAAGGAAATGTGACTAGAGTCCATATGGGGTGACTTCAAGGAAAATGTGGCTGGAGTCCCTATGGGTATATTTCAATAGAAATGTGACTGGAGTCCCTATGGGCAGACTTCAATGGAAATGTGACTGAAGTCCAAATATGAAGCATAAACTGTTCCATTAAAGTCAAGGCAGCACAACCAATTGACATGTAACACATCTGATGTGGAACCTGGTTGCCTTATGAGGACCATGGAACCAGTGAACCTGAACTGGATATAATTAGGCCCATTGAAAGAGCATGCAACTCACTCCCCCTGCATGCAAAAGCTAGGGCTACAAAAAATGTTTTGTAAGATAGCAGTTTCAGCAAGGCTTTGGCCAAAGGCTAGAACAAAACCCATGAGAGAAATAAGGAACAGCATAATATATTATGATAGAAAGAATAATGTTGATGTTGTTGTAGGTTTAACACCATTTTTCAGCACACGATAGGCTATACATGGCGGCCAGTATTAATGGTGGAGGAAGAACCCAGGAAATCCCCAGAAAGAAAGAATAATAAAAATACTTGCATATTACATTTAATTCATATTCAGATTGATTGAAATATCTGAATCCTCCAGATTTGATCAATGCATTTTTTAATTCAAAAGAACAGCAAACCTGCAGTATATTAGAACTATTGCTTGAAGCTGTATTATTCATGAAACACTAAGTATATACATTAATTACAGCATATTAGTAAAGGTTACAATTCACCAATTTTAGGACAAAGCCACTCTATCAGCATTGTGTCATTCAAATCTCCTGGTACATTCAAATTCATGTCACATAATAATCCCTGCTAATAATTAGGTCCTATCTTTCGCTCATTGTCTTGTGAGCTACAATTATCCATTCACTGTGAATTAATCATTGTGGTTGCAAGGTTCACATTATACATTGCACTGATCATCACCAGTAACATTTTGCTTTTTCTTGATGACCTGCATGACCTATTTAGCATACCAGTTGTGGAATTTTGATTACAATTCTTTGTTCTACTTTTTAATTAATGTCAAGCCTAGTGCTTTTAGTCAATCTTACTTGAAGCTGGTGCAAAAAATGGAGTGAATCCACTGTCTTTCAGTTTAGTTTGTATCTTCACTATTTGATGGCTTCGGCTTCCTTTGATGTTCAGCACTCAGATGAATCCATGGTGAAATTGATTGATGTAGACAGGTGTTTTTTTTTGTGCTCATAGAGGTTGCAATATTATTTTTGTGGTCTTGGCTGCATTGGCTTCTGTGGATGTTATTCACTTGGACGAAAACAAAGTGTAAGCTTTAAACTGGTCAGGTCTTTATGTGGCAGTGTTGCTTTAAACATTAAGTGACCACCTTTTTCATTGGCATAGTTTTATTCTTTTGTATTCTTTATTTTGCGGTATTTGTAGAAATGAATTGCCCTCTAATACGTAGACTCTGAGAGGCAAAACTACGTATTTGAGTTCCCCATGAAAATGTTTTTTTTTCTCCACAAAACAATATGAATTAGCCCCACAAAATTAAACAATACTACATTGTATGGATTTATTTGTTGATGACCTATTAAGATTTTCATGCATATGTATCAGTTCTTTCTTAGTTTTAATTTTTGTGCTCATCATATCTGATAAACGTGGGTAAGTTCTTTTATTATTGACAACAAAAAAAATACAGAATGGAAGCTGTAGAAACAGAGTATCAGCTGGCATTTGTTATGAATATACTGCTACCTGGTTATACCAACAAATTTTGTACCTAATTCATTTTGGTGATGCCTACTGAGGTCGACTATTTATTGAGGTAGACATTAAAACCAGGATTTCATTACCACCCAGTACTTAAAGACCAACAGTATACATGTACTTGTGAGATTTGTAAAGTCCAAGATTAAAAAAGTTATTTCTTGGGTTTCTTTACAAGATATTGTGTCTATACTTTCTAAATGTCTTATTGTCATGATGTTTGCATGTGTTCCTGTACAGGTAGAGTTTAACAAACAGCTGCAGGAGGAAAGAGAAAAAAGTAGAGAACAACTAAAAGAAGCAATGGGAGAGGAAAGGAAACAGTCTCAGGTAAGGTGGTGTTGTCATATTTGTGAAACATAATTGTTGTATGGTAGAAGAAGGAATCAGTCTCAGGTAAGATGGTATTGTCATATTTTGTTTTATACATAATAGTTCTATGACACAAGAAAGGAATCAGTCTCAGGTAAGATGGTATTGACATGGTTTATGGACATCATAGTTAAATACCTCATCCCATCCTTCTTGATTCACAGTTGTTTTATACCAACTTCATACCAAAGCAGATAAAGATTTGCATGGAAAGTTGTCATTCTTTCTCCAAAGGACAAAGTTGGAGAAGGGCTAATTTTGTCTCCAAATTAGTCGTAAAGTATTTGGAACAGTATTTATTAAGGTTATACCATAGTTACATATGATATAATGTAACATGGTGAAATAAAATAGTTCATTTTGTTCTTAAATAGGCATGTCTTCATTCAAAACCTCAAAAATTTACATCTGTCAAGAATATGTGATTTTTTTTATTATATAGAAGACACGTTTTGTACCCATCTAATATATACAGTGGAACCCCATTATAACGCGATAATTGGGGTAAATAAAATTGGATCGTGTTAATATCGGGGTTGCGTTAATGTGGGGGTTTATGGTATTTTACTTTTTCAGAGAACAACTCATTGGCACATATATGTGTATTTGTGTCTAATGTATATGATGAATAGGGTATCAATACCATTTACTATCTTGCTGTCATGGCATTCAGTTCATCTAAAATGCATGTAATTCCATTGAAAAATTGCACACAGATTTACAATATTTAATAATTTTTTCCCAGATCATTGTGTCTGAATTCAACATCTAATATACAGCATGAATAGAGTATTAACACCGTTTACTTACTGTCTGATATCGTACCATCAGGGCTTGAAATTAATCCATAATATATGTAATTCCATTGCAAAAATTGCATACATATTTAAACTATTCAATAATTTTGTCACACATTATTATGTGTCTGAATTCAATAGGAAAAATAAACAGCAAAATTAAGTTAAGAAAGATGAAGCACGTGTATGGTTCATTACGTTCCAGGGTCTATGAACGGTGTCTGTACAAATTTCATACTGCTAAAATTTTCTCATATGCATTTCCGTGTACATTTATGCATTGCAAATTTCCAATAATTAACGCTTGTACGCCTATTTGTTTGAACGACTACAGCAAAAATAATTACCAATCAACACATGCTTTCAGCGCGCATATACTTTTCCTTCAGATTTTGTGAATATCGAAAGAAACGTGTGAAAACTAATATCCTAATCATTGCACGAAGTGCACAGAACGATTTGCATTTTTGAACTTGCTTTTCCATAACAGTAAAATATTTTTATAAAAAATAGGAAATTAATAACGAGTTCATAAACTAACATCATACCAATGTAAAACCTGAGAACTAAGTGCAGTAGGCCTGCAGTGGTCATGAGTCACTTTTATATAAAATATTTTTTATGTTAAACACATTTACAATTTCATACCCTTTAAATTCCCAGCTAATAAAGCGGACAATATTTACTGGTCAACTGATTGCGTCTAATAACACCGCCAAGCCCAGCAAACATGTTGGCGGCTTTTGTTTTTTGATGTTTATTAAATTGTGAGAATCTTTTTCAACCACCACATCGTCTGCTGCTTGGTTGTATATCCAGTGAAAAAAGAAATACATGTCGGCTATTGTTTGAGCAACGATTGTATACAGAATTAATTGAAGACAATCACAAAGACGACTTAGTGGCTTTGCTCATGGATCAGTAACAAGTAACATTTCCGATAAAGTTTATTTTGGCATAACACTTCACAAACCTGGTGAAATGGTCAAATTTCAGAACCCAAGCCACGATCATATTATATTCGAGTTCATACTTGAACTCTTCCCCAAAATGATAATAAACGTTTTACACACTATTTCTTGTTCTTTAAAAAAAGTACATTTCTGGGTACGAGAAAAATACACGTTCTTGTATTTAAAATTTCAGGAACCATGCCACGATTGTATTATATATCGTATTATATTCAAATTCATACACGATCTCTTCCTCAAAATAATAATAATTTTTTTTGCGCAAAGTGCAGAGAACGAATTGCGTTTGTGAACTTGCTTTTCCATAACAGTAAAATATTTTTATAAAAAAGTATGAAATTAATAACAAGTTCATAAGTAAACCCATACACATGTAAAACCCAAGAACTAAGTGCAGTAGGCCTGCAATGGTCACGAGTCACTTTTATAAATTTTTTTAAAGCTGACCGCATGTACAATTTCATACCCTTTCAATTTCCAGGTAATAAAGCAGACATTTTTTACTGGTAAACTGATTGCGTCTGATAACATCACCAAGCCCAGCAAACATGTTGATGTTTATTAAATTGTTTTGTGATGTTTATTAAATTGTGAGCATTTTTTATCAACCACCGCATTGTCTGCTGCTTGATTGTGTATGCAGTTAAAGAAGAAACACATGTTGGCTATTGTTTGAGCAATGATTGTATACAGAATTAATTGAAGACAATCACAAGGACGACTTACTGGCTTTACTTATGGACCAGTAATAAGTAACATTTCTGATAATATTTATTTTGGCATAAAACTTCAAGAACCTGGTGATATCATTATATCCGAATTTGTGTTATAGCGAGGTGTGTTATATCGGGGTTGCGCTGTATGCAAATTTTGTATATGTCCTTGTGTGCTTTCATACTTAACAAACAAAACAGTTAAGAAAAACTGTGTTCTTCACAGTATCACATAGATGCTATTTTACTTTTTCTCTGAAAGCCTGCCAGTAGCTTCTCATGGGTCGGTGGTTCTTTCTGGGGGCTTTTCCCGGGTTCTTCCTCCACCACTAATACTGGCTGCCATGTATAGCCTATCGTGTGCTGAAAAATGGCGTTAAACCCCACAACAACAACAACAACAACTTTTTCTCTGAACAAAACTGACACACAAATGCCATATGCCATTTGTAATATATTCTTTGCTTTTATTTCTGATCACATTTAACGACATTATTTGGCTCAAATCCGATATTAATATTGGTATGATTGTAGCTATATATAGAAGAGGTACAAGTAAGTTGAGGGCAGTATTCCCACAATGAGGCTTTCAATAGGGAAATGAGGCTATGGGAAGGGGGCAAGTAACACATACTGTTAATGAGAACAAAGTTAAACATTTCTATCCTTTCACTATTTAATTCTTGGTTAAGCATTAGAATGAAAAATCTAGCCTTATGCCACCATCCATTTATGTGTCTTAGTGTTATTGCAAAGCCATGTGACTTGCCACCTTAGGCTTTGGTGTGCTTAACACCACAACATTGTATGAACACCATGATAGCATTTTGTTGAGCAGGTATTCTGGAACCTGAAGGTAATTAGCAGGACAGTGTGTAATCAATGCTGATTATTAACAATGTATCAAAATGTATCAAATGAACAAAATGTATCAAATGAACAAAATGTATCCTATATTTGCCTCGTAGCATTCAATCCATTTTCATTAATGAGAGGAGACAGAAAAGAGAGCAAGATTGATTGGTGACCTTGACTTGGGTACAAAAAATTATCTTTATACTTGAGTAAGCAGCCCCTTTAATAAAACCCCAGTATGTTCATTGACTCGGTGTGTGTATATGTGTGTGTGTGTGTGTGCATAAATTGTTATGTATATATTCCATATTGATAAACAGAAAAGCATGTTTCAAATTTTTCATATCTGAAATTCTTTTGATTTCCGTGTTTGAAATTTTTACAAATTCTTTTCAAGCTTCAGTTCATGTTCTTATCCTTAAAGAAGACACATGTTACCTGCCAATTCAAAATTTAACACTACTGGAACATGTTTTTTTTTAAGTACAAGGGTTGGTTAATATACACTACATAGTACAAAAGATAAATTGCAGTGGTGTATACATCTCGACGCTCATAATAGATCGTCCCTAATTTCAAAGTTATTTAATATAAAGTTAAGAAAAATGTATAAATATGATAGAAACTTCTCTCCAAAATAAACATAATATTATTTCATGATTTTTAAAATATGTTTTAAAATAAGATCATGTTGACTTCTAATTGGTTAGTTCACAGATATGATATCAATGATTTAATCATGGAGAGACAGAAGAATGTGGGCTGCCCTAAGTGGCTGAGTGGTCTAAAGCGCTCTCCGTTACGGATCATTGCCATCTCACCTCTGTCTGCGTGGGTTCGAGTCTCGGATTCAGCCAGTGTGGGTATGTGAGAAAGCTTGCCAGTAGCTTCTCGTGGGTCGGTGGTTCTTTCTGGGGTTTTCCCAGGTTCTTCTTCCACCATTATTACTGGCCTCCATGTATAGCCTATGATGTGCTGAAAAATGGCATTAAACCCTACAACAACAACAACAGAAGAATGTGGAGTGTAATGAATACACTTTGTATTAATCGGTCCTAATGTTTTCTCTTTTTTCCCTTTTTTTCATTCTAGGGACCCATTTGAAATTAAATAAGAAACCAGTGCTCATCCACTCAACAAAATTATTATAACTCTTTGTCTTAAACTATGTAACAGAAAGAAGCGAAACCAACAAGTTCAGTAAAATCATCAAACATTTTATTTCTCTACAATGCAGAGTGAAAATTTAAGAGACACAGTATTGTGAATTAAATCCAAATAATACTACAGGTAATGTAGCAATATGACTGAAAAATTGTAAGGCCACTTTAAAAATCTAAATAACACACACACACACAAATTTATCTGAATTGTTAACAAAATAAAGTAGGCTTTACCTTTGTCCAAGGTATAAACTAAACAGCTTTGGTTATTGACATTCTGTACACATGCAGCAACATCCAGCTATAACTAATTTACACACTGTTTGCAGGGTATTTTTGTGAAATACACAATTTAGAAGTACAGGAGTTATCTTTCTTGGGCGATTGTAGTAAGAGATATTAGCAAGTAAGTGCTAAACATAAATATAGACTGTTTCAAATGACAACATTTTTATTGCCAGGTAGTCAGCTGTTGTCTATAGAAATATACACATCATATAAGTTAAGTTGCAAAATAGAATTTAAGTTACATACATACATACATACATACATACATACATACATACATACATACATACATACATATGTTTGCCATTATTCATATTATGTGCAAATGCAGAATTTATAATTTATCTTTATCAGCAAATACATTTTTTAGGTGGTTGTTTACCATCATGTCTGTAATCCCTGAAAACAGAAGCCACAACTGGGGGGAAACCATTGGCTTTTTAATGGTTACTTTCCTTTCTTAAAAGTGACCCAGAATAAAAATGAAATATTT
This sequence comes from Sinohyriopsis cumingii, assembly GCA_028554795.2. Classification (NCBI taxonomy): domain Eukaryota; kingdom Metazoa; phylum Mollusca; class Bivalvia; order Unionida; family Unionidae; genus Sinohyriopsis; species Sinohyriopsis cumingii. Next base: position 70,034,713 of record CM068833.1, on the reverse strand, counting down.
ATGGAAGAGAATGTGACTGCTTTTAGCTATATGGCTTTCATCCTGATATGATTATGGGCCAAAATCAACCCTGATCTTGTTTTGTCCCTTAGGCATTGTTAATCCTACCTTGTCCTTTAGGCATTGTTAATTCTACATTGTCCTTTAGGCATTGCTAATTCTACATTGTCCTTTAGGCATTGCTAATTCTACATTGTCCTTTAGGCATTGTTAATTCTACATTGTCCTTTAGGCATTGTAAAAAATAACCATGTTAATCATGCATTGTCTGCTAGGCATTGTTAACCCAGCCTTGTCCTTTAGGCATTGTTAATTCTGCCTTGTCCTTTAGGCATTGGTAATTCTACATTGTCCTTTAGGCATTGGTAATTCTACATTGTCCTTTAGGCTTTGTTAATTCCACATTGTCCTTTAGGCATTGGTAATTCTTCATTGTCCTTTAGGCATTGTTAATTCTGCCTTGTCCTGTTAGGCATTGTTAAAAATAATCATGTTAATCATGTTAATTTTATAAACCCAACTGAGTGAAAACCTTTTCAAACTCTACAGTTTTGTTTACAAATCTGGCACATACCTTTAAATCAGACACTATGTCAATGCCCTTAAATCAGACATATTGCCAATGTCCTTAAATCAGACATATTGCCAATGTCCTTAAATCAGACATATTGCCAATGCCCTTAAATCAGACATATTGCCAATGTCCTTAAATCAGACATATTGCCAATGCCCTTAAATCAGACATATTGCCAATGCCTTTAAATCAGACACTATGTCAATGCCCTTAAATCAGACATATTGCCAATGTCCTTAAATCAGACATATTGCCAATGTCCTTAAATCAGACATATTGCCAATGCCCTTAAATCAGACATATTGCCAATGTCCTTAAATCAGACATATTGCCAATGCCCTTAAATCAGACATATTGCCAATGTCCTTAAATCAGACATATTGCCAATGTCCTTAAATCAGACATATTGCCAATGTCCTTAAATCAGACATATTGCCAATGCCCTTAAATCAGACATATTGCCAATGCCCTTAAATCAGACATATTGCCAATGCCCTTAAATCAGACACTATGTCAATGCCCTTAAATTATTGGTCTAATTGTAGTTTATGTAGACGAGAAAGATGCACTTCTCGGTGCAAAGTTGCTAAGTGGTCCATATTAGATTTAGGGCCTGCCATGTCAGATTTAAGGGTGCAAAGATAGAGAAGTGACCTACTTAAGGGCCAACCATGTCTGAGTCAAGGGTGCAGATGTAGTCATTTGCAGTTTTGCCTTATTTTGACTTGTATAAGGAATAGAGGTAACTGAAGCATATACGATTAACAAGATCTCACTATTTATAGTGTGGTCACAAGAATGAAAGCCATGCTAGTTGTGATGCTAAAGAAATAATATGACTGAAATATGATCAACTCTTGGACAATTGACCGTAGATGAATTTTAATCCTATCTTTACCTGATTTCCTTTGTTATTGCAGATTCACAAGTCATACCTCATGTCATTCATTAACTTCTAACTTAATTTTCACCATCTTTTTTAAGTTTTTTGAGAGTTATGACTCTTGTTTGATTTCCACTACATTATGTTTTCATTTGATATGAAATTTATGAAACTAACTGAATAATATTATATGCCACAATCTGCTTATTTTATTCGACGAGTTTCATTTATATCCAGTCAGCTGATCATTAGTGTGTGATCCTAAATATCACATAATTTTAACGACTTTACATCACTCCATAACATGGCAATGTAGAGTTATCATGCTTTTATAGATACGTGCTACAGTATGTAGCTATGTGGAGTTATGTACAGCATGTAGCAATGAGGAATTATGCCAGAGTTTGTAGACATGTGGAGTTATGCCTTATTGTAGCTATGTGGAGTTATGCACAGTGTGCTATGTGGAATTATACCAGAGTTTGTAGACATGTAGAGTTATGCCTTATTGTATCTATGTGGAGTTATGCCAGTGTGTAGATATGTGGAATTATACCAGAGTTTGTAGACATGTAGAGTTATGCCTTATTGTATCTATGTGGAGTTATGCCAGTGTGTAGATATGTGGAATTATGCCAGAGTTTGTAGACATGTGGAATTACAACTTATTGTATCTATGTGGAGTTATGCCACAGTGTGTAGCCACATGTTGTTATGCCACAGTGTAGCTTTGTGGAATAATACCACATTGTTATATGGAGTTATGCTGTAGTGTGTAGCTATATGAAGTTATTTGGAGATGTGCCAAACTGTAGAAATGTGGAGTTAATGCCACAGTATGGAAGAATGTTTATGACTTGATATCATAATGATAAAAATGTGAATATTACTTATTAAGTATAAAACATGCAGTTAATAATTTACTGAATGTGAAAAAAATAAATCTTGATATCTGACTGGTTTACTGGATGATTTTAGGAAAATGGTTTAATCTAACTATTAACAAGATTATACATTTTCATGCTTTATGTGAATTTTTTCATCTTGAAGGCCTTATTGAATGCAATGTTGGAAGAAGAGAGGAAATCGAGCCGAGAACAGATCAGACAAGCTGTGGAGGCCACAAGGGAAGAAATGCAAACATACCTTGAGGAGTTGAGAAGGGTTTGTTTTTATCTCTGTACACTCTTCCTCGATAACTTGCACACAACGGGGTCCACAAACATTGACCGCACCATTAGCGAGGCACTATTTACCGAGGGACCTCCAAAAATTGGAAAAATTCACTTTGACATCGAGAAAACCATGGTGGGGCGGGGGGAGCCACATTAGGGAACTGGGCTGTTTATTGACTGAATCCTCATTTTACAATCATGTCGATAATAATTTTTAATAATGCACTTTTTCTAATGAAGTTGTTTGTTATTCTGTTTAAATAACATTTATTTTCAAAATGTCCAACAAATGAAAGATTGTTCCAACTGGTTTCAACAACCATCACAATGTCTGCGAAAAAATGTGTATTACATCACTGCTATTTGTTTTCTTGTTGAGTCAGGTTCCCGTAGTGGTGTTTAATATTATCCTGCCAAATCAGGAGTCCCCAGGGCAGGGAACTAGACTAACTGTTGATAACTGCCAAACAAGATTCCTTTTTTCAAAAACACGCAACATTTATTTTGTGTGACAATTTTCTCTTCGAAACTCAATTATTGTATTGTTCAGTTAGTACAATATTGATGTCATGATTTCATTGGAAGTAATAATGAAACTTCTTATCATCCTTGAGGTTATCTCTAAGTGCCAGTTCAAGAATTCTCTGAAACTCACTTGTCCACAATGGAACATATCTGTGAAATCAAGCTCTTTATTTTATGAAGTTTCATTTCGCTTGGCTGCCTTGTTATCTTTGATCACAGTTATGAAAGAGTCAGTTAATTTAAGGTAATTTATGTAACATACACAATAACATTTATAAGTGTTCGATTGATCAGATGAAGTGAGTTCACCGGACATATGACCGGGGCAGCTAGAGGTTAAGTTTGTTGGCTTTTCATTCCTTTTAACTTTTCTTTTATTCCACTTCCTTTATTTGATTCAAAAGACATAATTAACTTGGTAATACAAGGGAGGCCAGCTTTTAATTCAGTGCAACAATACAGCAAATACTTCCGGAAGTCAGTTATTAAAATGCGGTCGGCACTTAATTATGTTTTCAGAGAAATGCTTGCAGACATAGCTGTTACGGTAGATTGACGCATTTCGCGTTTAATTTCAAGAGGACACTTTGCATTTATGATGATTACACTTAAAAGGAACTAAAAGATAAGAACTAGAACACAAATTTCAATTGATAAAAAAATCATTGAATTTGTATTTATTAAAGTACTGCCTCCACTCGGCATAAGTGACATTTTCATTGATCAAAATTTCCTTACATATTGTTAATTGCGGTGTACTAGGAATGTCGTTTGGAAAGAAAATGTAAAAAATTGTATGACCTATTTTTAAATTTGATATTTCATTGTGTTGATTAAAATTTCCAGGTTCTATCTACCGTTTTCAATGATAAAACGAGCGATACATCAAAGTTTCGGTTTCCAATTTTGATCGCAATTTTCTTCAAGTTTAACAAAAAGGGATCAATTTTTGGGGTATTTTCTGGTTTAAAAAAATGGGATCCATGCCTGACCCCACGTTGTAAGCAGGTTCGCGAGTTATCAGGGCGCGAGTTATCAAAGGAGTGGTGTATCACAATATTACATTTTTATTATCACTCATCGAGAGATTTGAAAAATATTTGGGTAAAAGGGAATCCACATTAAAAAGTGTGCATTTTACCTAATCAGAATGCATGTATATAGGTAAAAAGGAGTCCACATTAAACAGTATGCACATAAGCAAATTTACATGTAAGTGCATAAAAGGGATTTCATGTTAAAACCATGGGCTTTGGATGGGCAGGTGGTCATTTACCTTTGTAAATACCATATCTGGCATTGAACTCGTAACCTGCAATGGTGCAAAGCAAGTGTATTGCCTCCATGCTATCTAGATTCTTGTTTAACGCATTTTTATCAACATATGGAATGTCAAGAAACTTGCTACTGTATGTCTTAGCTTTTATGTTGTTTTTCTTAAGTACGTTACCCAGTCGTAATGCCTTAGGAGAACTACTACTGTACTATCTCGCAAATTCAGCCCTCCCAGATAACACTTTTAACTAAACGGTGGCTGTTGGTCAGAGTGATCTTCTCTTCATAAAGGGACTCGCACATAGTCCTGGGAATATCTGTTACTACTTCTTCTCACATCAAGCAGCATGGTCTTATCAAGGAGGACCTCACAAAATCCTCTACTAAGTTTGTAGACCTCACAAAATCCTCTACTAAGTTTGTGGACCTCACAAAATCCTCTGCTAAGTTTGCAGACCTAACAAAATCCTCAACTAAGTTTGTGGACCTCACAAAATCCTCTACTAAGTTTGCAGACCTCACAAAATCCTCTACTAAGTTTGCGGACCTCACAAAATCCTCTACTAAGTTTGCAGAAGTTCTATACTTACAAGTTGAAGGAGTCTTCACTTCAAAAGGGAAGTATACTCCATCTATGTTTCCAATGATGACAAAGTTCTGCCTTTACAATTATCACTTTGATGTCACTAATAGTATTTACATAGTTGCATGTGTAGCCTGTTTAACTTCACAATAGTTCTGGCTTTAGTTTTAATTTATATATGCATGCAAGTCTGTTGTGGGCTATAGAAAATTCTTAACATGTGTATAATTTCCACTCTGACTGGATAAATACAGGTAAGTTTTCTATACCAATGCAATCTTAGCATCTATGTATCCATCTTCATGGAATTTACCTGTACAGGCCATCAAGCCTTCCTACAAGTAATGTGAATTGATATTATATATTGACACTTTGTTGCCTTCATTATGCAATCTGCTAGCACTAATTCATACATGACACTTTATTGTCATGCATGACACTTTAATGTATACATGACAATTTGTTGATTTTACCTGTACAGAACATCGTTGGGCCTTTTCCCACAGGTAATATTGTCTCATACAGGTGCTTCAGCTACATTATTATGTGCAGTTTTTTATGTGTAGTATAGAAAACTTGTTTATATTACTGTATAGCTTTTGCTCTGGTTGGAGAAGCACAGGTAGTTTTTTATACACGGTTTACTCAGTAGTGTCCAGTTCATGCATGTTACTATCAGCGATGATGCTTAAGTGATTTTTATCTGTATAGACAATCAACAATTGGCCTTCCTACAGGTAAGCTGTTAATAAAATTGATTATTTGTCTTCCAGTTAAGTACTATAAGCAATGCTTCATTGATTCAATGTCCATCTTCAATAGATGTCTCTTCACTGACCTTCAGGTCTTTGCCACCTTCAGGCCTTTGCCACCCAATAGACTCTACTTGGTGACATGTTAGAAGTAATGGGATCTGACTCATCAGTCCTGCAAGTGTAGTGGGCCACCATCATCAACATCAGCAAGGACTTTGCAGTTAGTGTGGGCGATGTTGACCTTGATCTAGAAATGATGATACCTTCATTAAGTTTCCGTCATCGTTGACCTTCATTAAGTTTCCGTCATCGTTGACCTTCATTAAGTTTCCATCATCGTTGACCTTCATTAAGTTTCCGTCATCGTTATTAGATTCTTCTTGGAAGAGTGAACTCTGTTTTGTAGGCTTAAACTAAAGTTTCCTTCCCAGTCCCATTGGACTTTGTCCTCTTTTCTAATCATCATCTGACTTAATTATAAGTGGAAGATTCTACTTTTCATTGCTTCTACAATTGGAATCTTTACAGGTAACCACCACAGGACTCGTCATTGCTGGTGATTCCTATAGACATTGCCACCTCATGATTCAACTCTATTTTTATTGCAAAATAGCAAGAGAAAGAGTTATGTAAACAGCCAAAAGTATCTCCTTGCACAGCAAATGCATTGATCAGTTACGTGAATCAGACTCTTCATAACCTGTCCCATCATAATGAATGGGATGAAGTTCTCCCCACACAGATAACCTACTTCCATTTTGGTTGGATTAGGCCATGTACAAGGGATCATATGGTCCATGACCACAACATATACTGTACATAACAAAGTCACAGTGTCAATTCAGGGCGTTCCATGATTTCAGTCATTGGAATAAGCAGGGACATATTCATAGTAATAACAGAGACACAACATACTATAGCTGTAATAGCAGCTTTGAACTTCCAACAGGATGGAAAAAAGATTCAGTGTTCTCTGCCTCCACCTTCTCTGCCTCGACCTTCTCTGCCTCCACCTTACAGACCATTCATGGTCTAAGATACACTTGCAACCTTCATCTTCTCTTCGCCTCCTTAATGATCAGGTTGACGAAATTTACAACATCCTACCATCCCTCTCAATCTCGCCTACAGCAGAGGGATTTGAAAGGCAACCAGAAAGGTTGCGGGTGTCCCTAGAACACATACCACCCAGAAAAAATCCTACAACTGAGCGGAAGAGTTTGAGGGAGGTTGATCGTTTTCACTATTCACGTGACTATTCCTATCTTAATGACATACTTACAGGCCCCCCCTTTCCCAACTTTAATCACAGATCCCAGTAGGGAGAAGGCTCCAATCTTTTATTGCTGAATGGGAGATTTACCATGATGTTGTGTGGACACAATAAGTTTCCCAATGCCCCATCTAAGCCTTTAGCCAGAATTCTTCAGCTACACTGCAGCATTCATCAGTTTGTGCTCAAAGTGGTTTCAGTCAACTCTCTTACACTTCTGAGTTTGCACTGGAATGCAACAACGGGTCCTAACTAACACTGTCTATTGTGGAGACTGCATAATCTCCTTGTCAACAAGAACATCTCTGACCTCATACCTTTGAAAGATTCAGTCAGCTAGGTCTGGTATCAATATTCAAGTAAAAAGAATGTGTCCCTCCCTCCAGGAACGAGAATTGAATTCATGCAATGGTAGGTTCCATGCCTATTTTGTGCAATCCATCTACTAGCCAATTCCTTCACTGGCCGCGTTTTGCTTAATTTGGATGTCTTAGTCCTTTGCTGCTTTACTGGGTTCCTGTAACAGTGATCGTGTGGTCCAAGTGGAGACCTAACCTGTGACCACTGGGCCAACTATCACAATCTGCAACAATACAAGGTTGCTTCTTGAAGGCACGGAAACCACTTTGGACTTGCATTGGCTATACCTCTGCAAGTACAACTTCGGGCAATCACGATCATTACAGATGCAAACACAGAGAGCTGGAGGAGCAAGTCTCCTACCATTTTGGACTGCCATAGGAGTGTGGTCCTATCAAGATCATTATTTACTTATCAACATCATCAAGATGGAAACTGTTTTGAAAGTTTTTCATTTGTGGATGAAGAGCCTATGCAGGATTGGACTTCACTTGCTGTCTGATATCTTCGTCGTGATGACTTATTTCAAACAACAAAATGTAACAAATGCTCACACTTTTGTATTGTTTGGGATTTTCTAAAGTGGTGTCCACATTGACACATTTAAGTAAACATTTAATGTATGGGTGGTCTCATGTCTCTGTAAGAAGGAAATAATACGAATGGAATGGTCTCTTCATCACTCTTTTCACTCAACTGATTTCACTGGGATCAACCTATAATGGACATATTTGTGGAATGCCAAAACCTCAATCTTTTGTCTCACAAGCCCTGGACACTAAAGGCCTGAATAATGGATACTCTTTATATAGATTGGAATGGCTGAATATATACACCATTGATGTGAAGGGGATACAGGAATCAGCAAATATGAGTGACTTCTCCTCCTGATTACTATATTCAAATGGAAAATATTGGACTCGCCTCATCAATCACAACAGAATTAGCAGAAAAAACTATGATGGCAGTTTTTCAGCCCAACCCAGAGTTACTGAACCTTCACATCAGGATCTTATGAAATATACCTCACAGAACAACAGTTGTGGAATAATCTCAAGAAAGATGGATATCCACCTTAGAGGCATGTGAAGGCAATGGAATATAATCTGAGTGGAGCACACAAAGCACTTGATTCCAAGGTAGGCATTCATACTTCAACAGCTAACTTCTTATGCATCTTAGATGAGAAACATTTACCACCAATCACAAAACCTACTGTTCATGATCACTAGCATACTGTGATATCATTGACAAGAGGACATAAAAACTGAAGACCTATCTAATCTGCTATTCATTTGGATCCCACCTGGCCAATGACATTGGACCTTGCCCAAGTGGAAGTTATCATGGGTATTAACCTGGCAGAACAAGACACCATTTTAATTACTCTCAGACCTTACTTATTTCACTATCTTATAAGTCACTACATTGGCAGTTGGCAAAATCAACAATATATTTCTTATTGGTGGACCCATCTATTTGCAGTTCCTCCATGATGGATCAATAACATTCATGAAGCCCCCAGGCTTCCATTCATGAAGAATTAGATATTTGTAATAAGTCCCATCTATTCTGGACACTTCATCTCAAGGTCATCGACAGGAGCTCTGAAGTGGTCTTTAAGAAATATGGAGCCGTTTGATTGAGGGAGATCATGCCTCAGTTTACCTTTAAGAGGGGAAGGACATTATATCAACGTAGGTGTTTTCATCATGAATAAAGTAGGCTTTCTGTCCTGCATATCAGATTAAACCCACACCAGTGAATTTCCTCCACATATTGGCTCACGAAGTTAGGACAGTCAGCACAGTCATTACATATGAGTGAAACTGTACCCAGACTATCATTATCCATGCTGTGGGATGGACTTCAAATTACACTTCTCCAGTTCTTATCACTGCAGGGTTAGTAGCATATTTCTTTCAAAATTTTCAAGGTTTTTTCAAGGTTCAAAATCGTGTTTTTAAAGGTGCATTATTACATTAATTTCAAAAGAATGCATAAATTAAACTGTATGTAAACACAAGTTAATACTATTACTCCATATGAAGAACATTTCATGCAAACTTACTTTTAAAAACAAAAATAAAACATAAAGTCAATATTATGATCATTGATTTCTTTCCCATTAAACATCCTACTTCTGGGCATTAGAATAATGTAGTCACTGAACAATGGAATTACATGTATTATGGATGAATTGCATGCCACGACAACACAATATTAAATGGTATTGATACCCTATTCATGATATACATTAGGCGTGACTAAATGTATATGTGCCAATGTATTATCTGAATAAGTAAAATACTGTAAAACCCTGCATTAATGCGACCCCAAATATCGCGTTAACGCAGGGTTACACTGTACAGTATTACTTCTCTCAGCTTATCTGTATTCTATATTTTTAGATTTATCTTGTTCATTGCAATTATCATCTTTCCTATTATCACTCAATCCCAAATTGACTATATACAGTAACTGTTTCTATTTTAACACTTGAATCTCTGTGTTCACAGACATATCTCATTCATCAAAAATGATTTCATGCTGAAGGTTTCTTGTTTTGCCTGTATTAAGCTCCATTACAGGAGCTTGTTTTTTTTTCCAACTGCATGTGACCATGGAGCACTCTCTCCCATTGCATGCAAATCAATATACTTCTGGCATAATTTGCATTTTGCAAAGCTCTTCTGAGAAAGATCTCATAATCCAAACTTTATATTTTTCTTCATCTAGCCACCAAAGTTGGAATTGGCAGCCAGCCATGTTGGAGCAAATGATTCAAATTTAAACCACTGCTACATCAGGGCTTCATACAATTGGAAGTCCAAAATGGATGACTGCACAGTGGCCAGTTGTTGAAATATTTCCGTTCTGGCACAAACTTAGCGAGATATTTTTTTTGTTTTTCTCCTTTTCTTTTTATTTAATTCTGTTAAATGAAAACTGTTTATTAATTCCTTTTGGTTTCATGAAAATCAAGGCTTTTCAAGGTACCCTGACAATATTTTGAATTTTCAAGGTGTTTTCAAGGCCTTGAGGGAACAATTTATTTTTCAAGACTTTTCAAGGTTTTCAAGGTCCCCATATGGACCCTGTATCAGAGATTTCTCATTCTAAAAGGCTCAGGTTGATCTGGATGAACTTTTACCCATGATACAAAGGTTACCCTTCCAGGTTGTTTGACCACTTCATTGAGACACAACTTAATGACTTCCACTGATTTGCATTAGGGAAAATATTTCCCTGTTGCAATCGCTCCCTGGCTGATGGAGTCTTTTCCAGTTGGGTTATCTAGAATCTGTCTCATCTACCTTGGGGGAGCAGAGGTGGCCTTTTCAGGGTAAGGGGACACATCTCCCTCCACCTCATACCTTTTCTCATAACGTATTATGATTAGGTGACATATTTAAAGAAGAAACCAAATTTTTCTAGCCAAAAATGTTTCCTCAAGATCACTTGCACAGTCATAATATACATTCACCCTCCCAGCCTCCCTGCAGTTACATCCACATAGAGAGGATGCCTGATGTTCCAGTAGTAACGGAGGTATTCATGAGATTTAGTGCCGGTCTGAAGTCTTTCGGAGATATGGAGCTGTTTCATTGAGGGAGAAGGATGATATATCAATATTAGGCATTTCATGACAAATAAACTGGGCTATCTGTCCCGCATATTGGACTATACCCACACCAATGAATTTGCTCCTCATATCGGCTGACTAAGCAAGGATAATCAGCACAGCATGTTCTCTATCTTTACCTTCAAACACGGGAAGGATGATAAATCAACATAGGTATTTACATCCTGAATAAAGTGGGCTATCTGCCCTAGATATTGGACTATACCCACACCAATGACCAATGAATTTGCTCCACATATTGGCTTATAAAGCCAACCTCACTGCAATTACATCCACATAGAGAGCATACCTGATACTCCAGTAGTAACTGAGATATTCATGAGATTTAGTGCCAATCTCTATACCAAGGGGAGTTCACTCTGTCCAACAGCCACCTGGGTAGGCAGATATCTTTTAGCTAAAAGTGTTATCTGGGAAAGCTGGATTTTCGAGGTAGTATTATTATACATGTCACATGGGTTATGTATGCGCATTTGCTCATTGTAAATTAAATATAAATTGTTCTTTTAAAATTTAACGCTAATTTTCTTTAACCAAAGTCTATTAAATCCTGATTATTGAATGCTCTGCAACTTACATGTCACCAAAAAACATTTAGATGAAAATTACTTATCGCTATGGACATTTACAGTGGTGGCCATGTACTAAATGTGGAATTGTCACAATCGAGGTTATTACAGATTTGTTTATCAATAGGCATAGCTTTCATTGTGACATCAGTTCATGTGACATACAATCCGGATTGTACTGGATCACACCTTTAGGTTCATTTCATCCAAAAATGTCTGCTTACTTTAACATTGATTTTGCTGTATGCACCTCTCGGGGCATCTAAATAATGACCTTCCAATAGAATATGGATGTATATGGATCCAAATGAAGTGAATACTTTCCACTTAAAGGTATGTAGAACAAAATTCTAAAAAATGACACCCATTACTGAAATATTCCATGTTGAATGCCTACATGACTCGTGTGGTTCGAGTCTAGGATTTGGACAATGTGGGTATGTGGGAAAGCTTGCCAGTAGCTTCTCGTGAGTCGGTGGTTCTTCCAGGGTTCTTCCTCCACCATTAATACTGGCCACCATGCATAGCCTATCGTGTGCTAAAAATGGCGTTAAACCCCACAACAACAACAACAACAACATAATCCGTGTGACTTATACTTTAGTTCTCCTCAGGTACTATGAGTGGATGAGTATTCTCAAAGAAATATATTTTACAAGAAAAAATTGATATAAATGCTACTTTCAATTTTTATTTCATTTTTTTTTTAAATTTGTTTTTCAGGCTGACAAAACTTTGCACAGGAGACAGTTAGCTAGCCTCGACTTATTTCTCGAAAGTGCTCGACACCAGTTGACTATGCTAATGAGTGATTCAACAGACAAAGTGGAAGATTCCAAATCATAGCAGCATGTTTATCACAAAGAGCTTCATTTCAGAGTGATATACATGGAATAAACTGGAGGCTTCCAAATGATATAGCAAAGACTGCATTATATGGAGAAAAAAAATAAGATTCCAAATGATGTATTAAGTTCAGTTGCTATATAAATTTAAAGAATAAGGCACATTGTTCCAAATAATGAAATATCTTACTCACAACAGAGCTGTGTCTTTTATGTGATGAGAAACATAATTTCGTTGTTCTGTATAGGGATCAAAAAGCAGAAGATTCCAAATGGTATTCCATTTTCCTTCCTACCATGGAGCCATATAAAATGTTCATTATGTATTCATGAGAAAAATCAGAGGAGTCCCAATGAATTCAGTATCTTCCAAGTTAATATGGAGCTTAACAAGTGATATTCTTATGACATAAAAAGAAAATTCTTAATGCTAGCAGCTTTTGCTGATATCACAGAGTGAATGAACAAATTCATATTTATTTATAACCATTAAAACTGAGATAACCAATCACTGACTAAAACACTTTATGTACAAATCAAGAAGTGACAAGCCTTTAATGCATAATAAAAGTTATTTGAAATGTGTAATACTTACATGCTACATTTATTGATAATTAAAGTTATTTGAAATGTGTAATACTTACATGCTACATTTATTGATAATTAAAGTTGTTAAAAATGTGTTATGCTTACATGCTACATTTATTGATAATTAAAGTTGTTAGAAATGTGTAATACTTACATGCTACATTTATTGATAATAAAAGTTATTTGAAATGTGTAATACTTACATGCTACATTTATTGATAATTAAAGTTATTTGAAATGTGTAATACTTACATGCTACATTTATTGATAATTAAAGTTATTTGAAATGTGTAATACTTACATGCTACATTTATTGATAATTAAAGTTATTTGAAATGTGTAATACTTACATGCTACATTTATTGATAATTAAAGTTGTTAGAAATGTGTTATACTTACATCTTACACGTATTTACAGTTACAGATCTTTGTATTGAGCTCAGTAAATGTTATTCTTAAATGTTCAACATGATAATACCATGTATTAACATGACCAGTTAAATATTCATCAGAATAATACCATGTATTAACATGACCACTGAAATGTTCATCATGACATTACCATGTATTAACATGACCAATTAAATATTCATCACAATAATACCACGTATTAACATGACCACTGAAATGTTCATCATGACATTACCATGTATTAACATGACCACTTAAATATTCATCACAATAATACTACGTATTAACATGACCACTGAAGTGTTCATCATGACATTACCATGTATTAACATGACCACTTAAATATTCACCACAGTAATACCATATATTAACATGACCACTGAAATGTTCATCAGGATAATTGCATGTATTAACATGACCACTTAAATGTTCATCAGCATAATACCATTTATTAACATAACCACCTAAATATTTATCAGTATAATACCATGTATTAACAGGACCACTTAAATGTTCATCATGAAAATACCATGTATTAACATGACCACTTACATGTTTATCAGCATAATACGATGCCATGTATTACCATGCCCACTTAAATGTTCATCATCATAATACCATTTATTAACATAACCACTTAAATGATCATCATGATAATACCATGTATTAACATGACCACTGAAATGTTCATCATGCTATTACCATGTATTAACATGACCACTTAAATGTTCATCATGAAAATACCATTTATTAACATGTCCCTTTAAATGTTCATCAGGATAATACCATGTATTAACAAGACCAATTAAATATTCACCACAATAATACCATGTATTAACATGACCACTTAAATGTTCATCAGGATTATACCATGTATGAACATGACCACTTAAATGTTCATCAGGATTATACCATGTATTAACATGAGCACTGAAATGTTGATCATGATAATACCATGTATTAACATGACCACTTAAATGTCCATCATGATATTACCATGTACTAACATGACCACTTAAATGTTCATCATGAAAATACCATGTATTAACATGTCCCTTTAAATGTTCATCAGCATAATACCATGTATAAACATGACCCTTTAAATGTTCATAATGCTAATACCATGTATTAACATGATCACTTAAATGCTCACCACAGTAATACCATGTATTAACATGACCACCTAAATGTTCATCAGGATTATACCATGTATTAACATGACCACTTAAATGTTCATCAGCATAATACCATTTATTAACATAACCACATAAATATTTATCAGTATAATACCATGTATTAACATGACCACTTAAATGTTCATCAGGATTGTACCATGTATTATCAGGACCACTTAAATGTTCATCATGATAGTAGCACATATTAACATGACCCTTAAATGTTCATCATGATACCATGTATTAACATGGCCACTTAAATGTTCATCATGATAATACCTAGTATTAACATGACCACTTACCTTGTATTAACATGACCACTTAAATGTTTATCAGCATAATACCATGTATTAACATGACCCTTTAAATGTTCATCAGCATAATACCACATATTAACATGATCACTGAAATGTTCATCATGATATTACCATGTATTAACATGACCACTTAAATGTTCATCATGATAATACCTAGTATTAACATGACCACTTAAATGTTCATCATGATAATACCATGTATTAACATGACCACTTAAATGTTCATCATGATATTACCATGTATTAACATGACCACTTAAATGTCCATCATGATATTACCATGTATTAACATGACCACTTAAATGTCCATCATGATATTACCATGTATTAACATGACCACTTAAATGTCCATCATGATATTACCATGTATTAACATGACCACTTAAATGTCCATCATGATATTACCATGTATTAACATGACCACTTAAATGTCCATCATGATAATACCATGTATTAACATGACCACTTAAATGTCCATCATGATATTACCATGTATTAACATGACCACTTAAATGTCCATCATGATATTACCATGTATTAACATGACCACTTAAATGTTCATCATGATAATACCATGTATTAACATGACCACTTAAATGTTCATCATGATAACACCATGTATTAACATGACCACTTAAATGTTCATCATGATAATACCATGTATTAACATGACCACTTAAATGTTCATCATGATAATACCATGTATTAACATGACCACTTAAATGTTCATCATGATAATACCACGTATTAACATGACCACTTAAATGTTCATCATGATAATACCATGTATTAAAAGTACCCTTTAAATGCTAGCTCTTGAACCTTGCTTACTGCTTTAGGATGGTTCCATACAAATATACCTTCCATACCATAAGACACCTAAACTGTCTTTAAGAGAGAAATGTGTTCATGAGATTGTGTGTGTGTGTGTGTGTGTGTGTGATGTTTTGAAAAGCTAATATACTGTAGTTAACCAAATTATTCAACTTTTCTTCACATCAAATCTTACAGTGTGACAAGAATCAATATCAGAAAAATAAATGTTATGCTAAGTTTTACATGTCATCACAGAGCCAGTAACGCTATTTAGAGTGCAGTTTTGCGTCAATTTAATTCAAAAATTTTATGCACCATTTCAAAAATAGTAAATGATATGTGAAATTACAAAAACACTGGATCAGAATAGATTTGTCAGTCAAAGAAATATTAGGTATTAAGGAGAAACTGAGAAATTTGAGACACCATCTTAATCATTTTCAGATTCTATGAGGTTCCTTTTCCAAAGGTATCAAGCCACAAAAGGTGATTACATTGTTCACACCATGTAGCTTTTAAATTGTTCAACAGCCTTCAGTCATGCTGGGGCCCCGAGTGGCCAAGTGGTCCAAAGTGCTCTCCATTATGGATCACAACAACAACAATCAGTCTTGTTAGTTTGATATATTAATTCATTGTATCAGCTATGTATATATATCAGCTTTTAAATTGGGAATGTTCAAGAGCATTCAGTCTTGCTAGTTTGATATATTCATTCATTGCATCATTGCTATGTAAATATCAGCAGTAAGCATCATGCAGATTCTGTATAGTAATTATATATTTTTATTTTGTTCTTGTTTTGTTTGTGTAATCAACTTTCATAGCTTTGGGATGGTTTCACATACATGAACCTGAGTTGCACCTGGCTTAGATTTTGTTATTCATATCAAATTTAAATCAGAATATTAATTTTATTAAAGACTTGAAGTAGATGCTGTGAGGAGCATGACGGTAATTCAGTAATTAGATTTATCTTCATATTTCTCTAGCTTGCAGCATCCCCTAGAGATGTGCTGATATCACGACCTCAGCATAACCAATTTATTCTTTCAGACAAAGCCACAGCATAAAGTGTATTGGAGTCATCCTCAGTCCAAACACTGGCACCAGCTGGACTTATTATGATATGGTCTGCCATGAAGGGTGTGCTTCTTACCCATACCTTCCACAGCGCTGACTGCAACACTGACCACTCGCTGGTTTGCATAATGAAGCTTCAGCCGAAGAAGATCCACCACTCTAGGCAAGAGGGTAAACCATGCATTGATGTGAGCAAAATGTCATATCCAGACAAGACTGAAGAATTCATCTATGCCTATTCATCTATGGGATCACATCAGAGAGAGAGTGTACAGCACAGCCACATGGATCTTCGGTAAGAAGCGGTCAAAGAACAACAACTGGTTTGAGGCCAACTCTGTCACACTCATGCCAGCCATAGAAGAGCGCTGCAGTGCTCACCTGGAATACAAATGATTCCCCTGCCAGAAGACACTGCAGGCATACAGGTCTTCCAGAAGCAAAGTGCAGAGATTAGCACGGCAGTGTGCCATTGAATACTGGCTTCAGCTATGTCAGAGCATCCAGTAAGCAGCAGATATTGGAAACATCTGAGGCATGTACGATGGCATAAAGAAAGCAGTGGGTCCCATGAAAAAAGTGACAGCACCTCTGAAGTCTTCTGCAGACAGTACCATCCACAACAAGAGCAAGCAGATGGATCATTGAGTGGATGACTACGCCATTGAAAACCTCCCTCTCATGGCCAAACTGGATGAGAAACGTACTGTAGCCAAACTAAAGAAGGCCTTAGAGAAAATCTCCTTAGGTAAAGCCCCAGGGAAGGATGGAATCCCAGCAGAAGTCATCAAGTGCAACTGCAGCATGCTGCTCACACACCTGCATGACATCCTCTGCCAGTACTGGGATGAGGGTGCAATCCCTCAGGGCATGAGAGATGCCGTCATTGTAACCCTGTACAAGAACAAGGGCGACAGAAGTGACTGCAACAACTACAGGGGCATATCCATTCTCAGCATTGTGGGTAAAGTCTTCACACATTTCATTCTGAACAGACTGCAGATGCTTGCTGACATTGTGTATCCAGAGTCGCAGTGCGGGTTTCACGCAGAGAGGTGCACAGTCGACATGATCTCTATCAGGCAACTGTAGGAGAAATGCAATGAACAACACAGACCCCTCTTCCTGGCCTTTATAGACCTCACCAAGGCCTTCGATCTGGTCAGCAGAGATGGACTCTTCACGATCCTGGCGAAGATTGGATTAACCCCCCCCCCCCAAGCTGCTAATCATGATCCAGTCCTTCCATGATGACATGAAAGGCACAGTACAGAACAATGGCTCAACATCCAACCCCTTTGACATCCACAGCGGAGTGAAACAGGACTGCATCCTTGCCCCTATGCTCTTCAGCAGCTTCTTTGCTGCCCTGCTCAAGCACGCCTTTAGGATGTTCACAGAAAGGATCTACCTGCACACATAATCAAATGGCAGACTGTTCAACCTGGCATGAATGAAGGCAAAGAGCAAAGTGCGTGAAGCAACCATCAGGGCCATGCTCTTCGCAGACAATGCTGCTCTAGCCAGTCACACAGAAGCTGAGCTACTGTGCCTGATGGACCGCTTTGCTAAAGCATGCAATGGGTTTAGGCTGACTATCAGCCTAAAGAAACCCAAGGTGAATGCTCAGGTCACGGATCCCCCCAAGCATCATCATCATCATCAACTACAAACTTGAGGTAGTCAGTTAGTTCACATACCCTGGCTCTACCATCACCAACAACCTCTTGCTCGATGCTGAGCTCAACAAGTGGATTGGAAAGGCATCAACAGCTCTCTCCAGGTTGTCGCAGAGAGTGTGGAACAACAGCATGCTGACCCTGAACACTAAGATCTCTGTGTATAGTGCTTGCATGCTAAGCACTCTCCTCTACGCCAGTGAAACCTGGACTCTATGCCTCACAAGAGGAAAGACTAAGCGCCTTTCACATGCGATGCATACGTTGCATACTCAGGATCACCTGGAGCGATCAAGTAACAAACCGCAACGTGCTTGAATGTGCCAAGATTCCAAGCATGGTCACACTCCTCCACCAATGTCGCATCAGATGGCTGGGCCATGTACGTCGGATGAATGACAGATGGATCCCCAAAGACATTCTTTATTAGAAACTTGCCTCTGGCAAAAGCTCAATCGAACGGCCACATCTCTACTTCAAGGATGTCTGCAAGCGTGACATGAAAGCCCTTGACATTGATGTAAACACCTGGGAAGAGCTTGCTCTAGACAGGTCCAGCTGGCTACATGCTCTTATTACTGTTATGAAAGCCATAAAGGACAAGGTATGCTTGCTAGTTGATGAAAAGCGATCGCAGAGGAAGAAGAACCAGCTCCAACCCACACCAGACACAACCGTCAAGTGCAGCAAGGACTGCCAATCCCGTCTTGGGCTAGATAGCCACAACAGACATTGCACAACCACCAACCGGGAAATCTGTCATGGGCGCACTTCCATCGTCTCTCGAGACTAATGGATGCCATCCAACCAACCAGCTTGCCTAGCAAAGTGGGCATTATTGGAAAGGGGTGAGGTAATGCTTACCAACATTTTATACAAAGTTACTGTTAATACTTAGGCCATCAGAGTTAAATTAATGGATGTTGATGGTTTTCAATGGCGCTTTCCACACATTATAGGCGATATCATACCAATGAAATGGAACGTTCCAAGAACACACCGAGACAACTGACCTGGACTGGCCTGTGTGGATAATGAACATGTGACCCTAGGATTACAAGTCTGATGACCCTAGGATTACAAGTCCGATGACCCTAGAATTACAAGTCCAATGACCCTAGGATTACAAGTCTGATAACCCTAG
The DNA here is from genome assembly GCA_028554795.2 of Sinohyriopsis cumingii. Classification (NCBI taxonomy): domain Eukaryota; kingdom Metazoa; phylum Mollusca; class Bivalvia; order Unionida; family Unionidae; genus Sinohyriopsis; species Sinohyriopsis cumingii. Next base: position 70,015,037 of record CM068833.1, on the reverse strand, counting down.
GATTACAAGTCCCATGACTCTAGGATTACATGTCCGATGCTTTATCTTCAGCATAGGTTAAAAATTCATTTTCTTAAAGTTTACATCAGTTGCTCAGGGTTGTATGTAGATAATTATAATCATGTGTCTTTTCCTTTTCAGGGAAATATAATTTTTCCAGCTCTGCCCAATAAAATGTGTTCAGTCTCTTTTCTTATCCATGGTGTATCAACCATTATTTGCATAAAACCATTCAAATTTAAGCTCTCCATATTCTTTTTAGTTTCTTTTTCTATTGAACATAAATTTTGAGGGTTTTACGTCATCATTACCCCTCCATCATCACATAGCCTCATGTACAAGGGTTGGCTTAAATTGTATTGCATCCTGGCCATGACGTACATCGGCTTAGTTGAACTAGATTCGTCCACAGATGTGATCATGATCTACTCCTGTAGAATTGTCACCATCTTTCTTTTGCTAATTTCTTCTTGATTGTTGATATTTCTGGCTTATCATTGTGCCTAGACTGTATCTTCCTTTTTTAGACTGTTATGCGCTCATAGAATAAGGAGCATATGCAATGTAGTCAATACCTTTAAGTAACCATGAGGAATCAGAAATAACAATGCAAACATTTTTATTTAGTTTAAATAGTATCACAGCTCTGTCTGATATTTTCTTTTTGATTTTTCATAATATTAATAATTATATATGGTGTATGATACACAACAAGTTTAAAATTTAAAATTATGATTATGTATCCATTTATCAGATATCCTATATTATAAAAGAGGAACCTTTAATTTTTACCTCAAGACATATTGTAAACACAGGTGAGAGAACTGATTTTAAAACAGCACTATTAAACCAGAGTATATGTCAGTTACTAAGATGACAGCTCTTTAATATTCTGTCATCAGGTTACAAACATAATGTAGCATCTTAGCAAGAAATTATTCCCAAAGAATTTTCCTTTCAGAATCTTGTATTAAATTTAGATACAGGTTGATTCTGTTTGCATTTTAGAGTAGAATGCTGGCTATTGGCTGTGAACACCTGTTATCAATATTATTTACTCCCACAGACTCGAACAATGTCTTTCACTTTCACTCCAGCCGTGTATCATGGACTCCCACCATGTCTCCCATCATCACTCCAAGACAGACTCCTGCCATGTCTCCCATACAAACTTCCAACTTGTCTTTCACAATCACTTGCATCATGTTTCACACGTCTCCCCACACAGATTCTCATCATGTTACCCAAATATTTTAGTCCCAAAATGAATACAGACTTGCATTGTAGAATAATTTTGTGCACAACCACTGTTTGATGATTGATCAAAAGAAGAGGCAGCTTACTGTAGTAGTCTGATAAAGCGGGTGTTCTGGCCCAAACCCCTATTTTGAACTTGACAACATAATTCCTCCTCTATAGCTCCCCTCAAGTTAGTCTAAACAACTACGAAAACAATTTTGTTGAGGCAACAGCGTCTATTTTATAATCGTTTACTCGTCCAGGAGATGCCACTGCATCGTCGCCGTCGTCAAACAAAATAGGGTTTGATCCAGAACACACACCCCTTTATAAGACTACTGATATATTTCACACAAAATTGCTAGAAATTTTTCTATCTGATATTTCACACAAAAGTACTACACCTAACATTCACACAATGTTCCAGTCCGCAATTAATAACTCGCTGTGACTTGCAGGTCAAACTGCTGATCAATGAAATGAATAAGCTATTAATAACTCGCTGAGATTTTACAAAATAATGAATATTTGCATACATTACAACAGACGCTCCAAGAAGATTAGTTTCTGCTTCGTACAGTTATACATCTGAATTTCATCTGTATATCTCTATTGCGTTCAGCGACAAAATCGGGGGAGCCCCTGTGACCGAGAATTTCATCCTTACCAAATATCTATGGCGGGTAGAGTTAGGTACCCAGTAATCAGCTCTTGGCTACTTTTGCATTTTAGTTCTGTCAGTAACTTTCCAGCTTCTTTTGTATAGCTTATTAATGCATTTTTAGAGCTATTTTGTATTTCATAATATTCGTCAGCGATATTTGTTACAGTTGTAATTTCGTCTAGCTCGAGACCGCTCCGGTGGCGCCTAGTGGTCAGAGCGTCCGCATCGGAAGCAATAGGTCGTGGGTACGAACCCCTGTCGAATCATAGCAAATACTTACAAACATGGTACTAACAGCTGCCTCCCTAGGCGTTCCGCATTAAGAGGTTAGTGTTAGGACCGGTCGGCCTGGTGTCAGGATAATGTGACTGGGTGGGACATGATGCTACATGTCTGCGGCATGATGCCTCAGTGCTAGACATAATTATAAACTGCCACACTGCAAACATCGTAGAGATATGTCTGAAAAATTGTTAAAGCTGCATTAAAGATCCTAATCACACACACACACTCGTCAAGCTCGTGATAAAACATATCTCGTCCGACATCATCATATTAATGTGATTTACATTATACCTTTCTTTATCGCTGGTGAGAGAGTCTATTAAAACTAGATATGCTGTTGTAGCATTTTAGTGTACTGTTATCTACTATTGCTAACAGTGTCTTTTTATCATAATAGTCCATACCGAGTACACGAAATACTAGATGTTTAGCAAATGTGTTCTTGAGCTTATGATTTCTTAAAAACTTGTGTTTCCTTGATTCCGCTAGTTTGTCAAGCTCGCCGTGAATCTTTTTTAGTCGCTCTTGTTTCTTACCACATGAAATTTTGTTTTACACGGTTAGATTTATCAATAGCCAAAACATTTTCTTTATTTAGCTCCAGCAGTGTATTTATCAAATATTTTTCAACCTGTTTCGCCGCTCCTCGCAGTCGCTTAAAGGACAATATTTGCTAATTATATTAAAGTCTCTGATAGCGTATTTCAGTTGAGGGCCTATCATTCTTGAAACCCTAGCAAAATTGTCGCTGTTCTCAGTTAAACTGGGGGAACATAAAGTTAATTTTTTCATTTGGGCAATTATATTTATTGCTCTCGCCTCTTCCACATTCTCTAGGACTAGCTGATCAACATCAGCTATTTTGATCTCCGTTTTAGGGTTTAGTATACAATTATAAAAGCCTTTTGCAACCCTGATTGATGGAGGGTCAATATATATGATGGAGGGTCAATATATATGATGGAGGGTCAATATATATTATATATTATAATTCCATTAAAATCACACCATGCTAGTACACCAGACCTTTATTAGGTCATCGAGTGTATATATCTGAAACATCGACAAACCAGGGAAAGGACATCTAGTATTGAAAACATAAATCCAGAAGTACGAGTACTTTTTTATGGTTTCTTTAGGATCAAGTGTAAATTGCCGAGAATTAGTGGTAACACTATCCTGAGAAGTATCATCAAAATGATAGCCCATGCCCCTATACAGCTCATCCCATTTTGTATTATCATTAGATCCTTCTAATTTCCAATCATAAATGTATCTTATATTAAAACATAATGTCGTTGCAATAAAACCATAACAATTATTAATAGGATCAACAAGATGTGAGATATAATCGACACCATTTTTAGCTAGTTTTGTACTACCACCAATTAATTTGGATCTGGTAACACTATCCACGTACTGTTTATTGACAAGAACGGAGGTAGATACAGGCACATACATAGAAGTTATCTATTTTTCAACCATATTGATCGCGCATGTTACCATACCACCGGATGTTTTAATATAATTGGCATATGCAGAAGTAATTGCATTTGCTGATGCTGCACCTATTTCAAGGTCAACATAAAATTTATTTGTTAGATCAAATGGGGCAACTGGATTATATGTCATTATTTTCTCTGAGCCCAAGTTTAACATACCTGTAATTGTACCACTGGTTTGCTTAACGTAAAGTGCATCAGCAGCTTGACCTGATACATCAGTTTGTTGCAGTAATTGATCTCAGGTCAACATAAGTTGTATAAGTAACATCATATCCAGCAGTTGCATTATATGACTTTATCTAATTCGATCCCATATCTAACGTGCCAGCCATCGTATCGCTGGATTTTATTACAAAGTTGTCATTGACAAACTTTACATTTGTTACAGAATCGTTACTGGTCAAGTTATATTATCAAGCTGAGTATTAAACATTAGTTTCCCACCCTGTCATCGTCCCACCAGATAATGATAACTTAGAATTATCTACTGAGCGTAGTTGTGCATAGCTTACCGCATGTGAATTATTTATGTATGGGGGTATTCGGTCTCAAAATTTACAATCTTTTTTTTTTTAATCATGTTGACATTTTCGGTCATCTTTCCACCATTTATTGACAACTTCCTACTACTGACAGCATTAAGGTAGGCAAAACTTGCTGCTTGTGAGTTATCTACGTCGATAGGTGTATATGTTGTGTCAATGTCTAGCACTCGCTGAGCAGACATATTTAAGTTATCAGTCATCTTTTCACCCAACAATGATAATTTACCATTACTGACAGCATTAAGTGGTGAAAAGCTTACTGATCGTGAGCTATCTGGATTGATTGGTGGATATGTTGTTTCTAGATATAACACTCGTTGTCCTGACATGGTAAGGTTGCTGGTCATTGTGTCATCGGATCACTTAAGATAATTTGTCAGATCAACATCTCTAGCTGTAGTTGCTGTTGTTTCAGCAGATGAACTAATGATTAACATACCAAATTTTGTGTGTTTGTAGCTCAATTTATTGTAATTGCTGCTGACAAAAATTTGGGCACATATTATATGATGAGCATAATAAACTTTTGACACAGAACGAGTAATAAAAAAATAAACACAATTTTGAGTTACCAGATTGTCATTACATGATAGTCGGACGTACTGGATCTGGCAAAACAAAGTTGTTAATGAACTTGCTACTTAACGACATATTCAACTACGATCGGGTATATATTTACACAATCAATCCTCAGCAGGAAGGCTATGAGTTGATGAACAAGTACAAATAAAAACTATTTTAAAAAATGAACTTGGTGCTGGCGAAGATATATTTGTTATAAGGACACCGGAAGATCTTGTTCATGTTGCCGAGCTAGATTCGGACGAACATAAGATAGTCGTTTTTGATGACATCCCGTTGAGCAATTCTGAGATGAACGAGATCAAATCTTACTTTTCATTGTCAAGAAATCGAAGATTTAATGCAATTTATTTTGCCGAAGGATTTTATAACGTTGATTATTTTATCAGGAGGAATACGGTTTGTTTTACATTGTTTAACGGACATGTCAACATTGACGTGTAAAATGTATCACGAGAACAATGCGGTGACGTTTCCAGCGACAAATTTGTTGAGCTATATGATGAGGCACTTATGGAGATCATAGTTGTTTCTTATTCACTAAACTTGCCAGAGATACCACGCACATGTTACTATGTGGAATTAACAGGTTCTTAGACTGTAAAGAAGTATAAAATTAATGTGTTATGCACAATACAGGACAATGCGCTGATAAATCTACTAGAGAAATATGTTGCTACAAGAACTGCGTTTAAGAAAAAAGTTGAACAAGAACGTACTGGACAACAACAAACCGTAGAAGAAACTGCTAGACTATTATAAGCCTATCGCCGAATGTGTACTTGGCAAACAACTCGGTGTTAATACAGAATCACCAGAAAATCTTGAAAAACTAAAAGAAAAAGGTCTGCGAGGACTACTTGAAGAAGGACAAAAGAAAATTGCTCAGGATATTGTTGAGCGAATTGGTGATCCTGATGCACAACAAGCTGACTTTTTACAAAAAATTGAGATAAAGATATGTGTTATTTAGCAAGCAGATTAGAGAAAGAGAAAAACAAGATCATTGAGGAAGTAAACAAGAAAAGAATAATATAAATTATGAAAACACTATCAGAAAAAAAAATTAATATTATGGAACATTTTGCCTTTGAGCCTGACAAAAGATATATAAAATTTGACAAAAACACGAAAATAAGATCATGAACTAAAAATGAAGAAGAATCTTCTTTTAAAAAAACCAATTTGAATGATGTAATACAAAAAGCAGATGAGGCTAGAAACGGTTTGGATTCGGAAACTGAAATGGATGATGCTAAATATTTCATGAAATATTCAGAGAAGATGTTATTGATAAGATACATTTGAAATTTTTGAAAGTTTTAAGATCTGCAAAAGGTTTTGCAGCTGACAAAAATTCAAACAATTGTGAAAGAAATTTAAGATGAGGAGTTAAATAAAATGGAAAAAGAAGATCAGCAAAGTTTAGAATATGGAAAAAGTTATTTGAACCAGGTTCTGATTACGCTGCTGTAGAAGAAAAAGACGGTAACTGATTAAAGATCTGTAACTCGGCAGCTGATATTATTGATCGACTTTTGTTGCTAATCTCGTCGAAAGAAGCTGGAAAAACTAGCACTGAAATAGACAATGAACTAGTTGAAATACTTGATCATCAAAGATCAAACGGATCTTTAACGACGGACTATTATCATGTGATACACAGCGATCTGATTCGCGGCGAATTAATTCGCTAAGGCAAACCAGTTATTATGTTTTTATCTGCGAATGACAAATAAAAATGTCGTCTATGACATTGTTGCTCAACTGATCTCAGAAAACTTCGAACAGCGCAAATTTTTCCGTGCTCTATAATCCTGTATTTGAACTTGGTCATAGGTCCCCAAAGCAATATCAGATCGGATTAGTAGAAGCTATTGTTTGGCACTCTATGGCAAATGTTAAAACTAATGTTAACGATGATTTTACGTTCGGGTTGAAAACCAATTGCGCCATCGAGTGGAAATCTGTTAAAATCCCACGAGGTACAAACAATGTCACATATATCAAGGAAACAATAAAATATCTTATAACTGCTGTCATTAGTGGTATATCATCTGACCATTTCGAGATAAATTCAAACTACAACACGTTACGAGCAAGAATAACACTAAAATAGAAACTGTTTATCGATCTTAGCGGTCAATACACAATCGGATCATTGTTAGGATTTGATAAGAGACAATACGAATCTGACACATCTGCGACAGCATCATATGACAGCAAATCAGCCGTCAACATCACATATGTATATACAATCCTGATAAACTGTTCTGTTGCAACTGTTTTATATACAGCACCGGGTAGCCAAGGATAAATTATTTATTCGTTTATCCCTGATGTTCCACCGTGTTCGTTAAAAGCATGTAAATCCGAGACTGATAATATACGATCCTATTAGTGTCAAAAATCAAATATCAGCTATCACGATGACACTTAACGATCAATCAGGTCGCCTGATTGATCTCAACAACGAAATTGTTACTTACTGTCTTCATCTGCGCGTCAGTAGCTGACCATAGTAAGCTAGCTCACCACAGTCATTTTTATCAGACATTTTGTACAACAAGATAAAACAACAAAACAGTTTTATCAGAAAACTAGTAGGTGTTCTTTTTAGGAAATACATTCTCAAAGATAATCGAAAATATACCTGGAACAGCTCACAAAGTAGCACCAATCACGTTAAACGCGTCAAAGGCTTTTTCAGCAGGATCCGCATATGCAACAGGAACAAATTTCGGACAGAAGATGGCTGATAAAATCAAACATCGATTGCCAAGCGGCCCAGATATAAAACAGGTTATTTCTGAAATAGCACCATCATGGAAACAGCACGTGCGATGATAACAACAACAAAGAATTCTTGTCTCCGGCCGGAGAAAATATTATTAGAAAACACGTAACATGAGCTAGAACAAAACAAGATACTGCTGCGTTTTAGGTGATTGTAAAATAATCACTCTTTTGTCTGACGATTACAATACAAATATCTATTAAAACTTATGTTGACCTTGCCGACGAGATAACCATAGATGACTCTGCAATGGAGTTAGAGTATATTGACTATCTCGACGAAAACTAATGACCCTACCAAGGCCGGTATCAGAACATTTAAGACGAGAGACGAAGATATGTTTTTGCTGCCGCACAAAGCCTTACTTGAAGTACGAGGTAGTATAAGAACAGCCGCATATGGTGATATTGGTGTTGTGCAAATATTACATTAGTCCAAAACGCGTGGAGCTTGTTAAATAGTGACATATATCAACTAGCCAATCAAACAGTAGAAGATATTTCCATGCACTTGCCAATAGCAAGTACTATTCTTAACGTAGTGTCGGTCAGCGATGATTATTTGAGATTTGTTGCAACAAATATGCTGTGGATAAAAAATACATGATTAGGAAATACTGCTGATTTGGGTCTGATTCAAACTGGCGAAACACTAAATGCTGGCGCTAACGATGATGGAACTCGTACTAACATAAGTAACGTTTTGCTGAGGCTGCATAATCAATATGGGACAATGCAGCAGTTGATAATGCAATAGCTAATGTGAGAAATGCTCTGATAGCTCTTTGTAACACAATTGGAATTGATCCACAAGCTGCTACAGCTGATACAGTTGCGTTGGTAGCAAAAGCTCAGAGTATTGTTTTTGTGATCAATCTTCGAAAGCACAACGATGGTTATGTTAAACGACGAAATTACACAGCTCAATCACGTTAAATCTCAATGACGATTACGTTAAGCACAATATTTGGATTTTTTTGCAGGGACTATAATAAAGTTTTTCATGGTATAAAACCGAGCTGATAATAACGATTTTCTGATAAAGCTGCTGTTATTGCTGATTGACAGTTTGTGATTCACGATTGACGTTATGGATTCCACGAGTTGTCATATCCATCTAAAAACTAACTGAACTTGAGGCATTGTTATCCGCATACAGCAAACAAAAATATATTTCGAACAGCATAAGGTTTGTCAAATTTCAGCATCAAACACGACTGATAACACATGGCGGATAACAACAGCACCGAGTGAGCAATTACCGCGTCATATATTTATCGTGTTTCAGCGACAAAAATAAACCTAATAATCAACCACAAAGCAACCTGATTTTTATTAACGCTGACGTAAGACGAACATTAAATAGAATAAACTCTGAGCAATATCCTGAATGAGCGATCGGAAATAATGTTAATAGAAACGTATCTCGAGCTTATGTGTATCTGATGGAAGCGATGCAGAAATATCAGGACGCTGATACCAGATCTCAATTATCTGTCTAAGAGTTTCGATCTCTTTAAAATATATATCATTTTGATGTTAGTAAGCACAGCGAACAAGCTACTTGATCAACAGCTGACATCGAAGTAACATGGATGTTGGGAGTGGTTTCTGCTGCTCCAGAAAACATATACTACGATTATGCTCTTGTAACATCTGACAGATACATAACAATTGACGCCGTCAAAGGTAGAGTGACTGTACAGGTGTAGTGTTAAAATATTGTATCTTTTAAAATCCATAATGAAATATATTTTGCATGAGATTAACCTGTCACAAGGACAAATACAAAAACTTGCACAAGCTATAGCTAAACAAAAAGCGGTCTAATTACAAAATTACTTCTAACACAACGCCAGATATCCAAATTGTTAAAAGGTAAGCCTTTTATACATGATCTGTCAGTGGCACAAATAAAAACATTTGCCAGATCGAAAACGATACTTGACGGATCAATACAAACAACGATAGCTCTTTAGCTCGAACATTATTGCCAAAGATATTACCTGTGTTAGGAACGTTAGGATTAGCTTCAGCGTCAGGTGCAGTATCAGGAGCGACAAACAAAATGTTGCATCCGGAGACGGAGTCACCGGTGACGGAATCAAACAGTTGCTGTAACAGAGGCCGCTATAAATTCCAGATTTTATCTTATTGATAATTATAGCAATGCCGACAACACCAGCACGAAAAACTCCTATGACAAAAGAAAAAGAAGAAAAACAAAAATGAACCGCAACGCGATGAAAGGCGGGTTCATAGGCCCGTTGCTAGCAGGGATAGCAGGAAAAACTATTACCAAACCTGTTCGGGATAGGACGCAGAATGCAGGTATGCCCAATGCGAAAACGGACTCCTGGAAGTCGTAGCCGAGGACTGATTCTACCGGGAACCAGAAGAAGGTATCTTCCGCGTTAAATAATTCTGAAATTGCTGAGAAACTTAAAGATGTCAGAGGATTTATCGGAGCATTTTCAAAAGATGAGTTAGCTGTTAGATCACCAGAAACTAATCAATGCAGTGTCAGCAATATACAAGATTTATACGACGGATCTGAACGCAATGGGTAGCGCTTTACAACAACTACTTTGACTCGCTTGGTCTTCCTCCAAGTGATGTTATTAAACAGTACATCGTAAACATATATTTAAAAATAAACTATAACTCAAATCAGCTTTAACCAGTCGGAACTTCAGCTTGAGGCTTATTATTACGTTATGTTTATCAAACAAATATATGGATCCGATAGCGAATCTAAACATAACAATTTCTTAAAGTTTATTTTGCAATTCGACCCGTTTCCTAGTGTCAGCAATGCTCGTAAAGCGGTACTTGGATCGTAAACGATCTTAACATTAATTTTGTCTGACATCAAGTATAAAAATAAGAACATATTGTCTCAAATGCAGAACCAAAACCAATAACATCTACGAAACAACAGAAACAACCGCAAATAACAGAAAAATGCTAAAAGGTATCTGTGATGTCTGTGGTAAGAGAAAGAGTATGTTCCTTAAATAAGATAAATCCGGTGAAACAAATCACTGGTGGTTGTGCGATGCAAACCCATAATGCTAGCACTCAGACAATAGCATCCGACGATAAAGTTATTTTTGTCAGCGACTAAAAATAAATGAAATGTAATTGCGATGATGTGAAGAAAGTCCTGTGCCTGAAACAAAATAGAATAGTCGCCCATTACCAGCGTTGCAATCACAGAGCTGTCATTGGACCAGGATTGGATATACATAAAATTATTGGCAAATTACCAAAACCAGAGGGAGGTTGGACTTTGCCAGGACACAAATACCGGGACAAGAACCTTACAATGCAGTTGATTCAATTGCAATGTGTCACAATATTTGTTATCGCGATCATGTCGACGACAATTTAGGTTGCGAACGGGTCATGCTTGACGAATAACGAGATATGAAACCGGATAATATGCGAGAACAATTTGAAAGAAAAAAAAACTAGTACAAGGTGTCATTGGAGCAAAATATAAACTTGGATATGATGTGCAAGCACACCCGATGCCTCATAAACTTGCGTCAAATCAACTAGCGTACGAGCTACACATACCTAATAGTAAGGTTCCTTCGACGAAAGGCCGTTGCAAACGCAGTCGATGATATATGGGCGATAGATCTCGCACATATGCAAAACATTGGACAGTACAACGATAAAAAACGGTATATGTTTAACGTCATAGATTTCTTTAGCAAACACGCGTTTAATATTCCTGCTTCTGATAAAACTTGATCGACAATAACAAATGCGTTAGAAGATATTACTAAGACGGAGCGAAATTCAAATAAAATCTGGACCGACCATGGATCAGAGTTTTTTAACATCGAACTGTTTATAAGAAAAACAATATTAAAAAATATGTTGCTGGTAACGAAGAAAAGAGTGTCGCTGTCGAACGAGTTAATTGTACGATAAAAGAAAAGATCTCCAAGCAGCTTACAGCAAAATCAAAAACATTTATATTGATGATCTGCCAGCAATAATATCAGATTATAATAAAACTAAACACAGTACAACAGGTATTTCACCGAACGATGCTATCAAAATTCCGGTTCTTGCAAACGAGAACATAGTTGGTGATCGTGTCAGAATTTCATTAACGAAAAGGACATTTGAAAAAAGTTTTACCCAGAACTGGTCCGAGGAAGTGTTTGTCATCGACAAGATTTTAACAACAATCCCGGTAACATATAAGCTAAAAGATCTTGCAAACGAAGATGTCATATGAAGTTTTACGAACAGGAACTTTAACGAACAACACAAGATATATATATATATATATATATATATATATATATATATATATATATATATATATATATATATATATAATCGAATGAGTGACAAAAAGATGTGGTAATCGAAGTTTGGTCAAATGGCGCGGTTACGGTGATAGTTTTAACAGTTGGCATGCAGCTAGTGAAATCAAAGATCCTTGATTAGATCGCTAGCGATCCAATTAGATCGCTGCAGATCTAGTAGTTTAGAAAAACAGACTTGCATTTTATAGGTCTGCACAATAATATCAGATGTCGTCTTCATCTGCTGTTAAATCTGTCAACAAGTTTAAAAATTTTACAAAAATAAAATCATATTTTTTTTTGACGACCATAAACTTCGAGTTGTACAATACACATAAACGGCTTTAGCATATTCCACAATATCTGATGTTCTGTGAGAGTAAAATCAATTTATTTTATCTTTTTGGCAAGATGATATCTTATATTATATCGTAATTGCGCTGCAACATAAACTTTCTCATGCTGAAGTATAATACCTTGTTCATCGGCAAGTTGAATATCAGGTACAGGAAACAGATATGTTTCAAGATCAAATTGTGATTGTTCTACATTCTAATGCGATGTTATCAGTCGATTACGATCTTCAATTTTATCTAGATCAGCTCGAAGATCGGACAATCGTTAAAACATATTATTTTTTATCAGCGACATTATACGTAAAACTTTTATCTAATATGAGTAATAAAAATGCCAGACGAAGTTAAATGTATTGTCAGAACTAAAATCTTAAATATGAACCTGCTGTTTGACGCGGTTAAAGATTTTATGAGCAATGATAAAAGGGATCTCAAGCATGTTAATCGTTGGATACGATCCTTATTCGGCTTTTGAGGTTCTGTTAACAGATTCTAAGGCATCGGAACTTGAAAAACATGAAAAAATATTTGTCAGATATGACAGAGAAACTGTCATACAATGGGGTCATTGCTGCTTGACCCGAGAAAATCTTCGCGATAATCGGTGATCAGCAATTTTATGTGAAACAGTTGTTTAACATGGAACGGTTTGTTACTCGAGCTAATTTTGTAAACACTTATCAACTTGAAGAGGCTATAAGAAACATGTTTCGCGGTGATGTTAACGCGATGGCCGAATTGGAAGTAGAAGAAGAACAAAATAATCTTATTTTGCTCAGCAACGGCGAAGTTGAACGCATGTTAAAATATGGTAAGATTTGGAACGAATACGACAGTGAAGAGGTAAACAAATATGTAAATTGCTGTTTGACCTAAAGCGATATTGCTGTTGTACTAAACGGTAAGAGATTAGTATCGAAAGAAGATTCTATCTCCGCTTGGTTTTGAGAAGGCAGATTTTGTAGTTCCATCAGCAACAAATTTGATTGATCGTGAGCAAATGTTAAAATATTTTTCAGCTGATATCATTGACGGAAATAATGTTTCTTCTCCTGTTGTAGAGTTTGTTCCTATAACAGATCTATCGGGATTATCTAAATTGACCGTAAAACATTTCGTAAATAAGACGATGCGAAAGATAGCTAACTTTACTGGTGTTGGTATCTAGTACTGACATTATAAAATATTCCAAATTGCCAACATGCCCAATATTTTTTTTGTTCTAATGTTTCCGACCACTCCTCTTCTGCTAGCCTCATACAAATCGTACATCGGATGAGATTTAAACTCCTCTTTCAAAGGCAAAGTTGCAATGTTATTGTCTGTGACTTGATCATTGACATGATAAACTTGCATTGCAGCTGAAATATCATCAGAGAACAGTGCCCATATAATGTGCAAGAACATGTCAGTGTACTTTGCATCATCGCTAGACTTTACCTTTATCTTATAACCAGCTGGTGTTATAATCCCGAACGAAGCTTTAGTTTTGAGACTTATAACGACACCAAGTTCATTGCCAGCGAACAAATTATATTTTGGATGGGACCAGCATATTTCCTGGCACCATGCAAGACCCTTAACAATAATAGGTCGTTGGTATAAATTGGCCATCATATACTATTAGCAATTTTGTTTTTCTAGTTAACAATTTCTTATCGAACTATTAGATAAATATAAAACACAATATGCTGAAACTTTCAGATATCACGAAACGAAGTTTATTCGTGACAAAACATGAGCCCCAAACATTTACAACAGCATTTGCTGGATTTGGCAATAGTTGGAGATTTGATAATCAACTTTTACTAACAAATTTCTCATCTACAAATCTGTTTCATCTACTTCAACCAAAAGTAAAATCTGAGCTTGCAAAGCATAATGGTCTAAAAATCATTGTGCAATTTTATGTTCGTTCTTTAAAGATGAGTATATCATCGGACCTATAATCGGATCAGACGCAATTATCTCAACAGCAATTCGAAGAACTTGCTGATCCTTACATCACTTTGCTGTCCCGCCAAGTTTTGGACCAAATAGAATGTCATTGTCAGATGATATATTTTAGAAGATACAGAAAACGATTGATGAATATACAACATCTGGATCAGGATGGCGATTCGATAAAATATCATAAATTTTATTTCATGCCATGAAATATAATCCATTGCGAGGTAGCTCATACGTCGATGTACCAACTAAAATTAAAAACACAAAATGTTGTATCAAATTCACAAAACAACGATAACGAATGTTTCCACTGGGCCTTATTATCAGCGATATTCTCAGCAGATTAGCACACCAACAGAGTATCAAATTACATTTTTCATTCTAACAATCTAAACTTTTCCGGAATTGTATTTCCCGTTTCCGAATATTAAATTCCAAAATATGAGAAAGAAAATATTTTAGTTTTAGCAGGTGGTATTAGTGTGTTTGGAGTAGATTATAATACACAAAAGATTTATACAAGATATATCAGCGATCGAGCCGTATCAGATCTCGCGAAATCCAAACAAGCAGTGATAAACGTGCTGTTCTATAAAACTATTACGTGTGGATCAAAAACTTTAACTTAACAGGTTGGTTGTACAAGATACAATACTGACAGAAAATTTTATGAACACCGGGATCTGTTTGATGTTTCTGATTATCGAATAAATAGCGGATTTCTCTGCGATGACAATAAAATGTAATAGGAAAGTTTAAAGATAAAGTTTCTATGAAAATTTTAACTGAATTTATTGGATTATGCAGTAAAATGTATTCCTTAAAATTATCTGATAATAAGATTAAAAAACGAGACAAGAGAGTAAAAAGAAATGCGGTCGGTAAAGTATTTGTGTGTGTGTGTGTGTGTGATTTGGATTTTTAACGTAGCTTTAACAATTTTTCAGTCATATCGCTACGATGTCTGCAGTGTGGCAGTTTATAATGATGTCTAGCACAGGGGCATCATGCCGTAGACATGTTGCATCATGTCCCACCAAGTCACATTATCCTGACACCAGGTCGACCAGTTCTAACACTAACCTCTTAATACTGAACGCCATGCGAGGCAGCTGTTAGTACCATTTTTATAAATCTTTGGTATGACTGGGCCGGGGTTCGAACCCACAACATCTCGCATCTGAGGCGGACGCTAGAACCACTTAGGCCACCGGAGCGGTCGGTGGGTAAAGTAATCGGATTTTGTAAGTATAAGTCAGCGTCAGACGGTTTTAGTGGTCATATCGAAATGATGACAATAAAATCTATGTGTCATAAAATTTAGACGGATATTATAATTAAATCTGGTCTTTGGCAATTTCGCTGATAAGATATACTGTTCTGATGGAATTAATACATTTGCTTTGGGATGTAAAATGTCTAATATTGTTTATTTTAGGAAGCTAGATTATTTAAATTGATTATTACAGTAAATCGCCAGCAATTTAATTTAAAAAATAAGGATAGTAAAAAAAATTTTTTGAACTATGAAGTATAATTCAAAATATTACGGTGGAAGATACAACGTTAAAGATGAAGTGAATTCTCTTTCAAGGTAATCATATGACTATTAAACTTAACAACAAGAAATATAGCACGTACTTCAAAAACAGAAAAAAGATAAAGTTGCTCTGGTTTGTAATGATTATTCGGAATAATTTGATAAACTTTCTGTGATCACAAAAGAGCTCGTTAAAACTATCGACAATCATATAATTCAATATCGCAAAACAAATACACACACACTACAATACGTGATGATCTAAACAATGTTATGTTAATAAGACAATTGTTTCTCATGGAAACTCTTCAAAATGTTAGAACCGGATTCTCTTACCAGCGGTAAAATAAATATATACTTGTTTTGTCATGATGATGAGAGTTTTATTATTGCAAAACCTGAAACGTCAAAAATATCTTGAGAATACTTGTGTAATTTGTGTGAAATATAAGATATACAAATTGCAAGCAATTTTGTGTGAAATATATCAGTAGTCTTATAAAGGGGGGTTGTTCTGGAGCAAACCCTATTTTGTATGACGACGGCAACGATTCAGTGGCATGTCCTGGACGAGTAAACGAATATGAAATAGACGCTGTTGCCTCCTCATAGTTGTTTTCGTAGATGTTTTTGACAAACTTGAAGGGGCTATGTAGAGGAGAATTATGTTGTCGTCAAGTTGAAAATAAGGGTTAGGGCGAGAACACCCCCTTTATAAGATTACTACTCTACCAACCAGTCTACATCAATACTGCAAGGGTTTCAGTCAGTATTAAAGAACTCTTTAACTTTTGTGAACTTTCTTTTGACAGAGTGCTAGTTATTGGACACAAGCATAGATTGTCTTACTCATAATTAAGAGTCTTTATCGTTGTGAATGATAAGGAAGCATAAATTTCCCCATCAGTTAGAGTCTGTCTACTTGTTATCTTGCATCCCTTTATGATAGTGGATTGTTTGATTTCTTGAAGCCATTGTTTACTGTAAAAAGCTTTCAGTTTGATACTAATCTACCTTTCTGTATACCAAAACCCATTAACAGCATTTTGACCAATATCGTAAAAATCAACAAGGCATGAAGGGGTAACAACTATATACAAGTGGTCCGATCTAAAATAGAAGAAAACAAAACTTGAAATGACTCCTGAAAAGCCACACAAATAAATTTGACCACATTTTTTTAATAGAAAACATTCTTTCGTCAGGAGTTTCATATATTTATTTAAATGATACCAAGCTGCCATCAAATATGGCAGTCATAACAAGAATTAGAAAAATGTTTCAGTTACTTATTGTTACAGGTTATATCTCGTCAGAGTTCATCTTGGGATTAAGGGCATACAAATGACGTTGATCTGCCATCAAGTTGGTTTGCCATTGTTAAAAATGTAAACACGTTAGATGACTTAAATGTAATGAACAGAACTTGATTCAGTTTAACAGAAGGACTAGGGCATAAAGGGCTGTTAAGTTCGTGCAAGTATTGTCCATTCGCCATCAAATATACAGCAATTACTAATAACAGAAAATCCTTTTAACAGCTTATTCTGATAAACCACTCAGTATAATAGGGTCAAACTGCATCTATAATTTATACAAATGATGCTGATCCTCCGTCAAATGTGGCTACCGTTACTAAATATAGAAAAATATCTCCACAACTTTATCTCAAAAGCGCTGCTCAGCAGCGTTTGACCATCATTGACAGAAAGCACATTGGCATAAAACATTTCAATATATTGGACAAATGGTGCTGAAGTGCCACCAGTTATTGATGAGGATACAAAATAAAAAAAAGCAATTGTTGGAACAACATTTGCCATAACTTATGCGGTCAACAGTATTAGAAATAATGCGAGAGGTCATGGGTTCGAGCCCCCAGCGAAGTTATACCAAAGAAAAAATTAAAAAACTAAGAAAGCTTTCTACTGAACCAGATTATTGATAAACTACTCCTGCACTTGGCCATGAGGCAGATGCAAGCCAATTGAGCGATATTAGCCCCACTTGAACCTCTTGTTTGGGAATTGAAAGCATTTAGATCAAAGTTTGCAGTTTTGAGGTTGCTATATGCAAACACCAGAGAGAAGTTTGCATTTAAGGTTTCATTATGGCTTATATGAAATAACTATGTATCTAACTTTTAGTTCTGTCTGTTTCATGGTATTTGATATTCCTTAGATGTTTGGCTACTTGGACAAATGGTTCTTACTGGTTTCTCTATTCGGTTTCTCAAGTGTTGTTGCTAGTTGGTTTGTATACCATTGTGTGGGTGTCTATGGTATGTATGCCATGATCAGTCTGATAAAGGTTACTGTGACCTATATTTTATTTTTCAGTGTCTTTGCTAAGCTGTGTTTGTTTGGAAATCAATGTCTTGTGTACTATTGACTCAACACTCAAATGTTTTGTCTGTTTATTGGTCATGTTTATTATTAATCATACACATACCCCAATAAAGATTGCTTTGTTCATAATTACCCTATTCATGTACTTATAGGAATTGGGCCTACAGTACATGCTGTAGGGATTTTATGATATTTAATCTTTGTTGTGAAAAACATTGCAAAGTATATTGTCTAGCAAGATGGGACTGCATTAGAAGTTATTGCACTTATGTGTTAATTAGGTGTGAATGGTTGGCATTGGTGTACTATACATGCAAGTGGTGCTTTCGTCTGAGAATTTATTTCCAATTCGAAAACCCCCAAGTGATCAACGATTTAGTTTATACGTGTCCATATGCAACAACATTTAACCAAAATAACATTTATATGTCATAATGTGTGACTGAATTTTGTGACAGTTCATGTGGGATCCGGGTGGCCAAGATGTCAAAGACATAAAACATTTCAATATATTCTCTGAGAACTTGCCTCTGTCCGCACGTGTTAGACTCTCAACACGGCCAACGTGGTTACGCGAGAAAGCTTGCCATTAGCTTCCTGTGGGTTGGTGGGTCTTCCCAGGATTTCCCTTTGAGTTTTCCTACACCAAATATACTGGACAGCATGCGTAGCCAATCATTTTTTTTGAAAAATGACGTTAAACCCACAAAACCATGTTAGACCACATTTTATTGCCTGACACATGTTCAAAGAATACTGAGTTGTATATGTCCAATTATTAAATATTTATGACTGCAAAGGTATTTAAGTAGATCACACTGACCAACATTTAATATTTAGATCATGTATGGTCAGGAAAGATTAGTAAATGTGACAATATCTAGGATTCAGATCTATTGTTGTCAGCAATGAGATAGACATGCATATGGATGCCAGAGTGATGCATACATTAACAGGTAATAATCACACTCGTACATACATTAACAGGTAATAATCACACTCGTACATACATTAACAGGTAATAATCACACTCGTACATACATTAACAGGTAATAATCACACTCGTACATACATTAACAGGTAATAATCACACTCGTACATACATAAACAGGTAATAATCACACTCGTACATACATAAACAGGTAATAATCACACTCGTACATACAAAACAAGTATAAATTACACACATACAGCAACATGTATGTGCCACATTCCTACATAAAGAAACAAAATCTTCACACACATGAAGTACAAGGTATAGACGTCACGTACATACAGAAACAGGTATAAATCACTTTACAGCATGAAGAAACATGTATTAACCACACTCATAAATCCAGAAAGAAATAGAAAACGACATACATATATGTATGATCCACACTTGTATGTATAGAAACTAGTATAAACCATACCTACCGAACCAGACAACGTGAATGCCATACTTAATTCAGCTTACTATTCTTTCGTCTACTTTAGGTCTTTTTGTCCCTTTTTGTGATAGGGTTCAGTTTGTTAGATGTGTTTATTGAAAATATCTGACAATTTAGGTGAAACATCCTTAGCGTTGGGTTGCCATAAGATTATTTAGTATTATCACATATATGTACATGATAACAAAAGTCCGTAATAAAACCAGCCATACTACACTGAATATGTCTAAATTGTGCATATGTAGGATACAATATGACTAAAAGAAGTTGCAGTGGCTCACAAAGCTGAAATGGTGT
The DNA here is from genome assembly GCA_028554795.2 of Sinohyriopsis cumingii. NCBI lineage: Eukaryota > Metazoa > Mollusca > Bivalvia > Unionida > Unionidae > Sinohyriopsis > Sinohyriopsis cumingii. Next base: position 69,995,169 of record CM068833.1, on the reverse strand, counting down.
AATGTGAAACGAAATATTATTAATCAAGGTTCTGTTAGTAAATATGTGATTCAAGACCAGAAAATCAATCAAGTGTGTAATGTTTTGTAATGTGTGAAACAACTATTCTCTTTAACTTACGCCTTTTTATTGAGATGACGCATTTGATGTGAAAATCATTCATGCTTTGAGATGACCCATTTGATGTGAAAATCATTCATACTTTGAGATGACCCATTTGATGTGAAAATCATTCATATTTTGAGATGACCCATTTGGTGTGAAAATCATACATACTTTGAGATGACCCATTTGATGTGAAAATCATTCATGCTTTGAGATGACCCATTTGATGTGAAAATCATTCATACTTTGAGATGACCCATTTTATGTGTAAATCATTCATACTTTGAGATGACCCATTTGATGTAAAAATCATTCATGCTTTGAGATGACCCATTTGATGTGAAAATCATTCATACTTTGAGATGACCCATTTTGATGTGAAAATCATTCATACTTTGAGATGACCCATTTGATGTGAAAATCATTCATACTTTGAGATGACCCATTTGATGTGAAAATCATTCATACTTTAAGAAGAAAGGAACATAAATTCCTTACATGAGCGTTATCTTTAGATGTGGAAATATATGATTTACTTCGAACGTATAGCAGTAGTTCATGTATCACGACAGCAATGTGTATGTTCGTTTATATGGTTACTGATTTTGTAAACGTTTACAGGCAGTAAACCAAAATAAGTCGTTTACACACGCAAACATTGCAATAGTACCACATACGTTAAAAATGACATGGCTTTTAAAGTGTTGGTATACAGCAATTTGACATACCAATACTTTTGGTATATCAAATTGTGATCCGGCCATGGAGCAATAATATGCATTGATAAACATTCTTGTAGCTGTGTGATGTTGATTCCAGATCAATGATGAATTTCCACTGATAAATCAATAGTGACGTATGAAAATGACGACAAAAAGGTATTAATAATCCTCGTTTTCTAAATAAATTTAATATGGTACACAATTTCATAGCAATTCTCTCTGCTGTCAATTTCCCTGTCCCCACTCATGTAATAAGCTTAACTTCCTTAAGCCTTTGCCACGGCCAAAGCCTACTTCTGGACTGGCTCCTGTCGATGGTAATTTGGTAGAAATCAGTAGGAGTGGTATCGCATGCGTAGTAGAATGGCTGGGTTGTTTGGCTCGGGAAGGTCTTTTTCTCTTGGGTCGTATTAAAGAAGTCTGATACATTTGTTTAAGACTCATTAACTCTGCTAAAATGTCTAAGAGTAACGTCACTGTTTGACTTTCACTGTTTTCCTTCTCTCCTAGACATTGTTTCTTCTCTGCTGCTTCTTCCTGTCGTTTCCTTCTTGCTTCTTGTTCTTCTCGCTGTTGCTGTTGAGGGAAAAAACTTGTTCTGCTTCTTTCTGCTATTGTAAACATTTCTCCAATTCTTCTTTCTGTCACTGTTTAAAATCCTCGACGTTTAGTAAAGAAGGAGAAGGTGGCAAAGGCACTGGTACCGGAACAAATTCTTGCGAAGAAGAAAGACATTTGACTAAATCCCAATTAAAATCGACCTCTTCTGGAAGTAGGACTGTATTGACTTTGGTAGGCACTGCTATACCATCTTTTCTCGTCTCCACAGTTGGTGCACCCCAATCCAATTCTTAGTTTCCGTCATTTTTGAAAACTCTGTCGCATGGATTCACTGTGTATAGACGCAAGCGCATCTATATAGGGAATGTGACATCACAGACCGCTCTCAACGGATTGGAAGACAGAGTGGCGTAGTTAAACTAAGCGAAATGACAAACCAACAAAATGTATTTAAAATATTTAATATCTTTTCAGCTGATCTCAGTTATTATTCTGCTTAAATTATCATTACTACCGACCATAAAAATTCTCTCTCTCTCTCTCGTCGGTTTGACTTTTATTTTACCATCAGTCATAGGTCCATAGACATTGTCGCATGACACAAGCAAAGATTCAAGCAAAAATCCTCTACTCTCGTCTTTTTGTAGATGTTTTACCGTAGCTTGCTACAATGGGTCCAGAGAGAGAGAGAGAGAGAGAGAGGGAGAGAGGCCGGCCTTTGGACATTTTCATATTTAATAATGATCGAGTTTTAGAACATTATAATGGGTTTAAGAAACAACAACAATAAAGCATTTAGTACATTACAGTATGTGTTCCTTGTAACCAAGAAATTTACCGTATATTATCGACAGACTATTGCAACTTTGTATGATTGATAATATAAACACTAAAAAAATCCCAACGAAAGTGTCGTAGATAAACCCCAAGGAAAGTGCACACATACCGATACAATGAATCATATGCTTGTAGGTTACTTGGTGTAAGTTCCGTTGCAAGGTTTTCATCCAGCCCAAATTTTTGTTCTCACTCACTCCAGATTTGTTTGCATCCCTTTCCAGAGTTTTTTTTTTTAAAAACAATCAACGTTCCTTTTCAGGGTCAACCACTTCTCTCGAAAAGAGATAGCATTCATTTTGCCAAAATCAATTAAAACTCAAAATCCCTTTCTTTTGCCTATGATTTAAGTGTTTGAATGCGTGAGTGTAGGTCCTTACTATAAAAATCAAAAGCAAGACACACTTACATTTTCTGTTTGGTCTATTTTGGTGCAAATTTTACAATCCAGTTCACAAGGCAACACTTTAAAAGGTTCATAGACTTCTTCTGTGTCTTTGTTCACTCTCTCAGTTTTTCTATTTCTTCACTTTCACAGGTTTTTCTTCGTCTTTCTTCCTCGGTTTCGTCTCGTCTTCTTTTCTTCTCTTTTTCCTCTTTCTGGACGTGCCCGAGTTCTCCCTTTGGGGAGAGTACTTCTTCTTCCTGTTTTGATCCCCTCTCTTCCTCTTGCTCTTGTTGTTTTGTTTAGAGCATTCTGAAGACCAATGTCCTTTTTATTGCCAATGCTAACAGGTATCTTGATTTTTGTCTCTTCTGGCACCTGTCTTACTTTTTTGACGGTCTGGATATTCTGCACTCCAATGCTCTTTTTTCTTCCAGATATAGCAAGTATCTTGACTTTGATATCGAAAGGAAGGGGTGTAGTCCGTCGGCCTGTCTGAAGAAAATTTTCGTATGAATCCTCGCAAAGCTAAGATCAGAAGTTTAATCTGTGAGAGTGAAATGAATACTGGGAGAGAAGACAATAACCCTTCATATAGGGAAGACCACGGGCTGACATGAATATATTGACTTATGGCGTTTATAATGTATTCATTTGACCTTTCGCAGTCAAGATAAAACAATCACATCATTTTGTGGAGAAAGGAGAAAACAGTAAGAGACAGAAACGTGATTTATCGCCTCACACAGTAGCTGAAGTGTTGGTTCATATTCATGCCAGCGATTTTGAAGATGACATGAGTGAACCAGAATCCAGACCCAGATATTCTACAACCAAACAAAGTTCACCACCATAAATACCTGAAAAGTACTACCACATTCGAGAGACAGAAAATCGCTCCTCTAGAAAATTTAGAACGACGGCTTACACGTTCACGATGAAGTTTAAAGAATTCAAGTAAAACGTACCGCTGGAGAAAGCAAGGGCTTCATCACCGAGGTGTGGGATTCTTTGTTAACTACACTGAAACGCCAAGGCGAAGCCAAAGAAGACGATCGCTTGAGACTTTCCATTCATCATGACGGATTGAAGTCCCCTGTTTGGATCGAGTTTAGCAGCCCAGCAGATTTAACACCTCCCAAAGTCATAGACAAGATTCAACACGTGCAACAATCCAACGACCAATTTCGCATCACCGATGGAAAAGCCACACTGTTCGTGACCCACGTGTCTCTTCCCCAAGAGACAGAACGCAAAAAGGTGTTATTGGTGGACGAACTTCGCAGCACCAAAACAAGTCTTGTCCGAATTACCAACCCTCAAGACCAGATGTGTTTAGCCCGTGCCATCGTGGTGGGACGAACGTATGCAGAGAAGAACGACACGGTAGAATGGAAAAGAGATTGGCAAACAGTTCAAAAATCGAAACGTGCCAAACAACGAAATGAAGCAGAACGTCTGGTACAGCAAGCAGGGCTATTCAAAGACATACCCTGCGGCATTCCTGAAATGCAAAAATTGCAAGATGTCCTAGCTCCACGCTACACCTTGAAAGTGTACCCTCAAGAAGTGCGCGGACCTCTATTGTTTCAAGACAAAGATTTCCAATATATTCACGTCAATCATAACGATGAACATTTCGATGCCATTCTTGGGATACGGTTATTACTGTGAAAAATGTGACTATGGCTATAACAATCGAGAGCAACACAAGCACTGTGGATCGAAATGTTCAGGATCTTTGGCCTCTCAACCCTGTCTGGACAAAGGACAACCATGCGTGCATTGTCCTGCTTGTCAGCGCACTTTTGTCAGTCAAACCTGTTACCAACAACATCTGAAGACACAATGTTAATAGCAGAAAAGTGCTTGTCAACTGCTGAGATTGTACCCTACTTGTGGACAAGGTATACGTACCAATAATGCCTAGACACACGTAGGTTCAGGAAAGAAACGATGTCACATTTGTCACCAAATCGTGGACTTGGAACATCAATGCTACGTGCAAAAATACCAATCACAACAAGAATAAGATGATCAGAAGAAAGGCAATTTCATCTTTTTTGATTTCGAATGCATGCAAGAGACTGGTATTCACATTCCTAATTTCTGCCAGGCTCACTGAGCGTGCGAAAAGTGCATCCAAGAACTTATCTTTAGTCATTGCCCTCACTGCAGCAAGATTCCTGGAGGATGTGAAAAAATCTTTCGGGGACCTAATACGCTAGCAAATTTTGCCCAATGGATCTTAGAACCCATCGACGAGACGTGGAGCCAAGAGGACATCGAACGTTACGAAAATTGTCATCGCCATGCCACAGCAATGGCTCACAATTTCTCGGGATACGATGGACAATTTCTTTTGAGATACTATATGGAATAAGGCACCGAACGTCCGAAAGTGACTTTGAACTGAACCAAAATCATTTCCATGCAAGTAGGACAAGTGCAGTTTAAAGATTCGATGAGATACTTAGCCATGCCTTTGAGTCGAATGCCTAAAACGTTTGGAATGACAGAAATGGCGAAAGGTTATTTGCCGCACTTTTTCAATACCCAGGTCGATAAACACGCTGTTCTACCCCATTTGCATGAGGCTTACGATCACGACTCCGACAACATGCGTACCGAACAACGAGAAGCTTACTACGCTTGGTACCAGGGTTACGCCTCTGGCCCCTTCGACCTTTAGGAAGAAATGTTAAACGTGGACCTTTCAACGACGTTGCTGGGAAACATTTCGAGAACTATTCATGGAACACATGGGATCGTCCCTTTGAAAGAAGCCTGCACCATTGCCAAAGCGTATTCCTTAGTGTACCGCCAACGATTCATGTCCGAAAGTACCCTGGCTGTCATCAGCCCTCAAACGACAAACTTTGTCAAACGTCAAAGCTCTGTCAAAGCCCTACGCTGGCTACTTTACTTGTGCGACAAGGAAGACAAATGGATTTAGCACTCCCGCAACGGTGGATGCTAAAAGACCATCGGAACGTATTCGACGGATGGCTGAGACTTATAAAACCCCAAGATCGTGTACGAGTTTAACGGTTGCCTACTTCACGGATGTCCTCTCTGCTACCCTGAAAGTGATACTAAAAATCAGTTTTTAAAACGGACAATGGAAGACTTGTACCAGGCCACTTGCCAGCGGCGCTTGAAATTAGAATAACTAGGATGCCAAGTGGTGAAAATGCGGGAACACGAGTACGATCACCGTTTGAAAACCAATCCCGAGTTTATACGCATCGTGGAAAGTAAGAATTTGATGGACCCACTGAACCCGAGGGGTATTTTGTACGGAGGACAGACAAATGCCACCTCTTTGTCGTACCAAGCCGACGAGGAGAACTGAGAAGAAATCAAATACTTGGACGTGTGTTTGCTGTATCCTTACGTGTGCAAATATTGTCGCTTTCCTGCAGGGCACACGTAATTGCTGACGAAACACATCGACTTGGAAAACATTCGACAATACTGACGTTTTCATTGTGTCGTACTTGTGCCGAAACCTTTAACCAAGACCAATATTGTCAGCACACACAGGAAGAACGCGCCTTGACGGTAAAAAGGGTCGGCGTGGCATTGTTCAAAGCTCTGGGCATGGGATACCAACTGTTAGAGGTGTACGAAATTTATCACGTTCCCAAGACACAAAAATACCACAAGGGCGAAGAGACTATAAAAGGCATTTTCGCAGACTACGTGGATTCCTTTTTGAAACTGAAACAATAAGGCAGCGGCTATCTTTCCTGGTTCCACACTCCCGAAGACCAAAAGACATTCAAAGAGAAATGATTAGTGCAGGAAGGCATCACTTTAGACCACATCGAGAAAAAAGAAGGGAGGCGATCGTTTGCCAAAGTGATATTAAATTGTTTGTGGGGCAAATGGCACAACGATCGTGTTTTTCCAAGACCAAAACCAAATACATGAAACACGTGGACGTCATTCTTGGGGATTTGATCTTAGTCAATTACGAAGAAGATCTGGACTTTGTAGAAGCCGATGAATTTGGAAATGTCATCATTGCGGCTCACGTGACAGCCTATGGTCACTTTAAATTGTACGAAGCTTTAGAACTGTTAGGTGATCGCGTCCTGTACTTTGACACAGACAGTTGCATCTACATCGATCGCCTGGGTCAACGTCACCCTGACATCGAAGGAAACCATTAAGAGCCTGGACGGACGACCACCCCGATGACAAGTTTCTAAGTTTTGCTAGTGGCGGTCCTAAAAGTTACGGTTACGAATACCGGGACAAGCAAGGAGATGTGCACACCGAGTTTAAAGTGAAAGGATTGACTCTAAATTATCGCACCAGTCAAGTGGTGAACTTAAGACGTATTGAAAGAAGCTTTGCAGTCTGGAGAAGATGAAAATTTTAACCTATCAAGATTGTACGTTTACCGAGCCACCAAATCGTCAGTCGACCCTTGGAAAAACTGTATCAAATTGTGTACCAGAAGCGAGTGTGTCTTCCCAATCACTTCACTTTACCGTATGGACATGTCCATATAAAAAATAGTTGTAAGAGGATAACCACCAACAAGGAGGATTACTTCGCCACAGCAAGAATCGAGTGAGAGATCCAATGAGAACTCCAAGTTCAAACATTACCATTTTCCTGTCTTCTTGCCTGACTATTGTGATTGTGCCCGTCGATTGGAAACGTTTCAAAAATGGCGCACGGATAGGGAAGGATTACCTATTTAGAATATTTTAGCTAGAACATTATTTGTCTACTTGGGACCTGAGACTAGATTGGGATACGAAGTAAAGTGTTTCAGTTGTGGCCTGAAGTTGCGAATGGATCAATGTATCTATAAAGATTCAGCTATTCTCGAACATACTCGATGGTCTCTGCACTGTCCTTTTATTTCTAAAGCCTTTTCACCTATCACACTGCGGTACATTTATGACGGTACCTTAAAGAAGGTAGTACCGCTGTCCAGGAAGAAAAAAAGGAAGACTTCCAAAACTAGACACAAAAAAGGAAAGATGTACAAGCTCGAGACTTCATTACGGCTAGTATAAAAAGGGACAACGTCCAAGATCGATAGTTCATTGTCACTACCAAGACCAAGCGAGAAAGATGAATCCTTTTAAACAAACATCATTTAAGTTCGGTGATTCTCAACTGGAGTGCGATGCTGTGCCTTTCGATGAGAGCGATGCATTAAAGCATCATGGGAACTTTGTTATCACTACTACTACCACTATACCTACCATGGAAAGTGATGATGTGCGTGTCAAACCTGACGGATGCGAAAGTGAGACCACACGTTATCGTGGACTCTTTACTGGTTTTCATTGTGGATGTCAACCTTCACGCTAGGCCATGTGTCTACCACACTACGGATTTCATCCAAAACTGAGCAAACTCCTGTCGATGTCACCCTACCCTCATCGAAACGAACCTGTGAAAGACGAATATTCGTTCCCTGTGCGTTTGCCTGAATACTGCAACTTTGAAAATTATCTTCAAACCTTCCAAAGAAAATGGCCTAAAAATCTGGGAGGACCTACCCCAGAAGAATTAGCCAGGGCCAGATTTTTCTACTTGGGCGAAGGGGATAAAGTCAAGTGCTTCAGTTGCGGTGTGTCACTTCACCAGTGGGAATAAAAAGATTCGGCATACCTGGAACATGCTCGATGGTCTCCGAATTGTCACCACCTACCTTTAATCGGTATCAGTAATCCCTGAATAGATAATTTACAAGAGAACATTCGTGGTTTGCCTGTAGAGTTGAGAGAACGCATTTACCGAGAGTTGGTTAAAATACAAGTGAAACGCAAACTCAAAATCATTTCTCGATTGTTAACTTATGCTCTTTTTCAAAGTATACGAAGACTGATTGTGGGTGGACACTACTTCAGTCACAAATATAAACGAGGCTATTGTCCACGACCCAGTGATTCCAAAGGAGGACATGATCATGGATACTTTACAAGAGAACATTCGTGACTTGCCTGTGGAGTTGAGAGAACACATTTACCGAGAGTTGGTCAAAATACAAGTGAAACGTAAAGAACAATTGCATCCGTTACGTCACCGATGTTTAAACCATTGGTACCTGAATGTTATAAGAGGACTGATTCATTTGAAAACGTTCCAATGGTCAGACATTGTTCAACTGGACATGGACAAGAAGATTTTGGTGTCTACTCTTCCTACTTGTTACAAGTTAACCATACTACAAAGAGTACCAGAGTTGTTGGATTTCCAAATTCTTTTACGTGGTCGAATTTTGTCTTTAGAGGAAAATTCTCTGCGATGTATGGTGTGTGAACTAGAGACGAAAAAATTGTGTTCAGCTACTGGAGTACAATCAGTTTTGTGCAGAAGTACACTTATTACCTCCTACAAAAGAGGGTATAAAAACAGGCAATATGCCACAACCTTTATCACTCTTGATACAACAGATTACGTGGAAGGAAATCAATAAGACTATACAAACAGTGGAAAATTACCAACACTTATTACGAGAAATGTGCCCATTCAATTGGGGTCAACGTGTGATATGTGTCTTAGTGACTTGTTTTCTGGGATTTCGTTTACCACCCGATTCCTTGTGGACTCTTTACGAACATTACTTACCACCAACAAAAAAAAAACACATGAAAGTGGTCCCTTTAAATGTCCACGAGAGACTCATTCTGCTCAAAGCCTTGTGTTTTCATCTGGATACTTCTCGATCTCTACGGAAAAAAAAGATTCGTCAACTTTTAGGTACCGAAGATGTGTACGACGATGTGTGTGTAGCTTGTGACTTACACCCTCCTTGGATAGATGTACTTGACTGGAAAAATTGGGGTTTTGAGGCTTGGACCAAAGAAGTGGCCCATTATGCTCAAGAGTTGTGATCCTCCATTCAAAAGTCCAGGGAAATAATCACTTTTAAACCTGTGTTAGTGACAGTGCCAGAAGAACTCGTCACCGAGGACAACCACTCCCTTCAAGACAGGACTGTCATGGACATTCCCGAAAGACTATTCCGGGAGGACACTTGTGTGACATTACCCCATGTAGAGCCAGCAAAAACATTACACACTGTCCATAGGACATCTTGTTTACCAAAAACATGTTGTACAGTAACTTATTTATATTCAACTTTGATCGTTTTGATGTGTATTTTCACGTTGTACTTAACCATTTAGGTTTTATGTATTTTTGACTTTCGTGTTTATTTTTTAAAAATCAATAAACGTGTCCTGAAAATACTATACAAACTCTTGTCTTGTCTGCCTTCGTGTCAAAAGTGACATTCCTTGCACCATGGCTACCTCTTCCTCCACTTTCAAAGTCATCGACGAACACTTAGATCGTACCAGATGGGAGGCATTGTATCTTCATCATCCCTTTAACATGTTAATTGCTGGACCTAGCCATTCAGGCAAAACCGAATTTGTCAAACGTTTGATCGAACATAAACATCATTTGATCGATTGTGCACCTCAACGAATCGTGTGGTGTTAGAAAGAGTGGCAATCGGCGTACAGTCTCTTGCGAGAAAGTCAAGACAATTCAGTCGTGTTTGTGGAATGCATTCCTAGCGAAGACGAAGGAATCGTGTCTGACCTCAGTCAAACCCATCTGGTCATTTTCGATGACATGTTAGGAGAAGACGAAGAAGAAATTAAATTGTGGTTTACGCGCAAAGGGCATCATCGTAATGCCAGTGTCATTTACATTACTCAAAATTTGTTTCAACAAAGTAAAGCCCATCGCACCATCATTCTGAATGCTCATTACGTGGTCTGGTTTGAGAGCCCTAGAGATAAAACGCAATTGTAAGTCTTAGCCAAGCGGTTAGGAACACCTTGGCTAACTCATGGGTACGACGATGCCATTCAAGCACCACACGCCTATTTACTCGTCGATTTGAAACCCATTACCCCCGATTATTTGCGATTTCGTACCCATTTGTTTCACCACTGGTGTCAAGACGGAGGGCCTGTCCTGTACATGTCTCCGTCGTCGACTTAAAAAAAATCTATAAAAACCTCGGACACTTTTCGTCTCACACAGCGTCAACATAACGTCCCTTGAGTCTCATTTTCCCGACAAATTGATTCGTGCCATGTATGGCATCAGTCGAGAAAAAAAAGCCAGTCTCAAAGAAGTCTTACGATGGTTTACGGTGACAGCACGTCAATTATTTCAAGGCATCATTTAGATTCCTCATGAAACCAAACGCTTTTTTCACTGAAACAAAATAGCCTTGACTCAACTGACCTATCCCCGCATCGACACTCAAACCAAAAAAGGAAATTATTTTGAAACATGGAGGGAGCGGTTCTCTAGGAGGTGTCATCATTTGCTCCCTCTTAAAATGGGATCCTAATGTCCCCAAATTTCTCCCCAAGAAAAAGATCATTCCCAAAAAAAGCCAAACGAAGCCCAAGGAAGAAAAGTGCAGCTGTGGCGAGACGAGGTCACAACCCCAGTTAAAGAAAAGCCCACAGAAAAAGAAAAAGAAAAGTCCCCATAAAAAGAAACCCCCACAGAAAACAGCTTCTACCCGCAAGAGAGACACTTCGGCCAGGACGCAACCTTACATTCGCAAACCACGACCTGCAAGGACTTGACCATGTCTCCGGTAGCCTCAGGTTCTTCCACTTCTCCGTTGCCTGGCCAACCCAATTTGACACCCATTCTTCCTCAGTTCATAAAACCATGGAAATCCGCGTCTTCAAAACTTCACCTCCAGCGGTAACACCCTCCTCCTCTTTAGCTGCAGTGGCAGCTGCTTACAAATTACCTGCTCCCAAAATCAAAGTCCAAGAGAGATCGTGCATGTTACAGAGTTTACTGGATTTGTTCAAGCAAGAACTGTCCCGACGCATGCTGCCTGTCATCAAGTTGATACGACGTAAACATCAGTGGCGACGCGTTCCAGTATATAAGAGACCTGATATAAAGCATGGGTATCAGTGTTTTTGTGCTCCTGAAGACCCAAAGAAGTCACCCCCCCCCCCCAGAAAACATCCCTGTTCTATACCCAAAGGAAAGAAAAGGAAAGGACTGCATCCTCGTTTAGTCAAACATTGGGACATGTTCTCCTTCCTGTCCAAAGTTTCTCCACCCATGCGAAAAAAAAATCATTCAAACTGCCTCCAAAGATGTCATTGATACCGTGTGCGAATGTTGCTTTAACGTCTTGAAAGGCACGGTACCTTTGTCTAAACAATGCTTAGCCAAACATCGTCACGTTCTTCGACAAATGGTTCAAAACAAAATACCCATTTGTCAAAAGAAGATATTGATACAGCGCGGAAGAATTTTGACTCTGTTGGTAGGACGCTTGCTAAAAGGAATATTTGGAACAATCCTGGGAGAACTCATAGGAGCAAGATAAAAAGGACTTCTGAAGTCCAAACATCTCAGACGTGACTCTTGAAATCGAATGTAAGGACGAAAACTATCTTTAGTACCTTACCGACGGTGGATGGAATACCATCGTTGGCAAGAACAACGGATCCCGTATTTGCCTCCCAATCCAACTTTGACCGAGATGTCCCATTTACAACATGAATTGCAGTCATTGATGGATCGCCATGATATCCGAAATAGAAAAATCGCAAAAAACGATCAACACTTGCAACGAGTACAACTCTTTCACCAGGAAGCTTTAGACGAAACAGCTGTACCCACTCTGAAAGATTTTAAGGTCTTGATGAAAAGTCCATTACCCACACCACCACCACCACCAGTGGTCATGAGAGACGCAACCCCAAGAAAGAAGAAGAGGTACGAGAAGTCTTTCAAGCACCGTCAGCAGCTCCCATTCCTAGTGAGATTTCAGCGTCCTTGTTGACCCCTTCCCCCAAATGAGAGCTTGGGTTAAAAAGATGATGTCCACTCCTCCTTCGACAGAAGTAAAAAGGAAAGAAGCCGTGTTGTATCAGTGGTATAAAGGCTTGCGTGAACATTCCTCTCCTCCATTAATGACTCTAGAGATCTATCGCATCGAAGCACTATTGGCTCACAGTGCAGAGACAAAACGAAGAAACGGTTTTTTGTCAGACAAATTTAAAGAGAAAGTCAGGATTGAATTGATCATTTATCATTACCTGTGAAGAAAAACAACACAAAAATGGATACCTGGGACCTTAATTACCTTTTGAACCACAGTTCGTACACTATATCTTGGAATCCTTTCGTGTGTGCTAAAGATGAACTTATCATCGCAAACATCAAGACCATCAAGCTTATGTCATCAACACGGATGACAATCATCTCCCAGGAATCCACTGGGTAGCCGTCTACGTTCCCCGTGATGGTTGTGTTGAGTATTTTGATTCGTATGGATTATCCCCTTTGGAAGACGATATCATCGACTTTATGAGAAGAAATGGTCACACGACACGATTCAATAATGTGAAATTACAAGGCACAGATTCCATGGTGTGTGGAAAATATTGTGTGCATTTTTTCATCAACGCAGTCTTGGATATTCTTTAGAACATTTAATGATTTATTTTGATCGTCATTCCTCTGGAAACGATGAGAAAATAGATCGATGGTTTTGTGAACAGTATGGTTATCTTTTGTCTTGAGTTAGGAAACATAGTGTAAATCAATGGCCCAATGACTTCCAACAGTGGAAGTCGAACTCTAGTTCACAACGGTGTAAACCTTGTCCAAAATAGATTGTTGTCTGATAAAAATATGTTTGTTGTTTATTGAATTGTTAATATAAAATCTTTTATTGCTTGTTGGTTGTGAGTTAGTTGAATAAAAATGTTGTGTTTGAAACAAATGCGTCTGTCGTTTGTTTGTCATTTGCATCATAAACATGCTCTTTGACTTCTCTCTATTCCTCACATCAGACTCTTTTAGCGTTCCGACTTTAAACAGTGTAGGCATGTTTTCTATCGCGTCCGCGCTTAAATCATATAAAGCGGCTTAGTCTCCAGTCTGACCATCCATAGTTGATTCATCCTCCTATGAAAATGTGCTCAAGACTAGCCAAGCTGAACGAAGCTTACGTGAATTTAGATCGTGTCAGGCAAAGCCTGATACCGAATCTCGCAGAGATAATGTCAGAATGTTGAAAGTAACTAAAGACCTAATAGGAGAGCTCTTCAGAGAGGAAATCAAGAAGGAGAAAGAAGAACGGATGAAGAAGTACAGACTACAGAAGCAGCAGAGAGAGAGAGAGAGAGAGAGAGAGCAACATGAACAGCAGCAGGAACCAGAAAGAGGATTTGTTGCCTGTCGTGTAGACACCAAAGAGTTCTTCTTCTCTTTTCGAAGAAGCAGACCCTATCCTGTAGGAAAGCCTGCTGCCAGACGGGGACACAATCTTAGACCATAAAATATTGCCATAGCTCCTCGTCCACCAAAAACAGCGCTTTTTAGGGCTACCCAATACTCTAGAAAAGAGATACTAATTCAATTGCCAATAATGCGTTAGCAAGTTAGGAAAACAGAAGTGCGTCTTTAGGTACACTATTTCTTTAATTTTGTTAGAAGTGCCTGTATAAGCACTTCATTTTCAGTAGCTTGCCAAAATGTTTAATTAGTGATTGTCAGTATAAAAAAGTGAGTGTTTCTTTTAAGTCCGCGCGTTCCATGTTTCTTTGGGGTGATGATATGGGTAATGTAAGTTTTGGTAACAGGGGATGTTTTCCTTCACGTCCGTGCTTGACAAATATAAAGGGAAACTCTCGTCAGTCTAGCTACCCCTGTCGATTCGTGAACAACGAAAAAATTTTCAGCAGACTAACGAAGCTTCTGGAACTTCAGCTGCACCTGGAGTAAGCCCGACGCTTGTTTGATGAGCTGCCTATGGAGGCAACTGAAGACAAAGAGAGAATAGAGAAGGAGGAGGAGGAGAGAAGAGAAGAGAAAAAAGAAGAGGAGGAAAAGAAGAGGCCAATTTTACCTCACCTGATCATGAGGCTTACAAGTGAAGTTAAGCTTATGGTGGGGACGCCTCCACAGGCAGCACCAGCACCAGCACCAGCACGACAGCCGCAGCCACAAGAGCCACAACAAACACTAGCAGCAGTACCACAACCTGGACCAGTACCACAACTTCGTCATCCACGGGTGTGGCATAGAAGACAAGAACACTACAGAATCCCCAAACGGAAGATTGGGATTCTGAAGCCAATCAACCAGCCTCTGCGCTCCCAAGAACAAGACTGAACTGGGAACAAGATTGGAGTAGGAGATGTGTTTGTGGTGCCAGGCTTGGGAGATGCCGCCATTAGTCAAATGAATTTGAAGTATAAAAAAAACAGCCCTTTTCAGGGCTAATCAAAACTCTAGAGAAGAGACACTATTCAAGTTGCCAACTTGTGTTAAGTAGTGTAAATATAAAGACTCACTCCTTTTTCTGATGTTATTGTGTGTGTGTGTGTGTGTGTGTGTGTGTGTGTGTTTGTGTGTGTGTTTGTATGAGCTCAGGTACGTTTGTGTGGATAGTAGAGTGTGTGTTTGTATAAGTGAGCATACGCTTGTGTGGATAGTAGATTTGGTGTTTTTTTCTCCTTCCCGTGCATAAATAGTATATTGAGTGGTTTGCAAGCGTTCGCGAACGTTTGTGTGGATAGTAGATATTGTGGGTTTTTTCTCCTTCCCGTGTGTGGATAGTATATTTTGGTTATGTTTTTGCTTCTTCCCGTGTGTGGATAGTATATTTAGGTCATTGATAGTATAATAAGGGTTTGTTTTTTCTCCTTCTACAGTGTGGGTAGTATATTTGTGTCTTGTTAGCTTCTTCGCGTGTGTGAATAGTATAATTTTGGTTTGATTTTGCTTCTTTGCGTATGCGGATAGTATTATTTGGGTTTGATTTTGCTTCTTCGTGTGTGTTGATAGTATATTTGTGGTTAGCTTTTGCTTCTTTGCTTGTGTGGATAGTATATTTGTTATTGTTTCGCTTCTTCGCGTGTGTGGATAGTATAATTTGGGTTTGATTTTGCCTCTTCGCGTGTGTGGATAGTATATTTGTGGTTAGTTTTTTGCTTTTTCGCGTATGGGGATAGTATATAATACGTGAAGTGAGTGCAGGGGATGTTTTTCTTCACGTCCGTGCTTGACAAATATAACGTCAAAGCGTTCGTCGTTCGCGCCATTCTACACAGAATAAAGGAAGATGAGTATAGAGCTATTTAACGAGCTAAAGAACAGTTGGTACTGGATGACAGATGCAGCCTATGTGGTGGAAAGGCTAGAGAAGGAGTGGAGGTAACAAGTTACCAAGGATTTTGTCACAAGTCTAGTGACCAGTCTAAAAGTTGCCATGGATCTGGTTCAGGGTATAATTAAAGAGGAAGTTATATCTTGATCTCGAGTATTGTGATAAAAAACAACACAAACGCCGAAAATTCTGTGCAACTAGTTTCGCATTTAATGTATGCTTCTTCAGGCACGAAATGTTTTGAAAGTAACGGATGACGTCTTTTATTTTAAAACAACAATTACGTCATTACGTAACGTCATAAATGATATGCATCATCATAACAATTATATATGACAGGATCTTGAAGATACACGAGTTTGCTAGATCTCGAGTACACTCACAACTTCTACATTATTCTTGCATCTAGAGTATGCTGACATTTAGAACTAGAGTACACTCGCCATCTACGGTACACTCGCATCTAGAGTATGCTCATATCTAGACCTAGAGTACACTCATACTTTCTACAGTACACTCGCATATAGAGTATGCTGACATTTAGATCTAGAGTACGCTCACCATCTACAGTAAACTCGCGTCTAGAGTATGCTAACATTTAGACCTAGAATACACTCATCATCTACAGTACATTCGCGTCTAGAGTATGCTTTTATCTAGATCTAGAGCACACTCACCATCTACAGTACACTCGCATCTAGAGTATGCTGACATTTAGATCTAGAGTACACTCACCATCTACAGTATACTCGCATCTAGATTATGCTCATATCTAACTCTAGAGTACACTCACACCTTCTACAGTATACTCGCATCTAGACCATGCTTATATCTAGATCTAGACACACTCACACCTACAGAAAACTCGCATCTAGAGTATGCTCATATCTAGATCTAGAGTACACTCACACCTTCTACAGTACACTCGCGTCTAGAGTATGCTAACATTTAGACCTAGAGTACATTCATCATCTACAGTACACTCGCGTCTAGAGTATGCTGATATTTAGATCTAGGGTACACTCACCATCTACTGTATACTCGCATTTTGATTATGCTCATATCTAGATCTAGAGTACACTCACACCTTCTACAGTAAACTCGCATCTAGAGTATGCTCATATCTAGATCTAGAGTACACTCAAACCTACAGAAAACTCGCATCTAGAGTATGCTCATATCTAGATCTAGAGTACACTCACACCTTCTACAGTACACTCGCGTCTAGAGTATGCTAACATTTAGACCTAGAGTACATTCATCATCTACAGTACACTCGCGTCTAGAGTATGTTCACATGTGGATCTAGGACACTGTCACACCCTCTAACAAGAGTGATTGAAGAATTCGACTTTATATTCTGCCTCGATAATAATAATAATAATAATAATAATAATAACAACAACAATAATGTTTTACATATATAAGTATACGCGTAAAGAACTCAACAGCATGTCAGCACAATACTGGATATACGGAGCTGGTTAAATATTAGGTTCTTAAAAGGTTGAACCTTTTAAGATTTGAAAGATAGAATCATGTGTTGACATGGAAATCCTTGGTGATCTGTAGTGAGATAAGCTTGTATTGACTGGAGCAAGAAATGACTTTAAATATTCCGATGAAAATAAATTGAAGCGAAAAAGAAAGAAATCAAACGTTATCTGAAGGAATGAGAGAAAAATGAACCATAGCTACAGGAAGTCAAATTTTATTAACCGGTGAAATATACATTTACAAAAATAAAGAAATAATTTCAATGTAGCCTGAATATATACATGCATGTAATCTTGTCCTAATGGACTCTAAAATACATACTTGTATATGAATGTTTTTTTAATGTACTGTGAAAGATATACATACATATATTAATGTTGTGAAAAATATACAAGAATATGTACATTGTTGTAATGTATTGCGAATATGTGTATATGAATGTTAATCGAATGTACTGTGAAAGATATACATGTATATGAATGTTGTAATGTATTCTTAAACATACACGCGTGAATGAATGTATTCCGAAACATATATTATGCGTATGAATGTTGTCGTAATATACTCTATACGATATACATGTGTACAAATGTTGGGCGAAAAGGCACATGACGTTACTATTTGTTCTGACATTTGTAACATGTCTGAATAATGACAATATAAGAAAAAGTATATATATATATATATATATATATATATATATATATATATATATATATATATATATATATATATATATATATATATATATATATATATATATATATATATATAATACGGGATATAATAAGCTTCACATTACGAAAATAAATGGTATTGTTGCTGTGTAGAGCAATACCGTTTATGTTGCCATCCAATCACTGGAGTGCAATCCAATTAGGCAAACATCTAAAGTTTTCAAATAAAACTTCCATTGTACATACTCATGTAAACTTGGTAAATGTAACACTTTTTCTTTGTTTTGTTTGTTATATTTTGTCTCTGTTTTGTGATGCCCTTGTTTTGTCTCTGTATCATAGTTTTCTTGTTAATGTCTGGCCATGTTTTGTCTGTTTTGTAATTGCCTTTTCTTGCCTGTTTGTAATTTCCATTTGTAATTACCTTGTTTAGTCTATTTTGTAATTGCCTTGGACAGAGACTCACTGAGAATTAACGAGTTACAAGTATTTAGGTTACGAACTCTTCATTGACAGTTTTATTTGCGCACTTAATTAAAATTAAATTTAAAAATGAATTTAAAATTTTGTTATATTAAGAACTACAATTTATGAGAATTTACAGAATTGAATGAAAGCTATGTTACTAAACGTTACAAGTAGAAATCGAAATTTAAATTAAAATTAAACGCAAAAACGTCTATTCCGGATTTAAAATATTATGCTGAGATGCAGATTATGCCTTACTTAAAAATAAAAGTTAACACTAGGGCACTTGATGGTACGTAAGAAAAGGACAGATGAAGCAAAACGGTAACACATATTATTTTTCGTCATCATGGCAGTAGAGTTGGGGTGTATTATTTGCAACATTACATTTAAAATCTTTACCATTCCAGGATAAAATTAATAATCAAAAATGAATTAAAATTTTTTTGTTCTCTGAAGCGATTTGGTAGCTCATTACATAGAATGACAGCTGTATATTTAAAAAGTTTTGGTCCGATGTTGATTTTTGGAACATCCAAATATTGGAATATCTAAATTTGTGCTTATTGTCTTTAACAAACATCCAAACATTTAGGAATTTGTTTATTCACAATTTTAAAAGTCTTTAGAAGTCTGTGCACATTGAGAGTTTGCATTTTATTCTTGAGTAAGTGTGCATGACTTTTGGAATCATCATAAACAACTCTCGGATCATGCTCTTGTATTTTCTTAGGTTTAGTATTCATATCACTGCAGCAATGCCAGGCTGAGGGACAAGTTGAAATTGGAAAAGGTAATTGATTGTATGATTGTAAATTCCTTGCAGTTTTACAGTTTCATTAGAGTTTATGACGGGAATCCTTATGTTACGTACAGGCTTCCTTTTACCACAACTAGTGCTTGAAACGTTTTGGAGTTGGCTTGCAGTTTGCTGCATTTTGTTTACAGTAAACCAATCAGAATGTTAGACAAAATATCCGTTTTGTTAATCAGTGTCAAAATCAGGCGAAGTAAAGGACAACGTTTTATTATTTGCATAGTTATATAAAAAGCCATATTTAATGAAACAGAAAATATCATCGATAACAACATTAGAGAAAAACGGTATGAGGACTGACCGACGAAGAACCCTTTATTTTAAAATGGGGTCACGCTAGTACAGACATCATGCCCCTAAATGCTCTGCTTTCGATTTGACAGATGAGAATCATACTGAGCCAAACCCGACAGATCATAGCTCACAGATGAGAATGTCGTGATGGAATTGTTATAAAGCCTTAGATAAATTCAGCAGAACTGCAGCTACATATTCATTTTCGTCAAGAGCCTTCTCAGTCTTCAAGTAAATGTAGCAAATTGCCTGACATATGTGACCTTTACGGAAACCACCTGACATCTGTGAGCTTTACGGAAACTACCTGACATCTGTGAGCTTTACGGAAACCACCTGACATCTGTGACCTTTACGGAAACCGTTCATATGTTTGTTAAAAAGTTTCCACCATTATGATACTAAGTGTGTCTCATTGAACTTCTCAGAAAGTCTGGATAAAATAGAAGGATGCCGAATGGTGTATAAATATAAAATGGATAATTCTAGCCTGCAACATTCTTAATGACTTCATGACGGAGAGATCTACAAGCAACAAATAAATAGAAGAAAAAGTATAAACAGTTGAAAAACGGCGTTAAAAAGGGTAAACGCCACCTCCAAGTTTTGCTTTCGCCAGCTCAACAAAGTTGTATAGGAAATATCAAAGAAGGTATATCATTTATATGGCACTGAGAACCAAAGCATTATTACCCAATTAAACAACACAGGACGGAAACCATTCGTGGCGAAAAATCAACGGTACCAACAGTTCATCGAAGAAATTATATCCCAGTAGAGTTATGTTATTTGGCTATTAAATGAAAAATGTATAAAGAATGGTATACTACTACTACTACTACTACTACTACTACTAATAATAATAATAATAATAATAAAATTAATAAGTTATTGATTATTAACTTTGGAAAATATCGCACAAATTGCATAATTCTGATAAATTTGATGCATGGCTGTAATTTTAATATTGCATTGTAAAAGTTACATGTGTTTTTCATTTTGGTCTAACTCCCATCATTTATCAAGTACAGTATTCATTGTTGTTCTTTGCATTCTCGTTTTAAATCGGTCCACCCATGGTTAGATTCAATCAATAGCATATGGAGGGACCGCACTGAATGTCCAGTCGAGTTGTAGTGGCTGTCTAGCTTCGCGTTCGACACCACCCCACACTGGGCTCATTAAAACTTTATAATCAGAAGAGAATCTAGTTAATGTTACACCTATTGAATGGATGGTCATAACACCTATTGAATGGATGGTCATAACACCTATTGAATAGATGGTCATAACAACATGTGGCTTTCACTAGACTTCTTATGATGATTAATTGGTCTTTAATACAACTGCAGCTGATCTGATTACCAGCATGACCGCCAGAGCAGCCATCTTGAAAAAAAAATCTTGTAGCTTCTTATCTTCGATGGATGGTAATAACAATATTGGGTTTCACCAAAGTGATTCCAATTACGTCTTTTTGATCCTAAAGGAAAATGGTCCCGATCAATTTGGCCGCCACAGTGGCCATATTAAAAGTCATACTATTGCTTAATAACAGAGGTAGTTTCAACACTCAGCAGTTTGAAAGAAGAAAGGATTTCCCTTGGATCTATGGAAAATCTTTTCGGCAGTAGAGCGTCAGTTTCTCTCAGAGGCTCTTGTTCACTCCGCTGTCCTTTTAGCCAGATATGCTGGTAATTGATATACAG
The DNA here is from genome assembly GCA_028554795.2 of Sinohyriopsis cumingii. Classification (NCBI taxonomy): domain Eukaryota; kingdom Metazoa; phylum Mollusca; class Bivalvia; order Unionida; family Unionidae; genus Sinohyriopsis; species Sinohyriopsis cumingii. The sequence continues at coordinate 69,973,938 of CM068833.1, read as the reverse complement.
TAATATAATGTGTGGACAAGTTATTACCATGTTTTGAACTTGAAATAAACAAGCTCTATAAAAAACTTAAAGTTTATCAATTCACTAAGAAAACAAATTGTACATAAATATTTTGGAACCTATACTGAAGGGAAGAGCACATAAACGCACCCCAGTGTATGAGATCCTAGCCCCAGTTTCACTAAGCACCTCAGTGTACAAGATCTTAGTCCCATTTTCACTGAAGCGTCATCAGTGAATAAGATGCAAGCCCCAGTTTCACTAAGCACGTCAGTGTATAAGATCCAATCCCAAGTTTCACTAAGCATCTCGAAGTGTCTTCCTCACATTCAAATGTTCGATTATCTTGATTAATTGGTTGGCAACAATGTTTTTTATCTTAATATTCAGCTGTAATCGAGGTCAAAATAAAATAAGAATATTTTAATTTATCATGAGAAGTTTTCAGTTTTGTAATTGAGGAAAATAAGAGATTTCCTCAAATTTGAGAAATCTCTTAACTTCTTTATCAGAATTATTCCCAGTGTGACAATTTTTAACCAAAGAGCTAATTTTCATCCAAGGAGTAGTTTTAAGAAGCATCATAATCAAAATAACGTAAAATTCCATTAGAGAAAAGATGTTGAGAAACCGAGTGAAACTGGGACCATATTCTGTCTACTTGATATTCAGGCTTATCCACTTTCATCTCCTGTTGCTTGTACTGCTGGCCAAGATAATTAAGTGACCGGCGATTTAATTTTCAGGGGGGATGCTTAAATGTGGCCTTGACATTACAAAAAGGAACCTCAGGCCCTCAATCAGCTTCAGAATATATTCTTGCTCTGATTTATAGAAAAAGAGCATATTATGTCCATTATACCAGTTGCAAAATGTATTGTCATTTATTTAAAAGAAACATAAAATATCCAGATTCATAAGAAACCTGAGCACCCCACCCATGCATCCCTCTGCAGATGTGATGAGCCTTCCCCAAGCGTAATTGTGAGTAGCACTAAATATGATATTTAATTGAATCTGTGGTGCGCTGATGCTATTAACAGCTTGCGTCATGTGATCATACCCTTGTAAAAATGACAATCCTTAGGAAACTTGTGGGATTGTCGTTGAAGTTAGAGCTCCACTATCCGAATTTGACGACTTAAATTAATGACTACACGTACAGTTCATTTTCCTGTTATACTGTGCGAACTCATTCAGCGGAAATGTTATTTTAGCAGGAAACAAACGCAATAATTTGCTTAACAATTTTCATAGAAATTGATAAATTTATGTACTAAAGGGTTTTGAATTCAAGTACAGTCGACAGTGGTCAATAGTTTATAGAAATGACCAGACGTTATATGATCAAGAATCATGTGTTTGCTTAACAGAAGGCATAGTATTATAACAGAAAGCATAGTAGAAATATCTTGTTTACTTAAAAGAGTATTGTCTTTTCTGGCCATTATTATTATTATTATTATTATTATTATTATTATTATTATTAAATTGTGAATCAAGTATATGCATCGTTATATTGTTATATTGTAGGAGCATTTCAGAGAACTGCCGAATTGTAAAGAGAATATGTGTGTTATGTACAGGCATGCATAGTATACGCGAGTATGATCTAGTGTGTGTGGGACAAAATATTTAGTTGTCTATTTAAGAACAAAACCCACGGATGACTTTTTTTTTAAAACTAAGTTTCAGAGAGCTGAGAATTTGGTTCGACCCCTTGTCGCTTTTCTGTTTGTTATCTTTATTTGTTATCTGTTTGTTATCTTTGAAAACAATGTCTACATGTCAATACTTGTACCGCTGTTTCTCGTGAAATAAATTGATACAGGACGTGTTATAGTAAAGGTATTGCATGTTACCCATCATGCTTAATCAGCCAGACGCGACTTTGCTTAATGCCCATAAAACGAGATACTCTTTAGCTATACAACTAAATATTTCATCAGCATTCTGGATCCAACGCTCGCGTAACTGAAACGTCCTCCATTTCGTGGTTTTCTCGCATGAAAGAGACCGGTGGTTGGGGTCATTACATGTATGTAATATGACAAGACTATGCTTTTTACGAAAGTAAAGTCACAGCTCTTCTTAAAGACACATTCCATCAGCAGTCCTCGCAACGTTCTTAAAAATTTACGCTTGCTTACAATTTTATATGTACGATATCCTGAGATGAAACGGTCTATTCCCCCTCATGTTCCAAGTTAACGTCATATACCGGGTTATTCACTGGTCTCATCTCCTCCGTAGTGAATTTGTCCCTTCTTCGTCTCTGGTGTAAGTAATAGACGGTTGCAACAATTACTGCTACGGCCACCATGGCAACTACTCCTACCGCGATAGATACAGCCATGGTGTCCATTTTTCGGTCGTCATCCGAATCCTTGACAGGATTCTTAACTTCCACTACCCGATTTCCCGCATTTAAACCAGGTTTTATATCATGAACGTTAAAAACAGATGGAGTAATTTTCTCTGAGGATATGTCGTTCTCTGAAGTTGATTTAGCAACGGAGGATAAAGATTCTTTGACCTTTTGTCCAAAATGTCCAGAGAAGTCGGATGTTGAAATTTGTGTCGATACCGCTGAAGTCGTATTTGTAGGTACACTTTCTCCTGTTGTTGCATTTGTCTGTTTTGCTGTTACTTCCGCTACCGTTGTTGGTGGGTTTTTTGTTGTGGTCGATTCCGTGGTAGTCATAATTGCCACTGTATTTAACGTCATATTTTCTGTAGAGAGAGAGAGAGAGAGAAAACAAATAGAGAAAAGACTTGTAAACTTATTTTCCCTCTATTATTTTCGTTCATAAATACATAGTGAGGAATGATAAGGTAATTAACCAATAAATTATGTTATTAGTTTCTTAAAATTATCGACAAAAATATCATTCTGCCAATTTAAAAAAAAATAGTATCATTAAAACTAGTCTCATTCAGACTCTCGCGTGGCTGCATGATATCTTCGCCGTATTATACGGAGTTACGCGAGAGTCTGGCTGGATCTACATGTAAGGCACATATTGCTTCGTTGAAGACTGACATTTAAAGTTGCACATTCAATTGTAATTATATAAATGTTGGAAATTAATTGTACAGTTGCTGTTTAAACATGAGATTATTTCACACTTTTATGGTGTTGCACTTACTTTATCTGTTTTTGATCTGAGTTTAACAAGTTTAGTAACTAAGCAGGACTATATGAATGATGTTTCTCCACTTTTATGGCTTTGTACTTACTTTCGCCTTTTGGGCCTCCATTTTAAGAAAGTTATAGACTGTTGGCACTGTGGTCATTCAATGACAGTGTACAGTCAATGATTACATAGCGACGGTTAGACAACTAGGCAGTTTTTAACTGTATGTCATGCACAACGTTTGGTTTTTAAAACTTCGTCATTTCTGTTCTCAGTTTTCTTGAAAATTGCAGTATATTTTGTTCCATTCTATAGAAAATGGCGTGCTAATGAGTAGCCTCTATTATCCAGGATCTTGAAAGTTTCAAAACGTATATAGATTTTTTGATTGTCTGATTGATTAACACTGAATGGCATTATATGGATTTATTGATTGACTGATTGATTAGCACTTAATGGCCTATCATCACATGAAAGTTTACGTCGTGCCAAGCCAACTGAAAAACAAAGTATTGAGCAGAGACGCACTATAGCCGCTGACCATGCTGGTTTTGGCAGAAGTCGAACACGCACCCATCTGCTTGCAAGTCTGGTACGCTCACCACTCAGTTACCACGGCACATCCCTCTTATCTTTGTGCTCCATAATGCATTTGTTGCTATATATACTTGTGCTCTACCCGTCACCACACATTGATAAGGTTTTGCCTTTAGGTCAGTTTCAATCACAATGTCAGAACATCTGATCTGTGTTCTACGAACACATTTCAACTGTACAAGATGCTTTCGACGATTGTCACACTTCTGTCTTAATCAACAAGATATCATATTGGGTTGTCATGGTAACAATTATTATCACGCTTTTTATCGTAATTCAGATGCATGATCGGATTGGCACTGTACAAACATTTATCACACTTTTATGAACAACATGTAATATTTGATTGACACTGTACACATGATTGTGACACTTTCATAATGAGCAAGACATAATATCTCATATGCACTGCACACCCGATTTACATTAAGTCGTTTATATATGAATGACCGCATGTACCCTGCTCATATGTTTTTCCTGATGGAAAATGACAGGATGTACATAAAAAATATGTAATGCATATCAGCAGAACACGAATAGACACTGTATCTCTAGACTCATGTAACGATTTACAACAGCTATTTAAACATATATATATATATATATATATATATATATATATATATATATATATATATATATATATATATATATATATATATATATATATATATATATATATGACACCTTCAGTTAAACAGTGAGGCAAATGAATGCCGTCAATTAAAATGTCTCAAGTGGATGCCGTCAATTTAAAAATGTCTCAGGTGGATGCCATCAAATTAAACATGTCTCAAGTGGATGCCGTCAATTAAAAATGTCTTATGTGGATGCCGTTGCTTGACTTATTGCAATGTTATGTTGCATTATCACAGTCTAAATACTTACCTGGGCATGGTCCCAAACTGACGTCATCAATCGCAATATCGTGCTTTGACCCTCTAAGGCGAGTGCCAACAAACATTATCTGAAAGTATTTATTTAGATAACACTGAATTTAATTGGACATAATCTAATGAAATAAATTGAATGATAACGATGTATTCAGTTATTGAACAAACTGAAAAATGTTCCTTGTTGGTTTTTTTTTTTTTAGTTTTGTTATTTAGGTAATTTGGATGATCTAAATTGGAATATCATGTTCAGAGGAAAATAATACTTTAGTCATAGATTATGCTGCTGATATAAGTGGTGATTGCATGTTCAAGGGGGAAAATCATGTCTTAGGTTATAAATAACGATGATGATATAAATGCGAATTTCATGTTCAGGGAAAATCACGTGTTAGATTATTAATTATACTAATAATGAAAAATACTATTTTCCAGCTTATGAAAAAAAGTTGCATCGATTCTTGATACACTGCATGGTGTTTGTGCAAAACATTATGCTTTGATGGTTTGAACTTGTATTTGCGCTTCGAAACTAGAAAATATTTCCTATCTCGAATATACTGTTTAACTTCTGAGTTTACTAAGTTTCTGCAAGTAAATGTAAGCGTTAAAGATACAGAGGCCTATGACATACACTAGTCCTAGTAAGTCATCTAAACTGTTACTATTTCATGTTTATGATTATGTCAACAAACCAGTTACGATAAGCTCATCTTCTGTCGTCAATCTAGTTCGTTGACATCTTATGTGAAACGTTGAGTCATCAAAACCCGACAGACCATGTACTCAGTCTGAGGAGTCAAAGCCCGAATAACCATCTACTCAGTTTGTGTCATCAAGGCCTGAATCACCAACTACTCAGTTTAAGTCATCAAGTCCCAAATGGTCATCTACTCAGTTTGAGTCTTCAAAGCACGAATGATCATCTACTCAGACTGGGTCGTGAAAGCCCGAATGACCTACTCACTGTGTTTCACAACAGCTTATCTGACCTTGTCAGTTTATTGCCCCCATAAAATCAGTTGACTTATGCAATAGCATAAGAGTACGATATTGGCAAAACCACTGTTATTTTTAATAATTGTTATTCATATATATATATATATATATATATATATATATATATATATATATATATATATATATATATATATATATATATATATATATAGACACACACACATGTACCTTTAATATTGCACTGATCACTTGACATTTGATATGAATGTTAAATTTGCATTTCCCTATCACACGACCAGATTAGAACTTTTTTGAAATTTTCACTCAAGTTTACGTGTCAATATTTTTAGTACCAGAAACACGAACTTCTACATCTCAGATTATTTTAGATTTCATTCACGCTTTATTTCAGAACATATTTGGAACGATTTTTAAAAAATATATGTAATCAATACAACAAACCTCATTTATATTTTGTTTCGGGACATTGGACGGAACTTGATTCAAATGGCATGCAAATACATATCGCCCTGACGGCTTCCACTTAAACCTCGTTTTTTGTTTTTTACCTGACTTTGAACAAAACAAGTAAGCAGTCTGTGTCTATACCGGATAGAGCCAATCTGTATATATGCCACCACCAACAAATGTGACCAAGTATTATTCTAAACATCTCAACCGAAAATAAAAAGATTTTAATTCGAAATAAAGTAATACATGCACACAAAAAACCTTGGAGTCTTTTAACTACACCTAATTGTCGAATATAGACTATGTTTATTTCCAAGAATGGTCCAAAAGTTTCAAGATGACGTGTTGCAGGAAACATACTTTGACTAAATTCGGATGAAAAACAACTAAAAGAGAAATTTAGTCAAAGTATGTTTCCTGCAACACGTCATCTTGAAACTATTATATTGTTTACAAAACAAAATGTAACTGGTCAGGTAAACCATACACTTGATTTTGGACTAAGGTCAATGAAAAAAATACATATATACTTACCATATAATCATTGAGAAAAGACAACAAACAATACAAATTAAATATACATAACACGAAGTAAGATTTATGGTAAGCATTTGAAAATGTACTTATGGGGGAAATTACTGCTCCTTCGAGTTTTAATGTAACTGCTATTTTTTGCTTGCAGCTAGGTGTATACTATGACGGAGTATTGTGAGCATAACTAAGCCAAACTATTTTGTTCTGAATCGACAGAACGAACGAGGTTCATATGACACTTAAATAAAAGGAGACCGTTTAAGCTGAAACTAATTCATACGGTATATCCACTGAGTTCTTTCCCAAACTCGATTCAAAGCACGATTGGGGTGTGGTCTATATTACGAATGATCTCTTATCCGCTTTCCCAATAAATTCTTTACATTTCATTGACGATGGAATTCAAAGCAGATTTTAATTTATAAAAGTTCGTTTCCGCGCAGCTAAGATAATCGACAGGTGAACAGCAGTGAAAACATCAAGCAGTTCCATTTAGAGCGCTCGATACGAACGGTTTAAACATCCACATGGAATGCTCCATCAACACGACAGGAATGAAGTGTAAAGGGTAGGACTGGGCACGTCAATTCCAATAGTTCAAATAATAGAACGCCTATCTAGAATTATGATTAGGGAGGTCCTGTGCTCGAGCCTCTGTCCAACCGTGCACTTTTCTTTGTTTCATTGGTGTCTCCATAAGATTCCACATCTGCACATTGAATAAGCTAGGGAGGACGCAGTTAAGTCGAAGTTGGGCGAGTCTAAAAAAATGGGGATAATATGTAGCGAGTAGTACTCAGAGTGTCGGCTCGGATAGTCCGATTGGATTTCTGTCAGACTTAATCCATATTAAGGTTATAAGAGAAAGACATCTCCATTGACCAATCATTTTCCTCATAATGGTTTGGAATGAGCACTATTCTGACTACAAACTAATGATCAAGACTGAGGTAGAGGCTCGATGATCATGACTGAGGTAGAGGCTCGATGATCATGAATAAAACAGAGGTTCCGTGCAGAATATGCGGCATCTGTTAACATGAGCGATTGTTGACCATTCCTTGTTCATCGTTCCTTGGTCGTTGATTCGTAAAATAATCACTAAAGATACCATGATGAGCGCGCAATCGACAAGAAATATCATTCATGTTTTGATCAGGAGAGACTGGGTTTTGATTGGATACATTTAATGTTGATTTGTATGTTATCCAGTCAATACAATAGCCAAATACAAGTGTATTTGTGTGTACAAATAAAACCTGGCAGCCTTGCTATAGGTCAAGACAAGACGGTGTTAAGTGTGGTTGATTGACAAGTTGAAAAGAAGTATTAGGAGCTACCTTGAAAGGTTCCTTTAGCAGGGGTATGTAGAAGGTCTCCTTCTTCCACTCATCGCCTGTAAGATAGTCAAGTGTAAATCGGGATGTGAGATCCTCTTTTTTCTCGCCCTCCTTCCATACAAAAACTTCCAACCTCGATAGCACTGAAAGAGAAACGATTACTTCAGAGCCCTAATTTAAGAGTTTTTGGTTTTATATATATATATATATATATATATATATATATATATATGAACAAGTCAAACTAGATTCAATACGCTTAAGGCAGACTTAGTCAGACTGACTTATTTTATCTTGTCCATTCATTGCGCTCTATTTTGCTGTGTATCACCATACCACTCTTATTTTATTGTGCATAACGATACTGTCCTATTTTTGGCGTATCACCATACCGCCTTACGTTATTCTACTGTGTATCACAATGCCGGTCTATTTTATTGTGTATCACCATGCCGCCTTATTCTAGTGTGTATCACAATGCAGGCCTATTTTATTGTGTATCGCAATCCAGCATAGAATACTACAGTGCTGTCCAACCTTTTTGACACCATGGGCCACTGAAAAATGGTTTTATTGAAGCCGAGGGCCGCAGCAGATAATAGAAAAGCAACTACTATAAAGCTGCTCGAGCTCTGGCGGGCCGTTTGAAACCAGCCCGCGAGCCGCGGGTTGGACAGCATTGGAATACTAGGACATTAAAAATGAAATTAAATATTACTAGACCAGCCAGACTACTGAATGACACCGAACGTGGGGTCAACAAAATTGTGCCACATTTAAAAAAAATACAAAGCACAAATACTGGATGAAAATACCATGAAAACGAATTAGTGACCAAAATAATGATACGGTTTAATTTTTTTGTTTATCCAACAAAATAATTTAAAAAACTCTACATTATATTGAATTCAATACTTTTCAGACAGGTATATGTATTTTCGAGAGTGCTTTTGTGCAGTTAAACATGAAATCAACGATTTACAGAGTATTGAATCTAATTACTTTTCAAAGAGGAGATATACCTTTTTCAGTTTAACATGAAATTAGCAATGTACATAGTTTGGAATTCCATATTTTCAGAGAGGAGACGTGCGTTTTGCAGTTTAACGTGACATCAACGATGTACTAATTATGGATTTCCATATTTTCAGAGAGGTTTATGTTTACTTTTCGCAGTTTTACATGAGATAAACAAAGTTATATTGTATCGACTTCAATACCTTTTCAGACAGGCTTACATGCTTTGTGGTTATTTTTGCAGTTAAACGTGTAATCAACAGTAATCAGAGTATTGAATTTAATATTTGTCAGAGATGTGATATTTATTGTTGTTGCTTTTTAACATGAAATCAATAATGTAAATAGTATTTAATTTAATACTATCCAGCGAATGATACTATTTGTTTTTGTCATTTTAAAAGGAAAGCCAAAATGAAATTATGTGTCTTTTTGCGCAAGTTTGGACGGAAACAATTGTGCTCATAGCAAGTTGTGTTGAAGAAAAATGAAATCACCACTAAGATAAGATGAACAATCTTGCTAGAAATTAGGCTTGCCAGCGTTTGTATTTTTCATGTATTTGGCTCTAAATATTTTCTTTGGTTCTACCAAAAAGAAAGACTTACCAAAAGAATACAGTATGGTGTGCATTAACCCCTGATTTCACGTGGAATATATTTAAGTGTTTGAATGTTCCGAATTTGATAAAATATCAAAGTTTGCTTATACTTACACCCACTACCGAAGCTATGATACCAAAAGGAGAAACACTGGCCACTTTCGTCTGGCATATAAAATGGCGACTTGAGAATTGCTTGAAAACCATTCTGTATTGGTGATGATGTCTCGATGAACAAATAGTGGCCTGAAACAGAGCAGTTATCACATGTTATACACGACTAATCTGATTGGCGTTTGGTTGCACATCCGTGCCAGGAAACTTCAGTAGACGCACGTAAAGGACCTCGCCCAGAGACACACTACGCCAGCTGAATTGAACTGGTCTGATTATAACCAGTATCCCACTGACTATTGAGTCCGGCATTGTAGCCATTGAGGTGTCGTGGTTCGTGTTTTGGAAAATGATACCAGAACTTAACATATTAAAGTCTGTGAAAAATCTCACAATTAATATTAAACGTTAAATTCTTGCAATATTACATTAAATAAAAGAAGAATATTATGTCATGGTAATTGGATTCCCATTCGTCTAATTCTCCTATTATCTAACACCTCCCAAGGGCAGCAACCAGTATCCGAAACTTACATTATCATGATGCATTGTTTTATATAAGATCACCATCTCTTATGCGGTGCTGACGGAGTGCAGGTGACAAGGACAAACAGCTGAGAAGAAGAACAGCGTAATGTACAGACATATTAACAGACATGATTAGACATGTCGACTCTTCAAAATTGTAGACATAGTCAACGTTCTACTGTATTATGATAGATATTTAGCGCACGCTTTGACTAGAAATATGTGATTGAATTCTTGTTATAGGCCGATACGAATGACGTTAAATTTTATAATTCAATGACAAGTAATTTTCATAGATTTAACTTTTTTATTTAGTGGTAGTAGATGGCTTATGACACCATTTGGACCCTAGTTAAATTACAAGAAATAAAGGCCTTTTAGGGCACTAAAATAAAATCAAATGAATAGCTAAGACAAATACTACCTCCGTCATCAGACTTCAACTGTACTGAAACGTTATTACCTTTTATATAAAAAACACACAATACAAAAATAAAACAAAACATTCAAAATCATGAGGCCACTTCCTTAACTACTGGATAAAAATCCTCAAACAAGCCCACAAGACAGCCTACCTTATTACAGCATCAAAACAAAGAACACCAGAGTGCGCGGCCACTACAATTACTGGATTTCAGGGATGTGGTCTTGGCCTCTCATATACCTTACTACTGAAACACCCTACCAACGGGATATCCGAAACATGACTACTGAATTTAACGGAGTTGATAAAATGTCAAAATCGTAATGCTGAAAATTCATCAAGGAACATAGACATACCATACAACAATGTTCTCTAGACTGTTCATTTATTAAGCAATTTGATTGGTGGATATCAAAGATAGCTTTTTGTTATTTAATCAGTACGATGATTACACGTTTATGTGTTTGTGCTCGTAACGTAAACATACACATATTTCCACCTCCATACTAAAACAAAAATGCACAATAATTACAACAGGTCATGAAGTATACTCTAAAACATAGGATTTAAACAATGGTAGCCAACCAAAACAAAGAGGGAGTCGTGCAATTTTACAAAATTTGACTGCTACATCCAATTGATCGCGAACGAAATATTATGTCAAGAATTAAATCATTATTTAATTATAATGTTGCCAAAAGCATCATATCGACCAGCAACGATTAAATGTCCAAGAAGACGACACACTCGGAATTTTCCAAGTAGACGACACAGCGACGATGATCCAAGCAGACGACATGCTTAGAATTGCCCAAGCATACGATGAAGCAGCGATGAATTTGCAAGCAGACGACGCACTTATGAAATGCTAGCTTGAAAGACTTTCTTCCAAGACATACGTAAATATATTAGTTTTAAAATATGTATATGTACTTACTTTTTCAGAATATGGATTAGAACACATAAATTCTCAATATGTTTTGGTCAAAAAGATATTTATTGTTACTCAGTACGGAATAAACCTTTCACCTTGCACTGTCTGTTATCAGTGTTAACTCTGCAACTAAGGTTTTGACAGCTGCGTCATACAAGCATGCAGTAGTTATTAGTATAAACATGTTAGATGCGAAAATGACAACTATTCATAATTTGTCACTGAACAATACTGATACGATGTCTTAAAAAATATATGGTAGCTTCATACGATATCGCGGGTTCTGGGTTCTTTGGTATCGCGTTATTGGAGGTTTTCGACAATTTCCTTCATAGAGCCAGCTATTCTGTACTTATCTGGTATACATTGGATAACCATACATTGCTAGTTCAGTATCACAAATTTTATTTCGGGAAAATGGCGTAACCGCTGGTGAGTACACTATTTTAAAAATGCACCCATGAATTTCACTTTTTCAAAACATGGCATTGCACCATGTTCTCAAGTAAAATATATATCTTCTTGAAATCGCTATCACTGTAACGATTCGATTAACCAGTTTGTCGTATGATAATGTCCAATGATATTATTGAAGAGTCAGATCACGTGATTACCATATCTGCCAAGAAGCAAGCGATCGAATCATTGATAGCAAATAAGAGTCAAAATATAAAGGATGTTAATGTTGTTTTCTGCTTGCTTTCGCATTTGACTTAAAAGTTCGTTGTACACGATTTATTACTTTTCGTTGTAACACCTGGTTGTGTTTAAACAGTCTGTGGTTGACATGTACTTTCATGCTTATGTTGGTGTGCCCATTCTCACCGACAATCACGTCGCTACCTCCAGTCAGAAATGGTTACATATGCGTTGTTTTAGTTCTCTTAGATAAGTTCTGTTGTTGGAGGGTGCATGTGATGGGATGGGTACCATTAAAGTAGCATCCAACTTTCAAACTGATTTTCAATTTGTGCAGGGTATACAGCAAGGTCTTAGCGTTAAGACAAATATATGCCATGGTAAAATTATTTTCTTCAGTATTACCGTGAAATCAGCGAAACACTAAGGAATCTACACGGTGTCTGTTTATTGATCGTTTTCAAAAATCATCTGATTTAATCTGGAAATTAAATGTGTGTTAAAATACGTATTAAAAACACTAAACAGATATAGAATATCTTGAAGGTCATTGTCTTTATTTACTTATTCGCCGATCCGCGATACCAGAGCACTCCAGTATATAATGATACGTACATCGTTAGTTAACTCCTTATATAGCACGGAAATATTGCGAATTTAATTAAGTTCTGCACGTGCATTTTGTTCCTTGATTCCAGCAATGTTATGTGAACAATATACTAGCTGGCACTCCGTAAATTAACCCAAATTTACCAATTCTACATTTTGGTTTGTGCTCATTTTAAAGCGCACAAGCTTTATCAGAACTTCCCATTGCAAGTGATAGAGAAGACAGACAATAGCAAACTCTGAGGTCATGTTAATAGACCCTACTTTTGAATCACGGTCGTGACCCATTAACATTTACCTTTTCCTGTTTGTCCTAGTGTGTGATCATAATTCGGTCCTGTGCCCGATGTAGGCGTTGAACCTGTTTGCCACGTCCAATCAAAATCTCCTTCTAGATCAAGTGACCAACCGCACAGATCCTCTTTCTCAAAGTCACATGACAGACTTCCTCTTTTCTCTAAATGGTTGAGAAAGATTATGTTAGGTATGTTACAGTACCAAAATATGCACGAAAAACGGGTAACACATTCGTGGAATATATATATATATATATATATATATATATATATATATATATATATATATATATATATATATATATATATATATAGAGAGAGAGAGAGAGAGAGAGAGAGAGAGAGAGAGAGAGAGAGAGAGAGAGAAACAGAGAGAATTATAAATATACACCAGACAGAACGGAAAGTGCTATCCCTGGATTCCTATAGAATAATATTTGATAATAGTAGGTAGAATTAATATAAATAGTAGTGCGAAGCTGGTCCCTAACACTCCTATACCATGGAGAACACTTTTGAATTGATACTCTGCACTTGGTGGCTGGGGCATGTTTGTCGAGCAATGAACGCAGGCTGTTATCGAGTTGTTCTGCTGCAGGAGGTTGTTGTTGTTGTTGTTGTTGTGGGGTTTAACGCCATTTTTCAGCACGATAGGCTATACATGGCGGCCAGCATTAATGGTGGAGGAAGAACCCGGAAAACCCCGGAAAGAACCACCGACCCACGAGAAGCTACTGGCAAGCTTTCTCACATGCCCACATTGGCTGAATCTTAGACTCGAACCGCCGCAGACAGAGGTGAGATGGCAGTGATCCGTAACGAAGAGCGCTTTAGACCACTCGGCGCTGCAGGAGGTAAGCTAGTTGCTAGGTTTGCTTGGATGTCATGCATTAGTTTGGTTCTATTTATCATACGGAGGTTTCTCTTAGTAGAAGATAAAGATGGAGGGTTAGGGACTGAAGCTTCAAGATGGTGTATAATGCAGTAGTGATCTGATGCAAGTTCGTGGGATACCAGGGAGTACCGTAGAATATTATCATCCGGTCTATGAAGAATCCAGTCTAAAACATGACCATGTTTTGGATGGGTTGGTTAACTGACTGTTTGAGGTTGAAAACATTAATGGAATCTAGGAGTTTTTATGCATTTGGGTTTCCGCGACAGTCAAAGTGAAAGTTGACATCTCCAAGAATAATTAGGCTGCCACCTATCGAATTTCCATATTCAAGGAGATTCTGAAACTGCTCCAAAAATAGAGATTCAGTTAGCTTGTTTTGTTCTACTAGGAGGAGGGCGGTATAGGCAGACAAAATGGACTGAGCTTTGTTCCACTGTGAGTGTGGTTTGGACTGGTTCAAACGAACTGAAACTTGTGGTGTGGTTAAGACGTTTGATCATGGAGTTCTTTGTGATGACAGCAATTCCACCTCCGCGAGAGTGGCGGGGGAACGACTTGATAGGGTAACCGGTGGGTGTTAGATCTGCTCACTTGGGCTCATTGCCTGATGTTTTTAGCCATGTTTCTGTCAGGAGAAAGACGTCGATATTCTGATCGTTGATAAAATTAACTATTTCTGTGCGCTTTTCCGGTGGTCCTACTGATTGGGCATCGAATAATGTAATACGCAGAGGTATCTCTTGGATACTTGACACAACGGTTAAGGATTTAGTAGGGATTTGAATTAGGTTATTTAATTTTAACGGCCGAATATTTAAATTGTTGAGCCGGAAAGGGCATAAGGGAGATAAATGGAATTCTTCTTCCTGTTCTGCATTAATGAAAATGATCTGTTTACAAAGTAGTTCCTAATACATGTTTCTAATTTTAGTCACACGTATCGAAACCGTGCGTGTAATATTAAGGTGTTCAGTATTGTAAAATAGTGTATAATTCTGACATTGTAAAGTTAACGGAGACAAAAACGAGCATATAATAAAAGTGTTCATTGAACATTAAAAATATACATCAGACAGTGAAAATGTTATCCCTATGTAAAGAGGGTTTCGAGATTCGAATGAGATGGAAAACAAGTCGTATACTGATATGATCTTAATGCCATGTTGAAGTAGGAAAATGTATCATATTCATGGTATAATGAGTAAAAAGAAAAACAGTCCTTTTTACGTGACTGCAAATGGCGAACTGTCTTATAAAATTATATTTCATTGTAATTTACCAGATTTTTGAACGGTACATGAACAATTAAATGAACAACATTTTGAGGGAATGTAAGTAACATTACGGTTCTCATTTACTTATCCGCATTAATATTTCACTGCTGTACAAAACGCAATATTGAACAGAAATAGAAATTATGAAACTGTCATCGTCCATTTACAAATTAATAATTATAAAACTTCAACACGTTTATATACATGTCAAGAATTAATTAAAGCTTGCACCTACGACTTGAGAGAGGATACTACCTGTTTAACAGGTTTTGCATTGCTACGTCTAAATGTAGATTTGTACAGGTACGAGTCTGAATGACCAAACGGATGAATGAATGATTTTAAAAAATAATGAATGAATGAATTTACGACTGCAGACGAAGATAAGGCATTAAAACGACTTTAACATTGTTACGTTGCAAAACACGTGCAATCATTTACTTCAAGAATTTTTTTTTACAAATAATTTCATTCAGCGTTGAAGTGGATATTCTGCCTTTAAAAACTAAAAATAAATCTGAGCAATATGTCGACCAAGAATCAATTTGGAACAATTACTTGTCACACCTGGATCTTACAGGAAGATGCGTGTGCAATATGTCGACCTAGAATTAGTATGGAATGATTTTTGTTAAACCTAGATCCTACAGGACGATGCGTGACAATATGTCGACCTAGAATTAGTATGGAATAATTTCTGTTAAACCTAGATCCTACAGGACGATGCGTGACAATATGTCGACCTAGAATTAGTATGGAATAATTTCTGTTAAACCTAGATCCTACAGGACGATGCGTGACAATATGTCGACCTGGAATGAATATAATTCATGTTAAACCTGGATCATACATGACGATGCTTGATAATATGAAATGATATTATCTGCCAGACGAATATTATTTTACATGTACAAACTTTGAATGCTTAATACTAAATTTGTCTTTCGAAATATATAAGTACAATTACTAACTGCAAAAAAAAAAAAAACTAAAAAGTATTGTCTCCAAAGTCTCTCACACCCTGATATGTCTATCTCGTGACCTTAAAGACTCTACCCCCTTCTCACCTTCCCAATCCCTTATTGTAGAAGTTTGAAGATGGCATTGAATCATTAGCCAATATATAAAAAAAATAGAGACATATTGTTTTACTTATAAAGGAAATAAAAACTTGAAAAGCAAACAAACTAGAAGAAAACAATTTAGCAAACTTACCTACGCACTTCGGTATCGAAGCGCTCCAGTGAGAACCGTTGCAATGTACAGAATCGTTTCCTTCTAATTCGAACCCCGCCGCACAGCGAAATGAAAGCTGGGAACCTTCATATTTAGCTTCCACGTGCATTGCATCTGCTGACTCGACCATAGGGCAGCCGTTAGCTAGAAAATAAATAAATGTTCTGAACTGAGATTATTCGGATTCGCCCGGCAGTCTCCATGAAATCGAGACCTCGGGCACAACGGAGATCTGATAGCACCCATAAAAGTTTACGTCCTGTTGATCTTCGGAGTTCCGGTTCCGCCTTCTTTCATTCTCTAGTCAGAAAGTGTTGCGCTGCACGTTGCTAAGAGTTATCGATAGACATAATATGTTCCGAATGACGTTTTTGCATAATAAAATAGGTGGATTCTGAAGCACCTTATTTCAGTTTTAGAAAAATAAATTCGACGTTAAAGAGTGAAGTGAGTTTATTCAAAGGCTTTCGTGAACAATGGCCGGATAAGATAGGATTATTTTGTTGTTCCTTTAATACCATCTCGCATAGGAGTGCGAGGTATTGTGGTACACCTGTAGATATATTACAGTACCTTCCAATCCCATACAGGGGTACGAGAAAATATCTTGCTCAATGCGAATTTAAAATCGCACTATCTTCGAGAATGCACTATAAATGATCACATTATATATTTACTCAAACACAGCTAGTGTGCTAGGACAATAAACGGTACAATACAATTTAATTTACTAAAATATAATTAATCATTTGTAAAATATATATCTAATCATCGTGAAACGATTCCAATATAAGTACCAAAGCAATCACATGTCTCTCACAAAGTCTCCAACTAAACGAAGAACAAACACGTACGCATAATCAAACTTTAAACAATACTTAAACCAAATGACTTTAAACATAACTATAACTGACTTGGACATTGATTCAAAGTAAACGTAAAAGGGTACAGAATTTATTGCAGCAACACTCAAAGTTTGTACGAATTTTCCAATGACACTCGACTATTTTTGAAGAAAATACCCATTCGAAATATTGGACCATTTGGTTCTGTAATTTACAGTTAGATGTAATTATCAAACTTAATAAATGGCCTACTGAAGAAGAATAAAATAAACCGAGTAAATGAAACTTGATAAAACGATAAGACTTGTTAATCGAATGAACAGAGGTGAAATGGATAATGCGGCAGAACGTGTATTTGACATTTTACAAACAGATTAGGATAGGAAATAAGCGAGAATACAAAACGGATGTTTGACACGATTGAATAGCTAACATTGCACTTAGATATCAACCAATATATATATATATATATACCAGCAGCAGAGGGGGCGAACAGACCAAAACTATTTTCATGACAAACCCCTCCAGGAAACTATTCCTCGATAGAGGGCTTATTTCGACGAAATAAACCCTTCTATTCAGAATACAGGACAAAAAGAAATGTCCCCGATGATGCTAGTATCGCTCATCGAAGAGTTTCCAGGGACAACCCGTGTCAAGTTTGCACTGCCCAACTTGGGTTACTTTAAATAAATCTGAAACAGCTTCCCTGGCGATGCTAGCATCGCTCGCGGGGTCATTATTGAAAAATCCATGGGTCGGGTCCATCCCCTCTGCTGCTCTACGAAATGAGTTTCCAAGGAAAAACATTTTTATGTTGCAAATAGTGTATCAAGTCCAATACGGTATCGTGTCCGCGGGTCGTGTAAATTTATTGTTACAAATCCGTGCGGGGTTCTTTGAGCGCGACTAAAGAAATTTTTAAATTTATTTAAATCCATATCGCCACCACACCAGGTTTGATGAATATTTCTCAGCGTGTGAACATCAACTCCATTAAACACCGCAAGAAGATTACAGTTATCCCTGATTACTTTTGGTATTTGTGTATAACGCTGAGTAACATAAATCACATCAGTGTTTTTATGACGACCTCGTGAAAATATTCTTGCAGGATTTTTTTGCTTGTCCAGCATCACATCATCATACACTACTAGGTTATTTATTTCTCCGTTAAGGTCTTCAACGCTGGGAGCTTCTTCGATATCAGTGATAAATTCAACTACTTCCTCGCCGTCTTCACTCAGCGCTTTTGCACTCTCATTAAAATCTTTTATAACATTATAGCATCGCTGATCGTCTACAGATGGTGCTACCAAATACAGCTTATCCCACTTCATCCACTTCATAATCAGGTTCAGCAACAACTGCGTTTTACCCGATCCTGACGGTCCAATGATAATCATTCTGATAGAATTTGGCAACACCGAATTATGCTTGATTGGCTCCCTTCGCCGCGTCGCAGAAAAGTCTGTAATTTCCATTTGTATACAAAGAATAATAATTATGGATCTATATTGTGTGAAGTGTCGGGCACGAACCCCTACGAATGATCTAACAACGGTTACAACAAAAAATAACAGACTAGCACTTTCTGGTACGTGTACGCGATGTGGCACAAAAAAATTTAAATTTCAAAAAAAAAGCCTGACAAAGTCAGCGGAGGTGACATTGCAGCCGCCCTCGGACGACTTCCAGGTACCCCTTGGGGAAAGTATCCCGGAGAAAAACATCTCCCAGGATACAATTACTGCGGTCCGGGAACACGACTAGATATCAGGCTTGACAGCAACGATCAGCCCAAACCCGGCGAGTATCCGATAAACGCTATCGACGCAGCGTGTCACATACATGATGTTGCTTATCGAAGTAAAGATCTACAAGACAGGCATATCGCGGATGTGAAATTAATTCATGCACTAAGCGCCATAAAAAATAAATCATTTAGGGAGTCACTCGCTAATTGGTTAGTAAGATCAGCGATGAAATCTAAATTAGCATTAGGCGCTGGATAATTAATAACGATGCAGACAAGTCCAAGGACTTCCAACGCTAGTGTTTCCATGCAAGCGATTTATTATTCCCCAATCGGATACTGGAGAGGTAACTCAGCAATTAATAAACTCGCCAACGCGGCATCAGTAACACGCGAGGTTGCCAAAAAATGGCTGTCAAAACAAGCAATATGGCAAATCTACCTACCACCACCTCGACAAATCAACTTTGCACATTTTGATGTTAGTGTCCCCAATGAAGTTCATCAGGCTGACATACTATTTCTTCCTCATGATACTGTCCGTAGAAAAACATACAAATACGCGCTAACAGTAGTTGATGTTGCTAGTAGATACAAAGAAGCAGAACCGTTAGCGACTAAAACAGCGTCCGAAGTCGCCTCTGCGTTTTCGCGAATTTATCAGCGAGGACCTCTAAACTGGCCACGATTATTACAAGTTGATCCTGGCAAGGAATTTCAGGGCGCGGTGTCATCGTTGACAAAGCAGCATAACGTTGTTATACGACGAGGGCATACTGAAATTCATCACGATCAGGCAATTGTTGAGCGATTTAATAGAACACTCGCTGAGAGATTATTCGGATACCAGTACGCGAGGGAATTCATTTACGATACGAGATCTCGTGAATGGGTTACAAGACTGCCAAACGTGATAGCCGCACTGAATAATGAAATTACCAGAACAACAAATATGAGGCCAATAAATGCAATCACAAAAAAGTATATACCCCCGATCACTAAAGTGATTCACGGACATGTTTCAACGCAGCCAACGACGCTAGCGGGTAATGTCACCGTTAGGTATTTATACGAACCAGGCGAACTAGAAGGAGGAAAAAAAAGAGCAACCGATCCCACATGGAGTGTTACTACACATAAGATATCCAGCATAACCAGATCAACCGGCAGACCTCCCATCTACAGATTAGATTCGACTGCTCCTCAACGCGGATTTAAACGCGAGCAACTTCAGGTGATTCCCACGGATACACAATTACCACCCCGATCACTAAAGTGATTCGCACTAAAGTGATTCGCACTAAAGTGATCCGCACTTCGGTAGGCAGCACCCTCTGCGTCGGTTACACTCAAGACAGGTCAACATCACATTTTCACGTGTATGACCGCGACTGCTATCTATTCTATCTACGGTGAATTGCCTTGGGTCGTTTTTCGAATACTGCCACAGCAATAAACAATTACAACTCGCGCAGTGATTATTCTGCTGTTGTTGTAATTGTATTACAAATTCAACATCCAAACTTGGATCAAACTCTCTACCATTTTTTTTGTCGCTCTGTTTGTAACCGGCTAATTTCTTTCTTATTGTATCATCAGCGATTGAGCTGTTGATGCTGTCGTTGATAACATCATCTAATACAATTCTTCGTAACTGACCTATCCTTCTTACTCTTGACACGGCTAAATAAACTAAATTTGACCACTCGATGCGATCATCAACAATCCAAACTGTTGTATCTGAAATAGTTAGTCCCTGCGAACTGTGGATGGTCATAGCGTATCCTAGCGTCCACGGGGATTTGCTCATTTTTAGTGCCTGTTCAACAACATCAATATCAACTGTGACAATATCATTTAATACTAAATTCTGTTTTTCCGATCTCCCAGGTATATCAACGTCGGTATTCTGCAATCGCGTATCAGCTGGTCTATAACACAATGGCACTACCAGCATTGGAAATTTCTTCTGATGTAACTGAAATAACCGCTGCTGAAGTGTGTCCCTGACTATCTTTCTACTTGCCACTATAAGATCACTTGGTTTCCACGTTTCCCAAAAGTCGCTCAGCTCCGTCTCTGGAATTATTTCACGCATTATCTCACACTGGACTTTATCAGGTTGTAGCCTGATCAACGCCTTAAACTCTTTCAGCGTTTCATCGAGTGATCTAACATCATTAGTTATTTCCTCATAATAATCTACAAAAGTTTTCAGCCACGTGTGTGGAGATTCACCTGTAAATGGCGGTGGTTGACCATGATCGCCGCACATCACCACTGCGGTATTTTTCTTTAGCAACCAATCCAGAAACTGTTTTAATATATCTAACGGCACAGTGTCTATCTCATCCCAGATGATTATTCCAGGGATATACTTCGTTCCCATTCGCGTAGGTGTCCACGTGCCGCCGCTGTATTTGAAAAAACTGTGATACGTACACGCGTTAACATCCCGTTGTCTCATCTCCCTGGCAAGTCTGTGTGTGGGTGTTAGCACAATCATGTCAGAGTTTCTAAATAATTCTATCGCTCGAGTTGTCTTACCGGAACCACCAGGACCGTTCAGATAAACTGTTTTGTGTCTCACAACAGGATCGTGCACCGGCGGCAGCGAAGTTGTCGTAGAAATTGAAAATTTCCCAGATATTTCTGCGCCGCGATATTCATCCTCGATTTCAACATCAGCCGATTCACAATATCCATGCAACATTTCATTTTTTATTCTCCATGAACCCCACGATGGATCATTCGGTATAACCTTATTTAACGCCGCTAAGTGTTTTTTATCGATATAGAATGAATCCGTTGCAACTCTCACTGCGTCAACGGAAAACCTATTAATCATCGACAATAGGTTTATTGATACATAAGCTAGCATCGAAGATCTCAAATGTGTGTACTGAGATGATTCTCCGTCGATATAACTAACAACAGTTCCTAGTTTTTCCCCGTTTGACAGAAACACATCTTCGCGGGTACAAAACGTATTATTCGTGGCGGCATCAGCGACAATAAGATCCAATTCGGCCTCGTCCATGATTAATCGACTATGATGTAATTTATGATCATACGCTCCACCTTGAGTAAATTTTCCTATTATTCTTCGTCCTAGATCTTTTGCGGTGCTTTCATCAGTTCGGGGAGCTCTTTCGATGATAGTGTCGATAAACGATTCTGGATATTCTCGGAAATTTTCAATTTCTACGGTGACTTGCGGAGTTGGCAACCAAACTTCGGTTTGACGACAATAACATATAATCGCGGTACTGACCGTCAGCGACAGCAGTATTCGACTGTCAAGCATGTATCGCAATAACACTATTGGGGCCCATCGCTTCTCAACGAAATGTCTGCCAAACCAAGCATAACACACAGGATGTAAACCCGTAGCGAATTTAAACGACGACACACAAGCAACCCCGGTCAGGTCAAAATCAGGCAATGGTCCGTCAACAGCTACTCTTGTCATCGAGTTTGTAATGTGACCAAACCGTTTAAAATACTCACTACATTCTCCGCGCCCAAGGAAACTTCCTGGATAACACGCCGTCATGTCGACGGATATCATATCGCGGTGATCATACTGGGTATTCCACAAACCACCGTGTCCGTATTCGACACAGCTCTGCTGAATATCCTCGAAAAAACTCTTCGGGGTTGGTCTCCATGAATTTCGTTCTCGGGCTACATGTGCGACAACACCCGGGACAGTAAAACACTGTGTCAGTAATGTATCAGTGTTCGTGCTGGAAATGCCAGCATTTCTCACATACTTCTCTGCGAGTTTTTTCATTTCGTGCTGTAACTCCATTGTTCTGTATATTTCCCCGCTGGGTCTCACAAACTGATCATATTCTCCATCTTCGCTACTTCTGAATAACCACACAGACACTGGATCGGTTTTACTTATCTGATAAATAAAATCAAACATAGAAATGCTAGCATTTCCAGAACCACTAGTGGTTCCCCCGCTAGCATTTTCCAATTCCGGATAATACTTTACAACACGGTCTCGAGGAAATATCCTAACCGAGTCAGTCCAGGCGTGACTGTTATGATCGATAATAGTTATTGGTGCTCCACGGGAATCATATTTACTCTTGTACAATACCTCACCGGTCAACGATGAAACCGTTATAGGAAATTTTAGTAATCGTTCGAGCTCGGCAACATCATTTATTGACGCTCCTTCATCCGCTACTCGTGCCGCCCACGCTGTTATTTTAGTCTGTCTTAGCGGTGTTAGGCCGTTTCCTCGCGCGGCATTTTTAAAATGTTCCATTACTCGCTCGGCTACACAATTCATCCTGGAAGTCAGAGACTTCTCTGGGGATTTTATCCCTGTTGACTCTGTCAACGACTCCGACATCTTCATCGGGGCGAGTTTATCAACGCGTGGTTTCTTCATCGGATAAATTCCATAAATGACTGCGGTCACAGGATACGCTCTGGCATAATACGGTGTATCAATCCCAACAAGTACTCCCGGGTTTGAGTCTTTGGTTACGACGACGGTTTTTCCCCGTCGGGCATCAAGAACAGGGTCTAGTTTGTCTCTGATAATCCATGTTGTTTCACCTGTTTCCGTGTCGTCGACGCCAACGATAAATTTTATCTGAATGAAATATTTTTTATCATCGAGATACCCAATTATGTTACGCGCGATTGTATCGTTGATGGTACCATCAATGATCGTGTTTTCAGAAACGTCGGCGTTTTCAGAAATGATTTTATACGAAGACCACACATGTGCGGCACCATCACGACGAAACTCTTCTTTGGCGTTCTTGATAACACCAATTACCGCTGCGAGTTCTCGTCGTCGTCGATCAAAAGTTAACCGGTCAAGATCGAATCGACCTCGGGGAAATTGGAGATTTCCAGGTTTTATTCTGGATAGTCTTGAGAAACTCATTATTATAATTAAGACAAGTATTTAAATAGGCAAAAATATTATATATAATGAACGAAAACTCAAAGCATTTCTCTGGTGCGCCCGCGCACTCATGCAAGTGGATCAAACTAAATTCATCAGCGCCGTGTAACAGACGTTGCAGAGGCGAATACTGTGGACAACATGCTCAACAGGTCCGCGGTGGGAGTCTAGGACCGATACCGTGTATCAGATGCGGCATTGGAGTACGAGGAAAAACGCAATTATGTTCAGCGTGTGGTGGAAAACGCTATCGAGAACTAAAACGGTATTATGATAAAAAATATCCAGCCTCGAACACGTTCTCGGAGCGTGATTACATAAATAAGTTTTCAGACAAATTATGAATTAGACAAATGATTTGCTTATAGTATAATGAATCAAGAATTCGCCCCCGAACAAGAATTTGTTGCACATCCAACTATTCCAAATTATGAGGCAAACCGAGATGGCATAGTACGACACTGCACGCGAAGACGACCAGTTGGTGGAGTTAATAATGCTGGTTATTTGGTGTTTACTAGCCCCACAAAGAGGTATTTATGTCACCGTTTCGTTTACGAATGTCATCATGGACTGATCAAGGATGGTTTTGTTGTTGATCACATTAACGGTAACATACTTGATAACTCTATAAACAATCTTCGCATGGTCACCCAGAGCAAGAACTGCCTGTCGGGTAAAACAGGACGTAGTAAAAAAGTTGCAAGACCTGTCCGGGGTCGTAATACACAGACCGGCGACGAAATAGTATTCCGGTCGATATACGCCGCCGCGAAGTATTACGATATTTGTCCACCTTCTGTACAGAATGTCGCAGCTGGGATTAACAAAACAGCATTTTCAAAACGACTAAAACAAAAAATCTCATTTTGTTATATCGTCGACGACGATAACTCGAAAACGAAAAATGTTTCAACTTTGTAAGTCTAAGACTTCTCTGGAAGTCAATGACTTCTCAGTTAGATAAAAAAAAATAGTTATAATATATGAATTACGAAAATATTAATATCGTAATTGATGAAATTCAAAAATTGAAGCAGCGGGGTTTTAATATTTTAACAGACGCTGAAACAATTATGTCAGATTTTGAATCCTTGAACGAGCTATCAACGAAGAAAAATACTCTTCCTGCGAGATACAGGTTCATTAAAATGCTGCAAAATTGCATTTATAGATCACTTGCCACAGTTACCCACGAACAGGTATCTGAATTTATTCCGTTGACGCGTGCAGTTGAAAGTATTCGTCTTACACTATCACACGAGTATGAGACTCGAAAATTAATTAACTCGAGAGTGAGATTGTTAAAAAGTCAAATAAAGAATTCCGACGCAGAAGTCCAAGGGGCTTCTCAGGAAATGCAAAGCATTTCTCAAGTCTCTGACTTCTCATCCACGCTAGCGTTGAAAGTCCAAGAGACTTAGAAACGCTCGCGTTTCCAGAAATGCTTTGATCCCCCCATTGTGAGTTTCCAAGGGTAAAAAAAAAGTATTATTTTTTTTTTGTCTTTGAAATTCTACTGTGGAAACGCTAGCGTTTCCGGAAATGTGAAACATTTCTGAGCAATCGTGGAAATCTCTGATTTCTCAGAACTCTTTGAGTTCCAGGATTTGCTTGAGTGTTTCAGCATCAATACACGAATGAGAATAGTTCATGATGTGTTCTTGGTCACAAAAAACTGTGATCGTGTGATACTTCTGTAACTGTTCTTGTTGTGGCCGTGTCAACAAGAAGTCTTCGTTGCCGTGGTCGTCAACGACTATTCCGACGGGGAAATGCAAAGCATTTCCAAATGCGGTCCTGATTGCCGCGTTGAGAATTTGTTTGTCATGTACGCGAACTCGGACATGGATATACTCGTGCATTATACACAACTGTAATTTTTTAAATGTGGAAATGCTATGCGTGGAAACTCTTCGAGTTTCAGGACTTCACCAACAGGTTTATACTCACAGTCTCGCCACGCAGGTCCAACAAATTCCCCCGTTGGTCGACGAATTTTGAAATTTATCGTTGACAACCACGGATTATTACACCGCAGATAGACCACATTGATTGGTTCTTGCACAATCAGAAACCCGGGCGGATCTTTTGGTGTGAACGTATATAGGATAAACCCCTGCGTCGCCGTCGTCGTGTCAGCGCTAGCGCTGCCTGCGCTGTAACTGCCATCGATGACGTCACATACAAGATTGACCGCGACCACGTCGGTGATATTTACGATCCCCGGAGATACGTGTCTGCCATCGGATGCTGTACTGTTGTCGTGTCTTAAAATAACCGGCTGCGGTTTTGTTCGCGTGTACGCGGCGGAAATATCTTCGAAAGATTCCGCGATGAGATCAGAGACTGATTTTCGTAGCGTGCGCGCGTTATATCCGGGAAGTGTAAATTCTGAAATCTTCTCCACGGGAATACCAAATTGGGATGCAAAATTCGATCTTTTTTCGTTTCCGTAATCGCCCTTGAGATTCAGTAGATGCTGAATTATTTTTTGATTTATAATTTCCATCGCGGATACGAGTTTGTTTAGTTTTTCTATGGTGGTGATAATGTTCGTGCGTGGTTTTGTTATATCAAAGATATAATCTTGAAAATATACTCGCAACAGTTCTAGCTGTTGTTTATGTGCTTGTTTGATCGGATTAAAAAAATGAGCTTCTATATCTTCTGGCCGGTATTGACGGTATTCCCCGCCCGTGAAAGCTGCCCCTATTATATCTACGGGAATTCTAGGTGATGTTGAAAACCAGGCTTCTCCGGATATTAATTTATCTACAAATAATAAATAATCCCCGACGAGGTCGTGTAGTACTTGTTTATCGGTCTCGAAATCCGATTTTGATGGTAGATGTGGATGCGGTTTAACCTCGGGTCGTTCTCGTGGCCATCCTAATACTGTTCGAAGAGAGCTGCTATAAATATCCACGGCGTATCCCCGTGTTGAGATTTCAATGACCGCAGACAGCGTTGGTTCGTGCGCGGTCACAGATATTTTGGCTTCCTTGCCGGTGATTCGTTTTATTTGGCGTTGTATCTCATTGTTGATTTCTTCGATCTGATAACTCCCAGTGGGTAGCGTAATTGTATCCCATTCAAGTTCACGTTGCGGGTCCGCGCTGGGTCTCCCGAACACAAACGAATTATTCGGCTGCTGACCGGAAAATGATTCCGACCTGATATTGGGCCAGCTGTGATACACACTGAGCTTCGACAACGCGATTTCGTTCACCCGAATTGGAGTTCGAAAATTAATGCTGAATTGTGGTGTCGTCGAGGACACTGAGATCATTGTGGTCCTTACCGGTGTTGTGTTTGTGACTATTTGTTGAAGCAGTTCTTGGGGCGTTGCCGCTGACATTATTTATTTGTTTAGTTTTCAAATAGTCATTGTACGCATCTGACATTAGTTTGAATTCAGAATCTGATATCAACGCAGCGTCGCTGGATTGCACGTCTAACGATGATGATATCAGCGATGATAATTTCTGATATGCGGTCGTGGCTGTATTTAATTTTGTCGTGTAATCGTGTAATTTTGTGACCGCGCACGAGGATATTTTTTTTGCTATGATGCTGAAAACTCCTGCCGCGGTAGTGGTCGTACAAACAGAGATCGTGGCGGCGACTGCTGCAGTTACCGGAGTGACCGCTGATAGTATTACTCCCGCGGATGCAACAACGGCGGATACTGAATAAACCGCGACGTCTAACACTGTTATGCGTCTGCGGTATTTTTTTACTTTTTGACTGGTTACTTCGATGACAGTTTTTAACTCAGATTGCCACTCACGGACTTGATTGTATCGATATTGTTGAGCATCTGGAAATCCTTCGGATTTCAACGTTGACATTTATTTAAAAATCGCTGCCGATTTTCAATTACTGGTAATTTTCAATTACGTAACCAATTGAGGTGTTGCAGCGACGAATTCCAAACACCACCAGTAAGATGTTGCGGTTAATGTCTCGTCTTCGGCTTCAAGTATAAATGTTTCCTCGGTTCCGCTGTTTAGTATTACAGTGCAAACCCCCGAATACTTATCGGTGGAATATCTCCAAGGATATGTTGTGAAGATTTCAAATTTAGCGGATGAAAACACAGACAACCTGTAAACAC
Source organism: Sinohyriopsis cumingii (assembly GCA_028554795.2). Classification (NCBI taxonomy): domain Eukaryota; kingdom Metazoa; phylum Mollusca; class Bivalvia; order Unionida; family Unionidae; genus Sinohyriopsis; species Sinohyriopsis cumingii. The sequence continues at coordinate 69,945,776 of CM068833.1, read as the reverse complement.
CGGTGGCTGTTGCTGTATATTTGATAGTGTTGTTATTTTGTCGTGACCATGTTGCGAATCCCGATGATACCGTGAATACGATGTTGGTGATATGCCCGGGAGTAACTCCAGTGGGAACTTTAATCAGACTGGTTTTGTTAACGATCTCAGGAATACCCGATACGATATTCTGCTGTGTTTGTTTGATCGTGTTAATGTTATTTTCTATTATCTGAACTTGATCTGAAAAACTTTTTTCCGTTCTGACTACACCTAACCGGGTATTAATTTTGTTGATATCGTTGGCGTTATTAGTAAGATTTGGTATGATTTCAGAAAGTTTCGTGTCGACGACTGGAGGAGTCCCAAAGAACTTATCCACGACCTCATCAGTTTTTGCGAAGTTTCTTTGGAGTCTTTTAAACCCGTTCACGTGAACATCATACTCTGACCGCAGCGTATTTAGTTTACCGTTGACGATGTCCACGTATTGTTTGTTTGACGCATCCTGGTCGGATTCGGGATTCGCTAACGCGGTTATTTTGTTGCCGTTCATGCTGAGTTCTCCGGTCATTACGTCGCCGGATTTTGTTACTTTATCGCTGACTAGGCCAGCAACGAGTTGGTACTGCGCGTCGACGTATTGTTTATTTGCGGCATCTTCGAGACCTTCCGGATTTTTTAGGACGGTTATTTTGTTGCCGTTCATGCTGAGTTCGCCGGTCATTACGTCGCCGTCTTTTTTCACGCACTTGTCAACACCTTTATCAATACTGTCTTTGATGCTTGCGATTGATATATTCGAGTCCTTGATCCGGCCGCCATCACTAAATGCAACGAAGTTATCCTTGGTAGCTCCAAGAACTCTGCGAATTATGTCATTGAACTTAATGTTGCTCGTTCTTAGTTTTCCTTGCTTGTCTTGAAAAATAGCAACTTCATCTGGGTCAACTCCAGCTATATTCAAAAGATTATCGACTTCATCTCGGGTCGCATATTTTGAGAGATCAACATCCGTGCCAGGTTTGACTTTTCTTGTGAAAGGTCTTCCGTAAATATCCACCATTATTTGTTATTACTGTTTTTCAAATGCGTGAGAAGTCCTTTGGACTTCCAGAAATGCTAAGCATTGGAAACGCTAGCGTTTCTCGATGCGGTATATTCATGCACTACTCGATGCGGAGACGTTGCTGGATTTCTTGAGATTGCATCAAGAACATTTAAAACCTCGTTTCCGCAAATGGGCGGATCAACTAATGTTTGTGTTGGTAGCGTCGACTGCCACACTGGAACATTATAAAATCCGCGGACATACTTGAGAAACTCAACTGGCGGTGCTAAACCGTACGAATCGAAATAAATAATTCCACGTGGATCGATCGCGTAAGCAACCCAGTGAGTTCCCGGACCGTCTTTGTTGTCGAGATTGATAATGCCAGTTTCTGGATTATTTGGTCGTTGCGGTAATTGATCTCGCATGAATACACCTCTGAAATGTTTTATACGCAATTTTTTAACAGCATCTAATAAATCAAAATTAGACGCTGGAAGCTTCAACATTGGAGACTGACGAAGCGTTTTTAAACCCGTTTTGGGTACCATGATGCCGGAGTTCCTGGTAGTCTTAGACCGCGTCCCTTTTTTTTGTATCCGTTTCCGGTTGCTTTCTTTAGTGCCATTCCAGCTGCGGTTCCAACTGCACCTAACGCTGCAGCTTTTGCCGCTGCGCCAAGTAATCCTGGAATTGCAGCAGCTAGTATTGGGATGAGCGGAAATATTCCACCGGTTTTGGTCATGTCCTTGATAGCTGCAGCAGAGAAATCAAGTCGGACACCGGTTTTTGCTGTTAGTGCCTTATTAAGATGTTTAAGCTGAGTATTAGTCAACGACAATTTGTTTGGACCACCAGTAATCTGATCTCGTTTTAACGTTATTGATGTCCCGCACGTGCTTGCGTTCTTCGATTGCAATTTCTTCGTTTGACCGGAAGTCAAGGTGACATTAACGTGACTGTATGACATTATATTTCAAAGACTGAATTTAATTAGGTTACATATTCTCGACTGGAGCGTCAATAACTCTCATTCGTCCGCCAACACCTTCAAGCAGCATTGCTTTATCGGAGAGTATAACCGCGACAGCTCTAAAACCAGCAGGGCCTGCCATTCTAGTTGGAACAATAGGGGGACCTGCAACTTGATCTGCACCAATGATTTCAGGTGGAAACTCAGCGACGTTAGCTCGAAAGTAAATATCAACAACAGTTTGTTTAGCCAAATCCATATGCTCAAGTGAAAAGTAGTAAATGGGATACAACGTTGTAAAATCCAACTGTGATATTTGCAGACCAGTGTCGACATTCTGATCGCGACCCATAAATGTCATTAAACGATGATATGCACGTGCAACTTGATTATTCCTAAAATTTATGGTTATGTCTTCGGATGGTTCTTGATGACCGTTTATCCGCAGCGAAACATTAGTGACTCCAAGATTATCAAATATCATGTGATTTCTTGTTTGTTCACTAACTCGGCTGTTATTTTGAAGTGCAATAAAAATGTGACGCGGCGCTGATATTCCCTGTTGTGATGATATATGCCAAGTAAACTGTCCAACGCCAGAACCTTGAGCAGAATCTGTTGTTGTTGTTAACCATGATATTAATGATTTACCGCCTTGATCCATAAAAGAAAGTAATCGTTGTTCTTCAGTGAGCGACGGGGACATCACTGGCATCCACAGTGCAAGTTTTGATAATACTACTTTACCGTTAAGTGCTGTCGTGTTAGCAACTGTATCAGCTACTTGATGCCAGAGAGCGTCATTGTCGTCACCTTTTCGGGTGAGTACAACTGAATGCTTGGCTCCAAAAATAACCTTTCGGACATTTCTGCAAAACCCAAAAATGTGAGACAGCGGAATTGCGCATGAAAAATCTCTGCGATTTCCTAATAGCATTAATTTACGCGTAGAAAACCCAAGATTATAATTAGGATTTGTTGATATTACTGCGGTTGTATCTACTGCTCCTCCTCCTCCTCTTACAGGACCTATAATAACGTTTTTTTGATCGGGAAATTGACTATTATCCTTAGCGAACATCATTGTTGGGCCAGCTGATCTGGTGTAATCATCTGAATATCGTGCTAATCCCAAAATTGTTGTAGCAACGTCAACATTATCCTGAATCGTTTCAATCTCGCGGCCATCAATACTGTATGATGCACTTCTAAACAGCGCCATAATACCATTATTAACAAACCCAACTTGGGTATCAGGGTTGTATTCAGTATCATCAGTTTTTAAAATAATACCTTCGACTTCAAGAAATGCCTCCGCGGGCAAGAAATATCTACTTGTGTCTTGGACTTGCAATTCAATTCGACCCCGTTGATCAGGTATTCGCGCCTCGTAAGAATAATACTGATAATCGCGCACGGATTCATCTTTTAGTATTGGCGCTTCCATATCAAATGCTGGATCAGATACGCGTTTAAACATTTTATATAAAATTATTGTCGTCTAAAACGAAGACCATTTCGGGAAATTCCGCTTCCTGATATCAGGCTCGTATTTATTTGTTCGGGTATTTGGGTTACAAGCTCTGCAAGTTTTTGATTGGCGGCCTGATTTATTACTTTACTGACATCCGCGGGCATAAGTTCAGTACTCGCCAGTTTCACCGGTGGTGGTGATTTAACAGTTTTTGGTCTGCGAATTAATCGTGTTAATCTGTCTTTGATTGACGCAAATGCTTTCCCGGCGAGATCACCAGCAGTGCCAAGTGCTTTATCCTTGATAACATCAATAGCTTTCATCGACAATTGTTTTGCAATTGGAATCGCTTTAGGGGCTATTCTTGAAAACAAACCAGTAATTGTATCACCGAGACCATCACCGTAAGTTGCTCTGTAAACTGGTAATCGCGAGTTCACTACGCGGACTTGTAGCACGCGGCCGTGTCCAGGTTGAGAATTGTGCACGATCATTTTATTTAATTATTGTTTCTCTAACTAAATTCACTAGTCGCTGTAGTAACCATCCGCGAGTTCATCAATAAGTCCCCGGTAAACGCCAATATCCATAATGCCACGCTGAAATAGTCGCTGACAAATATCTGCGGCTTCATTTATAATTTCCCGAGAGTTGTTTCCGGCACGTCTTCCTCCGATGAGAACTTCCAACCGTGATACGTCATTGATGATATTTTCAGGACAAATAAAATTATTTCCCAGACCACTACCAGTAGCGGCTGGTGCGTCGTGAAATTCTTCCTCTGGAGATTGCAGTCGAGGAGGTTCTTGCTGCGGTGGTGGAGGTTGTTTTTTCCGCTGCCGAGTTTGTTTCTGCTGCTGCTGCGGTGGTGGAGAAGAAGATTGCTGTTGTTCTATTTGTTGCAGAGGTGGAGGAAGTTGATACCCGACGGGTTGTTTTTGTCCTATTTGTTTCTTTCGCTCGTTATAAAGTTTTTTTACTTTTTCATCAAGAATTCTATACTCTAAATCATCATCTCTAGCCTGCGGTTTGTCTGTGCGTATTCGATATATCCATTTGATAAGATTATCATCAGTTACTTTATCATGGGGAGGGTTTAAAATTCTAGATTTATTAAACATACTAATTAATATTTTTTTAACTAATTCTTCTGGTTTAGAATTTTTAATATCTTCGACAACACCTTTCTTAAATCTTGCAGCTAATTCTACGTTTTCTTTTACTGGTTTTGGTTCTTCTCCCACATCGGCGACGTCAGTACCCTCAAGTATTTCTTCACCGACAGGTGGAGGTTGAGCCGCAGCGATATCAGCTGGAAGTGTTCGTAAAATCTTCTTTGTCTGTTTAGTTCTTCTCGCTATTTTTTCAGCCTGCGTCGCAGTTTGTTTTGATACCGGAAGAAGATCTTCTTTGATGACAGTTGTAACTTTCTCAGTAGCTTTGGTCACGGGTTTAAATAATTCCTCCGCGGATTCTGCAAAGACTTCCCGTGCTTGCTGTCTTAGTTGTAATTTTTGTCTGACACTATCACGGACAGGAAGAAATTTCTGAATTGCTTCGAGACGTTCTCGAGCTAATCTAGTAGTAAGTGCTTCTCCGATATTTGCCATTATTTATTTGTCAATGATTTAATTCCGCTAACATAAAAATATTTCCTTGGAAATGCAAAGCATTTCTCGCGTCGAAGCATTTCTCTGTGGCGATGTTAGCATCGCTCATGCAAAGCATTTCTCTGGCGTCGAAGAGTTTTTGGCGATGTCAACATCGCTGTTTCAGATTTATTTAAAGTAACCCAAGTTGGGCAGTGCAAACTTGACACGGGTTGTCCCTGGAAACTCTTCGATGAGCGATACTAGCATCATCGGGGACATTTTTTTTTGTCCTGTATTCTGAATAGAAGGGTTTATTTCGTCGAAATAAGCCCTCTATCGAGGAATAGTTTCCTGGAGGGGTTTGTCATGAAAATAGTTTTGGTCTGTTCGCCCCCTCTGCTGCTATACCTGATTCGGTTTAGAATCCCCGCCAAATAAAGTCACAGCAGCATAAGTGTATATCATAAAGGCAATTAGTGTTTTCATTATATGCCATGCAATCAATTTTGAAAACTCCCAGTACATAATCAAAGGCCCTCAATATATTATCTACACAGATACACAAAATGTTTCATTAAATGTCCCATTAAAATAGATTATATTCCATATATTTTCATGAACTCGTTATCTGTATGCATCAACTACTTAAGGGGTAGAGAGGAGAGCATTATGGACAAGTCACTGATATACTTCAATTTAAGTGATCTTAACGGCTACAAAGATGGAGGGTACCATTCCGTTCAAACAAAAGTTCTGTCCAAATTAGTGTCATTACAGATAAGTAGGACAGATTGGTGTTTTTTCACCCATGCGACAGAGAAATCTACCTGTTTTGCAAACCTTACTTTTCCTACCTCAGTCTGGTTATCTCAGTCGAGCTATACGATAGAGCTCCAAACACACAGGCAATACACATCACTGGCCCACAAAACCAAACTCTCTGAAGTGCTAGTGCAAAGCCGGGGAAAAAAAACCAAATGTGTTATGCCAAACTAGTTCTTCTAATTTTGTCTAGCATCCATAAATTCCATAGTTCAATCAAATATAAGAATGCAACTGCAAATGAAAACTGCTGCACTTACCAGCCAGAGTGGTTAATTCATCAGTGTCCGTGCTAAATATTTCCATGTAGCGTATCATTGCACTAGTGATAGCAACACTTGTCATATTTCCAGGGTAGGACATGTACATTTCCAAGAAATCATGAATTAGAAATTTCCTGATGTAACTACACACTTCGTAAGGAACTGTACCCAATAGGGATGTTGTGCTGTACAGTATCGTTCCGTTGCCTACCATAGAACGTTTTCCATATTAGAACTCATGAATGTTAAAACTTAACCGTATAAAATATATACATTATTTATTGTCGACTTCATATAGCATCATTAAATGTGATAATACAGAATTAATATCGAGATAATTTTATGTTTCTATTTTCTCATGAGTAGAACTTGCGTACTTAGGGTAGAATGGTCACCACAATGCCGTCATTAACATATTCGCCTTCATGAAACTGGGATTTTTCCTTGTCTTTGTGCAAGCCCCAACTTAGACTGTTTTTATATGAAGTGAAAAGAATTCTTCACGTTTTCAATATAGTTCACGAGCAAATGTGTACATGCGACACATTGATACAAATACGTTAATGAGGGCTGTGGCATGACGGTTACATCCGAAGTACACAATTTTTACGCGTGACTATAAAACGTTTGATAGTACTGAGGTATTATCACATTTAATATGTCCAGATTTTATATGAAATTAGCACTAAATAATTAATATTTATTACAAGAAAATGTTTCATTTTCATCAGTTGCAATTGAGAAAGTTATATTGTAAATAATAAAACGATACAGGGTACACGGCTCTATAAAGGCCATAACGAAGAGTTACATGTAACATGAGTGACTGTTATTGAATTATTCATGGGTAATTATAGATCTGTGTCACTACCATATAACTCTCCTTTTCTTTGAAGGAGGTGAAACTGGTGTTGTAATTAATATTGATCATAAAATTACCCCCGTATATGAAACACCCTCCAAATACAGACTCTAGCAGATGACTATGTGCTGAACCTATCAAGTTCACAGTTTCTTGGGAACTTTTTATTTTCTATCTTGGAAATATGGCAAGTTTTGCTGCTACTAGTGGAAGCATATGCTGCAAGGAAATCGGCTTGTGGAATACCGTGTGGACGGAGAAATGATTCCTTCTGACTGGTAAGTGCATTATTTGTCATTAATGGTTGAAGGTACAAGCATGATTCATCGGGGGCACAAAGGGTAAACATTTACGAGTTTTGATCTCCTACCTTTAAGAGTGAAGATGTTGCCTAGCTTTGTAGTCCATATTCTTTTTGTTGTATCTTCATCATTTTTATAATCTTATTTTTTAAAGTTATTTGTTACTATCCTCCAAAAATTATTTTGGTAAATTTCCCTAAGTGTCGGCGTTTGTTTGATCGGTAAACAACTCCATCAGGCCAAGCAGAAGACAACAATGCTGGAGTCCTGTGATAAAATAATTCCTAGCGCGTGGACACCATTCCTGAGACGATTGGCCTGAGATAACCAGACTAACATACAAAAAGTTAATTTAGCAAAACAGGTTGATTTCTCTGTCGCAAGGGTGAAAATTCATTGTCTCGGTCCAAACCCCAAAATAGATTTTATTAATCACAGATAAACATATATAGAGGACACACGTATGTATGTAGGTAGGTAGGTAGGTAGGTAGGTATGTCTGTCTGTCTGTATGTATGTATGTATGTATGCTCAACAAACATGCTCCAGCCACCAAGTACAGAGTATCAATTCAAAAGTGTTATCCATGATATAGCGGTGTTAGGGACCAACTTCGCACTACTAAAAAAGACCGCCGTAAAGCTGAGAGGCTTTGGCTTTCCACCAGACTCACTATTCATAAGCAAATCTATGAAGCCGCTAAGAAGAACGTCACAAACATACTCCATGCAGCAAAATCAGCCCACTATAGTACTAAGATCATGGAAAGTTTCAGCTGCAATGAGCTCTTCGAGATTACTAACAAGCTAATGTCAAGGAACAAATGTACACCAACTACCTTCTCTCCAGTCGACCTTCCGGACCTGTTTGCAAATTTCTTCCGTGACAAAGTACAAACCATTAGAGAAAAGCTTGACACAATTTGAATTGACTCGTCGTCACCATACAGCTGGAATACAAAATTTCAGCTGCAAACATTAGCAGCAACTGCACCTGTCTCTATGGATATAGTACGTACAATTGTGATGAAGAGTGCACCAAAGTCAACTGAACTTGATCCAATTCCAACATCACTGCTGCTTGAGTGCTTAGATCCAGTATTGCCTTCACTAACTGATGTTATTAAATCTTCTCTCTCACTCGGGGAATTCCCTTCATTTTTTTAATTGGCCATTGTAAAGCCTCTGCGAAAGAAATCAACACTCGACCATAACGATTTAAATAACTACCGCCCAGTTTCTAATCTCCCATTCATATAAAAAAAATCTTAGAAAAGGTTGTTGTATACCAGCTTGTATCTCGTCTAAATTCAAAGTCTTTTTAGCAATGTACAATCTGCATATCGCCGTTGCCACAGTACTGAAACTGCTCTTCTAAAAGTAGTTATTGACATTCTTTCTGCTTTGGAAAGCGGAAAGATTACGTTCCTCACCCTCCTTGATTTGTCTGCTGCATTTGACACAATAGACCATGATATATTACTTCACCGTCTCCAGCATGTATTTGGCATACATAATACAGCATTACTGTGGGTCTATTTTTACTTGGTCAACAGGACACAAATTTTGTCTGCAAATGGAATACACTCCAGCCCAATTAATCTATGTTGTGGTATTCCATAGGGGTCTGCTATTGGACCTGTTCTCTTCATTCTATACACTCAGCCGTTCTCAAGTGTCTTTGATCAGCATCCATTGTCTCACCATTTGTCAGCTGACGACACCCAAATATACAAATCTAGCCACCAAACTGACGTTGATGCTACCATCCAAGGTGTAGAAAGGTGCATTTCTGATGTGAAATCATGGAAATCATATAACAAGCTGCAGATGAATGATTACAAAACTAAGGCCATTCTGATCACAACACAAAGAATTTCTCATTCACATCCTTTACCTCAAACAATAGATATCAGAAACACCAACATTAAATTCACACAATCAGTACGAAACCTAGGTGTCACTCTCACATTGCACCAACATGTCATGAACATATGCAAGGCTGCATATCTTGAGCTGAGACGCATCAGCTCAATTCGCAAATAGCTTTCAGTTGATGCCACTAAAACACTTGAATGTTCATTAGTACTTTCAAGACTGGACTATTGTAACTAAATTCTGTCTGGTTCATCTCAATATCTACTTCAGAAACTTGAAAAAGTTTAAAACACAGCTGCTCAGATCATATTTCGAGTACCACGATCAGAGCACACCTCCACGCTGCTCTGTATCCTACACTGGCTATCCATTCGATCCAGAATCAAACACAAAATTTGTTCTCTGTGCTATGTTTCACTGACGGACTCCAGTCCAACACACCTATCCAACTTCACCCATGTGTAGACACCAGCAAGATACTTACGCTCCTCTTCTGACAATCGTATACTCATTATTCCCACCACGAAAACGAAGTCATATTGACAACGTTCTTTTGCATATCAGGGTCCAGCAACGTGGTATGAATTGCCTACTGAACTTAGACACAAAGACACAGTTATCCCATTCAAGAGTGCTCTTAAAACTCACTTATTTCGACTGCAAGAACAAAATTAAAGACGTAATAATGTTCCCTACCTTAAATATTTTCAGCATGTTTTTTTATGTTTTCTAATTTCATGGTGTTTGTTTTTTATAATAATATCATTATATATGTGTATTTTATGTCATAGGTGTTGTCTAATGTTGTAAAGCGCTTTGAGCTTCTAAAGATTAGGCGCTATGCATATACATTGTTATTATTGTTATTATTATTATTATTATTATTATTATTATTTATATATGTATGTTTATCACATACTCAGTACATTTTATATATGGCATTTGCAGTTTCTTAATTTTCATATGAACACGTGTTAAAATATCACTTTATGATATTCTTTTTACTAATTTGCAGTGATCGTGGGAGGTTTTCCTTACCCCGCCTTCTGGAATCTTTTATTTTGACTATTAATATCAACATTTTGGTGCCCATTTCTAGAATCGATTGCTCTAACGGCCAATTTACCCCACAGGGGCTCGTTACGCCATGTCTAGCTAGCATGCGTTGAAAATGGCGTTCAATCCCAAACAAGAAGAAGAACAAATACAACTAAGAACATTGGTCATTTGATAGCGGGGAGAGGAGTGGAATGCATGCATGTAACATGGATTTCACCCTATATAAAAGGGTGGTTTAAATTTAAACTTACAGGAGAAAATAATCTCACCTCTGTTCACAGAAGAATGCGGACATAAATAGGACTCCAAACTTACACAAATTTATCCAACCTCAAGATTTTGATGTGATAAACTTTTTCATGCAAGATGGAGTAAATAAAACTTTTATATTTATGCTGTTGTCTACTGTTTCAAATCCAATAATGCAAATTATCCGATCACGAATACATTATAGTAAATGTGGAATTTCTGCATCTAGTAATCATCCTTTCACGTGAATATCCCAACAACTGAAAATGCACAGTGCTGAAACAGACTCACTTTAGATATGAACATTCATGGTCAATTGCAGCTGAACAGGGTCAATGATCAATATTATAAGTAATACCGTTATGTATAATGTATACTTTGAACAAGGTCAATGACCAATATTGTAAATAATACCGTTGGGTATACTTTAAACAGAGTCAATGATCAATATTATAAGTAATACCATTATGTATAATGTATAATTTGAACAGGGTCAATTATGAATGTTATAAGTAATACCGTTATGTATACCTTGAACAAGGTCAAAGATCAATGTTATAAGTAATACCGTTATGTATACTTTGAACAGGGTCAATGATCAATGTTATAAGTAATACCGTTATGTATAATTTGAACAGGGTCAATGATCAATGTTATAAGTAATACCGTTATGTTTAATTTGAACAGGGTCAATGATCAATGTTATAAGCAATACCGTTATGTATAATTAGAACAGTGTTAATGATCAATGTTATAAGCAATACCGCTATGTATAATTTGAAAAGGGTCAACGATCAATGTTATAAGTAATACCGTTATGTATACTTTGAACAGGGTCAACGATCAATGTTATAAGTAATACCGTTATGTATGCTTTGAACAGTGTCAATGATGATTATTATAAGCAATACAGTTATGTGTAATTTGAAAAGTGTCAATGATGAATGTTGTAAGTAATACCGTTATGTATACTTTGAACAGGGTTAATGATCAATATTATAAGTAATACCATTATGTACTAAAAAAATTTTACAGGGTCAATGATCAATGTTACAAGTAATACCGTTATGTATACTTTGAATAGCGTCAATGATCAATGTTATAAGTAATACAATTATGTATAATTTGAACATGGTCAATGATCAATGATGTAAGTAATACCGTTATGTATAATTTGACCAGGGTCAATGATCAATATTATAAGTAATACCATTATGTATAATGTATAATTTGAACATGGTCAACGCTCAGTGTTATAAGTAATACCGCTATGCATAATTTAAACAGGGTCAATGATAAATGATATAAGTAATACGTTATATATAATTTGAACAGGGTCAATGATCAATGTTATAAGTAATACCATTATGTATAATGTAGACTTTGAACATGGTCAATGATCAATGTTATAAGTAATACCTTTATGTGTAATTTGAACAGGATCAATGATCAATGTTACAAGCAGTACCGTTATGTATACTTTGACCAGTGTCAATGATCAATGTTATAAGTAATACCGTTATGTATACTTTGAACAGGGTCAATGACCAATGATATAAGTAATACACTTATGTATAATTTGACCAGTGTCAATGATCAATGTTATAAAGTAATACCGTTATGTATAATCTGAACAGTGTCAATGATGAATGTTATAAGTAATACTGTTATGTATACTTTGAACAGGGTCAATGATCAATGATATAAGTAATACCGTTATGTATACTTTGAACAGGGTCAATGATCAATGATATAAGTAATACCGTTATGTATACTTTGAACAGGGTCAATGATCAATGATATAAGTAATACCGTTATGTATACTTTGAACAGGGTCAATGATCAATGATATAAGTAATACCCTTATGTATACTTTGAACAGGGTCAATCGTCAATGATATAAGTAATACCGTTATGTATAATTTGAACAGGGTCAAAGATCAATATTATAAGTAATACCGTTATGTATACTTTGAACAGGGTCAATGATCAATGATATAAGTAATACCGTTATGTATACTTTGAACAGGGTCAATGATCAATGATATAAGTAATACCGTTATGTATACTTTGAACAGGGTCAATGATCAATGATATAAGTAATACCGTTATGTATACTTTGAACAGGGTCAATCGTCAATGATATAAGTAATACCGTTATGTATAATTTGAACAGGGTCAAAGATCAATGATATAAGTAATACCGTTATGTATAATTTTAAAAGGGTAAATGACCAATATTATAAATAATACCGTTATGTATACTTTGAACAGGGTCAATGATCAATGATATAAGTAATACCGTTATGTATACTTTGAACAGGATCAATGCTCAATGTTATAAGTAATACCTTTATATATAATTTGAACATGGTCAATGATCAATGATATAAGTAATACCGTTATGTATAACTTGACCAGGGTCAATGATCAATATTATAAGTAATATCATTATGTATAATGTATAATTTGAGCATGGTTAATGTATAATTTGAGCATGGTCAATGCCCAGTCTTATAAGTAATACCGCTATGCATCATTTGAACAGGGTCAATGATCAATGATATAAGTAATACGTTATATATAATTTGAACAGGGTCAATGATCAATGTTATAAGTAATACCATTATGTATAATGTAGACTTTGAACATGGTCAATGATCAATGTTAGAAGTAATACCGTTATGTATACTTTGAACAGGGTCAATGACCAATGATATAAGTAATACCGTTATGTATAATTTGAACAGGGTCAATGATCAGTATTATAAGTAATAACTTTATGTGTAATTTGAACAGTGTCAATGATCAATGATATAAGTAATACCATTATGTATACTTTAAACAGGGTCAATGATCAATGATATAAGTAATACCGTTATGTATACTTTGAACAGGGTCAATGATCAATGTTATAACTAATACCGTTATGTATACTTTGAACAGGGTCAATGATCAATGATATAATTAATACAGTTATGTACACTTTGAAAAGGGTCAATGATTAATGTTATAAGTAATACCCTTATGGATAATTATGCTTTGAACAGGGTGAGTGATCAATGTTATAAGTAATACCGCTATGTATACTTTGAACAGGGTCAATCATCAATGTTATAAGTAATACCGTCATGTATAATTTGAAAAGTGTCAATGATCAATGTTATAAGTAATAGCGTTATGTATACATTGAACACGGTCAATGATCAATGATATAAGTAATACCGTTATGTAAACTTTGAACAGGGTCAATGATCAATGATATAATTAATACAGTTATGTATACTTTGAAAAGGGTCAATGATTAATGTTATAAGTAATACCCTTATGGATAATTATGCTTTGAACAGGGTGAGTGATCAATGTTAGAAGTAATACCGTTATGTAAACTTTGAACAGGGTCAATGATCAATGTTATAAGTAATACCATTATGTATAATTTGAACAGGGTCAATGATCAATGTTATAAGTAATGCCGTTATGTATAATTATACTTTGAACAGTGTCAATAATCAATGTTAGAAGTAATACCGTTATGTATACTTTGAACAGGGCCAATGATCAATGATATAACTAATACCGTTATGTATAATTTTGAACAGGGTCAATGATCAATGATATAAGTAATACCGTTATGTATACTTTGAACAGGATCAATGATTAATGATATAAGTAATACCGTTATGTATACTTTGAACAGGGTCAATGCTCAATGATATAATAAATACCGTTATGTATAATTTGAAAAGGGTCAATGATCAATATTATAAGCAATACAGTTATGTATACTTTGAACAGGGTCAATGATCAATGTTATAAGTAATACCGTTATGTATAATTTGATCTGGGTCAATGATCAATGTTATAATTAATACCGTTTTTCATCCTTTGAACAGGGTCAATAGTGAATGTTATAAGTCATACCGTTATGCATAATTATAGTTTGAACAGTGTCAATGATAAATGTTTTAAGTAATACCGTTATGTATACTTTAAACAGGGTCAAAGATCAATGTTATAAGTAATACCGTTATGTATACTTTGAACAGGGTCAATCATCAGTGATATAAGTAATACCGTTATGTATACTTTGAACAGCGTCAATGATGAATGTTATAAGTAATACCGTTATGTATACTTTAAACAGGGTCAATGATCAATGTTATAAGTAATACCGTTATGTATACTTTGAACAGGGTCAATGATCAATGATATAAGTAATACCGTTATGTATACTTTGAACAGGGTCAATGATCAATGATATAAGTAATACCGTTATGTATACTTTGAACAGGGTCAATGATCAATGATATAAGTAATACCGTTATGTATACTTTGAACAGGGTCAATCATCAATGTTATAAGTAATACCGTTATGTATACTTTAAACAGGGTCAAAGATCAATGTTATAAGTAATACCGTTATGTATACTTTGAACAGGGTCAATCATCAGTGATATAAGTAATACCGTTATGTATACTTTGAACAGGGTCAATGATGAATGTTATAAGTAATACCGTTATGTATACTTTGAACAGGGTCAATGATGAATGTTATAAGTAATACCGTTATGTATACTTTAAACAGGGTCAATGATCAATGTTATAAGTAATACCGTTATGTATACTTTAAACAGGGTCAAAGATCAATGTTATAAGTAATACCGTTATGTATACTTTGAACAGGGTCAATCATCAGTGATATAAGTAATACCGTTATGTATACTTTGAACAGGGTCAATGATGAATGTTATAAGTAATACCGTTATGTATACTTTGAACAGGGTCAATCATCAATGTTATAAGTAATACCGTTATGTATACTTTGAACAGGGTCAATCATCAATGTTATAACTAACACCGTTATGTATACTTTGAACAGGGTCAATGATCAATGATATAAGTAATACCGTTATGTATACTTTGAACAGGGTCAATGATCAATGATATAAGTAATACCGTTATGTATACTTTGAACAGGGTCAATCATCAATGTTATAAGTAATACCGTTATGTATACTTTAAACAGGGTCAATCATCAATGTTATAAGTAATACCGTTATGTATACTTTGAACAGGGTCAATGATCAATGATATAAGTAATACCGTTATGTATACTTTAAACAGGGTCAATCATCAATGTTATAAGTAATACCGTTATGTATACTTTAAACAGGGTCAATGACCAATGTTATAAGTAATACCGTAGTAGTAAAGGGGGTAGGATTAGCGTCAATGGGAATTAGCATTAAAAACACCCTTGGGTCACTTTAGCGTCAAGGGAAATTTAACATGGAGAAAAATCGTGGGTCGGATTAACGTCAAGGGAAATTAACATGGAGAAAAAATCGTGGGTCTGATTAGCGTCAAGGGAAATTGAACATGGGATTTTTTTTTTTTAAAAAAGGGGTAGGCAATGGAAAGGCTATCTCTTTTCGAGAAATATGGGGGCCCTGAAAAGGGCCTTTGGTTTATGTTAATATGCCCTTAACATAAAGGGCATTTGCGACATCTTCTTGTCCTCAAACTTCGTCTTACAGCAGGGCCATACATCAGAGTCCTCTTGAGGCAACCTTGTCTCTCTATATAGACTCTTCTTATCCACAGGCTGCTGCTGGTCCTGTGGACAACGGTCCACTTGGATCGGACATACATGAGCATGTCCGTCCTGAACATCATTGTTGACACAAGGGTTGAAGATTCAACGTCGGTCCACATGTTGAGGCTCCGAGAATAGGTGAATCAATGCAGTGAACTGCGCTTATTTATAGGGACAGAAAGGATTGAAACGGATTGAGTTCATTCACCAATCCTAACACGCGTTACAGAATTCAGTCAGCCCGCATCCAATCCGAAGAGAGCAGTCTGTGACGTCACGTAGTCAATATAGATTCGCTAGCGCTTGTGTGCAGTCAATCTATGCGACAGTGATTCAACATGACGGAAACTCAGAAAACGATCCAATGGGGTGCACCAACAGGGGAGACCGCCCAAGAGAACCCGGACTTACTTTCAGAAGAGGTGAATTGGGATTTTGTGGATTTTCTCTCCTCGCAAGAATTTGTTCCGGAACCTTCGTTACCTTCTTCATTACCGCAAGTGGAGAATTTTAGACAGAGACAGAAAGAAGAATTGGAGAAATTTATACAACGACAAAAGGAAGCGGAACAAGCTTTTCTCCTACAGCAGCAAGAAGAAGAAGAGGTAAGAAAAAAACAACAGCAACAACAGCAAGAAGAAGTAGCAGCAAAGAAACAAGAGGGTGAAAATCAAACGGTCACGGTACTGTTGGACATTTTAGCGGAGTTAAGAAGTCTGAAACAAATGTATCAGACTTCTTTATTACGACCGAAGAGAATACGACCTTCCCGAGCTAAACACGTCAACCCTGTGACTAAGCCTATCGTACCACCCTTAGTGATTTCAACCCAATCATCATCAACATTACGCAGTCCAGAAGTAGGCCTTGGCCGTGGCAAAGGCATAAGGCAGTTAAAGTTGATTGGTTAAACTCACCCCTGCACCGAAATAAAAAAGGCCCTTTTCAGGGCCAGCCACATTTCTCGAAAAGATATACAATTTCAAATTGCCAATAACTCAAAAAAATATTCAACAGCCCATTTTACCCTTATAGTACGTGTCTGTGTATGAGTGCGTGAGTGTACGTTCTTATTTTAAAATCAAAACTCAAAGACACTTACCTTATATCATTAATTTATTCTTTTATCATTATTACAATCCAATTCACAATTCACCACAGAACACTTTAATTAAAAGTTCATTGATTTCTTCTTTTCTCCTTGTTTAGTCTCTCTTTTTTTTGAATTTCTTCTCCGTCACACTCTTTTCCTCTTCTTCCTCCTCGCTTTCTTCCCTTCTTTTTTTCTCCTGTTTCTTTTTCTTCACCTGTCTTCTTTCTTCCTCAGAAGAATCCCTCTCTTCCTCTGAAGAATCCCTCTCTTCCTCTGAAGAATTCCTCTTTTCTTCTGATTCCTCTTGTTTCTTTTTTGGGCAATCTGGAGACCAATGTCCTTTTTCTTTACAATAATAACAGGTATCTTGACTTTTGTCTTTTTTAGCCCCTGTTTTCTTTCTTTTTTGACGGTCTGGACACTCTGAAGACCAATGCCCTTTCTTCTGACAGATATAGCAAGTATCTTCACTTTTATCTCGAAAGGAAGGAGAGTAGTCCGTAGGCTGGTCTGAAGAGAATTTTCTAATGACCCCTCGCAAAGCTCTGACGAAACGTTCGATTTGGTTAGTCTCTTCCATCGTTGTGCTCGGCTTGAGAGTGAAATGAATAGTGAAAGAACACGACACACACCCTTTTATATACGCTAGTCTGCCATGACTATAAATTAGTCTATGGTGTTTGAACTTGAGTCATTTGACGTTTTTCACTCAAGATGAAACGATCCTATTCATTTGAGAGGAAAGAAAAAGAAAGTAAGAGGCAGAAACGTGATCTATCGCCTCGTACCAGGGCTGAAATCTTGGCACAAATTCATGCCAGTGATTTTGAAGAGGACATGAGTGAACCAGAATCCGAACCCTCTAAACCAAGTTCGTCACCCTTACTCAACCCTGAAAAATACTATTCCATTCGAGAGACGGAAAAGCGCTCCTCTAGAAAATTTAGAACCACGGCTTACACCTACACAGTGAAGTTTAAAGATTTCAAGTCCGACGTACCCTTGGAGAAAGCAGAAGGGTTCATCACTGAGATGTGGGATTCTTTGCTCACTTCACTCAAGCGACAATGTCAACCCAGAGAAGACGATCGCTTGACACTATCCATAGATCACGACGGTTTGAAATCCCCTGTTTGGATCGAGTTTAGCAGACCCGAACAACTAACCCCTTCCAAAATCATGGACAAGATTCAACACGTGCAACAATCTAATGACCAGTTTGACATCGCCGATGGTAAAGCCACACTGAAAATGGCTCACGTCTCTCTTCCTCAAGGGACTGGGCAACGCAATAAGGTGTTATTGGTGAACGAACTTCGCAGTACCAAAAAGAGCCTCGTCCAAATTCACAACCCTCAAGACCAGATGTGTTTAGCCCGTGCCATCGTGGTGGGACGAACCTATGCCAACAAGAACGACACGGTAGAATGGAAAAGAACCTGGAAAACTATTCAACAATCCGATCGAGCCAAACAACGAAACGAAGCAGAACTCCTGTTGCAACAAGCTGGCCTGTCCAAAGACACACCCTGTGGCATTCCTGAAATGCAAAAATTGCAAGATGTCCTAGCTCCACGCTACACCTTGAAAGTGCACCCTCAAGAAGTGCGCGGACCTCTGTTGTTTCGAGGCCAAGACTTTAAGGACGGAAAATACATTCACCTTTATCATCACGATGACCATTTCGATACCATTACCAGTATCACTGGATTCCTGGGATATGTTTATTATTGTGAGAAATGTGACCGTGGTTATAATAATCGAGAGCAACACAAACATTGTGGATCGAAATGCCCAGGATGTTTGGCCTCTTCACCCTGTCTGAGCGAAGAACCAGTGCCTTGTTCCACTTGTCTGCGCACGTTTGTCAGCCCTACCTGTTACCAACAACATCTGAAAACGCAAGGTTCACAGAAGAAATGTGCTTGTCAACTCCTGAGATTGTGCCCTACGTGTGAACAAGTCATACGTACCAATAATACCAAGGCACACATATGTTCAGGAAAGAAAAAATGTCACATTTGTCACCACATCGTCGACTTGGAACACCAATGTTACATGCAAAAATACCAACAACCACCAGAGAAAGAGGACGGTCACAAAAATAAAAAAGGCAATTTCATCTTTTTCGATTTCGAATGCATGCAAGAAACCGGCATTCACATTCCTAATTTCTGCGTGGCTCATCGAGCGTGCGAGAAGTGCATTCAAGAACCTATCTTCAGTCATTGCCCTCACTGCAGCAAGGTTCCCGGAGGGCGTGAAAAAATCTTTCGAGGACCGAACACGTTAGCCGATTTTGCCCAATGGGTCTTAGACCCCGTCGACAAGACGTGGAGCCAAGAGGACATCGAACGTTACGGAGATTGTCATCGTCATGCCACGGTGATGGCTCACAATTTCTCCGGATACGATGGACAGTTTCTTTTGAGGTACTATACGGAACAAGGCACCGAGCGTGGTAAAGTGACTTTGAACGGAGCCAAAATCATTTTCATGCAAGTGGGACAAGTACAGTTTAAAGATTCGATGAGTTACTTGGCCATGCCTTTGAGTCGAATGCCTAAAACGTTTGGAATGACAGAAATGGCTAAAGGGTACTTTCCACACTTTTTCAATACGGAAGCCAACCAACATGCTGTTCTACCCCATTTACCAGAGGCTCACTATTACGACCCCGACAACATGCGTACCGAACAACGAGAAGCTTTCTACGCTTGGTACCAGGCTCACGCCTCTGACCCCTTCGACTTTCAGGAAGAAATGCTAAAGTATTGTCGTTCCGACGTGGACATTTTACGGCGTTGCTGTGGAAAATTTCGAGAACTGTTCATGGAACACGGAGGGGTCGATCCTTTGAAAGAATCTTGCACCATTGCCAAAGCGTGTTCCTTAGTGTACCGCCAACGATTCATGCCTGAAAAGACCGTGGCTGTCATCAGTCCTCAAACGACCCACTATGTCAAACGTCAATACTCGGTCAAAGCCCTACGTTGGTTACATTACTTGTGCGACAAGGAAGACAAGTGGATTCAACATGCCCGCAACGGAGGGGGCGAAAAGACCATCGGAACGTATTCGGTCGATGGCTGGGACTTAGAAAACCCCAAGATCGTGTACGAGTTTAACGGTTGCTTATTTCACGGATATCCCGTTTGTTACCCTGACCGTGACACTAAAAATCAGTTTTTACAACGGACCATGGAAGACTTGTACCAGGACACTTGTCAGCGACGCTTGAAGTTAGAACAGGAAGGATACCAAGTGGTGGAAATGTGGGAACACGAATACGATCACCGTATGAAAACCGATCCCGAGTTTAAACGTGCCGTGGAAAGTTACAAGCTGATGGACCCCTTAAACCCGAGGGATAGTTTGTACGGAGGAAGGACCAATGCCACCTGTTTGCTGTACCAAGCCGACGAAGAGAAAGGAGAAGAAATGAAATACTTGGACGTGTGTTCGCTGTATCCCTACGTGTGCAAATATTGTCGCTTTCCTGTAGGGCACCCGCAATTGCTGACGGAACACATCGACCTGAAAAACATTCGACAATACGAAGGCTTGATCAAGTGTAAAGTTTTGCCTCCCACGAACCTATACCATCCCGTCTTACCTCACCATTGTCAAGGCAAACTGATGTTTCCCTTGTGCCGTACTTGTGCCGAAACGTGCAACCAGGACCAACCTTGCCATCACAGCCAGGAAGAACGGGCCTTGACGGGAACCTGGGTCAGCGTAGAATTGTTCAAAGCTCTGGACATGGGATACCAACTGTTAGAAGTGTACGAAATTTGCCACTTTCCCAAGACACAACAGTACCACAAGGGTGACCCTACTCAGAAAGGCATTTTCGCCGACTACGTGGATGCCTTTTTGAAATTGAAACAAGAAGCCAGCGGCTATCCTTCCTGGTGTCACACTCCCGAAGACCAAATACAATTCAAAGAGAAATATCGGGAACAAGAAGGCATCACTTTAGACCACATCGAGAAAAACGAAGGTAGGCGATCGTTTGCCAAAGTGATGTTAAATTGCTTGTGGGGTAAAATGGCACAACGCCCGTGTTTACCCAAGACGGAATATTTGACGGAACCTTCCCGCTACTTCCAGATGATTCACGACAAAACCAAATACATGAAACACGTGGACGTCGTTCGAGAGAATTTGATCTTGGTCAATTACGAAGAAGATCTGGACTTTGTACAAGACGACCCTTTTGGAAATGTCATCATTGCGGCTTACGTGACAGCTCATGCTCGCTTAAAATTGTACGAAGCTTTAGAACTGTTAGGGGAACGCGTCCTGTACTTTGACACGGACAGTTGCATTTACATCCATCACCCGATTCAACATCACCGTGACATCGAAGGAGACCGTTTAGGAGCCTGGACAGACGAGCATCCCGACGACAAGATTCTAAGTTTCGTCAGTGGCGGTCCCAAAAATTACGGCTACGAATACCGGGACAAACAAGGAGAAGTGCACACGACGTGCAAAGTGAAAGGACTGACTCTGAATCATCGTACCAGTCGAGTGGTCAACTTTGACGTATTGAAAGAAGCCATGCAATCGGGAGAGGATGGAAACTTTAAAGTGACCACTCACCAACCGAACAAGATTGTACGTTTACCCACTCACCACATCGTCAGTCGACCTTTGGAAAAAGTTTATCAAATCGTGTACCAGAAGCGAGTTCGACTTCCCAATCATTTTACCTTACCGTATGGACACGTTGGTATAAAACATTGGTTGTAAGAGGATAGTCACCCACCAGAAAGATGACTTCGCCACAGCAAGAATCGAGTGAGAAACCCGATGAGAACTCCAAGTTCAAACCCTACCATTTTCCAGTCTTCTTACCTGACTATTGTGATTGTGCCCGTCGATTGGACACGTTTCAGAAATGGCCTACGGATAGGGAAGGATTACCTTCTTCGCATGTTTTAGCTAGAACAGGATTTGTCTACTTGGGACCTGAGTCAGGATTGGGATACGAGGTACAGTGTTTCGCTTGCGGACTGAAGTTACGAATGGATCTATGTATCTATAAAGATTCAGCTATTCTGGAACATACTCAATGGTCTCCGCACTGCCCTTACCTTTCTATGGCCTATCCACCCATCACACTACGGTACAATGTTGACGGTACCTTAGAGACGGTACCTTCCAGAACAGGACATAAAAAACGTAAAAAAGGAAAGATGTACAAGCTGGAGACTGCATTGCGACTAGTATAAAAAGGGGGCTATGGTCAAGATCGATAGTTCATTGTGACTACCAAGACCGAACGAACAAGATGA
This sequence comes from Sinohyriopsis cumingii, assembly GCA_028554795.2. Taxonomy (NCBI): domain Eukaryota; kingdom Metazoa; phylum Mollusca; class Bivalvia; order Unionida; family Unionidae; genus Sinohyriopsis; species Sinohyriopsis cumingii. The sequence continues at coordinate 69,923,278 of CM068833.1, read as the reverse complement.
GTACTTTCAGAGAAACACAGAACAAGTTGTTTAGAAGGGCACAATTCAAGTGTGAGACTTCGGAAGTGGAATGCGATTGTGAGCCTTGCGATGGGTACGATGCTGTACGTTGTGATCTGAGCGATGCCGTAAAGCATCATGGGAACTTTAGTGTCCCTACCCCTATCATGGAAAGTGATGCTGTGCGTGTCAAACCTGTGGGATGCGAAAGCGATGCTGCTCGTCCTCTTGGACATTTTACTGGGTTTCGTTTTAAAGGGGAATGTTCACCTTCACGTCTACCCCCCTACGGATGTCATCCAGCCTTGAGCAAACTCCTACCCATGCCACTCAACCCTCATCGAAACGAACCTGTGAAAGACGAATATTCGTTTCCTGTGCGTTTGTCGGAATACTGCGACTTTGAAAATCGTCTTCAATCGTTCAAAGGAAAATGGCCAAAGTATCTAGGAGGACCGACCCCTGAAGAATTAGCCAGAGCCGGATTTTTCTACTTGGGCGAAGGAGATAAAGTCAAGTGCCTCAGTTGCGGTGTGTCACTTCACCACTGGGAACCGCAAGATTCGGCCTACGTTGAACATGCTCGATGGTCACCGAATTGTCATTACTTACCCTTAGTGGGACCGAGACATTGAAGTAACTTACCATGTCGTTGACGAAGAAGAAACCAGATTGGTTAGGAGTCAAATGTTGGACATCACCGAGACCAGTATTTAAACTTCATTTCAAAAACGATATTGAATCATTACCTAAATAACTACAAGAGAAGATTTACAAGGAAGTTTGGCAGGGGTTTGCCAGAGTGAAATCTCAATGGGTCACTGTAGAACTTTTGTGTCGAGAAATTCATAAGAGGAAAGTGAAAAAAGTCAACCAGTGTGTTAGATTTCTTTGGGTCAAGGGTGCATTCCTCCTATTGTATCGCTTTAGACCGTTTACATCAAAAGAGTTCAGTGACATTCTTGGACGTTACCCTGAATGGCAGTGGTCAGAAATTACTCACTATGTGGATTACTTTTGTGAATTGTACGGACTGACCTATTCATGAATACTTTACAAGAGAACATTCGTGCTTTGCCTGTGGAGTTGAGAGAAAGGATTTACCGAGAGCTGGTTAAAATACAAGTGAAACGTAAAGAACAATTGCATCCGTTACGTCACCGGTGTTTGAACCACTGGTACCTGAAGGCTATACAAGGATTGATTCAATTGAAAGTGTTCCATCGGACAGACATTGATCAACGATCCTCTAGTTTTAAAAAGGATTGGTTTGGTATGGACGATTGTAGTTACATCATTGTAAACGTACTGCATCGAATTCCAGAGGAAGAGTTAACGAATTACCAACATCTTGAACACAATGTCAACTTAGTGAAAGAGGAAACTTCTGAACGAATTGTAATGTGTAGATTAGTGACTCAACGATTTAAATTCGACACTGAAGTGAAACCATGTTTGTGCAAAGAGTACATTTCTTGTGTCAGACCAAAGAGGATTTAGTATGACCTATTCATGGATACTTTGCTAGAGAACATTCGTGCCTTGCCTGTGGAATTGAGAGAATGCATTTACCGAGAACTAATCAAAATACAAGTCAAACGTAAAGAACAATTGCATCCGTTACGTCACCAGATCTTTAAGCACTGGTACCTGAATGGTATAAGAGAACTGATTCGTCAGAAATTGTTTCAGTGGTCAGACCTTGTTCAATACTTCCAGGCCCCCGATGATCCACGTGTTGATCATTTTGGTTACTTCGAGATTCACCTAGAGCAACGCATTGAGGAAGACGAGGTAAAGGATTACCAACATTTGTTACGTGGAATCTACTTAGCGGAAGAGGAAACTTCTAATCGAAATCTGAAGTTCAGGTTACAGTATGCAAGATTTACATTCCCAACTGGAAAACGAACATCACTGGCTAGAAAGTACGTGTATTGCTTCCGAAAAAAAAGAGAATATAAAAACAGGCTGCTATGCCACGACTTATGTCGTATGTAATCCAACAGATTCCGTGGAAGGAACTCAATGACCATATTCAAACCGTGGATCATTACCATCAATTATTACAAGAATTTTATCCATTCAATTTGGGACGACAAGTGGTGTGTGTCTTAGTGACTTGTTTTCTGGGATTTCGTTTACCAGCCGATTCTTTGTGGACTCTTTACGATCAGTACTTACCACCTCCATGGCCTTAAATGGTCACGAAAAACTCCTTTTGCTCAAAGCCTTGCGTTTTCATCTGGATACTTCTCGACCTCAACAGGAAAAAAAGATTCGTCAACTTTTAGCTACCCAAGATGTGTATGACGATGTGTGTGTAGCTTGTGACTTACATCCCCATTGGACAGATGTCCGTGCCTGGAAAGAATGGGGTTTTGAGGCTTGGACCCAAGAAGTGGCCCAGTATGCACGAGAGTTGTTCAAGGAAAAAAGTTACTTTTCAACCCGTGTTAGTGACGGTGCCAGAAGAACACGTCACCCAGGACAGGACTGTCGTGGACAGACCTGAAAGACCCTTTCGGGAGGACACTTGTGTGACCTTACCCCCTACTATAGAACTGGTTAGAACATTACCCAAAACACATAGTTGTTGTACAGACACTTGTGTTTATTCCACGTTCATCGTTATCATGTTCCTTTTATCCTTGTACTTAAGCCTTTGGCTTTTATGTATTTTTGTCTTTCGTATTCATGTTTGAAAAAAAATATTCAATAAACGTGTTCTGAAAAAGTATATAAACTCTCGTCTTGTTTGTTTTTCGTGTCACAAGTGACATTTCTCACACCATGGCTACCTCTGCTGTCTCTGCTCCCTCTTCCTCTACTGTCAAAGTCATCGACGAACACTTAGATCGTGCCAGTTGGGAGGCTTTGTATCTTCGCCATCCCTTTAACATGCTCATTGCTGGACCTAGCGGTTCTGGCAAAACCGAATTCGTCAAACGTTTGATCGAACATAAACATCATTTGCTCGATCGGCCACCTCAACGGATCGTGTGGTGTTACAAAGAGTGGCAATCGGCGTACAGCCTCTTGCGAGAAAGTCAAGGCGATTCCATCGTGTTTGTGGAAGGCATTCCTAAAGAAGACGACGGCATCGTCTCTGACTCCCGTCAAACCCATTTGGTCATTTTCGACGACATGTTAGGAGAAGACGAAGAAGAAATTAAATTGTGGTTCACGCGCAAAGGGCATCACCGTAATGCCAGTGTCGTTTACATCACCCAAAATTTGTTTCAACAAAGTAAAGCCCATCGCACCATCAGTCTCAATGCGCATTACGTGGTCTTGTTTAAAAGCCCTCGAGATAAATCGCAAGTGCAAGTCTTAGCCAAACAGTTAGGAACGCCTTGGCTCACTCAGGCGTACGACGATGCCACTCAAACGCCACACGCCTATTTACTCGTCGATTTGAAACCTACGACCCCCGAGGATTTGCGATTTCGTACCCACTTGTTTCACCACTGGTGCCAAGACGGAGGGCCTGTCCTGTACACGTCTCCGTCCTCGACTTCATTTCACTCCCCATGAAAAAATCTATAAAAACCTCAGACCCTTTTTCGTCTGTCTCACACAGTGTGAACATGACGTCCCTTCAGTCGCATCTTCCCGTCAAATTGATTCGTGCTTTGTATGGCATCAGTCGAGAAAAAGATCCACAAACACGAGCTCGTGTCTTAGAAGCTAGTCTCAAAGAAGTCTTACGATGGTTCACGGTGACGGCACGTCAATTACTCCAAGGAATCATTCAGATTCCTCATCAAACCAAACGCTTTTTCGATCGAAACAAAGTCGCTTTGGTCCAACTGGCCGATCCCCGCATCGACACTCAAACCAAAAAACAAATCATTTTGAAACCTGGAGGGAGCGGTACTCTAGGAGGGGTCATCATTCGCTCACTCTTAAGATGGGATCCTAATGTCCCCAAAGTTATCCCCAAGACAAAAGTTCAACGAAGCCCCAAGAAGAAAAAGAAAAAGACCAGGTCCCCAAGAAGAATAACTTCTCCAGTGGCAGGACCCTCCTCTTACCAGACACCACCCCGGAAAAAGAAAAGAAGCCCCCAGAAAAAGAAACAGAGAAAAAGTCCCCAGAAAAAGAAAAGTCCACAGAAGAAAACTAGTCGCAAGAGAGGCACTTCGGCCAGGACGCAACCTTACACTCGCAAACCACGACCTGCCACAGCGGTGACTGCGTCTCCGGCAGCCTCACGTTTATCCACTTCTCCGTTGATGTCACCAGGAACTGAAGAGTACTTGGAGACGTTGATCACACCAAGAACTTCTCCGTTGATGACCCCAAAAAGAACTTCCCCAGTGGCAGGACCCTCCAATTTAGCAGCAGTGGCTGCTGCTCACAAAGTACCTTCTCGCAAAATCAAAGTCCATGAAAGATCGGGCATGTTACAAAGTTTACTGGATTTGTCCAAGCAAGAACTGGCTCGATTTAGTCCGTTGCGTACCCCTGCACGACGTGTCATGCCTGTCCTCAAACTGATACGACGTAAAGACAATCAGTGGCGACGCGTTCCAGTATAAAAAGACCTGTGACCAAGTCGGGGTATCAGTGAACTTGTAAAAGATGTCACCTCTAAGAAGCCACAAAAGAAAGAGACAAAGGCAGACGCGTCATCCGACAAAGCGCTTAGCCAAGCATCGACGTTACCCTAAGAAAAGACACAGTCGTTCCAAGAAAAAGAGGCGTCAACAAAGGCGAGGATTCCTTGGCGATTTTGGGAAAAACATTGTCACCTTTATGACAAAGCGATAGTCCCAAAAAAAAGATAAAAGGGTCTGTGTTAAGTCATCGACGTTAGTGTCTGTTTGGTGAATGTCCCGGAACCCACAAGCAAAGATGTCACCCTCCAGAAAACCCCAAGGAAAGAAAAGAAAAGGACTACCACCACGTTTAGCCAAACATGGGGACATGTTATCTGTCCTGTCCAAAGCTTCTCCACCCATACGAAAAAAACTCATTCAAACGGCCTCCAAAGAGGTCATCGATACCGTGTGCGAATGTTGTTTGAACGTTTTGAAAGGCACGATCCCTTTGTCCAAACACCAGAAACAATGCTTAGGCAAACATCGTCACGTTCTTCGGAAAATGGTTCAAAAGAAAATTCCCATTCGTCAAAAAAAGAAGATGTTGGTCCAACGTGGAGGCATTTTACCTCTCTTGTTAGGCCCCATACTGAAAGGAGTCTTGGGAACCATGTTGGGAGGACTGGTGGGAGCAAGATAAAAAGGCCCTCGGAAGTCCCAAGATCTTAGAATTCACCCCTGACAACCCCATGGAAGGACGAAAACTAGCTTTAGTGCCTTACAAACGATGGATGGAATACCATCGGTGGCAAGAACAACGCACCCCGCATTTACCTCCCAGTCCCAATTTGAGCGAGATGTCCCAGTTACAACACGAATTGCAATCCTTGATGGATCGCCAAGATTTGTCCGAAACAGAAAAATCGCAAAAGTACGGTCAACTCTTGCAAAGACTGCAACTCTTTCACCAGAAAGCTTTAGACGAAACAGCTTTACCCACTCTGAAAGATTTTAAGACCTTGATGAAAAGTCCAGCACCATCATCATCATTACCACCACCACCACCAATACCATCCCCAACGGTCACCAGAGATGCTACCCCACAAAGACCTGAGGAAGAAGAGATGCGCGAAGTGTTTCAAACACCGTCAGCAGCTCCCATTTCGAGTAAGATTGCAGCATCCTTGTTGACCCCGTCCCCCACACCCCAACGAGAAGAAATGAAAGCTTGGGTTAAAAAGATGATGTCCACGCCTCCTTCGACAGAAGTGAAAAAGAAAGAAGGGAAACCAGAACCGAAAAAAGAAAAGAAAACCAAAGCCATTCCATTGCCACCTCCACCACCACCACCACCACTACCTTCGACTTCTACTCCCGTAGCCCATCGGACACGTAAATCCGTTTCCAAACCACCCTTTCGACCCACCCAAAGTAGCATCACCGAAGAGTGGGTGACTTATTAACACACCAACCAACACAAAATAAAAAATGGAAAAAGTCTTAGCCAGCATTTACTACGATCCCTCCCATCCTGCAGGTTACGCAGGAGTTCAAAAATTGTATCGTGCTGCCAAAACGCGACTAAAAAGTCTCCGTTTACCTCAAGTGCAACGATGGTTACAAGAACAAGCTACCTACACTTTACACAAACCCATTCGACGCAAGTTTGCCAGAAGTCGCACCCGAGTGGAAGGCATCGATCATCAATGGCAAGCCGATTTAGCCGATGTCTCTCATTTGGCCAGCTACAATCGTGGTTACAAATATTTGTTTTGTGTCATCGACGTCTTTTCCAAATTTGCCTGGGTCGTGCCCTTGACTTCCAAATCGAGCAACGAGTTAGTGCGAGCCCTGCAACGGGTGTTGAAACAAAGCGGTCGTCGCCCTCTTCGATGGCAAACGGACAAAGGCACCGAATTTCTGAACCAAGCTTTCCAAAAAGAATTAAAGAAACGTGACATTCATTTTTTTACCACCGAGAATCCCGAAACCAAAGCCAGCATCGTGGAACGTTTTCAACGCACTTTGAAAGAACGCATGTGGAAATATTTTACGCATCACCACACTCTGAAGTACATCGACATCTTACCGCACCTGGTGCAAGCGTACAACCAATCTTACCATCGAAGCATCGGACGTGCCCCGCAAGACGTGACTCCCGACAACGAAGTGCTGGTGTTTGAGCGCCTGTTCGGTACGTCCCCGACGAGGGCTGTCCCCAAGAAAAGTGGAGAGTTGGCCGTAGGAGATTGGGTGCGCATTGGCAAAACCAAACGCACTTTCGACAAAGGTTACTTACCTAACTGGACGACCGAATTGTTTCGCGTCACTGGACGAGTGCATGGCCGTCATCCTGCCGTCTATAAATTGGAAGACATGAACGGAGAAGTACTCAAAGGAACGTTTTATTTGCCCGAGTTACAACGTGTCACCAAAAAAGAAGACGACGTGTACGACATCGAAAGCATTCTCGAACGCAGAACCCGTAAAGTGGGCAAACGACGTGTCAAAGAAGTCAAAGTACGTTGGAAAGGATATCCACCCAGTTTCGATTCTTGGATCGACGCTTCGCAAGTCATCGACTATAAAAAGAAGAAGTGACCATCATGCCTTTTCACACAGCAGACGCAGCTACGTCGACCAGTCCTTCTTCACCTAGTTCTTCTGTGCAAGATTTACAAAAACAACCCTTGTGGGTGTGGTGTGGAGAACGTGTGCCTAAAACGCAAATCGTCTTTTTCTGCCAAATCTTCGTGGTGTATTGTGTCATCGGGGCAGCCATTGCTAATTTGAGTTTGCAACAAGGAGACAAACAATTGTGGACCATTTTATTGAGCAGTTGCATCGGTTACCTGCTTCCCAATCCCTCCCTGAAATTCTCATCGAACGGGAACGTTGTGTCAAGTGCCAGTGCCAGTCACCACTCCAACAACAACCACAACCAGAACCCCATTTTGGGCGGAGACACGCCTCTGACATCCACTAACCCCTCGGACAGCCACAGAACTCTGGAATTATGAGTTACCAAAACCAATTAGACTTAACCTTACCCAGTGACAGTTCCATGGAGGTGTTTCCCAATAACACGTTGTGCTGTTACACAGCCAAATTACCTCAAGCCATCCCCTTAGATCACGAAGCCTATTGGGAAGTGGCTTTAGTAGAAATGATTCACCCGACCCAAGTCCAAAATGTCCTTACCCATCAAAATAAATTTGAGGTGGAAGTTTATGACGAACCATTGCAAAAGTGGATGAATGACAATAGCAAATATCCCCATAAAAAACAAAACAAAGACAATCCAAAGTGGACCGACTATCAGTTGTTCATTCCCCCAGGCTATTATTTTAGTGGTCAACATTTGGTCAACACCATAGCCACCAAGTTTAATGTCGTGTTTGGGGAAGCTTTTAAGACTTTCAAGGCCAAAGCTGTCACCATGGAATACCACAAAACAGCTCGTCGCTTCCTGATGAAATTTCCTGAGGGGGAAAAAATCATGGGTTTCTATTTTCATGATGACTTGTTTGACATGTTGGGTGGTGACGTAAAGATGAGGAAGAAAACAGAAGACACACTACCCCAAAAAACCGTCATTTACGACAACGATAATTTTGTCAAGTATTTTCGTACCCCGGTAGAACTGAACCAAGGACTGAATTTGATGTTTGTGTATTCCGATGTGGTGGAATACAACGTGGTGGGACACACCTCTGTGCTGTTACTGCGTGTCATTCCTTTCAAAGTGGATTCTGCCACGAACGCTGACGAGGAAGGTGGAAACACTTACCACGTCCACCGCGAATTTGTTCATCCTCACTATTTGCCGGTCAGCAAGTCGTATTTGGACACGGTCAACATTACTATAAAAGGAGATTTGGGACAAAATATTCCATTCACCAAAGGAAAAGTCACGGTGAAACTCCATTTTCGAAAACGGTTCTCTCACGACTCGTAAGCAAGTCATGTATCCAGTGTACCGAGGGGTTGCTCGACAGCGAGGACACGTTTTAGGAGACATGTTAAAATCGGCCTTTCGTTCGGTGGCTCCGGTGTTGAAACCGATGGTGACACGCGGATTGCACGCCTTGAAAGATGCCGCACTGACGCAAGGCAAAGAATTTCTCCAAAATGTCATCATCGACAAACAAAACCCTAAAGAAGCCTTCATGAGGGCAGGCAAAAATGTCTTGCTGCAAACGGGCAAAGACATTTTGGGCCGACGAGACACACCTATAAATGCCCTGCACGCTACCGAGTCAGGCATTCAGCAAGGACAAGGCAGAAAGAGACGACGAAGAAAACACCCTTTCACCAGACTTCAAGCGAGAAAGGCCAAGAAAAGAAGAACCGTTCGAGACTTAGACGTTTTCGATTATTGAGAAAGAGAAAAAAATGATGCACCGAGAATCTTGCGCTTGTTCCAGGACGGAACTGGACCTGTTTGCCATGCCCCCCACGATGATGACCATGCAAGAATCCCAGTGGGTGGAATTTCACCCCGTCTCCACATTGACCGATTCCGCTCCCATCGAGTTTGAAATCAAAGGACAGCCCGAAGATTACATCGATCTGAATAGCAGTTACCTGTACTTGAAAGTCAAAGTAACCGAAGCGAACAACGGTGCCATAGACAATGATGATGTAGTAGCTCCCGTCAACAATTTCATGCATTCCTTGTTTAGCGAAGTGGACTTGTACTTGAATAACAAACTGGTCAGCAGCAGCATGGATACTTACCCTTACCGAGCCTACCTGGAGAATCTCTTGACGTACGGAAAAGAAGCCAAGAACACTCATCTGGATGCTTGCGTGGCATGGAAACCTGACAAAGCGACTAAGTTCAACGGCGTTTTACTTGCTGGGGATACTTCAAATCCAACGGGATTTGTAGAACGACGAGCGAAAACTCATCTAAGTCGTAGTTTAGAACTGATGGATCACTTGCATTTGGACATGTGGTTACAAGAGAAGTATTTGCTGAACGGGGTGGATGTCCGCCTGAGACTGAATCGCAGTAGTGCTGCTTTCCATTTGATGGCTGGTGTTGATGCCACTTACAAAACCATCATCGAAGAAGCCAGACTCTACGTGCGTCGTGTGGAAGTGTTACCTAAAGTAGGTAACGACATCAGTCAGACATTGAGCAGAACAACCGCCAAGTATCCCATACGACGCGTGGAAGTGAAAACGTTCACCATTGCCTCTGGACTCCGATCCAAGATCGAAGATCATCTTTTCCAAGGACAGTTACCCAAACGTTTGATTGTTGGCATCGTCAAGAATTCAGCTTTCAATGGTGTCTATAACGAAAATCCTTTTGAGTTTCAACATTACAAAGTGTCCAAGATCGAAGTCAGTCGCGACGGCAAGACCTTGTATACCCGACCTTTCGAACCTGTCTTTAATACCGCCGATAGGACTAAGTCGAATTACTTGAGATCGTACTTGTCCCTGTACGAAGCCACCGGACAGTTAGGAACTAACACCAGTCACGGCATTACGTACGACGATTATGACGGAGGCTATGCTTTGTGGGCTTTCGATTTCACTCCTGACCAGGGCAGCGACGAGGGACATTTCCACCCTATAAAATCCGGCCAGATTCGTGTGGAACTTCAGTTTGCGAGTGGTCTACCAGACACGGTGAACGTCATCCTGTATGCAGAATTCGATAATACCATAGAAATCAACAGTTTGAGAGAAGTCATTCTAGATTACTAGAAGCCATGGAAGACTGTTATCCCTCTTTACCTAGTGGAGACACTTTGGTCATGGAATGTGAGGAGACCGTAGAAAAAGAAGAAGAAGTGATCATGATGAAATCAAGATGGCCAGAACAAGAAGCCCATTTAGTCTCCTGTTTTGCCAAACACTTGGTCGATAAAATGACGGAATTGATCAAGAAAAATTGTTATGGATGTCAAAACGATCATCCCAGTCAAATTCAACACGATAAATGCATGATGTTGAGTCAAGAAGAAAAATTGGACGAGTATCTGGACGAAGCTTGGAGTCTCATCTCGAACAAAGACGTGTTGCATCAGTGGTATAAAGACTTGCGTGAACATTCTTGTCCACCATTAACCACTCAAGAGATCCATCGTATCGAAGCTCTCCTGAATCAGAGTGAGGAAACAGAACGAATAACCGTTTATTCGTCAGACATTTTCAAGCAAAAAGTCAGGATCGAATTGACGACTTATTATTACCTGTGAAGAAGAAGAAGAAAAAAACACAAAACAATGGATACCTGGGAACTTTATTACCTTTTGAACCACAGTTCGTATACGGCTTCTTGGAATCCTGTCGTCTGTGCTAAAGATGAACTCCCTCATCGCAAACCTAAAGACCATCAAGCTTACGTGATCAACACGGACGACAGTCATCTTCCAGGAACCCATTGGGTAGCCGTCTACTTTCCTCAAGAAGGATGTGTGGAATATTTCGATTCGTACGGATTGCCCCCTTTGGAAGACGATATCATCGACTTTATGAGAAGAAATGCTCAAACCACCCGATTCAATAATGTGAAATTACAAGGCACAGATTCCTTGGTGTGTGGACAGTACTGTGTGTATTTTCTGCATCATCGCAGCCTGGGCTATTCCTTAGAACATTTAGTGACTCATTTCGATCCTCGTTCTTCTGCTAGAAACGATGTGAAAGTAGATCGATGGTTTTGTGACCATTATGCTTATCTTTTGTCTCAAGCTAGGAAACGTAGTGTCAATCAATGGCCTAATGATTTCCAACAGTGGAAATCACAATTTCATTCACAACGTTGTCAGCCCTGTTTAAAGTAGATTGTGAATTGAGAAAAAATGTTTGTGATTTGAAAAAAATTGTTTGATGTTATAGTGTTGGATTATTGTTAAAAATGTTAGAGTTGTTGTTGTTTAGTGTTAAGTGATTTTTGAATAAAAAATGTTGTGTTTTGAAAAAATGCTTTTGTCTTTTGTTTAGCTATAAGAATGTTGGATTGATGCTCTTTCATTTCTTACTATCCCTCTCATGAACGTTGCGGCTCGAAAAACCGTGTGGGGGATGTTTTCCTTCACGTCCGCGCTTTGACTTTAAGAACCGGTTTGTTCCCAGTCTAACCATCCATTGTCGACTCATCCTCCTACGAAGATGTGCTCCAAACTAGCTAAGCTCAACGAAGCCTACGTGAATTTGCATAGGGTCAGACACAGTCTGATACCGAAGCCAGAAGAAATAGAAAATGTGAGAATGTTAAAAATCACTGAAGACCTGATAGAAGAGCTCTTCAGAGAAGAAATGAACAGGGAAAAAGAAGAATGGACAGAGAAGTACAGACTTCAGAGACAGCAGCAACAGCAGCAACAGCAGCAACAACAGCAACAACAGCAGCAGCAGCAGCAACCTGAAGCTGACAGAGGCTTTGTCGATTGTCGTATCGACACCAAAGAGTTCTTCTTCTCTTTCCGAAGAAGCAGACCTATCGCCAGAAAGTCTATCCTCAGAGGACATCGCATTCTTAGAAACTAAAAAAGAATGCCATAGCAAACAAAAAAAAACAGCCCTTTTCAGGGCTACCCAATACTCTAGAAAAGAAATAACGATCAATTTGCCAATGTGTGTAGGTAGAGTAGTGTGAAAATAAACACTAACTCTTTATTAATAGTGGAAGTGTATGTGTTTGTGTGTTTGTGTTAGTAAGTGGTTAAGTAAGTTGGTATGGATAGTAGATTAAAATGATGTTTGTTTTTTTGGCTGTTAGAGGTGTATAATTTGGGTTAGATTGGATTGCTTTGCGTATGTGGATAGTCTATTGAAGTGATTTATAAAAATTTTACAATAGTGATGGGTAGCATAAAAAAGTGAGTGAGTGTTTCTTTTAGGTCCGCGCGTTGTTTTGGGTCATGATCTAGGTAAGATCAATTTTATGTTATTAGGGGGATGTTTTCCATCACGTCCGCGCTTTCACTATAAATTGAAACTCGCTGGGCAGTCTAGCTACCCTTGTTGATTGATCAACACAGCCAGAAGAATGAATAGCAGAATAGTGAAACTGTTAGAACTCCAGATGCACCTGGAATATGCCAGGCGCATAGTAAACGAACTATCAGCGGAGGCTATCATAGAAGAAGCAAGAATGAAAAAAGAAGAGGAGGAGAGAAGAGAGAGGGAAGAAGAGGAAAAGAAAAGAGAAGAGAGGATGTCGTTCAATATTCCCGAGACAGAGGATTGGGGTGTTGAAGCGAATCATCCTCCCTCTGCGCTCCCCAGAAGAAAGGTAAAAGAAGACTGGGGAAGAAGATGCGTGTGTGGCGCCAGGCCAGGAAGGTGCAACCATTAGATAGGTGCATCAGGAGTTCAAAAAAACAGCCCTTTTAAGGGCTGCCCAATACTCTAGAAAAGAAATAACGATCCATTTGCCAATGTGTGTAGGTAGAGTAGTGTGAAAATAAACACTAACTCTTTATGAATAGTGGAAGTGTATGTGTTTGTGTGTTTGTGTTTGTAAATGCTGAAGTAAGTTTGTGTGTTTGTGTTGGTGTTTGTAAATGCTGAAGTAAGTTTGTGTGAATAGTAGATTAAGGGTTTATTTATTGATTCTTAGTGTATGTAGAGAGTATAGTTAGGGTTATATTATATGAAATGAGAAAGTAGGGGGATGTTTTCCTTCACGTCCGCGCGTTGTTGGGTCATGATCTAGGTAAGATCCATTTTATGTTTTAGGGGGATGTTTTCCTTCACGTACGCGCTTTCACTATAAGAACCCACAGTGTTCGTCGTTCAAACCATTCTGCAAAGAATAAAAAGAAGATGGCGTCAAACCAAATGGACAAAATACAAACCTTGCAAGACGTTTTAGACAACTTAGGAATAATGGAACAGATGCTAATAAGACTGGTTGAAGACCATTATTCCTATAGTCCCCATCGTGTAAAAATGGAAATTAACAACTTAAGAAAAGCAAAGGACATGATCAGTGGTGTGATGAAGGAAATAAAGGAGGAGAAGGAGGATGAAGAGGAAAAGATAAGAATAAGAACATGGAACGAAAAAATTGAAAAAGAAGAAGAAAATGAAAAGAGGAAGAAAGAAGAGGAGGAAGAGAAGAAGAAAGAAGAGGAGGAGAAGAAAAAAAAGAAAGGGAAGAAGAGTGTAGGAGATAAAATAAGAACTTGGTGGAGAAAAAGAAGAAATTAGAAGAAGAAGAAAACCCAAAGGCCCTTTTCAGGGCCCCCATATTTCTCGAAAAGAGATAGCCTTTCCATTGCCTACCCCTTTTTTTAAAAAAAAAAATCCCATGTTCAATTTCCCTTGACGCTAATCAGACCCACGATTTTTTCTCCATGTTAATTTCCCTTGACGTTAATCCGACCCACGATTTTTCTCCATGTTAAATTTCCCTTGACGCTAAAGTGACCCAAGGGTGTTTTTAATGCTAATTCCCATTGACGCTAATCCTACCCCCTTTACTACTTACCGTTATGTATACTTTGAACAGGGTCAATGATCAATGTTATAAGTAATACCGTTATGTATACTTTGAACAGGGTCAATGATCAATGTTATAAGTAATACCGTTATGTATAATTTGAACAGGGTCAATGATCAATGTTATAAGTAATACCGTTATGTATACTTTGAAGGGGGTCAATGATCAATGATATAAGTAATACCGTTATGTATAATTTGAACAGGGTCAATGATCAATGATATAAGTAGTACAGTTATGTGTACTTTGAACAGTGTCAGTGATCAAAGTTATAAGTAATACCGTTATGTATAATTTGAACAGGGTCAATCATCAATGTTATAAGTAATACCGTTATGTATACTTTGAACAGGGTCAATCATCAATGTTATAACTAATGCCGTTATGTATACTTTGAACAGGGTCAATCATCAATGTTATAAGTAATACCGTTATGTATAATTTGAACAGGGTCAATGATCAATGATATAAGTAGTATAGTTATGTGTACTTTGAACAGTGTCAGTGATCAATGTTATAAGTAATACCGTTATGTATAATTTGAACAGGGTGAGTGATCAATATTATAAGTTATACTGCTATGTATACTAATTTACATACATACATTATTTCACTTGAACTCACTTTGTTTACTTACTTATACAATGTGGTGGCTGATGGGACCACGTCTCGTCAAAACATTGAGCACTTCTCGTTCCGTAAAGAAAGAAGCCTTTCTCGCATCCAAACAATATGATTGTACCTTCGGTGGTTACATTATAGTAACCATGCGGAATAACAAAGTCAAGAGGACAATTGGCTGCAGATTCTGAAAAGAATATTAATACAAAAGGAGAAGCATTAGGGAGACGGTACATATAAGTAGTACATTTTATGTCCGCAAAAGGTAATAGGAGAAGAGGTTTAAAGTTGCATGAAGTGACATCTTAAAACAAGGTCATTGTCAAGACGCTATCTGAGTCAAAACAAAACACTAATTTAGATATAAATTTTTCCACATTAGAAAAAAAATGTGCAAATGTGTGGAATATTAAGCTAGTAGTAAAAATTAGTAATCCTCAGTCAAGCTCCTACAACTGTTAGAATACAATAAATTTGATTGTGTTGCCATCATTAGATATACTTCAACGTGTTGAATTAGAAGTGTGCTGTCTAGACTCATCATTCATCCTACAATATACTTTCCTAATATGACATATAATAGAAAAACTCTATCATCGTGTAGAAACATGTATGTCAACATCCGAATATTATGTTGCACACACCGATTTGAAATTCGGTACCGGAATACCTTTTATAGCAGACAAGGTGAGATAACAGCTTTATAGTATAGTTCGTGTTTCTATTTTACTTAATTATGGATATTACCATTTTTTCATATAAATTGCTTATAACATTTTTATGTATGATTCTTAAAGTATTAAATTTTTGTAAGTTATTCTACGCTATTATGTTGATTTGAAATTTATATATTTTCAAAAATTTGTTTTTTCGAGAAAGCAATGAAATATATGTCGTATGTACATGTATAAATAATATCTCACATTTACAAATAATAATAATAATAATAATAATAATAATAATAACATAAACAACAAAAACAACAAGGTAATTGTCCATCAAGTGCAGGGTATGGCAATTACATTTTAATTATTTACGACTCGTGAATAATATTCTATATTTGAATAGTTTTCAAAATACCATGAAAGAGTGAAATCTACATTGATTTTAGTACTGACTCATGTCGTACGGTTGAATACGTTAATGAATAAATAAACTCATGAAAAAGAAAGAATACTTCTACATCCTAATGATTAAAAGTGCCCTTGTAAGCGTGAACACGTGAATTTGTTAATCATGAAAACTGTCTTGAGTTTATATCAATAAATTAACAGGATATTCTTTAACATTTTATCTTTAACATTTAACAGCTTCCAGCGTTTTGTATAACGTGACTGATGAATGATTGTATTTTAATACTAAAATTCGGTTTATCAGAGTCAAGACAGAAGCCCGAAAAGCCGTCTGAAATCTTCAAGTAATTTCCTTAAATTGAATGTATTTTTTTACTGAGTCGCTTTGGAGAGATTTAACAAATGTTATGAGACCTAAAGGCAACTGAAATGTGTGTTCAATGTGAAATTAATAACTCGTTTGTACTTTGCAGTTTGTATGTATTATTAAACCCACTGGGGAGAATAAACCCCAGGATTACTTAAAGTTATCTGTAGTTATCATGTCTTTTCAAAACACGAAATGAAATTCGTTTTTGACGTTACAGATATACAAATTATGGTCTCTTTTAATTGAATGCTTCTTTGAGCATAGCTGGTAGACCACATGTTTACCCTCTCCAACATACATAAACATTATTTTCATTTCTTTCTTCTCAAAATATGCATTGACTGAGTAAGAGCGGTCGAAGAATGAGATAATATCGATAACACTGGTCAACAGTGAAATCATTACTGACTTGAAAAGGCCCTAATCTGTAGTATTTTGGTGTGCCGAACACGAATATAACCGTGAAAAATTTGTATTGGCTCTCGTTTTGAAGATATTCATATACCTCATTTTCTATGTTTCACTGTGTAAATTTCTCCAGTAGGACTGCAGCAACATCCGGAATAATGATGTAACATTGCATAATACCATCATGCTCACATCATCCACAGTTGATTGCATCATTTTCTGATGCAATGCAATACTAATGCCATGCGGCTGCTGAAGTAAGTTGACGTCAGCAGTGTACTAGACATGTGTAGGCCTATTATACTAATGCCAGGCGGCTGCTGAAGCTGACGTAAGCAGTGTACTATATAAAGCCCAATCAGATAGGTTCAGCATTTAAAATATTTTAGACGTTGTGCGAGACAGTTCAAGCTACTGTTACATAAAACTTATTATTTTATCCATTTACGTACAATAAAGAACAGTAATGCCTCGAAAGTGTGTTAATACCGCGGACAATTTTTGCTATATTTGTGGGGAAGTGACATTTGCCAACCAGAAGAAAAGTATCAATTCTCAAGTGAAGAAGGCATATCATCTTTACTTCGGATGCAAGGTTGGTGACCAAGACAAGCCTTGGGCTCCGCATATATGCTGTGCTACATGTACAACACAGCTTTCACAGTGGTTGAATTGCAAAAGGTCATCAATGCCGTTTGCAGTCCCAATGGTGTGGAGAGAGCCAAGCAACCACCTAAATGACTGTTACTTCTGCTTGGTTCCTCCTCTTTCCGGCGGAATAACGAAGCGAAAGAAGTCGAGAATAGTCTACCGAAACATTCCGTCTGCATTGAGACCAGTTCCACATGGTGAGGGACTTCCTATTCCAGAACCTCCAGCAGAATATTCTCTTGATTCATCTGACAAAGACAAAGGTGAGTCGACCTGTTCTTCTCCTGGTCCATCAGCATGCAGTGATCCAGATTTTCACTGTGGTGCATCATCAACCCCACACAGAATAACACAGGAAGAACTAAATGACCTGATTCGTGATTTGGACTTATCAAAGAACAAGGCAGAATTGCTAGGATCAAGACTCCAACAATGGAATCTTCTAGAAGAAGATGTCACAATTACTGCATATCGAAAGCGCCACCAGCAATTGGAGCCTTTCTTCAGAAAGGAAAGTAATCTGATATTCTGTTCCGATATTGAGGGCCTCATGAATGCTTTAAAAATCACTCATGACCCACAAGAATGGAGACTATTTGTGGACTCTTCGAAACTGAGTCTCAAGGCTGTGCTTTTGCACAATGGAAACATTCTTCCATCTATTCCAGTAGCGTATGCTGTCCACATGAAAGAGACATACGATAACTTAAGGCAGCTACTGAATTCCATTGAGTATAACAAGTACAGCTGGCACCTCTGTGGTGATTTGAAGGTAGTTGCCCTTTTAATGGGACTGCAGCAAGGATATACAAAATACATGTGTTTCTTATGCGAGTGGGATAGCCGAGCAAGGGAAATGCACTACATGAGGAAGGAATGGACTCACAGGCAGAATGTAGCCATTGGAGAGAAGAATATCCAACACCCAGCTCTGGTTGAGGCTCAGAAAATCTTGCTACCACCCCTTCACATCAAACTAGGTTTGATGAAGAACTTCGTGAAAGCCATTGACCGGACTTTGCCAGCATTCCGATACCTGCATGAAAAATTCCCTCGACTCAGCGAAGCAAAGATTAAAGAGGGAGTTTTTGTGGGTCCTCAGATTCGAGAGCTTTTCAAAGATGACCGGTTCAACAACTTGCTGGAAGGTGACGCGAAACAAGCATGGAATGCTTTTCGCCTAGTTTCTACAAACTTCCTCAGAAATGTTAGGGCAGAAAACTATAAGGAACTAGTAGAAGACATGTTGATGAAGTATAAGAAACTTGGCTGCAATATGTCTCTAAAGATTCACTTCCTTCATTCCCATTTGGATTTCTTTCCTAGCAACTGTGGTATTGTTAGTGATGAACACGGCGAACGTTTTCATCAAGATATCGCAACAATGGAACAAAGATACCAGGGAAAATGGTCCACTACAATGCTGGCTGACTACTGCTGGACACTCCTCAGAGATGCTCCCGAACAGCTGTACAAGAGACAGGCGAAGAAATCTAAGATGTAGTCAATGACTTGATTTTTTATAGGTAGGCTATTACAGTTGACCTTTTACTATTGGAATGCATTTCGTTATGTAAACATTAATTTCTTGCAGATTACAAAAAAACTAGAGCCAATTTTGCAATTTGACTGTCATATTCGTGTTCAGCACATAAAAATTGATAAGAATTGACTAATTTTATTTCAGTAACATGACTTTTGTAAAAATTTGTTGTCCAGTGTAATCCATTTAAAATTATTTTTTTAGGACATGAAAACCATATACGATGCAGTTAGATGAAGGGGAGCAATTCAAAAAGTGGCAAGGGTAAGAGTTTGCTTGTAAAAAAAGATAACAGTGAATGTTTGGAACAGAAAATTCTTTTTTGAAATATTTAATATAACTCCAGAAAACATTTTGGAGACGAAACGAACGAATGGCAAAATTGTGTGATAGTGAAATAAAAAGGGTATGATTCTGTTAACAGCTCGGTTGGGAATCAATTGAAAACATTGACTCGCTAAACAAAATGGTATACATACAGTTCCTCACTAAAAACATCAAGGAAATCCCCAATATAAAAACAAACCACTTATACACTATTTCTTTGAGAACAAGGATAACAGTTTATTGTATCTCGTTGAATTTCTGATTAACCCACATGTAGATGATCCATATCCACCAACAAAATATATCCTTGAACGCCATAAATACTGATTTCAGTGATGATAAAAATGGTAGACAATATAGATGAATTTGAAAATTGTAAACAAACTTGAAGACAAGTTCATAAAACCAGTTGTGATAGAAAGTGAAATGTTTTCGTAAATATCTGCTTGCACTTTATGGAAATATATATTATTTTTTTATGGAGTAAAGGATGTCTCAATAGTAGTGTTATCTCAAATAAATATTATTTTTATGGAATAAAAGATGTCTCAATAGTAGTGTCGTCTCAAATAATATTATTTTTATAGAATGAAGGATGTCTCAATATTAGTATCATCTCAAATAGATATTATTTTTATGGAATAAAGGATGTCTCAACAGTAGTGTTATCTCAAATACATATTATTTTTATGGAATAAAAGATGTCTCAACAGTAGTGTTATCTCAAATAAATATTATTTTTATGGAATAAAGGATGTATCAATAATAATGTTATCTCAAATTAATATTATTTTTTATAGAATAAAGAATGTCTCAATAGTAGTGTTATCTCAAATAAATATTATTTTTATGGAATAAAGGACGTCTCAATATTATTGTCATCTCAAATAAATATTATTTTTATGGAATAAAGAATGTCTCAACAGTAGTGTTATATCAAATAAATGAACTCGCCATGTAAAGATACTTTACATGATTCCTTTACATCGTTAAAAGTATCTGTACAAATTGTACGGGCAACAAATATTAGGTACACAAACAGCTAAATCAGTATACATGATGTCTGAAGAAAGCAGGTGATCATGATCATTCATATCGCATATATGCAAATAAGATGTCACTTGAGTATCCATTTCTTTTCTTGCTACGATGCTAATCCGTTCATCAATATGTTGGTGAAAATCGCTACGATGCTAATCTGTTCATCAATATGTTGGTGGAAATCGCTACGATGCTAATCTGTTCATCAATGTGTTAGTGGAAATTGCTGCGATGCCAATATGTTCATCAATATATTGGTGGAAATTGCTACGAGGCTAATCTGTTTATCAATATGCTGGTGCAAATCGCTACGATGCTAATCCGTTCATCAATATGTTGGTGAAAATCGCTATGATGCCAATCTGTTCATCAAAATGTAGGTGTAAATCGCTACGATGCTAATCTGTTCATCAATATGTTGGTGGAAATCGCTACGATGCTAATCTGTTCATCAAAAGGTTGGTGGAAATCGCTACGATGCTAATCTGTTCATCAATATGTTGGTGGAAATTGCTGCGATGCCAATATGTTCATCAATATATTGGTGGAAATTGCTACGAGGCTAATCTGTTTATCAATATGCTGGTGGAAATTGCTACGATACTAATCCGTTCATTAATATGTTGGTGGAAATTGCTGCGATGCCAATATTTTCATCAATATGTTGGTGGAAATTGCTACGATGCTAATCTGTTCATTAATATGTTGGTGGAAATCGCTACGATACTAATCTGTTCATCAATATGTTGGTGGAAATTGCTACGATGCCAATATGTTCATCAATTTGTTGTTGGAAATTGCTGCGATGCTAATTCGTTCATCAATTTGTTGGTGGAAATCGCTACGATCAAGAAATTACAATAATACAGTATTATTGTGAAAAACTGTTCAATAAGGATTTAATAGCGGACAACTTTAAGAAATAAAGTAATGCCTAGATAATTTCCCGTTACTGAAACAATCGACGCCTTGCAAATTATCCTAATAATGACAAATTGTCTATTGTTTAAGACAAAAAAAATCTCGATGATGGCAAATTCTTTAAAAGGAAACTAAATTTATTTTGAAAACGTGGGACCACATTATTGAAAAATACATTTACCCGTATAATCATATCCACTCCAGGATACAACCTTATTTTCATGTTTCAGAAATTTCATTCCAGCCTCCGAGAATAATGGATAGCAGATGCGGATTTCAAGTATGTAAAAGATACAATGAACCATGTCAGATGAATGATTCTTGGTGACTTGCATGACTACTACATCAAGAAATGTATTTTAATGTTGTTGACATCACTGGACAACAAATTTTTACAAAAGTCATGTTACTGAAATAAAATTAGTCAATTCTTATCAATTTTTATGTGCTGAACACGAATATGACAGTCAAATTGCAAAATTGGCTCTAGTTTTTTTGTAATCTGCAAGAAATTAATGTTTACATAACGAAATGCATTCCAATAGTAAAAGGTCAACTGTAATAGCCTACCTATAAAAAATCAAGTCATTGACTACATCTTAGATTTCTTCGCCTGTCTCTTGTACAGCTGTTCGGGAGCATCTCTGAGGAGTGTCCAGCAGTAGTCAGCCAGCATTGTAGTGGACCATTTTCCCTGGTATCTTTGTTCCATTGTTGCGATATCTTGATGAAAACATTCGCCGTGTTCATCACTAACAATACCACAGTTGCTAGGAAAGAAATCCAAATGGGAATGAAGGAAGTGAATCTTTAGAGACATATTGCAGCCAAGTTTCTTATACTTCATCAACATGTCTTCTACTAGTTCCTTATAGTTTTCTGCCCTAACATTTCCGAGGAAGTTTGTAGAAACTAGGCGAAAAGCATTCCATGCTTGTTTCGCGTCACCTTCCAGCAAGTTGTTGAACCGGTCATCTTTGAAAAGCTCTCGAATCTGAGGACCCACAAAAACTCCCTCTTTAATCTTTGCTTCGCTGAGTCGAGGGAATTTTTCATGCAGGTATCGGAATGCTGGCAAAGTCCGGTCAATGGCTTTCACGAAGTTCTTCATCAAACCTAGTTTGATGTGAAGGGGTGGTAGCAAGATTTTCTGAGCCTCAACCAGAGCTGGGTGTTGGATATTCTTCTCTCCAATGGCTACATTCTGCCTGTGAGTCCATTCCTTCCTCATGTAGTGCATTTCCCTTGCTCGGCTATCCCACTCGCATAAGAAACACATGTATTTTGTATATCCTTGCTGCAGTCCCATTAAAAGGGCAACTACCTTCAAATCACCACAGAGGTGCCAGCTGTACTTGTTATACTCAATGGAATTCAGTAGCTGCCTTAAGTTATCGTATGTCTCTTTCATGTGGACAGCATACGCTACTGGAATAGATGGAAGAATGTTTCCATTGTGCAAAAGCACAGCCTTGAGACTCAGTTTCGAAGAGTCCACAAATAGTCTCCATTCTTGTGGGTCATGAGTGATTTTTAAAGCATTCATGAGGCCCTCAATATCGGAACAGAATATCAGATTACTTTCCTTTCTGAAGAAAGGCTCCAATTGCTGGTGGCGCTTTCGATATGCAGTAATTGTGACATCTTCTTCTAGAAGATTCCATTGTTGGAGTCTTGATCCTAGCAATTCTGCCTTGTTCTTTGATAAGTCCAAATCACGAATCAGGTCATTTAGTTCTTCCTGTGTTATTCTGTGTGGGGTTGATGATGCACCACAGTGAAAATCTGGATCACTGCATGCTGATGGACCAGGAGAAGAACAGGTCGACTCACCTTTGTCTTCGTCAGATGAATCAAGAGAATATTCTGCTGGAGGTTCTGGAATAGGAAGTCCCTCACCATGTGGAACTGGTCTCAATGCAGACGGAATGTTTCGGTAGACTATTCTCGACTTCTTTCGCTTCGTTATTCCGCCGGAAAGAGGAGGAACCAAGCAGAAGTAACAGTCATTTAGGTGGTTGCTTGGCTCTCTCCACACCATTGGGACTGCAAACCGCATTGATGACCTTTTGCAATTCAACCACTGTGAAAGCTGTGTTGTACATGTAGCACAGCATATATGCGGAGCCCAAGGCTTGTCTTGGTCACCAACCTTGCATCCGAAGTAAAGATGATATGCCTTCTTCACTTGAGAATTGATACTTTTCTTCTGGTTGGCAAATGTCACTTCCCCACAAATATAGCAAAAATTGTCCGCGGTATTAACACACTTTCGAGGCATTACTGTTCTTTATTGTACGTAAATGGATAAAATAATAAGTTTTATGTAACAGTAGCTTGAACTGTATCGCACAACGTCTAAAATATTTTAAATGCTGAACCTATCTGATTGGGCTTTATATAGTACACTGCTTACGTCAGCTTCAGCAGCCGCCTGGCATTAGTATAATAGGCCTACACATGTCTAGTACACTGCTGACGTCAACTTACTTCAGCAGCCGCATGGCATTAGTATTGCATTGCATCAGAAAATGATGCAATCAACTGTGGATGATGTGAGCATGATGGTATTATGCAATGTTACATCATTATTCCGGATGTTGCTGCAGTCCTACTGGAGAAATTTACACAGTGAAACATAGAAAATGAGGTATATGAATATCTTCAAAACGAGAGCCAATACAAATTTTTCACGGTTATATTCGTGTTCGGCACACCAAAATACTACAGATTAGGGCCTTTTCAAGTCAGTAATGATTTCACTGTTGACCAGTGCATTCTTAAAGAGTTTGGTAAAGTCTGCATGATTAATTACAAACTAGAGCCTGCACACTGTTGCTCTACATCGGCACTTTGTCATAATGAAATGAATATCGAAGAGTTATAATTACTTACAGAGTATGAGAGAGTCAGGAATAAGACGATGTATTATTATATGCTCATTCCCCCCCCCCCCCCCCCGTTAACTTTACATTGTCAGAATTGTGCAATATTACCCGATACTGAACTCGCGCGCCAATACACATATAGCAGTTCATTTTTGCTTGATTACATACATTCATGTTACGATTATTATTATTATTATTGACGTTAAAGACATTGTCGATTGATTGACATAGCGTTACATCTGTTTTCTACTTTCTCTATGGCCTGAAAAGAAAGTTCACTAATACATATTGAATACAGCTCTCTCATTTATTAAACATGCCGTGAGAATTTATTACTCTTTCGTTTTTATCTTTACTGATGATTACTGAGGCGCACTTTAGTTTGAAAAGCCTTACTGCCTTCTAGGATGTCGCTTGGCACTCCAGGTGCTCATATGGGGCTGCACTGAAAGCGAGATAATTGATATCGACTACGGACTTTAGCTGATTTTAAGACTTAGGAATTTTACTGGAACATCATTTTTATAAACTTTAGCTGAATACAACAGAAAGTCATTTTTTTATGTAACCTTCTTTCCGTTGACGTTAACCGAGTTGCAAAGATGTCTGTCTTTGAAAAAGTAAACTACATGGCAGAGCATGGATTTTGAATGCTATAAATCACATTTGCTGACGTTACGTGTTGGTCTTGATGTTCGACCATGTATTAAATATAGTATCGGAGAAAAGTCGTGTAATCAGCTTTACCGGCCATGTGAATATGTTCGTGGGTGTTATCGCACAAAGACTCGCCAACTCTCGGATTGTAGAAACACCTGACGAAGTCCGCGTTGTTGAGGGAACAGGAAGAGACGTGAATGAAGTATTAGCCAAGATTGAAGTGATTGCAGAGTCCGACCCAGCTAAAGTGAAACAGTGATACAAACAATATATAAAAGCATGCCAACTGTAATTCAACTAAAGCAACTCTCGCGAGAGGGCGGGGTAAGAATACCAAACGGTATGAAAACAGTTGACATACTTGTAATATCAGGATTTTCTCTTCAGAGGAGCCAATGCTTACTGTACAGCAACTTTGTGAAACTGCAGCGTAATACTACATCAAGATTCATATTTGAACCAAGCGAATTGAAATAGTACAGGTAGTAGATGATAAACAAGAGTTTCGTTGCCGTATTGCATATACTTTTGCTACAGAGGCTGCCGAAAAAGTGTAGTTATTGTCCTGTGTTTTGCGAGAATCACCACTATGTTAATTATTACTGGTACACCAATGGGAATCGTTGTAGTTATCAGTTGTAGCCTGTAATACTGGCGCCACTGCTAAAATAATCTCGTCACGCTGCATTAGCGACTACGTGTCTAGTCAGTACTTATTGCAGTGGCACAAATTAGTCCTAATACAATTAATAAATTCTACTCGGTGTATATTGAGGAGAAAGCAATAGCATGGTAAAGTTAGACACCGTGTTTGTGGAAATGAACAAACACCAGCGAATCCAAACACAGATACGGGACCGATGTGTTAGCAAAAATTAGCACGTGACTCGCAACGCCCTTTGGTGCAATGCCAAAACACATGAAAAATTACAACTGTTAAATTGTCATTTGTGTTGCAGCAGTGGTAGATTAGATATGATTCTACTGATATAATTATTTATGTTTTTATACAACGTTTTAAAACAGAATGACCTTTAGAAAGAAAAGGTGAAAAAATATTAATTCACTGACCAGTACTAGATGTATGTATTATGCAAAAGATCATTATGAAAAATATAATTTTAAAGGAAAAAATTAGGTGAAGAAAACAATCTATGTTGAGTTTTCACACCGAATTCCATTAGAGTGGTTACATAATTGGTCTCGGCCAATCCGAGAAGGAGACACATAATGTAGCCATAGACTGAGATGTTCGTGTCCCTCTGCAAACCCGAAAATATATAATCTTAGTTGAATTGACTGTTACATGTAGGTGTCTCTCATTTTTATATTTTCTTGCCCTATAAAAATGCACCATCTATACCGCGAAGTCCATTAACACTGCTTGTGTATAAGCGATTAATATAAACATATTTATGATGTTACTAATGTACATTCTATAATGGTTTCAAGAAAGCATAATTTCGTGTTGCGTATTCAAGAGGGTACGATTCTAATGCTGAAAAAGAAACATTTATACTAGCTGGATTCATACTCAAGTTTGGGTTTAGAAAGTGTATGAAAAGCCGTCCCCTTTCTCCCAGCTGTTATTTATGCGTATATCATATTATTCAATGTATGTGAATTTTTAGGAAATTTGTCCATTTATGGTCCATGTTCCTCTGCCTTTAAAGTAATATTTGCAACGCATATATCGTCACCTTATAGCTGAAATATCCATTGAAAGTGTCAATAAGCAGCAATTTAGAAATATTTGCTTTGGAGTCATTTTTTTGATTGAAGAAATGTCCATGCTTTGTTTCCATATTTCTTCAACGTTATTTACTATTATGTCCAAAATGGCATGATTCAATATGTATGCACAAGGGACAAATCGAGTGTATAAACACATTCTTTTGCTAGCCGATTCGAGATTAGGTCTTGTCCTACAATGTCTGTGAGCCTCGATCTAATTTCTACTAGCTCAGTTTAAATGAGTTTGGCATACTTTTCACACAAACTGATTTCGTCTGATGTCGGCCCATTCACGGTCCACATTCCTCGGTATTAAATAAATATCTGGCATGCAATTGTATATATCTTATACATGAAGTTTTATTGGTTCTATACGTGGCTGAAAATGAGTTTTTCAAATAGTCAAGCACTGTGTTCGGGGGGGTTAGGCAATGAATAAAAAGGGTAAACAGAGAAAGGTCACATTTGTTCTGTAAGTCTTTTCGCGATTCGTTTTCTCCATTTTCTGCTGAACTTGAAGCTGTATATATGTAATGGTTATATTTTCCCATTTTTATAACACGCTGCTTTAAAGTAGTGGGCATATTTAGTGCGACCTTAATGTTCAGTTACAAACTGTTGAATCACAACTAGTGGACATATTTAGTGTGACCTTCATATGCAGTTAGACACCGTTGAAGCTTTGCCTCTTCATACTTTCACGATTGACATTTCTTTATAGTACTCTTATTCCTCATAGTACTGTTATCCTTCATAGTACTCTTATTCTTCATAGTACTCTTAATCTTCATGGTACTCGTATCCTTCATAGTACTCGTATCCTCCATAGTGCTCTTTGCCTTCATAGTACTCATATTCTTCATAGTACTCTTATTCCTCAAATTACTCTTATTCGTCATAGTACTCTCATTCTTCATAGTACTGTTATCCTTCACAGTACTCTAATTTTTCATAGTACTCTTACCCGTCGCAGTACTCTTATCCTTCATAGTACTCTTATGCATCATAGCAATCTCACCCTTCAAAGTACTCTTACTCTTCATACTACTCCTAGTCTTGATAGTAATCTTATTCTTCATAGTACTCTTATTCTTCATAGTACTCATATCCTCCATAGTGCTCTTAGCCTTCATAGTACTCATATTCTTCATAGTACTCGTAGTCTTCATAGTACTCTTACCCTTCATATTACTCTCATCCTTTACAGTACTCTTATTCTTCATAGTATTCTTACCCTTCATAATACTCTTATCCTTCATGGTACTCTTAGCCGTCATATTACTCATATTCTTCATTGTACTCTTAGTCTTCATAGTACTCTTATCCTTCATAGTACTCTTATCCTTCATAGTACTCTTATCCTTCACAGTACTCTCATCCTTCATATTACTATTATCCTCCACAGTACTCTTAGTCTTCATATTACTCTTAACCTCATATTAATCTTATCCTTCATATTACTCTCATCCTTTACAGTACTCTTATTCTTCATAGTACTCTTGCCCTTCATAATACTCTTATCCTTCATGGTATTCTTAGACTTCATATTACTATTATTCTTCATAGTACTCTTATTCTTCATAGTACTCTTATTCTTCATATTACTCTTACCCTTCATAGTACTCTTACCCTTCATAGTACTCTTATCCTTTATAGTACTCTCATCCTTCATATTGCTATTATCCTTCACAGTACTCTTAGTCTTCATATTATTCTTAACCTTCATATTACTCTTATCCTTCATATTACTCTCATCCTTTACAGTACTCTTATTCTTCATAGCACTCTTACCCTTCATAATAGTCTTATCCTTCATGGTACTCTTAGCCTTCATATTACTCTTGTTCTTCATAGTACTCTTATTCTTCATATTACTCTTATTCTTCATAGTACTCTTACCCTTCATAATACTCTTATCCTTCATGGTACTCAGCCTTCATATTACTCTTATTCTTCATAGTACTCTTATTCTTCATAGCACTCTTATCCTTCATAGTACTCTTACCCTTCATAGTACTCTTATCCTTGAATTTCAGCTTTCCAAAAATATCATTGAAAAGTTTAAACATTGTGTTTGATGACCCTACTCCCTCCCCATATCACGAATACACGGGCACACACAAATATCTTGTTTAACACCTATGATGTATAGAAAATGCACTTTTTAATGCACCCACTAAAGTTGTCATGGTAATAGAAAATACTTTAAAAACTTTTACAACTTATGTTTCATGTGTCTAACGTATTAAAGTTTGAACATTGGAATCTAATCTCATTGTCACAGGGTCAAAGGTATTAATATGCACACAAAAACAACTTTTATTTCTCACTATTTTGTTTCGAAATTCGAGGTATGCCAGTTTAGAAAATCTTTATTTCTCTTTATAAATTGTATTTCCATTGTTTTTGTTTTATGAATATGCCATTTTTTTATATCGGTACAGTTTGAAAAGGTAATCCATGCTAACATAAAATCCCGTCAAATTTGAATGACATCTGAACCTAATAATTGGCTATGTTATTTATATATAATTTATATTGTGTGCTTGACCCTTGTCTAAAATTGAGGGTAGGAGTTTGAGCCTACCATAGTAATGTCATCTTTTTTCTAAAGCTGTTTACTGATTTTTAAGTTCAAAATCAAGCTTTGTTAACTAAATTTAAGATGTTCCTGAAGCAAACTTATGACCAACATCCTGGTCGTCTTTTTGTGTCTTACGTTTTTGTACATGATGTTTGTCATCATAATTATTCATTCTCACTGTAAGTTCAGTCTTTAGAGCCATTGTTAGTTGTGTTCGGATATAGTCGAAGAAGAGTTATTTATTTGTAAACAAAATCATGGAATTGCAAAGTGTTTTTACTGACATTTTGGACCAAATCACTATTTTGGGATTATTGTGAATTCAATCGATAACATTGTGGATTATATAATTGTAATACATCAAGACAGTTGGCCCATCAGATCATCCAAGGCTATTGGCACTTCAACACATTCAATACTGAAATTCATTCGGAACATTCTATACTTTTGGATTTGTGTTCGAACTTTTTGGAATATTTGGGATTTAATTAACAATGCTCTAAGTTTCTATTAACATTTCACTTTGTAACTTAGATAAATAAATGTCGTTGTTAATTTTACTAAACTTATTGGCTTTGTTATTTTTTTCCCCCGT
Organism: Sinohyriopsis cumingii; assembly: GCA_028554795.2. Taxonomy (NCBI): domain Eukaryota; kingdom Metazoa; phylum Mollusca; class Bivalvia; order Unionida; family Unionidae; genus Sinohyriopsis; species Sinohyriopsis cumingii. The sequence goes on along the minus strand of CM068833.1, from coordinate 69,893,843 downwards.
AATCAAGCACATTACCAAATTATCGCGTAAAAGAGACAGACTTCGTGTTGCATGATTTCGTGTTAAATGTACGAGGGGACGATTCTGGTGCAGAACGAACTTTGTGACAGACGGGTTTTTGATGAAGTTTTGGCCCAATATGTGTGAACAGTCGGTCAATTTTTGCATGCGTTTACCATGATATTAGTGGTAGGTAAATTTGACTTTGGCCAATTTATGGTCTACCTACTTGTTCACAAAAGTAATATCTGTGATGGAAGTCTCCCTGCCTTTTTTTTATTAAATATCTCCAACCTTATTAGTACAGATTCTTTGTAGGGATGATAATTGCGCGTCTTAGATATTCAGAATAGACGGGGTTAGGTTGTCTGATGTTGGGGTATATAGAAACGTTCGATTTGTCATGCCAATCTTTTTGCTAACTCGCTTTTTCTTTAATCGTGTACTTGTCAATGGTTATGGTGCATTGCTTTAATAGCATGTTCTTCAAAGATGAGAGTTACAACATCGACCAGGGATGAAGACGAAAACTGCTTAGTGCTACCACTGACCTGCAAAATAACCGTCACCTCGCATAGATCTATTAGAACAAGATGTTCCGTATCATGTTTTCACTTTAAGAAATAGCTAAACTCTAATTTGATCGACGAATCACAACGTAAACTGGACATAACCACGTATGTGTGCCCAATTGATTTTTCTTCTTTGAACAGAGTTTGATTTTAATCAAATAGATGCAAAATCTTAACGCCTCTAAAAAGGGAAGGCAATATTTCAAAGAGAGCTGTAGTAGTCGATCGAGTTAATACACCTCCTTATTGTTACCACGCTTTAACCTGAGTGACGTCACGTCCATAAAGAAATTTAAATAAGTGTAATTGTGCGACATGAGACTCCACCTACTATTCTGTTAATTAGTTAAAATCAAGAAATCTGCTTAACCTTAAACCGAAACACTGAACTATAATAATCTAATTAGTTACAAAACGAAATCTACCTAACATGAAATATCCACCTGCCATACTATAATTACTTACAAAAAGAAATATACCACACGTTAATCAGTATTTTTTTTAAACCAATAAACCCCACCACAAATTTGATGATTAATTACAAAATTCCACTTGACATTGTATTTTTCACAATGGTATTGATTATTTATTGAATCCTAGTGAGGACTGGTAGCATATATACATCTATACATACAGACATACATGGACGGACGGACGAACAAACATAGATAAATCTTACAATTATTTATCATTGAGCTGGATACTCTATCCCAGACGTTACAGTTTGTACATGCTTCGTTCGACCTTGAACAGTTTCTGTTTCGACTTTAAAAAGCCTCTTGGTCACTTGCAAAAGGGTGCCATGAGATAGAAATTCCATTGCAAACAAAATAAAAACAAAATAAGAAAGTCCTTAAATAAAGTTGCCCGATGATATCGCTGATATACTTCTTTATCGTGTTGCAGATGTTATCAACAACATGTATTGTAACATTTGCTTTTGTTTGAATTGAATTCGTACTAACCAGGAAAGATTAGACTGAAAAACGGTGGGTTGACTATCAATAACAACCCAAAGTTCAGACCTGGGTCGGCTTGGAGTCATCACGCTATGTTTATAATAAAATTTTCGATTTCTTTTTTATGTCTTTTTGCATTTTTCATCATCATACATGGTGAACTTTCATTTAATTGCTACCGTGTGCCTTTACTGGCCACGTTATCAAGCGAAATGTCATGCTCGCAAATAAATACTTTCCACGACTAGTGCTGAAAATCAAACAATTAAACATCATCACGTCTACGTAGCTTTTGACCTCTAATGGTTTGCAGATGCTTAACAAAGCGGGCAATTGTTTGATAATATGTTACTCATTTTTAAAAAAAAATAGAACAACGAGTTAAAGTTTAGCTTTGCGGATAGAAAGAAGGTAAATTCGATATAGACCGATTTGACAGGCTAGATCTCATACAGACCAATTAGTCACGATAGATCTGATACAGGCCGATTTATCAGGATAGATCTGATACAGGCCGATTTATCAGGATAGATCTGATACAGGCCGATTTATCAGGATAGATCCGACACAAACCGATTTATCAGGAAACTTGAGATTTTTCTGATCATTTTTCCTCGATAGCTTTTTTAATGCATTTAAAAATAATTAGATTATTGCACAAACACACAGTTTTCGATCTTTAATTATAAATATTTGAAGATAAAGTCAACGATTTGTGTCAATAACTTCTAGTAAATTTGACACGAGCGATTTCAGAACGAATACTGCGATGTGTGATAATGAATGAAGTGACGGATTCGGAAAAGTTGCTGAAAATGATAATATATCGCTGGTGAATTCAACGATAGATGAGACCATAGCAGTATGAAACTTTTAAATTTATACAGCTTTGGATCCTGGATATAGAAATTTTAAGAGAATCCTGACAACAGGATACAAATAAGTAGAGTTGGCGGAATGAGAAAAAGGTTACAGACAGCTTGGTCGTATAACGTTATTTTGTCAACACAGTTGAAAGGCCACGAGAAGCTTGGTCGCATAATGTTATGTTGTCAACACAGTTGAAACGCCACGAGACAACTTTGGTAGTATA